>CM061544.1:347535805-348735805 GCA_030864215.1 Capsicum pubescens | reverse complement strand
GGTTGGTAGTGGTGAATTCGAGCTTTTCGAAGAAGGACGAACACCTGATCACCTTTCGAAGCGCGATAGCCAAGACATAAATTGACTTTTTGTTGCTTAGGAAAGGGGATAGGGTGTTGTGTAAGGACTGTAAAGTCATCCCGAGTGAGAATCTTTCAACTCATCATAGGCTCTTGGTGATGGACTTAGGTATTAAGAAAGATAAGAAGAGAAGGGGTGAGGAGGGTAAACCTAGAATTAAGTAGGGCGGCCTTACGCCGGTGAATGTGAGGGAGATAGGGGAGAAGGTGGCGGAAATGGGGGTGTGGGAGTGTAGGGGGGATGTGGATGATATGTGGGATAGGGCGACTAGGTGCATCAAGGAGACTGCTAGTGAGGTGTTGGTTATTTTCAGGGGCTGTGCCGGCCATCGTCGGGGGGATTGGTGGTTGAATGAAGAAATTAGGAAGAAAGTGGAGACTAAGAAGAGGGCGTATGCTAAGTTGGGTGAGAGTAGAGATGAAGATGAGAAGCGGGCTAATAGGGAGGAGCACAAGATAGCTAGGAAGGAGGCTAAGTTAGCAGTCACAGCGGCTAAGACGGCAGCGTTCGAGAGCTTGTATGCGGGGTTAGAGGAGAAAGGAGGGGAAAAAAGATTGCTTAGGCTTGTTAAGGCTAGGGAGAAGAAGGGTCGCGACCTCGACCAGATGAAATGTATTAAGGGGGAGGATGGTAGAGTATTGGTAGAGGATGATCACATTAAGAAGAGATGACATTCGTACTTTGATAGGTTATTGAATGAAGAAGGGGATAGAGTTATTGTTTTAGGAGAGATGGAGCATGCAGAGGAGTGTTATGATTTTAGTTATTGTAGACGTTTTAAGGTAGAAGAGGTCAGAGAGGCTATTCGCAGGATACGTAGGGGTAGGGCAACGGGGCCTAATGATATCCCTGTGGATTTTTGGAAGTTCACTGGGGAGGCTGGCTTAAGGTGGTTGACTGAATTATTTCACGGCATTTTCAAGTCAGCGAAAATGCCCGAGGCTTGGAGATGGAGTACTATGATCCCTCTTTATAAGAATAAGGGTGACATTCAGAGTTGCAATAATTATAGAGGTATTAAGTTATTGAGCCACACTATGAAGATTTGGGAGAGAGTGATCGAGTTGAGGTTGAGGAGGATAGTGGCTATCTCGGAAAATCAATTTGGATTTATGCCCGGGCACTCAACGATGGAGGAAATTCACCTGGTGCGGAGAGTGGTGGAACAGTATAGGGAAAGAAAAAGAGATCTGCACATGGTGTTTATCGACTTGGAGAAGGCGTATGACAAAGTCCCTAGGGAGGTGCTTTGGAGATGCTTGGAGGTGAGTGGGGTACTGGTGGCGTATATTAGAGCAATCAAGGACATGTATAATGGAGATAAGACTCAGGTGAGGACGGCGGGAGGAGACTCAGAGCATTTTCCTGTCTTGACGGGGTTGCATCAGGGTTCCACTCTTAGCCCGTTTTTGTTTGCTTTGGTGATGGATGTGTTGACGCAGCGTATTCAAGGAGAGGTGCCTTGGTGTATGCTTTTTGCAGATTATGTTGTTTTGATTGATGAGAAACGGGGGGTGTGAATGATAAATTAGAGGTGTGGAGACGAACCCTTGAGTCTAAAGGGTTCAGGTTGAGCAGGAGCAAGACAACATATTTGGAATGCAAGTTTAATGACGTAAGGCAGGAAGATGAGGTGGTAGTAAGGTTGGATCCCCAGACGGTGTGTAAGAGGGATAGTTTCAAGTATCTGGGGTCCATGATTCAGGGGAATGGTGAGATTGACGAGGATGTCTCCCATCGTATTGGAGCGGGATGGATGAAGTGGAAGCTCGCCTCGGGGGTGTTGCGTGATAGAAAGGTACCGCCCAAGCTTAAAGGCAAGTTCTACAGGGTGGCAGTCCGGCCGGCCATGTTATATGGAGAAGAATGTTGGCCAGTCAAGAACTCTCACATTCAAAAATTGAAGGTGGCGGAAATGCGGATGTTGCGTTGGATGTGTGGGCTTAATAGGGGTGATAGAGTTCGAAATGAGACTATTCGAAAAAAGGTTGGAGTGGCTTCGGTGGAGGACAAGATGCGGGAAGTCCTATTGAGATGGTTCGGGCATGTGATGAGGAGGGGCACGGATGCCCCAGTTCGTAGGTGTGAGAAACTTAGTTTGGATGGTTTCAGGCGGGGTAGGGGTAGGCCGAAGAAATACTGGAGAGAGGTGATCAGGCGGGACATGGAGCAGTTACAGCTCACTGAGGACATGACCCTAGATAGGAAGATCTGGAGGGCGCGGATTAGGATAGAAGGCTAGTGCCAGTTTGAGTCGTTGGGGTAGGACATTACATGGTAGATGTATTATTCTTGCTAGGACACTTTGTTGTATGCTTTATTACGAATGTGTTTACTATTCTTTGTTTATTATCCCTTGTGGGTGGCATATTTTTATCTTGACATCTTGTTCCATGCTTTATTAAGTATATGTCTATTATTCCTTGTCTTGAGCAGGGGGTCTATCGAAAACAGCCTTTCTACTAGTCTTGAAGTAGTGGTATGGACTGCGTACATCTTACCCTCCAGACCCCACTATGTGGGAATACGCTGAGTTTATTGTTGTTGTTATTTTAATTTTATTTAGTATATTTTTTTATTCTTTTCATTATTACTCAAAGTGTATGTTTTCAGGAAAAAAAAATAATATTGGAATACTTAAAATTTCTTTGGTAACATGCAAGATATTTAGTTTTTTGTCTTATTATCTTCGACCTTGGGAACATTAATAGACAGTAATAAAAATTCATTGAAAGGGAAGGAAAAAAACCATAATTTTTAAGTATTTAGTAAAGGTTGTTCAGATTTTTAACATAAAATAAACTAATGGATGAATTTATTTATTTTAATGGAAGAGGGGAAAAAACTGCTCCTTCCGTTTTAAAAATAAGGATCTGTTTTGACTTATACGGAGTTTAAAAAAATAAAGAAAATTTTTGAATCTTGTGATTTTGAATTAAAGTTATTTTAAATATAGCAAAATGTCCTTTAATCTTATAGTTTTAAACATGCTACGTGAAAAGTTGGAATTAAAGTATTTCTAAAAAAAAAAGAAAATATCATTTTTAAACTGATTAAAAAAGAAAGTAGATTAACTTTTTTTGAAACGGAGATTTTTTTTTTTTGACTCTGCATGCATAGAAATGAAAACACCACAACACTGTAGTCTTATAATGCTAAAAATAAAATCTATAACCTAGTCTTATTTACCTTTCCATAGCAAATTCAACATTATTTATAAATAGTACTCCATTAATTAATCTTAAGTTATTTAAAACTTCTAAAATCTTAAAATGAAATGAACAATGACAAGAATTACTGTTTCTGATTTCAATATTTTTTCTTTCAATTCTAGCAACTTGGAATTCAAATTAAAAGAATTCTTGAAATTAAGGAAAAGACAACGAAATGTAAGAAGTAAAATTATTTCTGTATCTTTTTACAAATTGAATTAAGAAGTTCACAATTCAATTATGAAATATCCAGATGCTTCCACTTATTAAGAAATAAATTACTTTTTATTTTCTTGATAATTTTTGTTCCTTTCTCCTTTAACAACCAGAATATACCAACCTCGAAATTTTAGAATATCATAAATTAAAAAGATAAAAAATTTTAAAAAATCTTATAGTAAATCTTTTACTAAAAATTAATCAATAACAGTTAATTTGTATTATTATAAAAAATTTATATGTTTACAATTTTTTTTTACTGAAAACTAAACAACAACAATAATAATTAGTGTAATTAAAAAAGAATTCTTTCTTTAACCCTTTATCTCGAGACCTCTTCATTTGTCGACAATCTTTCATCTCGAGAAACCTTTGATGAGCTGCAAAATACATGAAAGAAAAAATCAAAAAGGGAGAAAAGAAAAAAGTGAATAAAGAAGAAGAAGTAGTATAAAATAAAAATGAACATTCAATAATTTTATAGGTGTTTGTTATTTATAGAATAGTTCAACCATTTGAAAGTAATTGAGAGATGAGGAGATATGTAATTTAAGCAGAGAAAGAGTAGAGTAAAAGGTAGAGGTTTTTGTTACTCATTTAATTAGTAAATATATTGATAAATATATATAAGTAATAATGACATTCATGAATTATAATAATGCATTAAAAGCTTGAGTAAATTGGGAGATGGAAAGTAGTAACTGTTTATGACCACATTCATGAATAATAATGAGCTGCTCTTATTATTTTGAGAAAATGAAATGGATAAAACGTAAAAGTTGGGTTTAAGTTATTTTATTTGGTGCGATTTGGTTTAAGTTATTTTATTTGGTACTCATAAATCGCGTTGCTAGGCTTCTCCATTATCAAAATGAAAAGAGAAAGTTTTAGGCTTCCTCAATAACTAACAAATATTGAGTCCAATTGATGCTTTACGTTATACGTTACCAAAATGAAGACACACACCTATTCACATAAAATGATTAATGAGGAAATACTAATTAATTATAACAACAATGTTTGATTTTCAGAAATCGTGCAAGTAAATAGAAGAAAAAAAACAGGAAAAATGTCAAAAAATTGAGAAAAAAGAAAAATAGAAATGGAGGCCTTAGAAGTATGCCGCGTTATAATATATATATATATATATATATATATATATAAAGAGATCATCGAAAGAATGAGTATACGGCCTAGGACAAGTCATTACGGCGGTAACTCTACCTAGCAGACTGGAGATCCCAAGAGCTAGGTTTAAGGAGATCAAACAAAGTTGTGACTGACGGTTCAACATTGTCAATTAAACTCATTCTCACGATGAAGACAATGTTCAGGAAACAAGGATAAGGCTTATGGTGTGAAACTTTTTAATGGTTTTCAAGTTTGACAAGTTTGACCAAATAGTTTGATCTATAGGATTAAACGTTTAGAAATCACCTATGTGAGGGTGAAGTGGAAGCCGCTTCAAGGAGAATGATAGTAAAGGCTTATTCTCTAAGCTCTCATGAAATAAAAAAATATTTATGGCTGAAACGAACAAAACCGTGAGAACCATAAACGAGAAAAAGCTGGTTGTGCAATTTGTGTTATCTAGGTGTACATTAAAGCTCGACGATTCAAAGATATTACATCTACTGATTGATCGAGTGCATCCGATGCAAGTTCATTACAAAAAGTTAAAAAAAAAAAACTACTTATCTAGATGCAATTAGTCTTTGCTTGTACATCACACACTTGTCCGTATATTTCTTGATAAAATAGTCATTCACCATTCATGTGGAGAATTATTAGGTTTTTAAGAGGTGTGAATGAAAAATAAATAGGTGTTTTTTAGAAAAAGACATCAAGAGAAATGGTGCAATTTGAATAGGCACCTTCCCAGTTTGGATGGTTATGACCTTTTCAATGGGTTGCGACTTTTTCGGTTGCACCTTTATGAAGAGGTGTAAATTTATGAACCATTGCTTCCATTCATGAAGCAACACCTTCATGGCTATAAATATCTAATTTTTTTCCTCAGGTACATACATGAAATTTTGAAGTAAAAAACACTCCCCTTTCTTGAAAAACTCTAGGGTGATTTGCTACCGTTGAGTGCGTTTGTAGTTTGACAGATTTTAAGGTACCACTATTCTGTCGAAGTGATTCATTTTAGCCTGAGAGGATATATTCGATAACCTCGAGTACTTGAAGGAAATTATTTTCTTAAGAACACACCATTAATTCAGTGGACTTAAATCTTTTAATCTTCATCTCTTTCTAAACGCGTAATTTTGCTACTTTTCAAAAAAATAGTTTGAGCTTCAATTTTGGTTGTTCAAAAGTTGGGTTGAAGTTATTGTTAAAAATTTATAGTTGTGAGTACAGGGTTACAAATTCATTTAATTGTTCATACTTTAGTTTGAACATGTTATTCCGCATACAAAAATCTATATGTTTCAACCCAAACTTTAATACTAAGTTCAAGAACAACTTTCAAGAACTACAATAAAGTTACAACAACTTCAAACATAAGTCCAAATGAATAATCAAATGAACTATCAAAATGAAGTATTTATAAATTTTAAGAAAGAAGATGAAGCAGAAAATTATAGAATCAAGTCCACCGAATGCACGGTGTGTCTTTAAGAAATTTATTTCCCTCAAGTACCCGAGGTTATGGAATCTTTCCTTCCAGGATAAAATGATTCTCTTTTTTAAAATCGCGGTACCTCAAATTTTCAGAAACTTCGAATACACTCAACGATTTGATGATTACACAAGAGCTTTTAGAAGAAGAAGAAGATTGCTCTTCTAATCAAAAAATTATCTTTACCTGAGGAAAAATTCAGGCATTTTATAGTCATCAAATTGTTGCTTCATGAAGAGAAACAATGGTTCAGAAAGGTACACCTCTTCATAAAGGTGCAACTCTTCGAAAAAGGTGCAACTCTTCAGAAGAGTCACAATCCATAGTAAAGGTCATAATCATTCAATCCGAAAAGGTGTCTATTCAAATTGCATCATTTCTCTTAGTGTCTTTTCGGAAAAAAAAACATGTTAAGAATACGTGCCCTACCAATTTTAATATTTTTCAGAAAGGTGCAACTCTTTGAAAAAGGTGCAACTCTTCGGAAGAGTCACAATCCATAGAAGGCCATAATCATTCAATCCGAAAAGGAGCCTATTCAAATTGCATCCTTTCTCTTAGAGTCTTTTTGGAAAAAAACATGTTAAGAATGCGTGCCCTACAAATTTTAATATTTTACTCTACTTAGTTGCCTATCTATGGAACATGTTAGCTAACGTGGTTCACTAAAGTTAAACTTTAACACAGTATTTTTACGTAGAAAATACCCGGCACAAGAAAGGTGTAAAAAACCACAACCTGTACCTCTACAAAATTTAACCCCAACTTCACTATAACTCATGAGCCTCAACAATCAACAAATTACAAGACTTCTTGTAAACTAGGAATTAAAAATTCTAACTCCTACTTCTACAAAACACTAATCTTCCCAAGATAAGTGTTCCCAAGTCTTCGAGTTCCCCAACTTGAAGACGTTAATCCTAACTCAGTTTATACTTCACTGAGACTAGAGATTATAACTCAATATGACTCAATGACCAATCTATTACATAAAGTCTAAGACTCTAAGTAAAGGACCAGGTTGCTCCACTAGCTTCTTCAAGTTGTAGAACTGATTTGCTGATTGTTGACTATCTTTTTTAGTGCGTGAGAGAAACACTTGAATGTCGTTTTTTGTATTTAAGACAACTCCTGATGGAGTCCTTTAGTTGATGTATTCTTCTATCTTTAATAGGACTCCCAGGTAGTTTCACTCTTTGCTGTCATCTCTCTCTCTTTCCTTGCTTGAATAGGACTCTTCTCTTCTATCTCATAGGCTTTGTAGGACTTCTTGATCAACTCAACTTCTAGCTTTGCAGAACTTCTTAATCAACTCAACTTATATGTTGTACTCATCTACTTCAGCTGATGTGATAAGTTGAGAGTATGTTACTTATCCACTCCTATTTTTATGCAGTGTCATCTTATCAGTAGTCTTGTCTGTGACTTGTTCACTTGTGTGGAACAGCTTGCACAACATGTTTCATTCATATGTCCATCAGCAAAACTTCACATTCCCTTACAAATTGCCCCCATTTTGATGATGACAAACTTAGCAGCACAACATCCATTTTAAAATCCTGACACACTCAATAAAGGATTAAAATAGAGGATCACAACAGAATGAAACAGGTTAGTCATTGAGTTATTAGCATTGTATAATCTATTATTCCCCCTTTTGGCATCATCGAAAAGTTGGCCCAAATAAGTGATAACTGTTTAATAATTCATGGCCACTGGGACTACTACTAAAACAATCAAAACTCAGAGCACAAGAACAACAATGCATTATGAAAAAACAGAAGCAGGACACTTTAAGCAAAAGGCCCATTTCATTCATAGAACAGGATACAATTATCATAATCCAGTAACAACAAAAAGAGAAACAACATGGAACAAGAAACAACAAGGAAAATATGCCTAAGGCACTAAGAAGGGGCTTAAGTGGATGAGGAGAAGAGCATAAGGTAGGTCAGCTTCCTAATAACATCAGCATTCTCAGCTCTTTCTTTTTCCAAAATGGCTGTGAGGGAAGTAGTTTGAGCTTGAAGGGCCCTTTTCTCATCCTCATGAGCAGCCTGTGCAGCCTCCAATGCAGCCTGTCCATTTACTTCCTTATGGAGAACCCTTTGCATATGATTCAATATGAGTCGAGGCAAGTCAATTTTTACCTTAGTGTCCAACAGTTCCATGAGAGTAAGGTCAAGAAAACTAGCCACAATTGTTCTTTCCTTCCTAGGGATGATTATCTTATGCACTACATCAAAATAGAGTTGGTGGAGTGGAGATATCTCCCTCTTAAGAAATCTTCTATGAGTGATCAGGTGAGGATTTTCAGAGAACTTTCTACATATGTCAAGAGCAGATACAAGATTGTCAAGAGATGGCCAAGTGCCCTTGACATAATGACCCCACCCCCCAGAAGAAATAATCAAGATCCTAGCAATGTCAGCTACATAAAGGTTCATTGTAACCTTTCAAACAGTAATAGAAAATATCTCACCAATGGCCACCCCATTTGTGTAGAACTCATACACTTCACGTTTGGCAAATCTCCTCAGAAGGTCACCTTGAAGGAATAGGTGTGACCATTCTTGAAACTCCAATTTTCCCAACAAAGTCTGCATATCAACACCCCCAAAACAACTAATAACCCTCCCTCTAGCTAATTTGGACTTTTGAAAGTAAAGATGGTGTTCCTCAGGAGTGTCCTGATGTGAGGATGATTCTGGAACCTTAAAATCAGGATCCAAGTCAGTAGCAGCATACAGAGGTAACTCAGAATCAGATGAGTCAGAAGGAACATGTTTCTTCACCTGTTTCTTTGAATGAGTAGAGGAATTAGGAGGAGAAAATATGGAGGATGGGGAAGCTTTCACAGTAGGAGTGGATATTGAAGAGGATGGAGCTTTTGGAGTAGGTTTAGAGGATGATTTATGAGAAAAAAAGGGTTTTGGGACTTTTGCAATGATTGTCTTCTTCTTTCTGACTGATCGAAGAAGAAGATAAGTAGAAGACTCACGAGGAGGAGTGGGATCAGATGTAGCCACACATTTCTTTTTACTAGCTCGAAGTGCTTCTGCCAAGGAAACATCTTCTCGTTGCTTTTTGCTTGAGTGTGAGGAGTTCGAGGAGTAGATACAACAGGGGAGGGTTCTACATGAACAGTGTCATCAACATCGATGGAGATAGGAGAGGGTTTTCTCTTTAACTTAGATCTGGACCTTCTTGGGATTAGGTCTGCGATAGGAATATCATATCGATCAATAGAAATATCATCTTCATCAAGAATCTGAAGAGGGACAAGAGGTGGAAGTAAAGGTTCAGACAATAGTGGAGGGTTAGAAGAAAATTTTGTAAAAGGGTTTTGTAGATGCTTGAACATAGCGAAATCGGACAACTTGATTGATATTGGAGGAGGAATGAGTGGAGGTAAGGTGATATTTGGATGTAGTATAATATCTGTTGAAGTAGTAGTGGAGTCAGTGGATGGCTTAGTGGAAGAGGATGCCATGGGGAAAGCAGAGATAAATAGTGATTTCTTTGTGGTTATGAGAGTGGTGAATAAGGAGAAGAGGAGGAAACATATTTAAGGTGGAGAAAAGGAAGATAAATCGTGGATGAATTGTACTTGGGGAAGGGAACGTAATAATGAAGAGGGTCAGGTCTGATGGGAAAGGTCTGGCAGCTTTTTGAAGGAGAAGGCTTTTTGGGTTTTGGCGGTTTAAGTGTAATGGAAGAGACCATGTAGACAACCTGTTTCTCTTTATGCAGTTATGGGCAATCAATAATCATACCTGAATTCTGAAGAGAAAATGGACAAAATGCCTTGATGTTCCAGTCTTTCTGCAAAATCAACACATAGCTGAGTCAATTTACTCTAAAATCTTGGAATTAGGATACAGAACTAAATGTGTAAGACTGAATTAATCAACAATCACTTACGAGCAGCTTGTTTTAGTCAATAATTGAGGGTGATTTATACAATTTTAATCATCCCCAAGGCTAACCTATTCTTTTCAAAGTATTCTCTACTCAAAGTCTTAGTGAATATGTCAGTACTTTATTCCTCAGTAGAACAAAACATAATTGATATATGACCCTTTTCAACATTATCTCTAAGAAAATGATGTCTAATATCAATATGTTTAGTTCTTTTATGTTGAACAGCATTTTTGGCTATGTTAATGACACTTGTATTATCATAGAAAATAGGAACACATCCAACATCTATATCAAAATCCATAAGATGTTGCTTAATCCATAACAGTTGAGCACAACAAGATCCTGCAGCAATATATTTAGCTTCAGCAGTAGACAAGGCCACTGAATTTTGCTTCTTAGTGGACCAGGTAATCAAACATAATCCAAGAAAGTGTGCCATGCCTGTGGTGTTTTTCCTGTCAACCAAATATCCTGCATAATCAACATCAGAACATCCAACCAAGTTGAATTACTACCTTTTGGGTACCATAAACCAAGATTACTAGTTCCTTTGAGATATCTAAAAATCCTTTTTACAGATTTTAGATTAGACTCTTTAGGATTTGCTTGAAATCTGGCACATAATCCTACACTGAACACAATATCAGGCTTGCTTGCTGTAAGGTATAACTATGACCCTATCATCCCTATGTACATCTTTTGTTCCACATCAGGACCTATTTCATCAACATCAAGCTTTGTAGTAGTGGCAATTGGAGTGCTGATTTCTTTTGCTTTTTCCATGGAGAATTTCTTGAGAAGTTCTTTTACATACTTCTGCTGATGGATCATTGCTCCAGATTCAATCTGTTTTATTTGCAATTCCAAGAAGTAGTTTAGCTCCCCCATCATGTTCATCTCAAATTCACAGCTCATGAGTTTGGCAAAATCATGAGTCATGTTCATGTTTGTAGAACCAAAAATAATGTCATCTACATACACCTGCACAACCAACAAATCTTTTCCATCAGTTTTCAAGAAAGGAGTGTTGTCAATTTTACCTCTAGTATGTCCATGCTCCAGTATAAACTTTGACAATCTCATATACCAAGCTCTAGGAGTTTGTTTCAACCCATACAAGGCCTTATCCAATTTATACACATGATCAGAAAACTCCTTGCTTTCAAACCTTGGAGGTTGTTTAACATATACTTCCTCTTTGAGAATGTCATTCAAGAATGCACTTTTAACATCCATTTGATATAGAATAAACATCATATAGGCAGAAAATGCAACAAGTAATCTAATAGCTTCAATTTTGGCTACAGGAGCAAAAGTCTCATCAAAATCTATTCCTTCTTCTTGATTGTACCTTTGGACCACCAATTTTGCCTTGTTCCTTGTAACTGTTCCATGCTCATCAACTTTATTTCTGTACACCCACTTAATTACCCCTAATTGCTCCGTAGTTTACTATATTAGCCCTAATTAATTATTATAAGTCATTTATATATTAGAATTAATAATATTTTTTTATTATATTATCCCTAATTAATTATTATAAGTCAACCACCTCTTCATTTACTATATTACCCCTATCATTTACTATATTACACCCTAATTGCTCCGTGATTTACTATATTATCCCTAATTAATTATTACAAGTCATTTATATATTAGAATTAATTATATTTTTTATTATATTATCCCTAATTAATTATTATAAGTCATTTATATATTAGAATTGATAATATTTAATTAAAAATAGATGACATCTCTGCCTATATTACCCCTAATTGCTCCGTAATTTACTATATTACCCCTAATTAATTGTTATAAGTCATTTATATATTAGAATTAATAATATTTTTTTTACTATATTACCCCTAATTAATTATTATAAGTCATTTGGTTTCGACCACTGCTTCGTCATTTACTATTTCACCCCTAATCGCTCCATGATTTACTATATTACCCCTTATTAATTATTATAAGTCATTGATATATTAGAATTAATAATATATTTTTATTATATTACCCCTAATTAATTATTATAAGTCATTTATATATTAGAATTAATAATATTTAATTATAAAAATAAATATTTATGACGTTTGTTTCAGCTGCTTTAACCGTGATTTTACTATATCATCCCTAAGTAATTATTATGAGTCATTTATTTATTAAAAAAAATTATAATATTTAATTAAAAAATAGATGACATGTCTGCCTATATTACCCCTAATTGCTCCATGATTTACTATATTATCCTTAATTATTTATTATAAGTCATTTATATATTAGAATTAATAATATTTTTTTACTATATTACCCTTAATTAATTATTATAAGTCCTTTATATATTAGAATTAATAATATTTAATTTTAAAAATAGATATTTATGACGTTTGTTTCAGCTGCTTTAACCGTGTTTTTACAATATTATCCCTAATTAATTATTATAAGTCATTTATTTATTAAAAAATTAATAATATTTAATTAAAAAATAGATGACATGTCTGCCTATAGTACCCCTAATTGCTTCGTGATTTACTATATTACCCCTAATTAATTATTATAAGTCATTTATATATTAGAATTAATAATATTTTTTTTACTATATTACCCCTAATTAATTATTATAAGTCATTTATATATTAGAATTAATAATATTTAATTAAATCAGTGTACATTTATTTTTATATCTCATCAATATTGAATTTTAGTGCTAAAAAATATTTATAGTGTTGGGGCCGTGCTGACACGGGCTATGCACCTCTAGTATATATATATATATATATAAATTTTAATATATTATTTATAAAATTTTAATTTTTTGATTTATCCAAATTATTTTTTTGAAAATCCAAAAATCAAAACGTTATCCGCATTTCTAAAATTTGAAACCGAAACCAATCCGAAAAATCGAAAAACTAAACTAAAATTAAATTTCGATTCAATTTTTCGGTTTAAATCAAAATATATCCAGCCCTACTCCCATTGGCTTATCCTCACAGCCTCCATTCCCACCACCCCACCACCCCTACCTCAATAAAGACAAGAGTTTCGTGAGACTTGTTTAGGAGGTGTTGTTTGGTCATGAATTTTTTTTATTTTTTTTAAAAAATTATTCTACTTTAATAAAATTATAGTAATTGATCATAAAAATTTCAAATATAATTTAAAATTATATTTCAAAAAATAAAAATAAATTTTAATTTCTCTTGCAAAAAAATTAAGAACAACTCCAATTTATATTCATAGCAAAACACAACTCCAAATTCAAACTTTAACTCTAATTCCAACTTCAAAAAATTTAATTTTCATGACTAAACACCTACTTAAACTTCAATATATATTATATGCATGACTTCAGGAAAAAACAATTGAAGTCCAAACAAAAATATAAAAGGCTCTGGAGAACATTTTAACCATCACCTTTTCTTTAAACCCAAATTAGGCACCAACAATTGTTTTTCTCAAGGCTAGAGAACATTCGTTGTACCCACTCTGTCTCATATTAATTAATTATTTTAGTAAAAAATAATATATTAATTAATTATATTATTAAGTAAAAAATATATTATTATTTTTCATATTATCCTTAATTTTTTTATTAAAAAGTTTTTATGCTTATCTGTAAAATTCTCTGAAGAATTTTTAAGTGATTAATTAGTATAATTATATTTTTATTTATAATTTCTTAATATGCGTATAAAAAAATGATTAATGCGAGGAAGTATTGGGCAACCTTATGACCGGTTTTTGTTTGAAATTTCACTTTCACTTACATAATATTTAAATTTTTTAAAATAAAATACATATTCAAACGTAACTTTAAATTTCAAAAATTACTTTTTAACAACTTTAAAAAATCATTTTAGGTCCTATTTGTCATTTTCAAGGCCAGAGGGACGACATTGTCACATGTCTTTCAATTGTAGATTTGCATTCCTAAATTGGCAAATTTGCTCCGTTCACTAGCTATGTCTGCAAGTCATATTTGATACTCCCTCTCTCGTGTCATATTTTTTTTTTTATTCGTCTAAAAAAAAAATATTATATTTTTTATTTAACTTTTTAAGGATATAATTTTACTTTTACCTTTATAGGTCCTATTTATAAAACTCACTTGATTAAAAATAGTGATAATATATTTTTTAATAAAAGACCATTTGATAAAATGCATAAAGTCTTTACTTATTATTTCTTAAACTCTGTATCCGATCAAACTATGACACATAAAATGAGATGGAGAAAATATAATTTAAGTGGTGTTCAATTATTCACAAGTTGATCGCGACTAATCACTTTTATAGAATATTTTTTTATGTTGTTATTTTTATAAATTTTGTCAACTTAACAAAATTTGCTTGTGGAAGACCTGGGATCGAATTCAACCCTCGCCTATCAGCTCGTTGCATGGGGCTTATCTAGTGTGGTTTATATCTTAGTATAGTTTGCGAGCTATTGTAGAATGAGTATGTTACCACAAATTACTTACCACAAAATGCTCACCAAAAGACAAAGACTGTGGCAGTAATTATGAATTTCTCTGAGGGTTAAAAAAAACATAGACAGTGACTAACAAACAGTCATACATAATTAACTTGCCTAAAGAAGAATACTGTGTATTGTACCATATTCATTTGTGGTTCCAAGTTAAAGAACACAAAAGAGTTTTTTTTTGTTTTTTTGGTCACGTTCATTTGTGGTTCCAAGTTTTCTTTTCTTTGGTTTCTTATTTAGTGTCTGATACCCACATTAAAATTTGACTAATTTGGATTCGCATCGGGTAGGATCCATTTGGAGGTAGCGCTTTCTATTAAAAAAAATTCCATATCCAGGACTGTTAGATTTTTTGCCCGGATTTTCTTACCAAAATTAAGTTTTACTTTTTATTGGAAGGAAAATAAAAGTTACCATAATTACTTTTACTTTTATTTTAAAGAAAAATATAAAACTTTTTCATATTTGGCAAACTTCTTTCTTGGAGAAAATATTTTGGACATCTATAAATAGAAGACTCTTTGTCATACCATAACACAATAAACATCCACAATGTAGTCTTCAATTTGTTTAGGGAGAGTTTTCTCCAATAGATTTTAAGTTTTTTTATGTAGATTTTCAATATGTAGGTCTCTTGGCCAAAATATATTAATAATATTATATTTTTTGTTTAGATTTCTTTGTCGTCTGATTTATGGTCTCATGATATGCAAACTTTAAGCTTCCGCATGGCGCTCTCTCGATTTCGAACCCAACAAGTGGTATCAGAGCCGATGGTTCAATGGTCCAATGGTGTGGTGAGATGTGATTAAATAGATTCAAAACGGTTTCAAATCAAGATGCAACCAGTTTGGTGATAATGACGATTTTGTCTAACTACATGTGGAGACAATTGTCAATCATATTTTAATAATTCTGCTGTAACATATTTAAAAATAAAACTCACTTTTAACCCTGCAAAGGGCTTCAATATTTTTAACCTGAAAAGGGCTAATATATTTTAACCCAAAGACTCAATTTTTAAAGCCTGTCAAACAACAATGATATATGAAGAATATTTGAAGAACGAAGATTATGCAGAAGAAGAAGGAGGATCAAGAATATTTTGCAGAAAATCAAGCCAAAAAGGGGAAATTTGTTAAGGTTTTTGCCCTGATTTTCTTACCAAAATTAAGTTTTACTTTTTCTTGTAAGGAAAATAAAAATTACCATAATTACTTTTACTTATTTCTGAAAGGAAAATATAAAACTATTTCATATTTGACAAATCTCTTTCTTGGAAGAAATATTTTGGACATCTATAAATAGAAAACCCTTCTCATACCATAACACAATAAACATCCACAATGTAGTGTCTTTGTTTAGGGGGAGTTTTCTCCCAGTAGGTTTTAAGTTTTTTTATTTAAATTTTCAATATGTAGGTCTCTTGACCAAAACATATTAATAATATTATATTTTTTGTTTAATTTTCTTTGTCGTCTGATTTATCGTCTAATGATATGCAAACTTTAAGCTTCCGCATGACGCCCTCTCAATTTCGAACCCAACAAAGACTCAATCCAAAACTTCTGATCAAGGAAGAAGCAACTTTATCCACTATACCACCACATTCTTTCGTGAATGTGGTTCCAAGTTAAGGACACAAAACACATTCTTCTGTTACTATTTGTCAGTCTTTTTTTCCCTTTAAGCTCCCACAAATAATTATTCTTATTATTGTGGATGTGATCTAGCTACCATTTGATCATGGATTTTAGGAGTTGATTTATTTTTTTTTTAAAAAAGAAGATTGAAAACATTGTTGTTGTTTAATTTGATCAACAGTTTAAAATTTATTTTTAAGTTTTAAAAACTGACCTAGATCAATTTTTATTCGAAATTTCACTTTCACTCGCATAATATTAAAATTTTACAAATAAAATACATATCCAAGCATAATTTTAAATTTCAAAAATTATTTTTTAACAACTTTAAAAAGTCATTTTAAGTCCTATTTGTCATTTCAAAGCCAGAGGGACCAGATTGTCACGTATCTTACAGATGGAATTTTTTGTCAAATTTGCTTCATTTGTTGTACCTATGTCTGCTAGCCATATTTGGTAAATAATAATACTCCTATAATTTAAGTGGTATTCAATTATTCACAAGCTGATAGTGACTATTTAATAAAAAAAAATTATGTTGTTATTTTCATAAATCTTTGCCAAATTAACAAAATTTGCTTGTGTTCATATATCTTATATACTATGTAATTGTTTGCTACGAGTAATTATTTTTTTGTTGTAATCTTTATTCTCAAATCTTGTTAAAATGTTTATAAATTTTGTTGGTGTGACAAAATTTGGCATGCGTTGTGACGAGTTGAAAATTTCCTATAATTAATACAAAATAATAAAAGGCTCGTTGACTTCCAATATTGCAATTTTTTTTTCATAAGAATGAATCAACTTTCATTCCCTTCATCTACGCACACACAAAAAAAAAAAATAACAATAATAAGGTCCTCTATGTTTACTTGGTTAATAACTTTTTTTTTCTAATTTAACAAATTAAGTAATAATTATAATTTGTTAAATTACCCAATTAACATAAAAAATAATCATGTTTTCATTAATGCTTATTCCAATATCACTCAAAGTCAATTCAAATATTGAATTGAAAAATTAATTTAAGTTGTATCTTTTTCATATTATTGAATTTGAACATTTCAGATTGCAAGACACCTCTCACAAAATACTAGTATCAAATGGAATCTAAATTTATCGTGTTATATAAAGTCAGTGAAGAAATTGAATGACTTCAAAATCTTTTAGAAGATATTTCTTATTGGCCCAAACTTTTAGCACCAGTATGCATAGACTATGATAGTCAAACTACAATTGGTAGGGCAGAGAATACAATGTATAACGAAAAATCTCGTCATATAAAATGGAGACATAATATTGTTAGAGAACTACTCTCTAGTGAAATTATCACGATTGACTGTGTGAGATCAAAAAATAATGTGCCGGATCCACTTATAAAAGGTCTATCTAGAGAGGGAGTTGAGAGATCATCGAAAGAAATAGATTTACGACCTAGGACAAGTTATCACGACAGTAATCCTACCTAGTGTACTAGAGATCTTAAGATCTAGGTTTATCAAACAAAGTTGTGATTGACGGTTCAAAATTGTGAATTAGCTCAACTCATTCTCATGATGAAAACAATGTTCAAGAAACAAGGATAAGATTTATGGTGTGAAGCCTTTTAATAGTTTCTAAGTTTGACAAATTTGACCAAATAGTTTGATCTATAGGATTAAACGTTTAGAAATTATCTATGTGAGGGTGAAGAGGAAGCCGCTTCAAGGAGAATAATAGTAAAGGCCTATTGTCATGAAATCAGAAAGTGTTCATGGCTGAAACGAATAAAATTGTGACAACCATAAATGATAAAAGGTAGGCTGTGTTATGAAATCAGATAGGAATAAGCAATATGATAAGCTAAAAAAAAATAAGATGAACACACACAGATTTAGGTGAAAATTCTTGACGGAAAAAACCATGGGCAGAGGAGGAGAAATTCACTATATCGGAGAGGAATACAAGGAGGAGCCAAAGTTCTCAATAACACACGAGAACCGCCATATTAAAACAACCCTATAAGTCACACTTATATAATACATGCGTACAAGAAAGCTATCGGCCCAATCCCTATGCTACCACCACAGACCCCCCAAAAAATTTCAAACATAGATCGCACCGCGATCTTTTCAGGACCGGATCAACAAAAATTTGGGTCACAAACTCTAACAGGTTGTGTGACTTGTATTGTCTAGGTGTACATTAAAGTTCGATGGTTCAAAGATATTATATCTACCGGTTGATCAAGTCATCCGATGCAAGTTCATTTCGGAAAGTTCAAAAGGGAACTTACTTATCTAGATGCAATTATTATTTGCTTGTATATTACACACTTGTCCGTATATTTCTTGATAAAATAATCATTCACCATTTATGTGGAGAATTGTTAGATTTTTAAGAGGTGTGAATGAAAATGAATAGGTGTTTCTTTAAAAAAAAAAAAAGAAATGATACAATTGAAATATACATCTTCTCAGTTTGGATGGTTATGATCTTTTCAATGGTTTGTGAATTTTTTTGAAGTGTTGAACCTTTATGAAGAAGTGCACCTTTTTGAACCATTGCTTCTTTTCATGAAGCAACTCCTTGATGGTTACAAATTGTAACACCCCGTATTCAAGTACGTGTATTGGCGTATTCAAGTATGTGTATTGGTCTTATTTATATGGAATTATTTATTTTATTTTATTTATACCAAAATTTTCCCGTCGATGGTTCCATACAAAGGTTATTGAATAAGCTTTCCAACGATATAAAGATTTCCAAAAACGGATAGGTTTCGGATATAATCGAGCACGTTTGAAACTATAAAACGGTGGCCGGGATATATGGAATAGTAAATGTGCAGGAAAATTTCCTGCACACAAACTACTGAGGCCAGCCAATTTTTTGGGTCAACTTTGAGCGATCATAAATCCCTTAATATAATGAACTGGGAGATCTGCGACCTATGAAAAAAAAGATCTTTGAGTCTTATTTCCAATGCAATTGGTTTCATCCAAATCCAACGTCTGAGTAAGGAGTTATACTCGTTTTACTTCAGCCTATCAAAACAGATTTTTAGGGTCAACTTCAAACGACCATAACTCCTTTTACAGGACGAACTGGGTGGACTAATTTATATGAGAGTTATCTTTCCAACGATACCAATTTCACCCAAATCCGATATCGGAGCAAAGAGTTATGGTCGATCTACTTTAGCTTATCAAAACAGTCCACCAAAGGACAGATTTGACATTATTTAAATTTTAAAGGCACTTTGGTCATTCCCTATGATATTATGGACGGGAATATGTGTATATACACATGTATATGAGTTCAAAAACTTGTTTTCATCATCAATCATTGAGAAAGAACAAAGCCTAGCCAAATTTGACCTTTAAATTACTTTTGATTCAACCGTAGAAATTCCAAAGTAATCCGATAACTGCGTTTGTCATCTCGAGAGCTTCGAACGACACCTATTATTTGTGAAAACAGGATTGCATAATCAAGAGGTGAATTCTAAGGTATGAATATTGTTTGCCTTTGTTCTCTTCCATATGTATATGTGTGATAGAGGATTATATGTATTGGTTGTTATTGAAAGGTGATGAAAATAGGGTTATGGACTATTTTGCATGGTTTGGTTGTATTGAATTGTGGAAGGTGGATATGGTAATTGAGTTATGGAAGGTGGATATGGTGATATACTATTGGATTGATGATTATTTATGTCTATGGCTCAATTTGGTCTAATGGATTGGTTGGAAGGATAAATGAATCCAAACTTGATATTGGAGGATGTTGTATGAATATGCATGACATGTGAATGTAATTGGAGTATAAGAGGGTTAAGTGACACCCTTTATGGATTAATTAAGGCTTACTACTTAACCACTAGTTTGGTCAATTCAAATAATTGAATTGTGACGTTTGGTCGCTAATACTAGATTGCTATATATGTTCATTGTAGATAAGTAATCCGAAAAGACGGGAAGTCCATTTGGGACTAGTATTGAAGGTTGACAGTCAGGTATGTAAAGCATACTCTATACCATATCTTTGGCATGAAAGTGAACAATTGTTCTATTAGGAAAGTTTCCAAAGTTATTCAGTAACATGTGATCCATAATGGGTTTGTATGATGTCCTACGTTACCAATGAACTTATTTCCACCCTACAAGATGTCAAGACATTCCAATACTTACTTGTTTTCCAAATCTTACATGTTTATTGCACTAATGTATGTCAGAAGGTATCCGGTTACTCAAACAAGATCCATGTGCTATTAATGACTCCAAAACGTTTCATTGATAAACCAATAAGTTCCTACTTCATTGTTATGAAATTGATGACTCCAAAACACTTCATTGATGTGCCAATGAGTTTTTCATTGTTATTGCATAGATGGTCTATTTATATATCTCTTATTGATGTATCATTGTTTCAAAGTATCAAAAATGCGGTGGCAACCGAAATAACAATCTCAAAAATTAATTGAACTAAGTGATGGAAGTTCTCTCTTATCGGGTGGTATCCCAGGGGCATAAGCCTATCATGGGTCGATCCCTATTTATGTGTTTATGGGTGGTATCCCAGGGGCATAAGCCTAGCATGGGTCGATCCCAGTTGATATGTACTGAGGGCAGCCTAATGGTCACAGTACAGTATAGTAATAATTACAAAGATGATAAGAACGAAGGTAAAGTGATTGAATAAATACAATGTACAGGTTGTCACAAGTTCTAGTAAGTGTGGTCTACTCCTATTACGATTTATTCACTTGTTTCTGATTTCTATTGAGCTCCTATATCATATGTGATTATCTATAGCTTTACATGCTCAGTACATATTTCGTACTGACGTCCCCCATGGGGGACCTGCATTTCATGCTGCAGGCACAGGTACCTCAGCTCATACATCGCACAAGTAGGAGCCAGGATATCCAGCTGCTTTTGGTGAGCTCCAGTTTGTTTCGGGGCTTTCCGTGTCATATCCAGTCACTTTTGGTATTGTATAGAAGTTAGTTATATGGCGGGGTGTGTCCCGACCTTAGTTAAACTCTGTGTATTGTTTAGAGGCTTTGTAGACCTAATGTACAGTCAAGGTGGTATTTCGTTAATAGACGTGATGGATCCAACGGCCAAGTATTGTATATACATATATATGTGTGCTCGAGCTTATACAGGTGATTATTTCCTTTTATATGCGACATGATGTTGTCCGAATTTCGGGTTGTCATAGAGGTATGCATGGGAAGTATAAGGTTATGAGCTGGTTCTCCCGGGCCTCCTCGGTTACGGGTGCCAGTCCGCCCCAATAGGATTTGAGGCGTGACACAAATGTTGGGTTACTGGGTCTTTTTTCCTTTGTATGTGGATAAATAAAACCCAATTTGGACCAGCCAACTTTTGCCCATAAGCCTATTACTATGGGGAATATATATATATATCTTTTTTATTCACTATCACAAAAGAGAGTTTTAGCACCCACAAAAGTGAGAAAGAGTGCAGATTTTCGCCTAAATTTTCAGCCACAGCTGTCAACTTCAAATTATGATTTCCGCTTCGTTTATTGTCCGATTGAGCTAATTTTTGGACATCTTATTAATCTCATCTCAATCTTTGATTAGGAATTGACGGGGGTGAATTTGGTGACTTGTAGCTCCCGTTCTTCATTTCCGAATAGTAGCTGCATTTTTGGTATTTGTGCTCGTTATTATTCTCTAGTTTGGTGCTATCATGTTGTGTTGTTGCTCGTTGTTTGGAACTTATTTTGTGATCAATTTTGGAGAAAAATATTGTAACTCTTGGTGATTATAGTAGAAGTTTGGTCCCGTGGTTTTTTACTCTTCACATCGAAAGTTTTTTCACGTAAATTTAGTATCTCGTGTGATTGTATTTATTCTTATCTTGTCGTATTTGTGTGGTCAATATATTTGCTTCCTATTATCATTGTTTTTCTTGGGTTGGTTTGTTTCCTCTTGGTTCAAGTTGAAAGGGAAAGTTTAGACTTGGGTATTCTTTCGCTGCTACCCTGTCGGGCACTTTGATTGTGCCCTTGCCTTTTCCAACAAAGTGGTATCATACCGTAGGTTGTTGTTGATTGACGATTTGAATAATGGAGGAAAATATGCTCAAGATAGTGTGTTTGAATGATAGTAACTATCATACTTGGAAAGGCAGGATGAAAAATCTTCTCTTTATCAAGAAAATATATTTATCTGTGTTTGCGTCTACTAAACATCAATCCAAGATAGATAAGGATTGAGAATTTGAGAACTTACAGGTTTGTAGCTATATTAGACAATGGGTTGAAGATAATGTTAGAAATTATATTGTGAAAGAGACACATGCCAGAAGTTTGTGGGACAAGCTCGAGACACTTTATGCTTCGAAGACTGGCAATAACAAGTTGTTCCTGCTTAAGCAATTGATGAATATCAGGTATAAAGAGGGCAGTCCTATTTCTGATCATCTAAATAATTTTCAGAGTGTCCTTTACCAGCTGTCCGGAATGGGTGTAAAGTTCGATGAAGAAATTCAGGGGCTTTGACTTCTTAATACTTTGCCAGACTCCTTGGAAACTCTTCGAGTTTCTTTGACTAATTCTGCTCTCGGTGATGTTGTGATTATGGAATATGTTAAGAGTGGTGTCTTGAATGAAGAGATGAGAAGAAGATCTCAGGCCTCATCTTCTTCATCTTCACACTCTGATGTTTTGGTTACTGAAGAGAGGGGGGAAAATAAGTCCACAGGTCTAAATGATAGAGATAAAAGTATAAGAAAGTCGAGGTCCAAATTCAAGAATGTTACATGTGACTATTGCAACAAAAAAGAGCATATCATAAAATATTGCTACAAGCATAAGAGAGATATCAGACGGCAAAAGAAAGAAGGCGATAATGAAAATCTTGTTGCTGTTGTTGCTAATGATGTTCTTCTTGTTGCTTGTGGTGAGAATGTCATTAATCTTGTTCGGGATGAGTCTAGCTGGTTTGTGGATTCTGGTGCTACTTCTTATGTTACACCAAAAAAGAAATTATTTTCTTCTCATACTCCAGGTACTTTTGGGATGTTGAAAATGGGCAACAATGATGAGGTTAAAGTACTTGGCATTGGCACTGTTTGTTTGAAAAGTAACAATGGCTCCAAACTAGTTCTTAATAATGTCAAGCATGCTCCACATGTTCGCCTGAATCTGATTTCTGTAGGAAACCTTGATGATGAGGGTTATGTTAACACCCTTAGTGCTGGCCAGTGGAACCTTACTAGGGGTTTGATGATTGTGGCTTGAGGTGACAGGTTGTCTAACTTGTATGTATTTTAGGGCTCTACTTATAGAGGCTTGATAAACTTGGTGGAGAATGATACTTCATCAGAGTTATGGTATAGAAGGTTGAGTCATATGAGTGAGAAGGGGATTGATAGTTTGGCTAAGAAAAATTTGCTTTCTGGAGTGAAACAAGTAAAGTTGAAGAAGTGTGTTCATTTCTTAGACGGTAAATAGACAAAAAATTCTTTTCGGAATCATCCGCCTTAAAAAAAGCTTGATTTGCTGGAGTTGGTGCATTCTGATTTGTGTGGTCCTTTTAAAGTAAGGTCTCATGGTGGTGCACTTTACTTTGTGACTTTTATTGATGAGCATTCTCGCAAACTCTGGATATTTCCTTTGAAGTTCAAGGACAAGTACTTGATGTGTTCAAGGGTTTCCAAGCCTTGGTTGAGAGACAAATAGGGAAGAAATTAAAATACATCGTCTTAGATAATGGTGGTGAGTATATTGATCCTTTTGATAGATATTGCAGAGAGCGGGGTATTTGGCATCAGAAAACTCCTTCCAAAACTCCTTAGTTGAATGGTTTAGCAGAGAGGATGAGCAAATCTCTAGTTGAGAGGGTTAGATGTATGCTTTCAGATGCTAAGCTGCTAGATTCCTTTTGGGCAGAAGCACTTAATACTGCTACTTATGTTATCAATTTATCTCCTACTGTTGCTTTGGATAGTGATGTCCCTGACAGAGTTTGGTCCGATAAGAATGATTCTTATGATCATCTTAAAGTCTTTGGGTGTAAAACTTTTGTGCATGTTCCTAAAGATGAAAGGTCAAAGTTGGATGTTAAAACTAGATAGTGTATCTTCATTGGTTATGGTCAAGATAAATTTGACTACCGTTTCTATGATCCAGTTGAAAAGAAACTTGTTAGAAGCCGTTATGTTGTGTTCTTTGAAGACCAAACAATTGAAGATTTTGACAAAGCTGAGAATGTTGATTCCTAGAGTAGTGAGAGTCTAGTTGATGTTGATCCAGTTCTTTTGACAATTGGTCTCGAAGAAAATCTTCATGATGATGAAAATCAAGTTGATAATGAAGATGATGATCATATTCAGAATGACCAGCATGATGTTGTTGATGCTCTAGTGCAAGTTGATATGGTTGATCAGCAACCAGTTGTTGATGCTCTAGAGAGTTCTCTTAGACGATCTACTAGAGATTTCTCTCAGACGATCTACTAGAGAGAGAATACCTTCATCTCATTATTCTTCCAATGAGTATGTACTCTTGACTGACGGGGGAGAACCTGAGAGTCTTGATGAGGACATGGAAAGTGAAGAAAAAGAAAAAAGAAAAGTGGTTTGATGCTATGGAAGATAAGATTAAATCTTTGCATAATAATCATACCTTTGATTTGGTTAAGCTGCCTAAAGACAGAAAAGCTTTGAAAAACAGGTGGGTTTTTTGGGTGAAGCATGAAGATGGTAACCCAATTCCACGGTACAAGGTTTGATTAGTTGTGAAGGAATTTAACCAGAAAAAGAGAGTTGATTTTGATGAGATATTCTCTCCAGTTGTGAAGATGTCATCCATTCGTCTGGTTCTAGGCTTGCTGCAAGTCTAGATTTAGAGGTTGAGCAAATGGATGTTAAAACTGTTTTTCTCCATGGTGACTTAAATGAAGAAATTTATATGGAGCAACCCTAAGGTTTTGAAGTCAAGGGAAAAGAGAATTATGTTTGAAAATTAAAGAAGAGCTCATATGGTTTGAAACAAGCTCCTAGGCAGTGGTACGGGAAGTTTGGTTCCTTTATGAGTAAGCAGGGCTTCAAGAAGACTACTTCAGACCATTGTATTTTTATGCAAAAATTTTCTGATGGTGACTTTATTATTGTGTTTCTTTATGTTGATGACATGCTTGTTTTTTGTCATAATGCTTGCAGGATTCAAAAGTTGAAGCAAGAGTTGAGTAAGTCTTTTTCTATGAAAGACTTAGGACCAGCAAGATAGATT
Source organism: Capsicum pubescens (assembly GCA_030864215.1). Taxonomy (NCBI): domain Eukaryota; kingdom Viridiplantae; phylum Streptophyta; class Magnoliopsida; order Solanales; family Solanaceae; genus Capsicum; species Capsicum pubescens. The sequence continues at coordinate 348,710,357 of CM061544.1, read as the reverse complement.
CTTGGCATGCAAATTATCCATAACAGGAAGGCCAAGAAGTTGTTGCCTATTATCATTGTTTTTCTTGGATTGGTATGTTTCCTCTTGGTTCAAGTTGAAAGGAAAAGTTTAAACTTGGGTATTCTTCCGCTGCTACCCTGTCGGGCACTTTGATTGTGCCCTTGCCTTTTCCAACAATAAATACCTGGTCTTTTTCTTAGGTAATTACATGAAATTTTGAAGTAAAAACACTCCTCTTTCTTGAAAAACTCTATTGTGATTTGCTACCGTTGAGTCCATTCGTAGTTCGACAGAATTTGAGGTAACACTATTCTGTCGAAGTGATTCATTTTATACTGAGAAGATATATTCCATAACCTCGGGTGCTTGAGGGAAGTAATTTCCTTAAGGATACACCAAAAATTTGGTAGATTTGAATCTTCCAATCTTCATCTCTTTCTAAACGTTTGATTTCGCTATTTTTCATAAAATAGTTTGTACTTCAATTGTGGTTGTTTATAAGTTGGGTTGAACTTATTGTTAAAATTCAAAGTTGTGAATATAAAGTTATAAATTCATAGGTGGGTCTCTCGTGAGGGAAACCTGGCATCGAAACCAGCCTCTATCTTGCTCAATCATGATCTTATCGCATGGAGTTTGCCCAGTACAGTTTACATTTTTTTTTGTAGTTTGTGAGTTATTGCACAATAAACGAGTTACCACAAAGGGTTTATCACAGAATACTCATCTGAAGGACAGAGACTATGACACAAAGATTGTGAGTTTCTCTTAAAATTCCCAAAAAATAAAAAATAGAGAGTCAATAATAACCATTCATATATAATTAACTTACATAAATAAAAAAAATACGTGTATGCTCGATATTCATGTGTGGTTTCAAGTTAAGGACAGGAGATTTTTTTTTTCCATTGATAATTTTGTACACTTTTTTCTTGTACTATTTGTCTGCCTTTCTTTCCTTTAAGCTCTCACAAATAATTATTCCCACAAAAATCAAAACATTTTTTTGTTTAATTTGGTTAGTTTTTGAATATTTATTTTTGAAGTTTCGAAAAATTGACATAGATCAATTTTTGTATGAAATTTCACTTTCACTCACACGATATTGAAAAGTTTTCAAGTAAAATGCATGTTTAAACACAATTTCAAATATTAAAAAATATTTTTAGAAAACATCAAAAAGTGAAGGAGAGCCTTGGAGCAACAACTGATAAAGTTGTTGGCATGTGATCAGGAGGTTAGAGGTTTAAGTCGTGGAAGCAGTCCCTTATAGAAATATTAGGTAATATTGCATACAATAGATGATCCTTATGGTCGGATCCTTCCCGGACCTTGAACATGGCGTGAGTTTAATGCACTAGGCTGTTTTTTTTTTTATAACAAAGACTTCAAAAGTCATTTTTTTTCTTCAAATTTTAATTAATTGAGGGGAGTGGAAGAAGGAAAAATTTAGTCATTTTTATTCTTTCACTCATGTTTATCTATCCATATTATTAAAAATTGATATTCAATAATATTTGTCCAGTTAAAAAGTTAATGAATATATAATATATTTGTTTGTGTTTATTTTACTACTAGTTAATAGCTATAATCATTATCTAATATATTTTCTAATCAATGAATTTTTATATTTAAAGGATAATATAATAAATATCTCTCTTATTTATTATTTTTGTAAATGTATATTAAATAAATAATAAATAAATAAAGATGTACCAAGCAGGTCTTATGTCATTTTTCAGGCCAAAGGAACCAGATTGTCACATGTCTCCCAATGTGAATCTCTTCAATTGTCCACTAGCTATGATTGCTGACTCATAATTTGTTACTTGGCATATAGTATAATTTGTATGTATTCAATTTTTCACAACTCATAATGAAGTAGAGTGTATGACACGTTAGGTGCTTAAACGGTCAAGAGCAGAACTATTATAAACTTGGAATGAAAGTCCGTTAATAGCAACAATTCATAATTTTAATAAAATATTTAATTCTTTTAAGGTGTTAATTTTTTCACAAGTCTTATTAACTTGACAAAATTTACTTGTGTTAATGTGTCATATATATGTAACTAGGGGATATCATCCGCGCTTCGCATGAATTAATTAAATTTTTGAGGATTTGATATTTTTAAATTAGTTTTAAAATTTTAATCGATTATATTATTCATTTTTAGTTTTATATATGTATTTTTCTTAAATTTTCATCACTTAAGTATTTTTATTCTTCTAAAATACTTAAATTTTATATAATATATTACAAGTAAACAAAATAATTTTATTTTTCTTAAACAAAGTAGTAAGATTCAACATCGTTTCATAAGTATTCTTAATAAATTTTAGAACAAAACTATTTATTTATATATTTAATACAAATATAATTAATCTATCATGCACATTTTATCTTATCTTATCCCTGCCCTTCTCTTTAATTTTCGTAACTTTAATTTTTCTTGTTTTTGCTTTTCTCTTTTTATTCCTCTCTTCATCTTTTTTAAAAGAAAATATCATACCTCACTCATTGTCTTTTGTCTTCTAATAATAACACCCTAACAATTAAAAATAATATTTTCAAATTTTAATATAACATATAATTAAATGTTAAATATCACCTATAAACATGTTATCAAATATAAAAAATAGAGATATTATTAGATATTAGACAGTAATTACTCAATTTAATTAGAGAATATGAAACGAAAGTAAAAAAATAAAAAGACCAAAGAATTTAACTGGGAGATAAATTATTAACAATATGAAAAATTAAGAACCAAAAAAATATTATATATTGATTTACTAATCCAACTTAACATTTTTTTCTTATAATCTTTATATTAATCCTATCTCAGTCTTTGTATTGGTAGCCATTTTCTTCTCTTTTTTAATTTTATTTAGTTTATTTTTTGATTCTTTTCATTATTACTTAAAGTGTATGTTTTCAGAAAAAAATAATAATATTGGAATACTTAAAATTTCCTTGGTAACATGCAAGATATTTAATTTTTTTGTCTTATTATCTTTGTCCTTGGGAACATTAATAAAAATTCATTGAAAGGGAAGGAAAAGAACCATAATTTTTAAGTATTTAGTAAAGGTTGTTCAGATTTTTAACATAAAATAAACTAATGGATGAATTTATTTATTTTAATGGAAGAGGGGAAAAAACTGCTCCCTCCGTTTTAAAAATAAGGATCTGTTTTGACTTGACACAGAGTTTAAAAAAATAAAGAAATTTTTTGAATAAAATGTCCTTTAATCTTATAGTTTTAAACATTCTACGAGAAAAGTTGGAGTTAAAATATTGTTAAAAAAAAAAAGAAAATGTCATTTTTAAACTGATTAAAAAAGAAAGCAGGTTAATTTTTTCTGAAACGGAGATTTTTTATTTTTTTTTTGACTCTGCATGCATAAAAATGAAAACACCACAACACTGTAGTCTTATAATGCTAAAAATAAAATCTATAACCTAGTCTTATTTACCTTTCCATAGCAAATTCAACATTATTTATAAATAATACTCCATTAATTAATGTTATTTAAAACTTCTAAAATCTTAAAATGAAATGAACAATGACAAGAATTACTGTTTCTGATTTCAATATTTTTTCTTTCAATTCTAGCAACTTGGAATTCAAACTAAAAGAGTTCTTGAAATTAAGGAAAAGACAACGAAATGTAAGAAGTAAAATTATTTCTATATCTTTTTACAAATTGAATTAAGAAGTTCACAATTCAATTATGAAATATCCAGATTCTTCCACTTATTAAGAAATAAATTACTTTTTATTTTCTTGATAATTTATGTTCCTTTCTCCTTTAACAGTCAGAATATACCAACCTCAAAATATTAGAATATCATAAATTAAAAAGATAAAAAATTTTAAAAAATCTTATAGTAAATCTTTTACTAAAAATTATTCAATAACAGTTAATTTGTATTATTATAAAAAATTTATATGATTACAATTTTTTTTACTGAAAACTAAACAACAACAATAATAATTAGTGTAATTAAAAAAGAATTCTTTCTTTAACCCTTTATCTCGAGACCTCTTCATTTGTCGACAATCTTTCATCTCGAGAAACCTTTGATGAGCTGCAAAATACATGAAAGAAAAAATCAAAAAGGGAGAAACGAAAAAAGTGAATAAAGAAGAAGAAGTAGTATAAAATAAAAATGAACATTCAATAATTTTATAGGTGTTTGTTATTTATAGAATAGTTCAACCATTTGAAAGTAATTGAGAGTTGAAGAGATATGTAATTTAAGCAGAGAAAGAGTAGAGTAAAAGGTAGAGGTTTTTGTTACTCATTTAATTAGTAAATAAATTGATAAATATATATAAGTAATAATGACATTCATGAATTATAATAATGCATTAAAAGCTTGAGTAAATTGGGAGATGGAAAGTAGTAACTGTTTATGACCACATTCATGAATAATAATGAGCTGCTCTTATTATTTTGAGAAAATGAAATGGATAAAACGTAAAAGTTAGGTTTAGGTTATTTTATTTGGTACTCATAAATCGCGTTGCTAGGCTTCTCCATTATCAAAATGAAAAGAGAAATTTTTAGGCTTCCTCAATAACTAACAAATATTGAGTCCAATTGATGCTTTACGTTATACGTTACCAAAATGAAGACACACACCTATTCACATAAAATGATTAATGAGGAAATACAAATTAATTATAACAACAATGTTTGATTTTCAGAAATCGTGCAAGTAAATACAACAAAAAAAACAGGAAAAATGTCAAAAAATTGAGAAAAAAGAAAAATAGAAATGGAGGCCTTAGAAGTATGCCGCGCTATAATATTTCTAAGTCTCCTTTATATATATATATATATAAAGAGATCATCGAAGGAATGAGTTTACGGCCTAGGACAAGTCATTACGGCGGTAACTCTACCTAACAGATTAGAGATCCCAAAAGCTAGGTTTAAGGAGATCAAACAAAGTTGTGACTGACGGTTCAACATTGTCAATTAAACTCATTCTCACGATGAAGACAATGTTCAGGAAACAAGGATAAGGCTTATGGTGTGAAACTTTTTAATGGTTTTCAAGTTTGAAAAGTTTGACCAAATAGTTTGATCTATAGAATTAAACGTTTAGAAATCACCTATGTGAGGGTGAAGTGGAAGCCGCTTCAAGGAGAATGATAGTAAAGGTTTATTCTCTAAGCTCTCATGAAATAAAAAAATATTCATGGCTGAAACGAACAAAACCGTGAGAACCATAAACGAGAAAAAGTTGGTTGTGCAATTTGTGTTATCTAGGTGTACATTAAAGCTCGACGATTCAAAGATATTACATCTACTGATTGATCGAGTGCATTCGATGCAAGTTCACAACAGAAAGTTAAAAAAAAAAACTACTTATCTAGATGCAATTAGTCTTTGCTTGTACATCACACACTTGTCCGTATATTTCTTGATAAAATAGTCATTCATCATTCATGTGGAGAATTATTAGGTTTTTAAGAGGTGTGAATGAAAAATAAATAGGTGTTTTTTAGAAAAACACATCTAGAGAAATGATGCAATTTGAATAGGCACCTTCCCAGTTTGGATGGTTATGACCTTTTCAATGGGTTGCGACTTTTTCGGTTGTACCTTTATGAAGAGGTGTAAATTTATGAACCATTGCTTCCATTCATGAAGCAACACCTTCATGGCTATAAATATCTAATTTTTTTCCTCAGGTACATACATGAAATTTTGAAGTAAAAAACACTCTCCTTTCTTGAAAAACTCTAGTGTGATTTGCTACCGTTGAGTGCGTTTGTAGTTTGACAGATTTTAAGGTACCACTATTCTGTCGAAGTGATTCATTTTAGCCTGGGAGGATATATTTGATAACCTCGAGTACTTGAAGGAAATTATTTTCTTAAGAACACACCATTAATTTAGTGGACTTAAATCTTTCAATCTTTATCTCTTTCTAAACGCTTAATCTTGCTATTTTTCAAAAAAATAGTTTGAGCTTCAATTTTGGTTGTTCAAAAGTTGAGTTGAAGTTATTGTTAAAAATTTAAAGTTGTGAGTACAGGGTTACAAATTCATTTAATTGTTCATACTTTAGTTTGAACATGTTATTCCACATACAAAAATCTATATGTTTCAACCCAAACTTTAATACTAAGTTCAAGAACAACTTTCAAGAACTACAATAAAGTTACAACAACTTCAAACATAAGTCCAAATGAATAATCAAATAAACTATCAAAATGAAGTATTTATAAATTTTAAGAAAGAAGATGAAGCAGAAAATTATCGAATCAAGTCCACCGAATGCACGGTGTGTCTTTAAGAAATTTATTTCCCTCAAGTACCCGAGGTTATGGAATCTTTCCTTCCAGGATAAAATGATTCTCTTTTTTAAAATAGCGGTACCTCAAATTTTCAGAAACTTCGAATACACTCAACGATTTGATGATTACACAAGAGCTTTTAGAAGAAGAAGAAGATTGCTCTTCTACTCAAAAAATTATCTTTAGCTGAGGAAAAATTCAGGCATTTTATAGTCATCAAATTGTTGCTTCATGAAGAGAAACAATGGTTCAGAAAGGTACACCCCTTCATAAAGGTGCAACTCTTCGAAAAAGGTGCAACTCTTCAGAAGAGTCACAATCCATAGTAAAGGTCATAATCATTCAATCCGAAAAGGTGTCTATTCAAATTGCATCCTTTCTCTTAGTGTCTTTTTGAAAAAAAAAATATGTTAAGAATACGTGTCCTACCAATTTTAATATTTTTCAGAAAGGTGCAACTCTTTGAAAAAGGTGCAACTCTTCAGAAGAGTCACAATCCATAGCAGGCCATAATCATTCAATCCGAAAAGGTGTCTATTCAAATTGCATCCTTTCTCTTAGAGTCTTTTTGAAAAAAAAAACATGTTAAGAATGCGTGCCCAACAAATTTTAATATTTTACTCTACTTAGTTGCCTATCTATGGAACATGTTAGCTAACGTGGTTCACTAAAGTAAAACTTGAACATAGTATTTTTACGTGGAAAATACCCGGCACAAGAAAGGTGTAAAAAACCACAACCTGTACCTCTACAGAATTTAACCCCAACTTCACTATAACTCATGAGCCTCAACAATCAACAAATTACAAGAATTCTTGTAAACTAGGAATTAAAAATTCTAACTCCTACTTCTACAAAACACTAATCTTCCCAAGATAAGTGTTCCCAAGTCTTCGAGTTCCCCAACATGTAGACGTTAATCCTAACTCAGTTTATACTTCACTGAGACTAGAGATTATAACTCAATATGACTCAATGACCAATCTATTACATAAAGTCTAAGACTCTAAGTAAAGGACCAGGTTGCTCCACTAGCTTCTTCAAGTTGTAGAACTGATTTGCTGATTGTTGACTATCTTTTTTAGTGCGTGAGAGAAATACTTGAATGTCGTTTGTTGTATTTAAGCCAACTCCTGATGTAGTCCTTTAGTTGATGTATTCTTCTATCTTTAATAGGACTCCCAGGTAGTTTCACTCCTTGTTGTCATCTCTCTCTCTCTCCTTGCTTGAATAAGACTCTTCTCTTCTATCTCATAGGCTTTGCAGGACTTCTTGATCAACTCAACTTCTAGCTTTGCAGAACTTCTTAATCAACTCAACTTATATGTTGTACTCATCTACTTCAGCTGATGTGATAATTTGAGAGCATGTTACTTATCCACTCCTATTTTTATGCAGTGTCATCTTATCAGTAGTCTTGTCTGTGACTTGTTCACTTGTGTGGAACAGCTTGCACAACATGTTTCATTCATATGTCCATCATCAAAACTTCACATTCCCTTACAAATTCCCCCATTTTGATGATGACAAACTTAGCAGCACAACATCCATTTTAAAATCCTGACACACTCAATAAAGGATTAAAATAGAGGATCACAACAGAATGAAACAGGTTAGTCATTGAGTTATTAGCATTGTATAATCTATTCTTCCCCCTTTTGGCATCATCGAAAAGTTGGCCCCAATAAGTGATAACTGTTTAATAATTCATGGCCACTGCGACTACCACTAAAACAATCAAAACTCAGAGCACAAGAACAACAATGCATTATGAAAAAACAGAAGAAGAACACTTTAAGCAAAAGGCCCATTTCATTCATAGAACAGGATACAATTATCATAATCCAGTAACAGCAAAAAGAGAAACAGCATGGACCAAGAAACAATAAGGAAAATATGACTAAGGCACTAAGAAGAGGCTTAAGTGGATGAGGAGAAGAGCATAAGGGAGGTCAGCTTCCTAATAACATCAGCATTCTCAACTCTTTTCTTTTCCAAAGTGGCTGTGAGGGAAGCAATTTGAGCTTGAAGGATCCTTTTCTCATCCTCATGAGTAGCCTATGAAGCCTCCAATGCAGCCTGTCCATTTACTTCTTTATGGAGAACCATTTGCATATGATTCAATATGAGTCGAGGCAAGTCAATTTTTACCTTAGTGTCCAACAGTTCCATGAGAGTAAGGTCAAGAAAACTAGCCATAATTGTTCTTTCCTTCCTAGGGATGATTATCGTATGCACTACATCAAAATAGAGTTGGTGGAGTGGAGATATCTCCCTCTTAAGAAATCTTCTATGAGTGATCAGGTGAGGATTTTCAGAGAACTTTCTATATATGTCAAGAGCAGATACAAGATTATCAAGAGATGGCCAAGTGCCCTTGACATAATAACCCCACCCCCCAGAAGGAATATTCAAGATCCTAGCAATGTCAGCTACATAAAGGTTCATTGTAACCTTTCAAACAGTAATAGAAAATATCTCACCAATGGCCACCCCATTTGTGTAGAACTCATACACTTCAGGTTTGGCAAATCTCCTCAGAAGGTCAACTTGAAGGAATAGGTGTGACCATTCTTAAAACTCCAATTTTCCCAACAAAGTCTGCATATCAACACCCCCAAAACCACTAATAACCCTCCCTCTAGCTAATTTGCACTTTTGAAAGTAAAGATGGTTTTCCTCAGGAGTGTCCTGATGTGAGGATGGTTCTGGAACCTTAAAATCAGGATCCAAGTCAGTAGCAGCATCCAGAGGTAACTCAGAATCAGATGAGTCAGAAGGAACATGTTTCTTCATCTGTTTCTTTGAACGAGTAAAGGAATTAAGAAGAGAAAATATGGAGGATGGGGAAGCTTTCACAGTAGGAGTGGATATTGAAGAGGATGAAGCTTTTAGAGTAGGTTTAGAGGATGATTTTTGAGAAAAAGAGGGTTTTGGGACTTTTGCAATGATTTTCTTCTTCTTTCTGACTGATCGAAGAAGAAGATAAGTAAAAGACTCACGAGGAGGAGTGGGGTCAGATGTAGCCACACATTTTTTTTACTAGCTCGAAGTGCTTCTGCCAAGGAAACATCTTCTCATTGCTTTTTGCTTTGAGTGTGAGGAGTAGAGACAATAGGGGAGGGTTCTACATGAACAGTGTCATCAACATCGATGGAGATGGGAGAGAGTTTTCTCTTTAACTTAGATCTGGACCTTCTTGGGATTAGGTCTGCGATAGGAATATCATATCGATCAATAGAAATATCACCTTGATCAAGAATCTGAAGAGGAACAGGAGGTGGAAGTAAAGGTTCAGACAATAATGGAGGGTTAGAAGAAAATTTTGTAAAAGGGTTTTGTAGATGCTTGAACCTAGCGAAATCGGACAACTTGATTGATATTGGAGGAGGAATGAGTGGAGGTAAGGTGATATTTGGATGTAGTATAATGGTTGTTGAAGTAGTAGTGGAGTCAGTGGATGGCTTAGTGGAAGAGGATGCCATGGAGAAAACAGAGATAAACAGTGATTTCTTTGTGGTTATGAGGGTGGTGAATGAGGAGAAGAAGAGGAAACATATTTAAGGTGGAGAAAAGGAAGATAAATCGTGGATGAATTGTACTTGGGGAAGGAAACGTAATAATGAAGAGGGTCAGTTCTGATGGGAAAGGTCTGGCAGTTTTTTGAAGGAGAAGGCTTTTTGGTTTTTGGCGGTTTAAGTGTAACGGAAGGGACCATGTAGACAACCTGTTTCTCTTTATGCAATTATGGGCAATCAATAATCATACCTGAATTTTGAAGAGAAAATGGACAAAATGCCTTGATGTTCTAGTCTTTCTGCAAAATCAACACATAGCTGAGTCAATTTACTCTAAAATCTTGGAATTAGGATACACAACTAAATGTGTAAGACTGAATTAATCAACAATCACTTACGAGCAACTTGTTTTAGTCAATAATTGAGGGTGATTTATACAATTTTAATCATCCCTAAGGCTAACCTATTTTTTTCAAAGTATTCTCTACTTAAAGCCTTAGTGAATATGTCAGTACTTTATTCCTCAGTAGAATAAAACATAATTGATATATGACCTTTTTCAACATTATCTCTAAGAAAATGATGTCTAATATCAATATGCTTAGTTCATTTATGTTGAACAACATTTTTGGCTATGTTAATGACACTTGTATTATCACAGAAAATAAGAACACATCCAACATCTATATCAAAATCCATAAGATGTTGCTTAATCCATAACAGTTGAGCACAATAAGATCCTGCAGCAATATATTCAGCTTCAGCAGTAGACAAGGCCACTGAATTTTCCTTCTTAGTGGACCAGGTAATCAAACATAATCCAAGAAAGTGTGCCATGCCTGTGGTGTTTTTCCTGTCAATCAAATATCCTGCATAATCAGCATCAGAATATCCAACCAAGTTGAAATTACTACCTTTTGGGTACCATAAACCAAGATCACTAGTTCCTTTGAGATATCTAAAAATTCTTTTTACAGATTTTAGATTAGACTCTTTAGGATTTGCTTGAAATCTGGCACATAATCCTACACTGAACACAATATCAGTCTTACTTGCTGTAAGGTATAACTATGACCCTATCATTCCTATGTACATCTTTTGTTCCACATCAGGACCTATTGCATCCACATCAAGCTTTGTAGTAGTGGCAATTGGAGTGTTGATTTCTTTTGCTTCTTCCATGGAGAATTTCTTGAGAAGTTCTTTTACATACTTCTGTTGATGGATCATTGTTTCAGATTCTATCTGTTTTTTTTGCAATCCCAAGAAGTAGTTTAGCTCCCCCATCATGTTCATCTCAAATTCACAGCTCATGAGTTTGGCAAAATCATGAGTCATGTTCATGTTTGTAGAATAAAAAATAATGTCATCTACATACACCTGCACAACCAACAAATCTTTTCCATCAGTTTTCAAGAAAGGAGTGTTGTCAATTTTACCTCTAGTATGTCCATGCTCCAATATAAACTTTGACAATCTCATATATCAAGCTCAGAAAACTCCTTGCTTTCAAACCCTGGAGGTTGTTTAACATATACTTCCTCTTTGAGAATGTCATTCAAGAATGCACTTTTAACATCCATTTGATATAGAATAAAAATCATATAGGCAGAAAATGCAACAAGTAATCTAATAGCTTCAATTTTGGCTACAGGAGCAAAAGTCTCATCAAAATCTATGCCTTCTTCTTGATTGTATCTTTGGACCACCAATCTTGCCTTGTTCCTTATAACTGTTCCATGCTCATCAACTTTATTTCTGTACACCCACTTAATTACCCCTAATTGCTCCGTAGTTTACTATATTAGCCCTAATTAATTATTATAAGTCATTTATATATTAGAATTAATAATATTTTTTTATTATATTATCCCTAATTAATTATTATAAGTCAACCACCTCTTAATTTACTATATTACCCCTATCATTTACTATATTACATCCTAATTGCTCCGTGATTTACTATATTATCCCTAATTTATTATTCCAAGTCATTTATATAATAGAATTAATTATATTTTTTTATTATATTATCCCTAATTAATTATTATAAGTCATTTATATATTAGAATTGATAATATTTAATTAAAAAATAGATGACATGTCTATCTATATTATCCCTAATTGCTCCGTAATTTACTATATTACCCCTAATTAATTGTTATAAGTCATTTATATATTAGAATTAACAATATTTTTTTACTATATTACCCCTAATTAATTATTATAAGTCATTTGGTTTCGACCACTGCTTCGTCATTTACTATTTCACCCCTAATCGCTCCATGATTTACTATATTACCCCTTATTAGTTATTATAAGTCATTGATATATTAGAATTAATAATATGTTTTTATTATATTACCCCTAATTAATTATTATAAGTTATTTATATATTAGAATTAATAATATTTAATTATAAAAATAGATATTTATGACGTTTGTTTCAGCTGCTTTAATCGTGATTTTACTATATCATCCCTAAGTAATTATTATGAGTCATTTATTTATTAAAAAATTTATATTATTTAATTAAAAAATAGATGACATGTCTGCCTATATTACCCCTAATTACTCCATGATTTACTATATTATCCTTAATTATTTATTATAAGTCATTTATATATTAGAATTAATAATATTTTTTTACTATATTAGCCTTAATTAATTATTATAAGTCCTTTATATATTAGAATTAATAATATTTAATTTTAAAAATAGATATTTATGACATTTGTTTCAGTTGCTTTAACCGTGTTTTTACCATATCATCCCTAATTAATTATTATAAGTCATTTATTTATTAAAAAATTAATAATATTTAATTAAAAAATAGATGACATGTCTGCCTATAGTACCCCTTATTGCTTCATGATTTACTATATTACCCCTAATTAATTATTATAAGTCATTTATATATTAGCATTAATAATATATTTTTTTACTATATTACCCCTAATTAATTATTATAAGTCATTTATATATTAGAATTAATAATATTTAATTAAATCAGTGTACATTTATGTTTATATCTCATCAATATTGAATTTTAGTGCTAAAAAATATTTATAGTGTTGGGCCCGTGCTGACACGGGCTATGCACCTCTAGTATATATATATATATATATATATATATATATATATATATATATATATATATATATATATATAATTTTAATTTTTTGATTTATCCAAATTATTTTTTTGAAAATCCAAAAAATCAAAAAACTAAACTAAAATTAAATTTTGATTCAATTTTTCGGTTTAAATCAAAATATATCCAACCCTACTCCCATTGGCTTATCCTCACAGCCTCCATTCCCACCACCTCACCACCCCTACCTCAATAAGGACAAGAGTTTCGTGAGACTTGTTTAGGAGGTGTTGTTTGGTCATGAAATTTTTTTATTTTTTTTAAAAAATTATTCTACTTTAATAAAAATTATAGTATTTGATCATAAAAATTTCAAATATAATTTAAAATTATATTTCAAAAAATAAAAGTAAATTTTAATTTCTCTTGCAAAAAAATTAAGAACAACTCCAATTTATATTCATAGCAAAACACAACTCCAAATTCAAACTTTAACTCTAATTTCAACTTCAAAAAATTTATTTTTCATGACTAAACACTTACTTAAACTTCAATATATATTATATGCATGACTTCAGGGGAAAACAATTGAAGTCCAAACAAAAATATAAAAGGCTCTGGAGAACATTTTAACCATCACCTTTTCTTTAAACCCAAATTAGGCACCAACAATTGTTTTTCTCAAGGCTAGAGAACATTCGTTGTACCCACTCTGTCTCATATTAATTAATTATTTTAGTAAAAAATAATATATTAATTAATTATATTATTAAGTAAAAAATATATTAATTTTTTTCATATTATCCTTAATTTTTTTAAAAAAAGTTTTTATGCTTATCTGTAAAATTCTCAAAAGAATTTTTAAGTGATTAATTAGTATAATTATATTTTTATTTATAATTTCTTAATATGCGTATAAAAAAATGATTAATGCGAGGAAGTATTGGGCAACCTTATGACCGGTTTTTGTTTGAAATTTCACTTGCACTTACATAATATTTATTTTTTTTTAAAATAAAATACATATTCAAACGTAACTTTAAATTTCAAAAATTACTTTTTAACAACTTTAAAAAATCATTTTAGGTCCTATTTGTCATTTTCAAGGCCAGAGGGACGACATTGTCACATGTCTTTCAATTGTAGATTTGCATTCCTAAATTGGCAAATTTGCTCCGTTCACTAGCTATGTCTGCAAGTCATATTTGATACTCCCTCTCTCTTGTCATCGTTTTTTTTTATTCGTCTAAAAAAAAATATTATATTTTTTATTTAACTTTTTAAAGATATAATTTCACTTTTACCTTTATAGATCCTATTTATAAAACTCACTTGATTAAAAACAGTGATAATATAGTTTTTAATAAAAGACAATTTGATAAAATGCATAAAGTCTTTACTTATTATTTCTTAAACTCTGTATCCGATCAAACTATGACACATAAAATGAGAAGGAGAAAGTATAATTTAAGTGGTATTCAATTATTCACAAGTTGATCGCGACTAATCACTTTTATAGAATATTTTTTTATGTTGTTATTTTTATAAATTTTGTCAACTTAACAAAATTTGCTTGTGGAAGACCTGGGATCGAATCCAACTCTCGCCTATCAGCTCGTTGCATGGGGCTTATCTAGTGTGATTTATATCTTAGTATAGTTTGTGAGCTATTATAGAATGAGTATGTTACCACAAACTACTTACCACAAAATGCTCACCAAAAGATAAAGACTCTGGCAGTAATTATGAATTTCTCAGAGGGTTAAAAAAAAAATAGACAGTGACTAACAAACAGTCATACATAATTAACTTGCCTAAAGAAGAATATTGTGTATTGTACCATATTCATTTGTGGTTCCAAGTTAAAGAACAGAAAAGAGTTTTTTTTTGTTTTTTTGGTCACGTTTATTTGTGGTTCCAAGTTTTCTTTGGTTTCTTATTTAGTGTCTGATACCCACATTAAAATTCAACTAATTTGGATTCGCGTCGGGTAGGATCCATTTGGATGTAGCGCTCTCTATTAAAAAAAAATTCATACCCAGGACTGTTATGTTTTTTGCCCTGATTTTCTTATTAAAATTAAGTTTTACTTTTTATTGGAAGGAAAATAAAAGTTATCATAATTACTTTTACTTTTTTTAAATGGAAAATATAAAACTTTTTCATATTTGGCAAACTTCTTTCTTGGAGAAAATATTTTGGACATCTATAAATAGAAGACTCCTTGTCATACCATAATACAATAAACATCCACAATGTAGTCTTTAATTTGTTTAGGGGGAGTTTTCTCCCAATAGATTTTAAGTTTTTTTATTTAGATTTTCAATATGTAGGTCTCTTGGCCAAAATATATTAATAATATTATATTTTTTGTTTAGATTTCTTTATCGTCTGATTTATGGTCTCATGATATGCAAACTTTAAGCTTCCGCATGACGCCCTCTCGATTTTGAACCCAACAAATGGTATCAGAGCCGATGGTTCAATGGTTCAATAGTCCAATGGTGTGGTGAGATGTGATTAAATAGGTTCAAAACGGTTTCAAATCAAGATGCAACCAGTTTGGTGATAATGACGATTTTGTCTAACTACATGTGGAGACAATTATCAATCATATTTTAATAATTCTGCTGTAACATATTTGAAAATAAAACTCACTTTTAACCCTGCAAAAGGGCTTCAATATTTTTAATCTGAAAAGGGCTGATATATTTTAACCCAAAGACTCAATTTTTAAAGTCTGTCAAACAACAGTGATATATGAAGAATATTTGAAGAACGAAGATTATGCAGAAGAAGAAGGAGGATCAAGAATATTTTGCAGAAAATCAAGCCAAAAAGGGGAAATTTGTTAAGGTTTTTGTCCTGATTTTCTTACCAAAATTAAGTTTTACTTTTTCTTGGAAGGAAAATAAAAGTTACCATAATTACTTCTACTTTTTTCTGAAAGATAAATATAAAACTATTTCATATTTGACAAATCTCTTTCTTGAAAGAAATATTTTGGACATCTATAAATAGAAAACCCTTCTCATACCATAACACAATAAACATCCACAATGTAGTGTCTTTGTTTAGCGAGAGTTTTCTTCCAGTAGGTTTTAAGTTTTTTATTTAAACTTTTAATATGTAGGTCTCTTGATCAAAACATATTAATAATATTATTTTTTTGTTTAGTTTTTTTCGTCGTCTGATTTATCGTCTAATGATATGCAAACTTTAAGCTTCCGCATGACGCCCTCTCGATTTCGAACCCAACAAAGACTCGAATCCAAAACTTCTGATCAAGGGAGGAGCAACCTTATCCACTATACCACCACATTCTTTGGTGATTGTGGTTCCAAGTTAAGGACACAAAACACATTCTTCTGTTACTATTTGTCAGTCTTTTTTTCCCTTTAAGCTCCCACAAATAATTATTCTTATTATTGTGGATGTGATCTAGCTACCATTTGATCATGGATTTTAGGAGTTGATTTTTTTTTTTTTTTTAAAAAAAGATTGAAAACATTGTTGTTGTTTAATTTGATCAACAGTTTAAAATTTATTTTTAAGTTTTAAAAACTGACCTAGATCAATTTTTATTCGAAATTTCACTTTCACTCGCATAATATTAAAATTTTACAAATAAAATACATATCCAAGCATAATTTTAAATTTCAAAAATTATTTTTTAACAACTTTAAAAAGTCATTTTAAGTCCTATTTGTCATTTCAAAGCCAAAGGGACCAGATTGTCACGTATCTTACAGATGGAATTTTTTGTCAAATTTGCTTCATTTGTTCTAGACATGCTATGTCTGCTAGCCATATTTGGTAAATAATAATACTCCTATAATTTAAGTGGTATTCAATTATTCACAAGCTGATAGTGACTATTTAATAATTTTTTTTATGTTGTTATTTTCATAAATCTTTGCCAAATTAACAAAATTTGCTTGTGTTATGTAATTGTTTGCTACGAGTAATTATTTTTTTATTGTAATCTTTATTCTCTAATCTTGTTAAAATGTTTATAAATTTTGTTGGAGTGACAAAATTTGGCATGCGTTGTGACGAGTTGAAAATTTCCTATAATTAATACAAAATAAGAAAAGGCTCGTTGACTTCCAATATTGCAATTTTTTTTCATAAGAATGAATCAACTTTCATTCCCTTCATCTACGCACACAAAAAACAAAAATAACAATAATAAGGTCCTCTATGTTTACTTGGTTAATAACTTTTTTTTTTCTAATTTAACAAACTAAGGAATAATTATAATTTGTTAAATTACCCAATTAACATAAAAAATAATCATGTTTTCATTAATGGTTATTCCAATATCACTCAAAGTCAATTCAAATATTGAATTGAAAAATTAATTTAAGTTGTATCTTTTTCATATTATTGAATTTGAACATTTCAGATTACAAGACACCTCTCACAAAATACTAGTATCAAATGAAATTTAAATTTATCGTGTTATATAAAGTCAGTGAAGAAATTGAATGACTTTAAAATCTTTTAGAAGATATTTCTTATTGGCACAAACTTTTAGCACCAGTATGCATAGACTATGATAGTCAAACTACGATTGGTAGGGCAGAGAATACAATGTATAACGAAAAATCTCGTCATATAAAATGGAGACATAATACTGTTAGAGAACTACTCTCTAGTGAAATTATCACGATTGACTGTGTGAGATCAAAAAATAATATGTTGGATCCACTTATAAAGGTCTATCTAGAGAGGGAGTTGAGAGATCATCGAAAGAAATAGATTTACGACCTAGGACAAGTTATCACGACAGTAATCCTACCTAGTGTACTAGAGATCTTAAGATCTAGGTTTATCAAACAAAGTTGTGATTGACGGTTCAAAATTGTCAATTAGCTCAACTCATTCTCATGATGAAAACAATGTTCAAGAAACAAGGATAAGATTTATGGTGTGAAGCTTTTTAATGGTTTCTAAGTTTGACAAGTTTGACCAAATAGTTTGATCTATAGGATTAAATGTTTAGAAATTATCTATGTGAGGGTGAAGTGGAAGTCGCTTCAAGGAGAATAATAGTAAAGGCCTATTGACATGCAATCAGAAAGTGTTCATGGATGAAACGAATAAAATTGTGACAACCATAAATGATAAAAGGTAGGCTGTGTTATGAAATCAAATAGGAATAAGCAATATGATAAGCTAAAAAAAAATAAGATGAACACACATAGATTTAGGTGAAAATTCTTAACGTGAAAAATCATGGGCAGAGGAGGTGAAATTTACTATATCGGAGAGGAATACAAGGAGGAGCCAAAGTTCTCAATAACACACGAGAATCGCCATATTAAAACAACCCTATACAATATATTACAAGTAAACAAAATAATTTTATTTTTCTTAAACAAAGTAGTAAGATTCAACATCGTTTCATAAGTATTCTTAATAAATTTTAGAACAAAACTATTTATTTATATATTTAATACAATATAATTAATCTATCATGCACATTTTATCTTATCTTATCCTTTCCCTTCTCTTTAATTTTCGTATCTTTAATTTTTCTTGTTTTTGCTTTTCTCTTTTTATTCCTCTCTTCATCTTTTTTAAAAGAAAATATCATACCTCACTCATTGTCTTTTGTCTTCTAATAATAACACCCTAACAATTAAAAATAATATTTTCAAATTTTAATATAACATATAATTAAATGTTAAATATATCTCGAGACCCTTTATCTCGAGACCTCTTCATTTGTCGACAATCTTTCATCTCGAGAAACCTTTGATGAGCTGCAAAATACATGAAAGAAAAAATCAAAAAGGGAGAAAAGAAAAAAGTGAATAAAGAAGAAGTAGTATAAAATAAAAATGAACATTCAATAATTTTATAGATGTTTGTTATTTATAGAATAGTTCAACCATTTGAATTAAGTAATTGAGAGTTGAGGAGATATGCAATTTAAGCAGAGAAAGAGTAAAAGGTAGAGGTTTTTGTTACTCATTTGATATAACTATTGTAATGAATATAATAGTTTTTAATTAGTAAATAAATTGATAAATAAAGTAAAAATGAAAGGAAAAAGTTAAAAAAAAAAAAATAGTAAATCAAATGGAGGCCACATAGAGGTGTCACATATATTTATTATCAATAACGAAGGTATAAATTTATAATCAATAACGATACTTGGAAGAAGGTGGAAAAATGAACAATAAAAATAACATTTGAAAGAAGGTGAAAAAAATGAAACGCGCTGACCAATTTTGCTTAGTTTGTCACCATCTCTGTGTACTTCATGGACCTCTACATCTCCATCAATTTACTTGATTGTCAAAATCCATGGTATACTAAATATATATAAGTAATAATGACATTCATGAATTATAATAATGCATTAAAAGCTTGAGTAAATTGGGAGATGGAAAGTAGTAACTGTTTATGACCACATTCATGAATAATAATGAGCTGCTCTTATTATTTTGAGAAAATGAAATGGATAAAACGTAAAAGTTAGGTTTAGGTTATTTTATTTGGTACTCATAAATCGCGTTGCTAGGCTTCTCCATTATCAAAATGAAAAGAGAAATTTTTAGGCTTCCTCAATAACTAACAAATATTGAGTCCAATTGATGCTTTACGTTATACGTTACCAAAATGAAGACACACACCTATTCACATAAAATGATTAATGAGGAAATACAAATTAATTATAACAACAATGTTTGATTTTCAGAAATCGTGCAAGTAAATACAACAAAAAAAACAGGAAAAATGTCAAAAAATTGAGAAAAAAGAAAAATAGAAATGGAGGCCTTAGAAGTATGCCGCGCTATAATATTTCTAAGTCTCCTTTATATATATATATATATAAAGAGATCATCGAAGGAATGAGTTTACGGCCTAGGACAAGTCATTACGGCGGTAACTCTACCTAACAGATTGGAGATCCCAAGAGCTAGGTTTAAGGAGATCAAACAAAGTTGTGACTGACGGTTCAACATTGTCAATTAAACTCATTCTCACGATGAAGACAATGTTCAGAAAACAAGGATAAGACTTATGGTATGAAACTTTTTAATGGTTTTCAAGTTTGAAAAGTTTGACCAAATAGTTTGATCTATAGAATTAAACGTTTAGAAATCACCTATGTGAGGATGAAGTGAAAGCCGCTTCAAGGAGAATGATAGTAAAGGCTTATTCTCTAAGCTCTCATGAAATCAAAAAATGTTCATGGCTGAAACGAAAAAAACTGTGAGAACCATAAAAGAGAAAAAGCTGGTTGTGCAATTTGTGTTATCTAGGTGTACATTAAAGTTCGACGATTCAAAGATATCACATCTACCGATTGATCGAGTGCATACGATGCAAGTTCACTACAACAAGTTCAAAAAAACATTACTTATCTAGATGCAATTAGTCTTTGCTTGTAGATCACACACTTGTCCGTATATTTCTTGATAAAATAGTCATTCACCATTCATGTGGAGAATTATTAATTTTTTAAGAGGTGTGATAAGTGTTGTACTCAACTTGTAGATGTTGTACTCATCTACTTCAGTTGATGTGATAAGTGTTGAGAGCATGTTACTTATCCACTTCTATTTTTACACAGTGTCATCTTATCAGTAGTCTTGTCTGTGACTTGTTCACTTGTGTGGAACAGCTTGCACAACATATTTCATTCATATGTCCATCATCAAAACTTCATATTTTCTAACAAAGTCCCCCGTTTTGATGTTGCAAACTTAGCAACACAACATCCATTTTAAAATCCTGACACACTCAATAAAGGATTAAAATAGAGGATCACAACAAAATGAAATAGGTTAGTCACTGAATTATAAGCATTGTATAATCTATTCTTTCACCTTTTGGCATCATCGAAAAGTTGGCCCCAATAAGTGATAATTGTTTAATAATTCATGGTCACTAGGACTATCACTAAAATAATCAAAGCTCAGAGCACAAGAACAACAATGCATTATGAAAAAACAGAAGCAAAACACTTAAAGCAAAAACCCCATTTTATTCATAGAGCAGGATACAATTATCATAACCCAGTAACAGCAAAAAGAGAAACAACATGGACCAAGAGACAATAAGGAAAATATGCCTAAGGCACTAAGAAGAAGCTTAAGTGGATGGGGAGAAATGGATAAGGAACGTCAGCTTCCTAATAACATCAACATTCTCAACTCTTTCCTTTTCCAAAGTGGCTGTGAGGGAAGAAATTTGAGCTTGAAGGACCCTTTTCTCATCCTTAGGAGCAGCTTGTGCAGCCTCTAATGCAGCCTGTCCATTTACTTCCTTAAGGAGAACCCTTTGTATATGCTTCAATATGAGTCAAGGCAAGTTAATTTTCACCTCAGTGTCCAACAGTTCCATGAGATTAAGGTCAAGAAAACTAGCCACAATTCTTCTTTCCTTCCTAGGGATGATTATCTTATGCACTACATCAAAATAGAGTTGGTGGACTAGAGACATCTCCCTCTTAATAACTCTTCTATGAGTGATCAGGTAAGGATTTCCAGGGAACTTTCTACATATATCAAGAGCAGATGCAATATTGTCAAGAGGTGGCCAAGTGCCCTTGACATATTGACCTCACCCCCCAAAAAGAATATTCAAGATCCTAGCAATGTCATCTACATAAAGGTTCATTGTAAACTTTTGAACAGTAGTAGAAAATATCTCACCAATGGACTCCCTATTTGTGTAGAACTCATACACTTCAGGTTTGGCAAATCTCCTCTGAAGGTCACCTTGAAGGAATATGTGTGACCATCCTTGAGACTCCAATTTTCCTAACAAAGTCTGCATATCAACACCCCTAAAACCACTAATAACCCTCCCTCTAGCTAATTTGTGCTTTTGAAAGTGAAAATGGTGTTCCTTAGGAGTGTCCTGATGTGAGGATGGTTCTGGAACCTCAAAATCAGGATCCAAGTCAGTAGCAGCATCCAGAGGTGACTCAGAATCAGATGAGTCAGAAGGAACATGTTTCTTCACCTATTTCTTTGAATGAGTAAAGGACTTAGGAGGAGAAAATATAGAGGATGGGTAAGCTTTGACAGTAGGAGTGGATTTTGAAGAGGATAAAGCTTTTGGAGTAGGTTTAGAGGATGATTTTTAAGACAAAAAGGGTTTTGGGACTTTTGCAATGATTGTCTTCTTCTTTCTGACTGATTGAAGAAGAAGATCAGGAGAAGACTCATGAGGAGGAGTAGGATCAGATGTAGCCACACATTTCTTTTTACTAGCTCAAAGTTCTTCTGCCAAGGAAGCATCTTCTCATTACTTTTTGCCTCGAGTGTGAGGAGTTTGAGAAGTAGAGACAATAGGGAAGGGTTCTACATAAACAGTATCATCAACATCGATGGAGATGGGAGAGGTTTTTCTCTTTAGCTTAGATCTAGACCTTCTTGGAATTAGGTATGCGATAGAAATATCATCTCGATCAATAGAAATATCATCTTGATCAAGAATTTGAAGAGGGAAAGAAGGTGGAAGTGAAGGTTCAGACAATGGTGGGGGGTTAGAAAAAAAATTTGTAAAAGGGTTTTGTAGATGCTTGAACATAGCGAAATTGAACAAGTTGATTGATATTGAGGGAGGAATGAGTGGAGGTAAGGTAATATTTGGATGTAGTATAATGGCTGTTGAAGTAGTAGTAGAGTCAGTGGATGGCTTACAGGAAGAGGATGCCATGGTGAAAGCAGAGATAAACAGTGATTTCTTTGTGGTTATGAGAGTGGTGAATGAGGAGAAGGGGATGAAACGTATTGAAGGTGGAAAAAGGAAGATGAATCGTGGATGAATTGTACTTGGGGAAGGAAGCGTAATGATGAATAGGGTCAGTTCTGATGGGAAAGGTCTGGCATCTTTTTGAAGGAGAAGGCTTTTTGGTTTTTGGCGGTTTAAGTGTAACGGAAGGGACTATGTAGACATCCTGTTTCTCTTTATGCAATTATGGGCAATCAATAATCATACCTAAATTCTGAAGAGAAAATGGACAAAATGCCTTGATGTTCCAGTCTTTCTACAAAATCAACACATAGCTGAGTCAATTTACTCTAAAATCGTGGAATTAGGATACACAACTAAATGTGTAAGACTGAATTAATCAACAATCACTTACGAGCAGCTTGTTCTAGTAAATCATTGAGGGCGATTTATACAATTTTAATCATCCCCAAGGCTAACCTATTCTTTTTAAAGTGTTCTCTACTCAAAGCCTTTGTGAATATGTCAGCAATTTATTCCTCAATAGAACAAAACATAATTGATATATGACCTTTTTCAACATTATCTCTAAGAAAGTGATGTCTAATATCAATATGCTTAGTTCTTTTACGTTGAACAGGATTTTTAGCTATGTTAATGACACTTGTATTATCACAGAAAATAGGAACACATCCAACATGTATACCAAAATCCATAAGATGTTGCTTAATCCGTAACAGTTGAGCATAACAAAATCCTGCAGCAATATATTCAACTTCAGCAGTAGACAAGGCCACTGAATTTTGCTTCTTAGTGACCAGGTAATCAAACATGATCAAGGAAAGTGTGCCATGCCTCTGGTGCTTTTCCTGTCAACCAAATATCCTGCATAATCAACATCAGAATATCCAGCAAAGTTAAAATTACTACCTTTTGGGTACCATAAACCAAGATCACTGGTTCCTTTGAGATATCTAAAAATCCTTTTTACAAATTTTTGATGAGACTCTTTAGGATTTGCTTGAAATTTGGCACATAATCCTACACTGAACACAATATCAGGCTTGCTTGCTGTGAGGTATAACAATGACCCTATCATCCCTCTGTACATCCTTTGCTCCACATCAGGTCCTGTTTCATCCACATCAAGTTTTGTAGTAGTGGCAATTGAAGTGTTGAATTCTTTTGCTTCTTCCATGGAGAATTTCTTGAGAAGTTCTATTACATACTTTTGCTGATGGATCATTATTCCAGATTTTGTCTGTTTTATTTGCAACCCCAAGAAGTAGTTTAGCTCCCCCATCATGTTCATCTCAAATTCACAGCTCATAAGTTTGGAAAAATCATGTCATGTTCATGTTTGTAGAGCCAAAAATAATGTCATCTACATACACCTACACAACCAACAAATCTTTTCCATCAGTTTTCAAGAAAAGAGTGTTGTCAATTTTACCTCTAGTATGTCCATGCTCCAGTATAAACTTTGACAATCTCTCATACTAAGCTCTAGGAGCTTGTTTCAACCCATACAAGGCCTTATCCAATTTATACACATGATCAGGAAACTCCTTGCTTTCAAACCCTGGAGGTTGTTTAACATATACTTCCTCTTTGAGAATACCATTTAAGAATGCACTCTTAACATCCATTTGATATAGAATAAACTCCATATATGCAACAAATGCAACAAGTAATCTAATAGCTTCAATTTTTGCTACAGGAGCAAAAGTCTCATCAAAATCTATGCCTTCTTCTTGATTGTATCCTTGGACCACCAATCTTGTCTTGTTTCTTGTAACTTTTCCATGCTCATCAACTTTATTTCTGTACACCCACTTAGTCCCAATTACTATTCTATCTTTCGGAAGAGGGACTAAGTGCCATACTTTGCTTCTCTCAAACTGATTCAAGTTTTTCTGCATAGCTATGATTTAATCAGCATCAAGTAATGCCTCTGTTACTTTCTTTGGATCAATCTCTAATAGGATGCCTTGAAGGAACAGATACTTCTTAATCCAGACCTTGTAGTGATCCTAAAAGTGAGATCAGTGAGAACATACTCTATAGGATATGATCTTTGATACTTGTAGCCTTTAGGGACCAAACCTAGTGAGTTACTAGGATCACTGTTGACGTTTTAAGCTGAGGTAGTTGGTGGCTCAGTTCCTCCTGTCATTGTGCCTCCATATTCAGTTCCCCCTGATAAAGTGTCTCCATGTTTTGTAGCTTCAGTCAATGAACCAGGTTGTGTAACCTGTTTCTCAGAGTCACTTTCTTCCTGCAGGTTAGTCTTAACATAGGATTCATCAAAAACTACATGCATGCTTTCTTCAACACAGTTTGTTCTGATGTTTAGAACCCTATAAGCCTTACTATGAAGTGAGTAACCTAAGAATATTCCCTCATCACTTTTGGCATCAAATTATCCCAGATTATCCTTTCCATTTTTATGTATGAAAAATTTGCAACCAAGGGTTCTAAAATGAGAAATGTTTGGCTTTCTTCCTTTTAGTAATTCATAGAGAGTCTTCTCTAACATAGCTCTGATCATGCACCTAGTTATGATATATGCAGCAGTACTTATTGCCTCAGCCCAAAAGATTTTAGCAATATTTGTTGCAAGCATCATTGTTCTAGCCATATCTTCCAATGTTCTATTCTTTCTTTCCACCACTCCATTTTGTTGTGGTGTTCTAGGAAAAGAGAAGTTATGATCTATACCATTTGCTGAACAAAATTCTAAGAACTTGACATTCTCAAATTCTGTACCATGGTCAGATCTTATGGAAACTAATGTAGTGCCCAGTTTCTTTTCAATTTTCTTGATAAAAATTGCAAAGACATCAAAGGCATCTTTTTTAAAGGCTAGAAACAAAGTCCAGGTGAACCTGGAATAAGAATCAACAATTATAAAAACATACCTTTTTCCACCTCTGCTTTGAAGTCTCATTGGTCCACACAGATCCATATGGACCAAGTTAAGGCACTTGGTAGTGCTAACATGATTCTTTGACTTAAATAAATATCTTACATGCTTCCCCCTTACACAAGCACTACATAACTTTTCCTCTTTAAATTTGGTCTTGGGTAATCCCAATACCACATCTTTGGAGGAAAGTGTGTTTAGTTGTTTCAGACCTGTATGTCTAAGTCTTCTGTGCCAAAAAAGGGGATCATTTTCTATTGCACTTAGAAAAGTCAACTCTGATCCTGGTATTGCCATTATGTCAACTTTGTATACATTTTTGTATCTTCTAGCAGTGAGCACAATCTCCTTGGTGTCCATTTTCTTGACTTTGACACCTGCAAAAGTGAAAATAACTTTATTACCTTTATTACACATCTGTGAAATGCTTAGCAGGTTGTGCTTCAATCCTTCTACAAGATAGACATCTTCCAATGCTCTTAACTCAGATGAGCCAATTTTTCCAACTCCAGTAATGATTTCCTTTTTACCATCACCAAAAGAAACTCCTCCTCCATTGATTTTTGAGAGTAAAAGGAACTTTTTCTTATCACCATTCATGTGTCTTGAGCAAGCACTATCCAAGTACCAATGCCTTTTGCTTTCTTTTATTTTATCCTGCAAAATAAATCAATGGTTAGACTTAGGAACCCAGACAAGCTTGGGTCCTATTTTATGAGTAAAAGGATGAATAAAATTTCTTCTAGTCCATGCTGGCAACATGTAGTGCAACCTGTTTCTTTGACCTGAACCAGTTCTTTTCTTTTTGGTCTGAGAAAATTTATTTGCCAGGTTTTGACTATTTGATCTGCTTTTAGCAGCTACTGGACATTCAGTGGTTGGATGTCCAAGGTTTCCACAGATATAACATAAATCTTTAGGATCAACACTACCTTTGTGGAACCCCAAACCTGTCTTTTCATTGTGAGTTCTTTTACTCAATTTATGAACAATTCTTGAAGAATTTGTCCACCTATTTTCTTTTTCAAGATCAAGTTTCAGCTTAGAGATTTCTTGACTCAGTTTGTTTATCATGTCAGCTGCATTACTGCACTCTAGTTTACACTTTTCTAGTTCAAGTTCAACACTTTCTTGTTCTTTACTCATGGCTTTTTTTCCATTTTAAGTGAGAGTCAATTTAAGGATTTCAAACTTAAGATCATTATTAGAAGAATCAAGTTCTGCAACCTGTTTCTTGAGAGTGCAGTTTTCATTGTCAACTATAACTTTACAGGTCTTTAATTCAATGAGATCAAATTAAAGTCTTGCAAAACTGTTGAATAGCTCATCCCTATCAGAATTCAATTCTTGGAAATCATCAATTAGTGCACTCATCAAGAAAACAAGTTTTGATTTAGAAAACAAGTGTAGTTTTTCTTTAAGTTCAAGTATGCTTACCTCAGTAGCATCATCTTCTTCATCTAAGTCTGAATCTCCAAGTGTCATGAATGCAGTAGTTAGACCCCCAAGCTTCTATCATTGAATGTTCCTCCTCCCTTTTTGTCTTTTCTGTTAGTTCATTTTCTGTCCTTTTTTTCCACTGTATTTCCCAGACTGGACAGTCTCTGATCTGATGATCACTCTTACCACACTTGTAGCATCCATTTGGATTGTTATTTGAACGTTTCTTGCTACTTATTTATTTCTTCTTTTTGAAGAATTTGTTGAAGTTCTTGGTTATGAAAGCAACTTGTTCCTTACTAAGTTCAAATTCATCATCACTATCAAAAGCCTGCAATGTCAAGATTTTCTCAGGAACTGCTTATTCTTTGGTTCCATCAACTTTCATTTCATAAGTTCTCAAATTTCCAACCAGTTCATCCAAGGTCATGCCTGCAAGATCCTTATTAGCCTCCCTAATTGCAGTTACCTTTACATTCCATTTTGTTTTTGGCAGTACCCTTAGTACCTTTTCAACTTGTTCCTCTTCAGTGATAACTTTGCCCAAGGAAGTCATTTTCCTTTATCTTGAATTCCTCATACTCATAAAGAGAAGGAAAATTCTAAATTTCCTTACCTGAGAGGTACCTTCATGTGCATTTACCAATGCATCCCAATTTTTCTTAGCAGTGGTGCAAGTTGACACCCTGTTGTATTCAGCAGGTCCTAATCCACAGACTAGGATGTTCTTAGCTTTTGCATTTTTCCTTAGAGCCACCAAATCATCAGCAGTAAATTCACTCCTTACCTTTCTGACTTGTTCACCATCAACCATCTTCATTGGAATAGTAGGACCATCAGTAATCCTATCCCACATTTCATAGTCTTCACCTTGGATGAATATCTCCATCCTTGTTTTCCACTAGATAAAGTGAGAGCCATCAAAGAGTAGAGGTTTAGTGGTTGACTGACCTTCACTATGACTAGTAGGAGGTGCGGAATTTATCATTGTGATCTTTTCTTAGGTGCTAGCCTTATTTAAGACAACCCCTCTCTGATACCACTTGTTAAGAATGCGTACCCTGTCAATTTTAATATTTTACTCTACTTAGTTGCCTATCTGTGGAATATGTAAGCTAACGTGGTTCACTAAAGTAAAACTTGAACACAGTATTTTTACGTGGAAAACACCCGACTCAAGAAAGGTGTAAAAAAACATGACCTATACCTCTACAGGATTTAACCCCAACTTCACTATAAATCTTGAGCCTCAACAATCAATAAATTATAAGACTTCTTGTAAACTAGGAATTAAAACTTCTAACTCCTACTTCTACAAAACACTAATCTTCCCAAGATAAGTGTTCTTAAGTCTTCGAGTTCCCCAACTTGAAGACGTTAATCCTAACTCTGTTTATACTTCACTGAGACTAGAGATTACAACTCAATATGACTCAATGACCAACCTATTACACAAAGTCTATGACTCTAAGTAAAGGACCAGGTTGCTCCACTAGCTTTTTCAAGTTCTACAACTGATTTGCTGATTGTTGACTATCTTTTTTAGTGCACGAGAGAAACACTTGAATGTCGTTTGTTGTATTTAAGACAACTCCTGATGGAGTCCTTTAGTTGATGTACTTTTCTATCTTCAATAGGACTCCCAGGTAGTTTCACTCTTTGCTGCCATTTCTCTCTCTCTCCTTGCTTGAATAGGACTCTTCTCTTCTATCTCATAGGTTTTGCAGGACTTCTTGATCAACTCAACTTCTAACTTTGCAGGACTTCTTGATCAACTCAACTTCTAGCTTTGTAGGACTTCTTGATCAACTCAACTTGTAGATGTTGTACTCATCTACTTCAGTTGATGTGATAAGTGTTGAGAGCATGTTACTTATCCACTCCTAGTTTTACGCAGTGTCATGTTATCAGTAGTCTTGTCTGTGACTTGTTCACTTGTGTGGAACAGCTTGCACAACATGTTTCATTCATATGTCCATCATCAAAACTTCACATTCCCTAACAAAACACCTATTCATTTTTCATTCACACCTCTTAAAAACCCAACAGAACATGTGTTTGAAGTTCTTGTGGTAAAATACAGATTTTACTAAACCCAAAAAACAACAGTATCAACCTATACGGGCATAGTTGAGTTAGGAGGTGGGTCTCTCGTGACTTGTGAGGGAGACTTGGGATCGAATTCAGCCTCCATTTGTCGCTCTATCATGAGCTAGTCGCATGGAGCTTGCCTAGTGCGGTTTACATTTCTTGTGTGGTTTGTGAGCTATTGCACAATGAACAGATTATCACAAAGTGCTTATCACAGAATACTCACTTGAAAGACAGAAGCTGTAATACTGAGATTGTGAGTTTTTGTTAGAGTTTCCAAAAGATAAAAAATAGAGAGACAGTAATAACCAGTAATACATAATTAACTTCCATAAATAAATACGTGTATTGTTCGATATTCATGTGTGGTTCCAAGTTAAGGACATGGGAATTTTTTTTCCATTGATATTTTGCATACGTTTTTCTTTTACTATTTGTCACAGTCTTTCTTTCCTTTAAGCTCCTACAAATAACTATTCCCACAAAAAATCAAAACATTTTTGTTTAATTTGGTTCGTTTTTGAAAATTTATTTATAAAGTTTCGAATTTTTGTATGAAATTTCACCTTCCACTCACATAATATCAATTTTAAGTAAAATGCATGTTTAAAGTTGGTTAAATTTCATCCATGGTCACTTAACCTTGTATCTATTACACAAAAGTCACTTTTCTTTCATTCATTTCATCCATGGTCATTTAACTTTGTATCTATTATGCAAAAGTCATTTTTCTTTCATTTATTTCATTCATGGTCATTTAACTTTACTCCGACCATCACAAAAGTCACTATGACCGGATTTTACAATAATTTCATCAGAAAAATAATGAGGCAACCTTAATTAGTTCTTAATTTTAATTTATGTGAATATATAATATATTACTCATATCTTGATCTTTTTTATATGTGCACAACCCAATTTTCCTTATGGATTATTTAATGAAAGAATACCAATTTCTTAATAGATTAGATTACCTAATGAAGACTATTTTCATAGAAAAAATTGATTGTTATTTTTATCAAACATTTCATAATATTGCATTCATCTGCCAAAAAGGTGCATCGAAAAAGAGTGATAACTAAGATAAATTCTTCAAAACACATAAAATAGAAATACATGTATGATATTATTTTTTAAAAAAAAAATTATTTTAACTCTTTGAAGATAAATCAACATGCTAAAGGTAGTTTTAAAATAATTTTTTTTAATTGTGTCATTGAATAAGTATTGTCAAAATTTTACAAATAATGTTATATTAACGTACAATTTTTTAATAAAAGTTATAAAATAAAAGTACTTTAATAGATAAAGAAATTATAGGATATCTAATTTTTATATTTATCAATTAAATTAATTAAAAATATGTAATTCATAAGAAATTGAATCTTATAATAAAAACTTTTAAGAGAATTAATCGATTAGTCAAACAATTAAAAATATAAAGACAAACTCAATAAATAGAGTAGTTTATCATCTTATTATGATATACCGAATGCAAAGACTCAAGTGGCAAGAAAAAAAATGTATGAAAAAAATAATTTTATCAACTACATGTCACAATTTTAGAGGCAGAAAAATAATTTTATCAACTACATACCATCATATTAGAGGGAAAAAATAATTTACCAACACATGTCTCAACTTTAGAGAATTTTAAGACTATATAAGTATAATTTTATTTCATAAAAATATCAACTAAATTTTTTTAATGAAAATAGTCTTCATTAGGTAATCTAATCTATTAAGAAATTGGTATTCTTTCATTAAGTAATCCATAAGGAAAATTGTGTTGTGCACATGTAAAAAGGGTCAAGATATGAGTAATATATTATATATTCACTTAAATTTAAATTAAGAATTAATTAAGGTTGCCACATCATTTTTTCGATGAAATTATTGTAAAATCCGATCATAGTGACTTTTGTGATGGTCGGAGTAAAGTTAAATGATCATGGATGAAATGAATGACAAAAAAATGACTTTTGAGTAATAGATACATAGTTAAGTGACCATGGATGAAATAAATGAAAGAATAGTGACTTTTGCGTAATAGATACAAAGTTAAGTGATCATGGATGAAATTTACCCGTTTAAAGTTTAAACACAACTTCAAGTTTTAAAAATTATTTTTTAAAAAAATCAAAAAGTGAGGAGGATTTGGAGTAACTGATAAAGTTGTTGTAATGTGACCAGGAGGTCACAGGTTCAAGTCGTGGAAACGACTCATTATAGAAATATAAGGTGATTTTTCGTACAATAGACTACCCTAGTGGTCGAACCCTTCCCCGAACCTTGTGTACGGCGCGAGCTTAGAGCATTAGGCTGATTTTCTTTAAAAAGACTTCAAAGAGTCATTTTCTTTCAAATTTTAATTAATTATTCACAACTTTTTTATTATGATAGTGGCACATGTTTATTAATGACTAGAGGGGTGCGGTCCGTATCTGCACAGGCTCAATATCAAAGCAAGATGTTTATGTACTATAAGCTAAATTGTATCAGTTAGAATTATAAGTAGCAAAATCAAGTTTTACGATGTAATTATGCATATCTTATTTACATAAATGAAGAAATTTGATGCATCACAAGGTTGAGAGATATTTGATCAATGACCATATAAAAATGTATTTGTTGCAATCGAGACAGTGTCCTATGCTAGTTGAATCCTCTATCAAAATCCTTCTGGATAATGGGTTCGATAAATTCAAAATTACCAAGTTTATCCAAATTGCACTCCTTGTTTCAATTATGGGGTTGAAGGAGCAGGGAAGTGAGCACAATCCATGCCTGTTCGGTATTGCTTTCCGCTATTGCGTGCAGCGAGAGGTTCTGTTCCATTTGAATTTTTATTGTCTGTTTAATCCTTTGTTGGTAGTAGTTGCTGCATTGAGAGGATACATATTTTTATCAGCTCAAGTCAAGTGATCCGGACACATCCTTTCTAGATTTGGATTCCTGTTACAATCAATAAAATCAGGATTTCGTTTTCTCTACAAACCTTCTGAACAACATGCTGCCGTATATTTTTGAATTTATCATCCGATAAAAAGAGCAAAGATAAGCTGCATGTCTATTATATGTCGGGTATGATTTCTTGTCAAAAATTATTTTATATTATGTCAATTTCAATTTTGGTTATCACTCTTTGCCTTTGTTGGTTATATCTTTTGGATTTTACTTGAGTTTCTTTTTTTCTGTAGAAAGGCTGTTTCCAATCCCTGGCTCGGTGCTTTCATTTGAATTCTTTTTTGAAAATAAATAAATAAATAGAGCATTGAAAGTGCTTTCTATTACTCACAACATTATGAAAGTTGCATCATTTATAAAACATAACGGCATCCTCAGTTAACCTCAATGAGATGATTTATGAAGATACCCAAATTATTGAGCACTATAGGACATAGATGGATTTCATTATTATAATCTGAAATTGCAGATACGGCTCTATTTATGAAGAATCAGGACTGCTTTTCCATCTCATGTATTATAACGAAAACCTCCCACAAACAAAACAAAAGAAGAAAGAGGAACAATAGCAGTGAATCATTTGTTTCAATTAACGTTGTTTGGTGCAACAACATGAAACCTGCATATAACGCACAAATGACTCAGAGCTCGAAAAAAAAAAGCTTGGTAAATAATAAAATCACAAGATGCTCAAATACCCAATTTCCGAAATTGCATGAGACTTACACTTTATTAAAGTACCCTCTGGCCTCCATACGCTAAGTCCTGTGCCTGGACAGTAAAACGAACATAATAAGTTGTTTTGTTCCTAGTCGAGTGAAATTAATATATCCTCTTTATGACATGAGTAACAATTTCATCAAAATATACACTAAATTTGGTATCAAAGAACCATTTGGTGTGTGAGAATCCTTACATTAGGAACGTAATGCTCAACGAATGAAACACGAGTTTTGCAAAAACAGCAAAGGATGCAACCACACACATTGATTAGATGGTTTCCAATTATAAAGGACATTGTATACGTTAGAGTTTGTGATCCGAATTTTGTTGACTCGGCTCTGAAAAGTTTGTGATGCGATCCATGTTTGAGATTTTTTGGACTTGGGATTTATTTGTACGCACGTATTATATAAGTGCGATTTAGTGGGTTGTTTGTGGTAGTTTATATACGTCATTGAGACCTTCGTCTCCTCCATGTATTCCTCTCCATCATAGTGAATCTTCTCCTCCTCTACCCCTAGTTTTTCCTGTCAAGGATTTCCATGTAAAATCTGTGTGTTCTTGTTATTTTCTTTCGTTTTGTGGTATTGCTTATTCCTGTCCATTTCAATTACAGTATCAACTTTGTGGATCAACCTGTTACAGAACAAATTTTCTTCAACAAAGAACAGCTGGTTGTGATAAAGATCGTGAATGTGATAGCCCTGGATTACAAAAATTCTGCATACTCGTTTGCTTATCCCATGGCCTGGTTAAAGGGATCTGAGAATATGACGAAATAGGAGCATTTGCGGGTGACAAGGTGGTATACCTACTCTTTTACTATAAAAAGATTGGATATTTCCAAAAGCTATTACTTTGATACATGCTTTGAAGGTGTTGTCGTCGTGGCTGAGCTGTTAAGTTGTTGTCGTGCCTGAGCTTGCTGTTGGGGCTGAGATGATTGTTTTTGTTAACCTGAACTTATTGATAAAATGACTAACCTTTTAGAAGAAATGTTGTACAAATATTTTTTGAGCTCAACATCTTTAGATGCTCAGTGCACCAGTCCCCTCAAAAAATGAATCTTCTCAGCCTTTGATGATCAATTCATATAAATAGATCTTTCAACCGCATAAACCATAATCTAATAGACAATATGAAAATGTAATCCTATGGGGAGAATATGGGTCTTGACATATAATTTTATTCTAAATTATACTTCAGTTCACGTATTATCTTTATAATACACCAAAATATACAAGTAAAAATGAGAAAATTGAAATACCTACCCTTTTTTTCGAGATGCAGTTCTATTTTTCTTTTCCTTTGGATTCACTGTAGCACTATTCTGTTTTCTTGATCCACTGCACGACTATTTAGTTTCCTTCTTTGTTCATACTGAAGTCAAGCTGTTAGGAAATGTGAAGTTTTGTTGATAGACATGTGAATAAAACATGTTGTAAAAGATGGTCCATTCAAGTGAACAAAGCTTAGCTGCAGACAAGTTATTGATAAGATAACTCTACGTACAAATAAGAGTGGATAACACTCATCACATTAGGAGTTGAGTTGAACAAGAAGTCTTGCAGGAGTTGAGTTGAACAAGAAGTCTTATAGAAGTTGAATTGAACAAGAGGTCTTGCAGAGATAAAAGAAGAGTCCTATTCAAAGAAGAAGTGTGAGAGGCGGCAGCAATAATAAGAGTGAAACTACCTGGAGTCCTAAGGAACATAGAAGATTACATCAATTGAAGGACTCCATGAGATGTTTTCTTAAATACAAGAAACGAAATCAAAAGCTTTCACTCATGCACTGATAAGATAATCAACAATCAGCTAAGCAGTTCACTTACTTGAAGAAGAACCTGGTTCCTTACTTAGCAAGTCTTAGACTGTTTGTAGTAGGAAGGTTCTTTGAGTTGTATTAACTCATTGTTCTAGTCTCAGTGATCTATAAACTGAGTTTGGAGTTGTGTCTTCAAGTTAGGGAACTCGAAGATTTGGGGACACTTATCTTAGGAAGATTTGTGTTTTTGTAGTTATAGGAGTTAGAAGTTTTAATTCCTAGTTTACAAGAAGTCTTGTAATTTTATTGATTGTTGAGGCTCAATAGTTATAGTGAAGTTGGGGTTAAATCCTATAGAGGTACAGGTCATGATTTTTTACACATTTCTTGAGTCGGGTGTTTTCCACGTAAAAACACTATGTTCAGTTTTTACTTTTGTGAATCACGTTTATTTACTTGTTCCACAGATAGGCAATCAATAGAGTTTAATATTAAAATTAGTAGGGCTCGTACTCTAACAAGTGGTATCAGAGAGGGGCTATCTTAAATAAGGCTAGCACCTAAGAAAAGATCAACATGATGAATTCTGCACCTCCTACTGGTCACAGTGAAGGTCAGTCAACTACTAGACCTCCACTTTTTGATGGCTCTCACTTTATTTGATGGAAAGCAAGGATGGAGATGTTCATCCAAGGTGAAGACTATGAATTATGGGATAGGATTACTGATGGTCTCACTATTCCAATGAAGTTGGTTGATGGAGAACAAGTCAAGAAAGTAAGGAATGAATTTACTCCTGATGACTTGTTGGTTTTTAAGAAAATGAAAAGGCTAAGAACATCTTGGTTTGTGGATTAGGACCAGCTGAATACAACAAGGTATCAACCTGTACTACTGCTAAGCAAATTTAGGATGCACTAGTGAATGCTCATGAAGGTACTTCTCAAGTAAGAAAATTTAGGATCTCTCTCCTTTTCACTGAGTATGAGGCATTCAAAATAAAGAAAAATAAAACCCTGCATGAGATGATGACAAGGCTTGCTACCTTAATAAATGAGCTGACTTCCTTAGGAAAAGTCATCTCTGAGGAGGAACAAGTTGAAAAGGTACTGACGGTATTACCTAAATCAAAATGGAATGTTAAGGTAACTACAGTCAGGAAGGCAAATAAGGATCTTGGAGGTATGACTCTGGATGAACTAGTAGGGAACTTAAGGACTTATGAAATAGAAGTAGATGGAATCAAAGAACAAGCAACTCCTGAGAAAATCTTGGCATTGAAAGCCTCTGATAGTGATGAGGAATTTGAACTTGATAAGGAGCAAGTTGCTTTCATAACTAAAAATTTCAGCAAATTCTTTAAGAAGGGGAAGGGAACAAGTACTAAGAAACATTCCAATGACAATCCAAATGGCTGCTACAAGTTTGGCAAAATTGATCATCAGATCAGAGATTGTCTGGTCTGGGAAATAGAATGGAAGAAGGAAAGGGCTAAAAAGGAACTGAAGGCAAAAAGGAAGGAGAAACATGCAATGATAGCAGCCTGGGGATCTGATTGAGATGAAGATAAAGTTGATGAAACACCATTCATGGATCTTGGAGATTCAGACTTAGATGAAGAAGATGATGGTTCTGAGGTAAGTATACTTGAACTCAAAGAAAAACTACAATTGTTTTCAAAACCAAAACTTGTTTCCTTGATGAGTGCATTGATTGATGATTTTCAAGAGTTAACCTCTGATAGGGATGAATTGTTCAACAGTCTTGCAAGCCTCAAATTTCTCATTGATTTAAAGTATTGCATAGGTATAGTTGACAAGGAAAATTTCACTCTCAAGAAGCAGGTTGCAGAACTTGAGATTTCAAACAATGATCTTAAGTTTGAAATTCTCAAATTAACTCTCACTAAAAATAGGGAAAAGACCATGAGTAAAGAATAAGAAAATGCTGAACTTGAGCTAGTTAAATATAAACAAGAATACCATGATTTAACTGAAAAATGAATAAGCCGAGTCAAGAAGTTTCTAAACTAAAACTTGATCTTGAAAGGGCAAATAGGTGGACAAACTCCTCAAGAATTGTTCACAAATTGAGTGAAAGAAATTATAACGAAAAGGTAGGTTTGGGGTTCCAAAATGGTGTTGATGGTCCAATATATTTATGCTACATCTGTGGCAACCTTGGGCATCCCACTACTATATGTCCTGTGGCTGCTAGAAGCAGATCAAACAATCAAAACCT
This sequence comes from Capsicum pubescens, assembly GCA_030864215.1. Classification (NCBI taxonomy): domain Eukaryota; kingdom Viridiplantae; phylum Streptophyta; class Magnoliopsida; order Solanales; family Solanaceae; genus Capsicum; species Capsicum pubescens. Next base: position 348,673,569 of record CM061544.1, on the reverse strand, counting down.
GGCTAATAGATTTTCTCAGACCAAAAAGAAAAAGACTAGTTCTGGTTAGAGAAATAGGTTGCACTACATGTTGCCTACGTGGACTAGAAGAAACTTGATTCATCCTTTCACTCATAAAATAGGATCCAAGCTTGTCTGGGTTCCTAAGTCTAACCATTGATTTCTTTTACAGGAGAAGGTGAAAGGAAGCAAAAAGCACTGGTACTTAGACAGTGCTTGCTCAAGGCATATGACTGGTGATAAAAAAAATTCCTTTCACTCTCCAAAATAAATGGAGGAGGAGTTTCCTTTAGTGATGGAAAAAAAGGAATCATTACTGGTGTTGGGAAATTGGCTCATCTGAGTCAAAAGCATTGGAGGATGTCTATCTTGTAGAAAGATTAAAGCATAATCTGTTGAGCATCTCACAACTGTGTGACAAAGGTAATAAAGTTATTTTGACAGCTACAGGAGTCAAAGTCAAAAGGATGGACACCAAAGAGATTATGCTCACAGCAAGAAGATACAAAAATGTATACAAAGTTGACATTATGGCACTACCAGGACCTGAGTTGACTTGTATAAGTGTCATAGAAAATGATCCCCTCATTTGGCACGAGAGACTTGGTCATGCAAGTCTGAAACAACTAAAAATACTTTTCTCCAAAGACATGGTATTGGGATTACCCAAAACCAAGTTCAAGGAAGAAAGCTATGTAGTGCATATGTAAGAGGGAAGCAAGTAAGATCTTCTTTTAAGTCAAAGAACCATGTTAGCACCACCAAGTGCCTTGACCTGGTTCATATGGACTTGTGTGGCCCCGTGAGACTTCAAAGCAGAAGTGGAAAAAGGTATGTTTTTGTGATTGTTGATGATTATTCCAAGTTCACCTGGACTTTGTTTCTATCCTCTAAAGAAGATGCCTTTGATGTCTTTGAACTTTTCATTAAGAAAATTGAAAAGAAACTGGGCACTTCATTAGTTTCCATGAGGTCTGACTATGGTACAGAATTTGAGAATATAAAGTTCTTGGAATTCTATTCAGCAAATGGTATAGATAATAACTTCTCAGCTCCTAGAACACCACAATAAAATGGAGTGGTGGGGAGAAAAAATAGAACCTTGGAAGATATGGCTAGAACAATGATGCTTCCAGCAAATGTTGCAAAAAACTTGTGGGTTGAGGCAATAAGTACTGCAGCATATATCATTAATAGATGCATGATTATACCTATGTTAGAGAAGACTCCCTATGAATTACTAAAAGGAAAAAAGCCTAACATTTCTCACTTTAGAACCTTTGGTTGTAAATGTTTCATACACAATAATGGAAAGGATAATCTGGGAAAATTTGATGCTAAAAGTGATGAGGGAATCTTCTTAGGTTATTCACTTCATAGTAAGGCTTATAGGATTTTAAACAACATAACTAACTGTGTTGAAGAAAGCATGCATGTGATTTTTGATGAATTCTGTGTTAAGACTAACCTGCAAAAAAGAAGTGACTCTGAGGAATAGGTTACACAACCTGGTTCATCTACTGGAGTACCAAACATAGGGCACTTTAACATGGGGAACTGAAGCTGAAGGCACAATGACAGGGGGAACTAAGCCACCAACTACCCCAACTCAGAACATCAGCAGTGATCCTAGTAGCTCACTAGGCTTGATACCAAAAGGATACAAGTATCAAGGATCACACCTTATTGAGAATGTTCTTACTGGTCTCACATCTGGGATCACCATAAGGTCTGGATTGAGGAGTATGTGTGCCTTCAAAGCATTCCTATCAGATATTGAGCCAAAGAAGGTAACTGAAGCATTGCTTGATGTTGATTGGATCATAGCCATGCCGGAAGAGTTGAATCCATTTGAGAGAAGAAAATTATGGCACATAGTTCCTCTCCCAAAAGATAGATCAGTAATTGGGACTAAGTGGGTGTACAGGAATAAAGTGGATGAGCATGGAACAGTTACAAAAAACAAGGCAAGATTGGTGGTTCAAGTATATAACCAAGAAGAAGGAATGGATTTTGATGAGACTTTTGCTCCTGTAGCAAGACTTGAAGCTATAAGATTACTAGTTGCCTTTGTTGCTTATATGGAGTTTATTCTCTATCAGGTGGATGTGAAGAGTGCATTCCTAAATGGCATTCTCAAGGAAGAAGTTTATGTTAAGCAACCTCCAGGATTTGAAAGCAAGGAGTTTCCTGATCATGTGTATAAACTGGATAAGGCTTTGTATGGGTTGAAACAAGCACCAAGGGCCTAGTATGAGAGATTATCAAAATTTCTACTGGAGCATGGGCATACCAGAGGTAAAATTGATAATACCTTTTTCTTAAAAACTAATAGAAAGGATTTATTAGTTGTGCAGGTTTATGTGGATGACATTATATTTGGCTCAACCAACATTAATATGAACTCATGAGCTGTGAATTTGAGATGAGCATGATGGGGGAGCTTAATTACTTCTTGGGTTTGCAAATAAAACAGTCAGCATCAGACACACTGATCCATCAACAGAAGTATGCCAAAGAGCTTCTCAAAAGATTCTTCATGGAAGAGGCTAAATAAATTAGTACTACCATTGCCACTACTATAAAGCATGATCTGGATGAACCAGGTTCAGATGTGGAGCAAAAGATGTATAAAGGTATGATAGGTTCATTATTGTACCTCAATGCTAGCAGGCCTGACATTGTGTTCAGTGTCGGGCTATGTGCTAGGTTTCAAGCAAAACCTAAAGAATCACATCTAAAATTTGTGAAGAGAATCTTCAGATACTTGAAGGGAACCAGTGATCTTGGATTATGGTATCCCAAAGGTAGAAACTTTAATTTGGTAGGGTACTCTGATGTTGATTATGCAGGATACTTGGTAAACAGTAAAAGCATTACAGGGATGGCACACTTCCTTGGATCATGTTTGATTACCTGGTCCACTAAGAAGCAAAATTTAGTAGTCTTGTCTACTGCTGAAGCTGAATATGTTGTTGCAGGTTCTTGTTGTGCTCAACTGTTATGGATTAAGCAACAACTCATGGACTTTGGTATAGATGTTGGTTGTGTTCCTATTTTTTGTGATAAAACAAGTGTTATTAACATAGCTAAAAATCCTGTTCAACATAAAAGAACCAAGCATATTGATATTAGACATCACTTTCTTAGAGATAATGTTGAAAACGGTCATATATCAATTATATTTGTTCTACTGAGGAACAAATTGCTGACATTTTCACTAAGGCTTTGAGTAGAGTACACTTTGAAAGGAATAGGTTAGCCTTGGGGATGATTAAAATTGCATAAGTCTCCCTCAATGCTTGATTAGAATAAGTTGATCTTCAATTGATTATTGAGTAAATCAGTCTCACACATTAAGTTTTCTATCCTAATTCCAAGATTTTTGAGTATACTGACTCATGTATGTGTTAATTTTGCAGAGAGACTGGATGACAAAAGCAATTTTGTACACTTTTTCATTCAGGTATAATTATTTTTACCTTTAGTAGAATAAAGAGAAACAAGTTGTCTACCTGGTTCCTTATTACACTTAAACCGCCAAAACTTCAAGAGTCAGTTTTTGCTTCAAAAAGCTACTCAAAGCTTTCCCATCAGTACATAAACTCTAATCATTACGTATCTGATGATACAGTCCCACACCCTTTCAACTTCCTCTTCTTTTCTTCTTAAATATGTTCTTTCCCTTAATTCTTATTCATTATCTCCTCAAACTTTTCACAACCAAGAAAAATTTCCTGTTTCATAAATGACATTTTCCTCTTCTTCTTCATCCTCCTCATCCACAGACTCTGTTACAAATCCCTTCACCGTCATTGTCCTTCATCCAGATATCATCTTACCCTCTGTAATCCCTCCTCAAATCTTCCCCACCTTAACTGATTTTGATGTTTTTAGAAATTTTCCAAACCCCTTTGCTAAATTTTCTTTACCTTCTTCATTCTGTCTCAAAACCCTCACTTCCGCCTCCCATCCCACTTCAAATTCTTGAGGCTGATGACTTTCCTATGGATAGATATGATATCCTTATTGCATACTTAATCCCCAAAAAGTCCAGATCTAAGCTACCAAGGAAGCCCTTTTTCATTCCCATCACTATTGACGACACTACCCCTCATACTAGCGGGAGAAAGAAACGAGAAGATGCTTTCCTGGCTGAAGCTCTTCAAGCCAGCAAAAAAAAATGTGTAAGCGCATCTGATCCTACCCCTCCTCGTGCCTCTTCTCCTGATCTTCTTCTTCGATCAGTCCGACAAACAAAGACTATCTTGGCCAATGTTCTAAAACCCTTCTCATTTCGAAAACCCTCTTCTAAACCTACTCCAAAAGCCCCCCCCCCCCCTCTTCCAAATATCCTCCCACAGCTAAAGTTTCAAAATCTTCTAGAGGTTCCTCTCCAAAGTCGTCTACTCTTTCAAAGAAACAGTTCATCAAACTTGTTCCTTCTGACTCGTCTGATTCTGAGTTCACTCTGGAGCCACTGATGAGTTGGATCCTGAGTTTGAGGTTCCTCACCCATCTTCTCATCAAGACACTCCTGAGGCACATATTCTTCACTTTCAAAAGTGTAAATTATAGAGAGAGAGAGAGTTGTTAGTGGTTATTGGGGGGATGATATGCAAACTTTACTGGGAAAATTGGAGTTTCAAGGATGGTCACTTTTATTTCTTCAGGGAGGCCTTCAGAGAAGATTTTCTAAACCTGAGGTGTATGAGTTCTATACGAATAGGGTGGGCATTGGTGAGTTGTTTTCCACTACTGTTAGAAAGGTTACATTGAACCTTTATATTGCTGATATTGCTAGGATTCTGCATATTTTTTCTGGAGGGTGGGGTCACTATGTCAAGGGTAGTTGGCCACCTCTTGATAATCTTGCCTCAGCTTTTGACATATATAGAAAGTTTTTTGGGAATCCTCAACTGGTCAATCATAGAAGAGTACTTAAGAGGGAGATGTCTCCACTCCACCAACTGTACTTTGATGTAGTGCATAAGATGATTCTCCCTGGGAAGAAAAGAAGAACTGTGGCTAGTTTTCTTGATCTTACTCTCATGGAACTATTGGATACTAAGGTGAGAATTGATTTGCCTTGACTCATACTGAAGCATATGCAAAGGGTTCTCCTCAAGGAAATAAATGGACATGCCCTCCCTTATCAATTCTTGCTCACTCTTATACTTGAGGAGTTTGGTGTATCTGTTCAAGTGTGGTCTTCACAGACTACCAAGAATATCATAGGGCCTGTGAACCACATGATGCTACCCGTTTTTATGAGGAGTGCTGATAACCCAATGCAAAGATTGAGAAATGCACTAGCTGAAAAATAGGGTGAGGTGGACGTTGCTTAGGCTGCTTTGGAGGCTGCATAGGCTAATCATGAGGATGAGAAAAGGCTCCTTCAAGCTTAGATTAATTCCCTAACAAGTTTATTGGAAAAAGAGAGAGCTGAGAATGCTGATGTTATTAGGAAGCTCACCTACCTTATCCCCTCTTCTTCATCCATTTAGCCTCTTTCATGCTGTTCTAGGCCTATCCTTCTATTTTGTCCTTCCCTGATGACTGTTTCCCTCTTCTGTTGCTTTTGGTACTTTTAGTTATATTCTGAAAATGAATGAAATGGACTTATTTGCTTTAAAGTGGTCTACTCCTGTTTTATTATATTGGATTCATGTTCCTTTACTCAAAATTTTGATTGTCTTAGTGATAGCCTCAATGGCCATAAATTATTAGACATTTTCACTTGTTGTGCCAACTTTTCGATGATGTCAAAAGAGGGAAAAGTAGGCTATGCAATGCTTATAACTCAATTAGACTAACCTGTTTCATTCTGGTTCTTTCATTTAAATTTTTTATTGAGTATGTCAGGTTTTTGTGCTGCTATGTTTGTCATCATCAAAAAGGGGGAATTTGTTAGGAAATGTGAAGTTTTGATGATAGACATATGAATGAAATATGTTATAAAAGCTGGTCCATTCAAGTGAACAAAGCTTAGTGCAGACAAGTTATTGATAAGATAACTCTGCGTACAAACAAGAGTAGATAACACTCATCACATCAAGAGTTGAGTTGAACAAGAAGTCTTGCAGGAGTTGATTTGAACAAGAAGTCTTATAGAAGTTGAATTGAACAAGAGGTCTTGCAGAGATAGAAGAAGAGTTCTATTCAAAGAAGAAGTGTGAGAGGCGGCAAGAATAATAAGAGTGAAACTACCTGGAGTCCTAAGGAACATAGAAGATTACATCAACTGAAGGACTCCATGAGATGTTGGCTTAAATACAAGAAACGAAATCAAAAGGTTTCGCTCATGCACTGATAAGATAATCAACAATCAACAAAGCAGTTCACTTACTTGAAGAAGAACCTGGTTCCTTACTTAGCAAGTCTTAGACTGTTTGTAGTAGGAAGGTTCTTTGAGTTGTATTAACTCATTGTTCTAGTCTCAGTGATCTATAAACTGAGTTAGGAGTTGTGTCTTCAAGTTAGGAAACTCGAAGACTTGGGAACACTTATCTTGGGAAGATTTGTGTTTTTGTAGTTATAGGAGTTAGAAGTTTTAATTCCTAGTTTACAAGAAGTCTTGTAATTTTGTTGATTTTTGAGGCTCAAGAGTTATAGTGAAGTTGGGGTTAAATCTTGTTGAGGTACAAGTCGTGGTTTTTTACACCTTTCTTGAGCCGGGTGTTTTCCACGTAAAAACACTGCGTTCAGTTTTTACTTCTATGAACCACGTTTACTTACTTGTTCCACAGATAGACAATCAGTAGAGTTTAATATTAAAAGTAGTAGGGCTCGTACTCTAACACAAGCTAATCGAGTTATAGAATTCAGTTACATATTGGATGAATTATGACTTCGTCGAAGATATAGTGAATATATAGCAATAGGGCAACAACTCATACATAATCATGGGAGTGCAGAGCATGGGAATTCATAGCAATACATTTCACGGAGAATCTAGAAGAGAAGATATATGTTAACAGTAATCAAGTGTGAGCACAGGAACTACTTTGGGCATATGACTCACTGTGAAATTTTATAAAACAACAACAGGACGAAGGCTCATAAAAATAAGTGAAAAGTACCAAAATGTACTCTAAGCTTTATGGTCTTGAACACGAAATGTGAAAAATTGAAATAAAAAAATTACCAAAAAAGAGGAGATATTCTTTTCGATAAAGACACAAAGGAAAGTGAGACAAACAAATTGAAATGGACGAAGTATTTATTTTCAGCATCCCACATGACATGTTTAGAATCAAGAGATTCGAAGAGAATTTTAATACATACACATATTTAGTTTAAAATCACAAAATTTTAGAATTTGTTACTTTTTAGATGGAAGTTGAAGATTGTTGCATGATCACCGGGATGACGATATCCTCCACACAGTCGTGAGGGGGAGAATTATTGGCTTATGGATCTTTTTCCCTTCATATGACCAACCCACTTTTGTCCATAAGTCCATTGCTATGGGGCATATATATAGATTTTTTAGGACTTATTGCACCATCCACAAAAGAGTTTTTAGCAGCCACAAAGAGAGAAAGATGGAGCATGTGTGTAAGATGGAGACAATTCGAAAGAGAAGCTTTGTAGGATCATAGACACATCCATCTTTGCCTCTAACATGGCTAAATTTTGTCCAATGCATATTCTAGGACCCCAAGCAAATGGAAAATATGTAAGTTGACCCTTTGTTGCACTAGATATTCCTTCTCTAAATCTCTCAGGATTGAACATTCTTGCATCTTCACCCCATATCTCTTTATCACGATGCAATAAGATCACTGGCAAAGAGACTAGTGCACCAGCTGATATAGACAGGTCTGCTAATACAATGTCTTCATTACTCGCCGAGTTAGTACTAGCTATTGCTGGGGGATATAACCGTAGTGTCTCATACAAGATCATTGTTACCTACAACAAAAGTGCTTCTCCTTCAGTTATATCTTAGTCTGAATGAGACATGTAAAATTTAATTGTTACAGTTATGCCACCATTCACTCGGGCTTTGGTTGCCCGCTCCCTTATCATCAGGTCACCAGCTTCCTTGACCTTAAAGGCTAAGCAGATGTCATCCTAATATATACATGGTCTTACGTATTTGCCAAGAACTGTGTTTTTGTTGCTAAATTAATTCCTATAGGTGGAGTACCCACTAGCTTTTAGCCAACACAGAAAGAGGAAGTTGAATGAGATTACTCTTTTTGTCAGGAGATGCTCCTTATACCAAATTTAAATTAAATTCTATCTGACCAAAAAAATATATGTTTAAATGTTTATTTGATGTATTTTTTCCTAGTTTTATCGGGTTATCAATTTGCTCTCTCTGGTTTGGACTACTGTTTAGACATCACTAGTATGCCTTTTGCCTGCGCAATCAACATTTTCAATTAGATTATGCGAGGAAATGACCTTTTGAGTCCCGAGTTATCATGTTATTTCAGTTTTGATCTCTGTAATATTCAACTAAGCATTTTTAATCTTTAATTGAGCAATACGTGCTATTTTTATCAGATGACTAACATGAATTATCAATCCAAATGAACCAATAACGTTAGTAAGAGCACTTTTTTGACCCTTTATGAAAATAAATTATATGCAAAAATGTTAAATTCTTTTTCAGCATTTATAATATCTAGGCACATTTTTTACTGATGGGGCATCTAATTAAGCAAATTTTATTGACTTCACCTCTTAACATTTTAAGTATGACTTCAAACTTTCTCATGGATAATTTATACAAGGTATTTTATTAGTGCATTTAGGTTGATGTATGAGATCCGTTAGTCATAAGAACAAAATAACAGATAGGGTTTAATTGAAGGTCAAACGTGGTTAATCGGATATCATAGGGACCAAAACTAGAATAACACGATAACTCAGAGACTAAAACCGCCATTCGTTCTAGTTTATACACACACCTATCATTAAACACACGATCAGTAGATCTCTAACAAAACTTGTGTTACTTTAAAGGAACTCTTGAACTTGACATATACTCTAATCACTTGCATGATTATTTTGCAGTTTCAAAATCGATGAAGATCTATTACATTTGTTTATGACCAAATTAATGAAGCATGAAAGAGTTAAACATATCGAAATGGACTTCCGCTTTACCAATGATACGATTTAAGATGACCTGATTTTTTTTGAAGATGTAAAACGGAGAGATCAATTGAATGATATATTTACGAAGGATACTAATGAGGATTATATTGTTCAAGTAACTAATCTCCCTCTATATATAAAGGAGAGAAACATAGAGGAGGTGATGTGGCACCCCTCTATGATCTCCATTGGCATTTATCTTTTTTCTCCTTTTTTAACATTATTTCCTTCATTCTTTTCTTTTATCAATTCGTTTTATAAATAAAAACATCTATTGTATTCATTATATCTAATTACATTTCATGAGTTGTACTTGATATTTTAGATTTATAATCATTTGCTAATCTTAACAATTTGTTTTGTGTCTTTTCATATATTTGTGATGGTATGATCATTTCTTTCTTTTCATGTATTAATAAGTATAGTGATTTATTCGGAGGACAATATTGAATTTTGTAGCCATGATTGGACGCAAAAGAAGAAAATTGAGGTTGTAAGTTTTTAGTATGTATGTTTTTGGGCATTAGGCATCTTTCTTTTTCAGTTTCTTGAGCTTAAATTGGTTTAAAATAATTTGAGTTGTACTTGATATTTTTGATTTACAATCATTTGCTAATCTTAACAATTTTTTTTGTGTCTTTTCATATATTTGTGATGGTATGATCATTTCTTTCTTTTCATGTATTAACAATTATACATACTTTAATATATAGCATAGGAACAACTGGTAAGAAGTTGTCATTCTTATTATTGAGTACTAATACTGTTAGCTTTATGCCATGAAAAATGTTGATATATAGTACTCCTGTCAGGCCTAAAACAATATATCATGTGGCTCCAACGATAAAATAAATTAATGACAACAAATAGATTGACCAAGTGGGGAGTGCAAGTAGAGAAAGGATGTGTCTTATGCAAAACACGGGATGTAGACAGAAACTACCTGTTTACTCATTGTAATTTTGCCAGAATGCTATGAAATACGCTACTATATGATTGCAACTTTTAACTACACGGGCTTAGCCTACTCTTATGGGAACAATTCATAACATTAAAGATGATCAACAACACTAAAGGAAGGTCAAAGCAAGCCAAAATCTTTAGAATATTTTATGCTCTATATACATATGTCATCCCCTTTCCCTAAGCCTCCAGCAATATAGATTTTCTTAGTATTTGTTTGATAATAGCATAGGAGTTATTAGAAATCGAGAGGTCTGAAGGTGTTTTGCTTTATGCTTTACATTATATTTATATTGAAATTTATCATGAGTAGCAATATACAAAATCATGGAAGGACCAATTTAATTATTGAACCTTAATTTGGTGTAAAGAATTATAGAATTTCACTTTCTCGGATGGTGAATATTTTCACCTTCAATTTTAAGGTTGCGGGTTCAAATCCACCATGGAAGCAAAAAGGTGAGAGATTTTAGAAAAAAATAAAAAGAAATTTATTTTACTTTTACTTTTGCTATCTAAGTTAACCACTCAAATACTACTCCATCTTAATGTTACTTCAGTCATAGCTTTTAGACTAACATTAATTTTTCTTTCTTATTATTTTTCATTTGGTAGTTTAGGCTATCGAAAAATTGTACATTAAGATCAAATGTCAAAGCTAGCTTTTATGAAAAGTGATGCGACACATTTTTCGGCTAAGAAAAGCTATCCTTAATTTATATTTTATGTGTAAAAAATAGTCAAAAGTCACTCTTTTAACTCTCTTTATTATGTTAAACGTGTTATGTTTATAAATTTTTTTTATCTCTCTTAATTATTGTTGAATTTTCAACAGTCCATTTAATTATAATTTTAGTAGATATATACAGATTGGAGTCATGTCTAACACTTTCATCATAAGGATGAAACCTTGAAAAAGAAAAAAAATAATTCCGAGACTTTTTTTAAAAAAATTACTCATTTTAACTAATCTAAACATTTTCGGTATCTATTTTATGATTACAAAAATGTGTAAAATCGTATCAACTGAAGAGAAAGAGAGAATCGATGACACAACGTCCATGGACGGATATTTTTACATGTTCACATTTGAATATTTTTAATGTAAAAATAATTTTCTAAATAATTTGTAGAAATTGAGGTTAAAATCAATTTATTCCATTCATCTTTACCTCTTAAATATTAAAATTATACGTTACAACAACTCCAAAAGTCACGTTCTTAATCTAATACATGTTGTCTCTTTTTTCAATTCTTTTTGGTTCAAAATTCTTTTTTCTTACTCTAGCTAGCTAGAACTTTAACTACTATCAATTATTTAAAATTAATAAACTTAATAATATTGATGCCATTAAAATTTTTTAATGCACATTACTCATCTTTTGCAACTACTCAATGTTCATTACCTTATTTAGTACCTATAATTATTATATAAATTTAATTACTTCAAATAATAACATATTATCAATGCAGATCCAATATGCGATCAAAGAAAGATGCTTGAGACAGAGGAGTTATAATCCAAAATGCAATAGAGTGTGGTGTGACCCCTCTCCATGACCATCATTTCTATTTTCTTTTTCTTCCTTTTTAGTATTTTCCTTTTTTATTCCATTCATGTTCTACCTTTTAAAAAGAGATCTAAAAGTCGCCACTAATTTAACAAAAATGCCATCCTCTTTTTATTTTCAAGCACAATTTTTTTTTTCCTATTTAAACTAAATAAATTATTTCACATAAAACTTTTGAAAAGTGCTTTTTAAAACAGTTTGGATGTACTTAAATACATTATAAAGAGTTACTTTAATAATGTAATTGTTTTGACAATCTATCATATATCAAAGGAGAAAAAAAAATTCGTTTTAAGAAGTATTGATATGTTTCATTGGCTCCATAAAATATACAAACTGAATTTTTTTGAAAGTGGACGAAAATGATAAAATAAATAGCTGCTAACTGATCTATATTTCTCGCGAAAAACATTTTTTTTTCATATCTAACACTCTCTTGAATCGTGATATCTCCTTTAAGTCCATAAAAAATATGTATTCGTCTTTTTTCAGATGCCATTCAGTTCTCATGAGTTTTCTTCTTATAAATTTTAAATTAATATTAATGATGATCTATATAATATTTTTTTCCTGAAAAGCAATGATGGTATTAGTGAATTAGCAACGAAATTAGGTGATTAGTGTCATGTATTCATTTTCTCACTAATTTTAATATTTTTATCGCAACAAGAGAGATGGATTGATAAAACTTAGCTATTGCACAAAAGATAGTGAAACAATAAAGCACTAGAAGTATAGTATCTCTTTCTCTCCCTGTCAACAACCGGACATAGGCTCTTAACTAAGTTTTATTTCTTCCTCAAAAGATTAAAATTTGAATGAAAAAATCGAATAGGAATTTTCAAAGGTTATGATTCAATTTATATATTCCTTCTACATTTATGTAAATTTACTTATATATATTTATATATATATATATATATATATATATCAGAAGTTTTTTCAGTTTCTACTGATTTAACTATTTCAGAAAATTTTCTCTGTATTTGTGCTCGGCATTTGGCTTCTTCCGAAGGTTCAACCATCGGCATATCCGAGCATACCGTCGAGATGTTTTTGGAACTAGGTACTAGTGGGACATCTCCTGCCACTTTGTTAGGAAATTTTTCCTTTGCTCGGCGTTTAGCTTCATCCGAAGATTCTGCTATTAGCATATCCGGCTTTACCGTTGAGATGTTTTTGACACTAGGTGCTAGTGGGAAATCTCCTGCCACTTTGTTACCCTTGGGTCTGGTATCTAGATGTTCGCAGAGAAGTTGGAACTCCGTCATATTGTCAGCTTATCAACTCCTGTGGCGCTGATATTGAAATTCCTTAATTTTTCCACCGCTATGTAGTTAACTGTAAGAAGATATACTTGGTCATCTTAAGATTCCATAGCTATACTGAAGAACCTACAATAAACTGCTTCATTTCCGACAAAATTCTTGATTGAACTTGTCAGATATATGGGCAATCCTTCTAGTTCAGATAACACTTTTTATAGATGAGATTGACTCTAAGTCTGATTCTATTTCCTCTCTATATATTTTAGATATTTTTACTCTTTTCTTGTTACATTCATAACTTTTGTGGCCTTCTTCTCCACAATTATAGCATTTACATTTATCTGTGGTAGGTTTTCTTTTGAAAGTTCTTTGTTTTTTGAAGTATTTTTTACTTGGAAATATTTTTTCTTTTAATTAATCCTTTGGTTTTCCTTTTTCTTTTTAAAGGATTTGTTTTTTCATAACATCTCTATTGAGATGCTGCTTCCATGTCTTCACAGTAAATCAGTGTGCCAATTCTATTTGCTTTTCTTTGCATGTTATGTAACATACAAAGCTGACTAAGCCTTTGATTGAGGAAGGTAATTCTTCATCCTAGAGAATCTTGCGTTTGATCTTCTTTCACATATTCATCTCTAAAATAACTAGCTCAATATCCTGGTAGTTTTTGATAATACTTATCCAAGTAGGGAGTTAAGTTTTTAATACTATCAAATAATTGGTAGTAGTATGTTTCAAACTCACAAGTATATTCTTGGATATACTTCATTTTACAAATTTACAGTTTTTCTAGTCATTCTACCACTAGTAGCCCTTGTTTTTCTTTTCCTTTAGAAACGTCTTCTTGGATTCCTAAAAATTCATCTCCTATATACCTTACTAGGTGATCTATTCTTGCTCGAGTTGATTTATCAAAATCTGCTATGACTTCTAGTTTAAATACCTTTTCAGCTTCTGCTGAAACTCTTTTGAACCAATTGTCTACTTTTCCAGTGAAGGTATTTGTAGCAATTAAATATTTTTCATTACTAGTATAATTATTTCCTTTTCCTAGGATAAAAAATAGTTCTAAGTTTTTTGCCCATAAGTCTAGAAATTCTCCTGGTTCTCTTTTACAGTTCAGGTCTAAAAACTGGGCAGATCCAGCGTTTTCTACTGGGAGTCTATTTGGCATGAATTTAGCCTTAGAATTTATATGGTATTGACTATTATATTCTTTCGATTTCTTAGATTTTGGTAGGAAGTTACTTCTAGATAATGGCTCGTTGGACGAGCTTTCTTCCTTTTTAGGTTCTCTAAAGTTTTCTTGGGTTCCTCCTATATCTCCACGAGTCATATGGACACGATAATTTTTATCATTAAGATCAAGCTCTCTAAAGCATACACTAGTTCGTCTAGTTCAGTCATTTTTTTCTATTTCTATTTTAGAGGTAGAGGCTTCTTCCTTATCCTAATATTTAGAAGTTTTTGAGATAATTTCTAATTCTAATTTTTCTAATTCTTCTCTTTGTCTTTTTCTAGGAAACTAGATATAATTTTTTCATCAAGACTTCCTTTCTGATAGGTTCCTTTATTCGAAATTCTCGAAACAAAATTTTCGTCTATAATTCTTTTCCCTAATTCCTTATTAAAGGTATCAGCTTTTTCAATAAGATTATGTATTTTATCTGGTGAGTTATTTTTAAGGGCTTTGATTTCTTCTTCTATTAGATTTATTTTAAGGCTTATATGCTTTTGCATAGCTAAAAGATCATCAAGTTTTTCTAAGACATTTTCTAAGAATTCTTTATTTATTTAAACAAATTATGTTCTAGTTTATACTCTAGATGCCAGATTTCTTGTTCCAGCTCAAAAATAATTTTCTTTTGATAAAACAAAGATTTTTTACAAACTCCTGCAAATGAGTTATAAGTATATCGTTCCTTTCGGATGCTAAGTTCTTGTTTTAATTTTGGTAACAGTATTAAGGCGTTTTCTCTATCCATAATATTTCGGTGGATCCAAAAATCTAATTTTATCATAATTGGGTGGTATGTACCTCATTCTTCTAGATTTTAAATGTATTATTAGTTTTGCCTCAAGACTAGAGATCAGGGTAATTAAATAATTTAACTTATGAGGATCTTCTTTGCTTTCGCTTAATTTTTTATATTCTAAATAGTTACTATTTAAGGCTCTTTTGACTTTTTTAAAAGTCTCTCTGTTTTTATAAGGTCTTCTAATAATTGATTTAGCTAATGAATAAATTTAACAACTAGACTCTGATACCAATAAATATGGGGCTATTAGCATTCACAAACAGGATAATCATGCGAAATATTTTAAATATTTTGACAATTAGTCAGTATAATATCCATCATCATAAAGAGAATAAGAATCATCGTCACTATCTATATCTGAATAATCATAGATAGACCATTGTTCGTGAACTAGATGATCGATAATTTTTTCAAGAATTATTTCTGATAAATCTTTATTTAATTTTATCACTTTTAAAATAGTGATTAATATTTTTTCATCTAAGAATATAGTATAATAACCCATTAAGCAGTAAAAAGAATGACTTTCTTTATTGAAGTGATGAGCCTTTTGCTCCTACAAATTTATTTTTTTTCTTTCAGAGTCATCCTTTTCAAAGACCTTGATTAATAAAAAATTTAACTTGTTAATTTTTTATTTGCTAATTTCGGAGTTGTTTCAATTACTCTTCCAACATTTGACCGTTTGAGAAAAGTTTCTCAAATTATAACTCCAATTTTTTATAGTTTCTTCAAGCTTTTTTATAATTATTTTGGTTTTCCAAAGATCTTTTCTGAGCTTCATTAATTTTGGTTGTATTACCTTCATGATGAGTATTTTATGCAGTGTAAAGAATAGTCTTCTTTATCTTAGCCTTATATCTTTTTAAAAGAGAAATTTGTGTCATTTTTATAGTATGATTTCGGCCAATAGCTAAAAGTAATATTATTTTTAATCTGCTAATTTCGAAATTATTCGAACTATTTTTTAAACGATAGATTCTTTGAGAATAATTTCTCAAATTCATTATATCGTTGTCAATTGTTGCTATAATCATTTTGGATTCCCAATACCATCTTCTGAATAGTTTTAATCGTGGTTGTACCACTTTCATATTGATAATTTTAAACAATTCATGATTTTAGATTCCCTATAGGTACTTGATAACATATAATATGTATGAAGGTATAGAGCAGATATGAAAACAGACTTTTCTTATGCTAATATGTTCATGAAATGGTAGAGTTTATGCATATACCTTTTGACTTTCTTTTATGTTAGTTGTATCAACACCACAGTGTTTCTCCTTTCGGCTATGAAGAACTTTTTAGCCTATTATGACTCACTGTCTCAGGCTACTGTTCTGTCCTTCCTACGTTAAGGCTGAAGATCTCAACCTTCATTTTTCACCAGCACAAAAGATTGGCAAAGGATATATGAAACAAACTTTTATTTCTTGAATATATTACAACATAGGAAAAATCTTTAATTAGATCTTCCTTATACTTACATACACACTATTTATTACCTTTCTCTGACGGGAGAGGTGTCTCTCACTCACTCATGTAGAAGATACCTAGCATTTTTATAAGAAAGAGAATATTCAGAGAAAATGTAGTCTGTCTTCTAAGGTTTTTTATCTCTCCTTTTATAGTTACAAGGAGGGGTAGATTTACAAAATCTATTTTCTATAGGGTCATCCCTATAAATCTCTTTATTTATCTTTTATTCCCCCGTTAAGATAAGATAAGATAAGATAAGATAAGTTTCTTCTTCTTCCTGATTGGCTTCTTTTTGGACCATGGGGTCCAGTTTTCTTTTATCATTTTTGTCGTTTAGTGCCGACACTTATTTTGACGTAAATACTTTTGCTTGACGTCTTTTCTTCCATCATTGTCTTTGCTTTACAGTTGTAACTTACATCTCATATGACATTGGAGAGCTATCTTCATCATTTCTCTTGAGATGTTCATGTTTCAAAAATTTACATGCCATGGTCCATGTCTCTGGAGTGGTTGGAAATTGATGTATTTCGAATTTAGCAATTTTGTCCTTTAAGACTGCTGATTTTGATTTTTCTTTGGTCATAAGAATCTAGTTTGTATCCTTGTTGAGGACTTTATAATTTTCTGCGTATTTGTTTTTAAGGATGTGATATACAGCTTTCATCCCTAAAGCTCGTCTGGTCTGAATCTATTTTTTATTAAAATAAAAAATCTTCTTATCAACTCCTGTGGCGCTGATATTGAAATTTCTTAATTTTTCCACCGCTATGTAGTTAACTGTAGGAAAATATACTTGGTCATCTTGAAATTTCATAGCTATGCTGAAGAACCTACAATAAACTACTTCATTTCCGGCAAAATTCTTGATTGAACTTGTCAGATGTATGGGCAATTCTTCAAGTTCAGATAAATCTGGTTTGAAATAGACTCGGTCTAGGTATCCGAATTTAAATAATTGGCTTGTGAAGCCCGCTGATCTGCCTGGAAATATGCTAATCCTAGGATATAGACTTTTTTATTCTAAGACTCCATAAGTTTCTCCATACGTTTCTGGAAGATTGTAAATTTGTTTTGTACACTTCAGATATTCTTCCTCCTTTCGATGGATTTTTCCAACCTGAAAAGAAGAAAGAAACTATTTTTCTGATGAAAAGTTAGTCCTTTTTTCTGATATCTCAGAAGTTTTTTCAGTTTTTACTGATTTAACTATTTCAGAGAATTTTCTCTATGTTTGTGCTCGGCGTTTGGCTTCTTCCGAAGGTGCTCTATTGGCATATCCGAGCATACCGTCAAGATTTTTTTGGCACTAGGTGATAGTGGGGCATCTCTTACCACTTTGTTAGAAAATTTTCCCTTTGCTCGGCATTTAGCTTCATCCGAAGATTCTGCTATTGGCATATTCGGCTTTACTGTCGAGATGTTTTTGGCACTAGGTGCTAGTGGGACATCTCCTGCCACTTTGTTATCCTTGGGTTTGGTATCTAGATATTCGTAGAGAAGTTGGAACTCTGCCATAGTGTCATCTTGTTCGGTGTTAAGCCGACTTAGTTCAAATTGTAATTTCCTTATTTTTTCTATCAAAGATACAAGTTCGTCTCTTATGCCATACAACATGTTGCTTTTTTCGTTTATGGCATTATCAATGTCATTCATCTTTTGTCATATTTTGTTGGTCAATGTCTTTGTTCTATCGTCCATATTGAACCTTTCTTGAAAGAAAATCTGCAAAAACATTATCAGATCCTTTAATATTTTTAATTTTGAAAGTGTAAAATGAAAATATTACCTACCATCTGTGTAACCTTCTGTATTGTGGTTCTGAAGGTAATTTGTTAAATATCAATCCTGATATTTGAGTGTTATCTGTTCTAACAACAAATGATTTAGGTAATAAAAATGCAGAAATCTTTCGTATTCCTTTTACTACTGCTAATAATTTCTTTTCGTTAGTTGAGTAGTTAACTTCAGCTTCGTTAAAAGTACCACTTGTATATCTACAGATTTCATTTAAATCTATTTGTAATAATGCTCCCCAATCATAGTCGGAGGCATCAGTTTGTAAAACCAAATTATCTTCTGGTTCTGGTAACCTAAGCTTTGGTAGCTTAGCACGTTCTTGTTTTAATTTTTGAACACAAATAGTATGTTCGTTAGTCCATCCAAGTCGGCTTGACTTCCGAATGAGTTTTTGCAAAGGATTTCTCTTCTTTGCAAGATCTGGGAAAAATTCACCTGCGTAATTCAAACAACCAAGAAACCTTTGTATTTTTTGTTTTGTTGTTAATTTATCAGGAAATTCTATTAATTTCTTTGAAATATGAGCTTGTAGCTCGATCCCATTTTTTGAAACTATCATTCCTAAGAATTCTATTTCATTTTTGCTTATTTAAGCTTTCTTTTGGCTTAAAATGATTTCATTTTTAACACAAAGGTTAGAAAATTCTTTCAAATGTGTTAAACGTTCCTGATATGTTTCTGAACATACTAAAATGTCATCTATATAGACGATTAAAAAAAAAATCTCAGAAAATATTTTATCCATTTTTCTTTGAAAAATTTGTGGAGCATTCTTCAATCCAAATGGCATGACTAACCATTCAAAATGTCCATTAGGAGTGCTAAATATTGTTAGAGGCACTGATTCTTCTGAAAGTTTAATTTGCCAAAAACCACTTTTGCAATCAAATTTTGAAAAGTAGGTTTTTCCTTTAGCAAGGTTAATTAGATTGTTTTTATTTGGAATAAAATATCCATCAAAAACACAGCTTTTATTTAGCTCCTTATAGTTAATAACCATTCGAGTTTTTCCTCTCCTTTTTTCTGCATGATTTCTTACCATAAATGCAGGACTACTATGAGGAATTTTACTTGCTCTTATTTATTTAAGATTAAGGAGTTCTTGTATCTGAATTTTAAATTCAGTTTTATCTTCTTCATTATAAAGCATTGGTTTAACTCTTCTTATGATACTAGGATCTTTAAGAATTAAAACTTCTTTTTCATGGTTGTTATTCCATTTTTCTAATGGATTTTCTCCATAAGAAGCTTGCAGGTCTTGTTTTATCTTCTATAAATTGAGACATTTACAAGAGTAATTTTTTGGGGTATCTAAACATTTCTTTTTAAAGACTCCATTTTCTTTTATCAAAATATAAAGATTATGTTTTCTTGGAATTTTTATGAATTGATTACATAGGGTTTTAAAACTAACCATATATATGGTCTGATGATAATTTTGAAATTGTTGTATAAAATTATTTCCTAATAGTAAATCAGTGTCAAGCTTGTCATATGCAAAAACATGTTTTATTGAAATAATTATAGATCCTAAAATTGTTTCTACGTTTTCTTGTTCATGTGTTAATTTTTCTTTATCTCCTGTAGTACTTATCAAGGTGATATTATTATTATTATTTGTATCCCAATTTTTTATTAAAAAGTATTTTGCCAAACTATCTTCTGACCCGTTATCTATTTGACAACAAGAAGTTAGTTTTGTTTCGTAGGTTGTGAATTCTACGAATACTGATACTCTAAAAGAGGTCTCCTTAGGCATTTAGATTTTTGGAATAAAACAAGCTCTATCCCTTAAAGTTATTTGGATTCCTTCCTTTTGGATATTATATTGATTCAAACTATTTAGGAATGTTCCCCCTAAGATTATATTATAATCATTTTCATGATTACTAATATAACAAGGAACTTCCATTCTGATTGTTGCAAGTTGTATCGGTAACTTTACCATTTTTGAACATTCATAGCTATTTCCTTCAAATATTTTGTAAATGTATGTCTTACCTTCATAGCTAATTAATCTGTCTAAGATACTTTTCTTGACGTGATTTGCTGATGATCCTGACTGTATTAGGATTATTTGTTTGTTCCAGTCGCTTCCATTGAAGAATCTTCCTGAAACTTCTGTAACATTGTTAGAATTCTCAATATTAAATCTTCTAGAATTACCTTTCCTTATGGAGTTTCTCCCATATTCTATTGAGAGTCTTTGATTTGAGATGAAAGAACTTCCTATTTCTATTGCTTTTCCCACATGAATCTCATATTCAGTAGGAATATTTGGTTGTTGAGTTTCTGCTTCAACTATTCTGGCTATTCATGTGCATTCTTGGTCAATTTCGACCAGACTTTTGTTTTTATAGACATTTCCATAGTTTGAACTGGTAACCGTATATAGAGCTTGATAATATATGCTCATGATATGATTACCTGGTTTGAATAAGTCTTTTCTTTTTACCTAAAAATGCAGACTTAAAGCTTCATTAAAATTTACATCTTTTAGTGAAATACAATACCTAGGATAATATGTGAATCATAATTTGGTATAAGCCAAATTTCCTTCAACAATTCCCAGGTTTCCTTCTCTAGTATTTATAAATCTTTCAACTGAAAGGTTAATTACTATGGGACAGTCAATTCCCTCTTTAAAGGTAGATTTGACCATTATTTGGATTCCTCCCAGAGGAACATAATTCATCTTTTTTCGATTTCTTTCTGGGATTTTTCTTAGAATTCGGTCGATCATAGGCTTTGTTAATAAGTTGAGCTTATGTTTTCCAGTAGTTTGAGTGACTTCAATTACCTTTTCGATCTCCTGATATTCATGATAAGAGATTTTATTTCTTGAAAAAGTTCTTTGTAATCTATTATATATACTATCTTCTATTCGAAGATTGAATTTTAATCCTTGGATTTTTCTTAATAATTCTCCATCAAACATTGCTTTTAATGCACATCCTCGTCGATCTTCTTCAGCTTCAATAACCTGAGTGTTTTCTTCTATATTTTCAATTTCTTGATTCATTCTTCTGAATCAGTACTAGATTCTGAAAATTCTTCATAGAGTTCTTCGTGAAAATCTTCACTTTATATATATATATATATATATATATATATATTTCAAATGGAGGACTACTTTTTTTTTCCGACTATTCTTGAACTTTCATTTGTTTTTGTTTAAATTTAATCTTTTATTATTAAAAATGTAATTTTACTCAATTTCTTAATGCCGTGGAAGCGCGGTTGAGTTTCCTAGTTAATGATAATTGAGATGTTCGTAAGCTAGTTTACAAACCGTCAATATTTTTAAAAAAAATACTATACCGTTCCATCATTACCGGTTCTTGTCATGTCAATACCTGATATGAGCCCAAGTTCACAACATCAGAAACAAACAACAACAAGAACAACAAGATGAACAACAAGTGCTAGTGAATCGAAATAGGCCACACACGGCTTCACTAGTCTTCAAGAGTCACATTTTTAGAATAAGAAGATGATATTAACAACAAGAACAAGCAAGTCAATAATAATGCTAGTGAATCGAAAGAACCTCACACGGATTCACTAAACTTCAAGATTCCAACAACACAAGATTAACAAGATTACAAGAGGGATAGTAACTTGACACACAATATTCAATGATCTAAGAACCCTAACAAGAGAAAGGACCCTAAGATTAATGAATATTAATACCAAGCTATTACTTGGACCAAGAGGAACTCAAAGAACCCCAAGACCCTAGTTTCTAGCCAAGAGACAACACTAGTATCACTCTACTAGTGAGTTTTTGGAATTGGGGCTTCTCCAATAGAAGAGAGAAGTTCCAAAATATTATAAAGTGTATGTTGTCTTCCAAAATATGAATGATCTAACTCAAAGAGAACCCTAACACTATCTATTTATATTAGTCCACAAAGTGAGATAACAAATGACCATCCTACCCTTGCCAAGGGGTGGCCTTGGAGTGTAAGTTTATTACACTTCAAGGCTCCTTTTCACACTTAAAAACATTTAATCCATTGGAAGGATCAAGTACCAACTCACACACGGCCATTTGCATGAACATAGCTTGGAGTTTTTGTAACTCCCGAGATTGGCTACGTGTGAATGGTCGTGAACTTGTTGGACATCTTGTAGAACTTGTTGGACAGCTTGGTACACCCGTATCATCCTCTCCATCTTGAGAGGAATTTGACCTCAAATTTGACATTTAGTCATCCTCAACCGCATCCACTAGAGAAAGATCACACACGTTGAAAGTGTTATGCACTTGGTATTCCGGGGGAAGGTCAATCTTGTAGTCATTATCATTGATTCTTTCAAGTACTTGGAATGGACCATCACCCCTTGGCATCAATTTGGTCTTCCTTTGAGATGGAAACCGATCCTTCCTAAGGTGCACCCACACCCAATCTCCTGATTCAAGAATGAGTTTCTTTCTTCCTTTGTTTGCCCATCTCAAATCGAAGTCGCACCTTCTCATGCAACTTTTTCATAAAATCTGCCCACTTTCTTCCATATAGGCTAGTCATAAGATCACTTGGCAAAGGATTTAAATCCAAAGGGGTAAGGGGGTTGAGGCCGTATACACACTCAAAGGGTGTCATTCCCGTACTTGAGTGTATGACACGATTATAGGCAAACTCAATCAATGGTTGGTGTTCCTCCCAAGAAGTCAATTTTTCCTTAATCATGGAATGTATCATACAATCTAAAGTCCTATTTACTACTTCCATTTGGCCATCGGTTTGTGGGTGGCAAGAAGTAAAGAACAACAACTTGGTACCAAGCCTACCCCACATAGACTTCCAAAAGTGACTTAGGAACTTAGAGTCCCTATCACTCACAATGGTCCTCGGAACACCATGCAACTTGACAACATTATCAACAAACAAAGAGACAACACTAGGTGCATCATCACATTTAGAGCATGGAATAAAGTGTGCCATCTTAGAAAACCGATCAACCACAACAAAGATACTATCCCGACCTCTTCTAGTCCTTGGCAACCCTAACACGAAATCCATAGATATATCAAGCCAAGGATGTAATGCGGTGGGTAGCGGGGTGTACAACCCATGAGGTTGGAGCCAAGATTTGGCTTCTTTGCAATCTACATATTGGCTGCAAATCCTAGACACATCTATGTGCATTTTTGGCCAATAGAATTGCTCCTCCAATATTTCGAGGGTCTTTTCGACCCCAAAGTGACCCATTAGACTGCCATTGTGTTCTTTCCTCACAAAAAACTCTCTACAAGAGCTAGAAGGTACACATAATCTCCTACCTTTAAACAAGTAACCGTCAAACTTGGCATAGGGATTTGAACCCCTAGCCGAATCCCATTTATCCCTACCCATTCTTCGCATTCCCTATAGGAGAAAAGTGAGGTTCCTGGGGATACAATTCCTTTAAGATCTCAAAACCCATCAATTTTGAAGATAAAGTAGACACAAGAACGTGTTTTCGAGACAAAGAATTGGCAACCACATTGTCCTTACCCTTTTTGTAATGAATAACATAAGGGAAAGTTTCAAGAAACTCAATCCACTTGGCATGCCATTTTTTAAGCTTATCTTGTGCCCAAAGATGCTTCAAGGACTCATGGTCCGTTCGGATCACGAATTCTTTATGCCATAAATAATGTTTCCAAGTGGCCAAGGCTCTAATCAATGCATACAGCTCAAAATCGTACGTAGAGTTGTTTAGAGTTTCTCCTTGGATCTTTTTGCTAAAGTAGGCAATAGGATTCAATTTTTTCATTAAAACTGTGCCTATACTAACTTTCTAGCATCACATTCAACTTCAAAAGTCATGTCAAAATTCAGAAATTGTAACAAAGGGGCTGACATGAGCATAGCTTTCAAGTCCTTGAAGTCCTTAGCTTGTTCATCTCCCCACTTGAAAGGCCGATCCTTTTTAATCACCTCGGTCAGGGGGTGGCAATGGTGCTAAATCCTTTGACAAAATGTCTATAAAAACTAGCCAACCCGTGGAAGCTTCTCACTTCACCTATGGTTTTGGGAGTTGGCCAATTTTTGATAGCGTCAATCTTAGATTCATACACTTCAACCCCTCTTGAACTCACCACAAAACCAAGAAATACAACTTCTTGGACACCAAAATAACACTTTTCTAAATTATCATATAACTTCTCCTTTCGGAGGACATCAAACACACATTGTAAATGTTTTACATGCTCATCTAAGGACCTACTATACACCAACACATCATCAAAGTAGAAAACAACTAAAATTCTGATAAAAGGCTTCACCACATGATTCATTAGCCTCATGAAAGTACTTGGAGCATTTGTTAGGCCGAATGGCATAACCATCCATTCATAGAGACCAAATTTGGTCTTGAAGGCGGTTTTCCATTCATCGCCCGGTTGCATACGGATTTGGTGATAGCCACTCCTCAAATCAATTTTAGAAAACAAACACGAACCACTCAATCCATCAAGCATACCATCTAGCCAAGGAATAGGATGACGATATTTTACCGTTATCTTGTTGATGGCTCGACAATCAATGCACAACACCAAGTCCCGTCTTTCTTGGGAACTAGTAGCATCGGAATGCGCAAAGGCTCATACTCTCCTTGATATACCCTTTGATGAGGAGTTCCTTAACTTGGCATTGCAATTTCTTGGTATCCATCGGGTTGCTCCTATAAGCTAGTTTGTTGGGCAATTGTGATCCCGGCACAAAATCTATTTGGTGCTCAATTCCCCGTGGCGGGGGCATCCCTTGTGGAAGTTCTTTGGGAAAAACATCTTCATAATCCTGCAACACACAAGAAATCAAAGGAGAAATCTCCTCATCATGATCCATGAAGAGCTCCTTATTTCTAACCAACATCACCATGTTTTCTTTTCCCTTTAATGTTGAGGCAGCCCCAGATATCCCCACTACCCCGCCTATAAGTTCCCCTATTTTTTCTTCATTTTTGGATTTCTTCCCCTTTTCTTTCAATTCTCTCATCCTTTGATGCAACTCGTTCACTTGTGAAGGCAAAAGTGGATGAAATGTGACCTTTTAGCCATCCTTCTCAAGTATTTATCGATTAGAACACCCATCATGTTTGGTAGACCTATCATATTGCCAAGGTCTACCTAATAACAAGTGACACTGTAAAGCCTCAAAATTTTATCTCGAGACGTCACACGGTGCTTATGACCCCAAAGGACCACAAGCTAACCCTTTACTGATATATGTACCTGTACACTGCATAATATCTAAAATAAATACGGAGACTGGACACAAGGTTCAACACATCTATGAATACTCATAATACAGAAATTTGAATACTAATATATCCATCTGAAAAGCCTCTAAACTGTCTGAACTGTGGAGTTGATGGGACAGCTCCCTAACTAACTCCATCAACTGAAAATAAATAAAGTCTAAAGCAATAATAGTAGACAGAGATTTCGTCCTCGAAAGAAGAGGACTCACTGCTACTGCTGCTGACTGGGACTGAACTGCTGAGGATACTCTGGATCCTGTGCCTCTGAACCTATGGTGTCAAATAAAACACCATAGCGCAAATGCGTCAGTACAGGAATGTACCAAGTATGTAGACGAGGTAGGCTAATGTAAGGGCTCATGCATGCACAATATCTAAACTAAATAATCATGAAGATACCGCATGAGAACACAAATATGAATGCACAGACCATGAACATAATCATCACAAATCTAGATACTGAAACTCATATACCACTTTACTGCAGACAGAACTCACTACTGACACTAAGCTACTGAATCACTGACTTATCTGATACTGATAATTGGAAGTCTGGATGTACTTACATCAAGGACTGAATTATGCTTACTACTTTCGACTGACAGGATTAGAGATTAACTTTTCTAATAGATTATTCTAGAACCGATTATCAAAGATAAGAAGTATGATTATATCTGAATCTGACAACAAGAATACTCAATAGAAATAATGATAATGTGATCAAGCCTGTCTGGCGGCATATCTCTGAATATGATATCAAATAATTGTATATGAAACCAAGCCTATCTGACGGGATGGTCCATGAATAAATGAAACTATCTGAGTTTCTCATAAAGATAGATGACTATATCTGACAGTCCTGATTTCTGAAGATTGATACTGAAATTGAGATTAAATTTGAAACAGAAAATGTAACTATGGGAAGTAGCTACTTAACCGAAATGCCCCAACCTACCATAGGTGGGTTACAACCTGTAACCCCAGCTCGAAGGGTGTTAATACCGTGCCACGGGTAAAGACCTCTCTCTGGTCAATCCTCTCTGACGGATGACCCTTATCAGGAAGTCAACCGAAGGCAACATAATAGTTAAATACTCTCTCTCTGGAGGTGACAGCCTTTACTGTCGGTTACTCCTGTATCCTGCGCTGTCTACGCAGTTCTGGAGTTCAGGGATTGCTACTAACGACTCTGGCCTCTTTCGATGACGGGAAGAGCCGCCATCCCTTTCCTCGCTCGGTGCTAGTTTCTAGTACCAACTGAAAGACTCTGACTGAATCCTTAACTGACCACAACTAACTGTATCTACTACTGATCATGTTTCTCAAAAGATCTGACTGATTTACGCTGAGATTACTTAGTTCCGTATCTGACGGAAAAAGTATCGAATCATGGTATCTGACTGACGATACAGAGCTTGAATAGATTACTCGAATCTCTTCTGAGATTAGAATTGAATACTATTAGATCTGAGCTGATTACAGGACTGAGGCTAGATTACTAGCGATACAGAGATTACAGAGATAACTGAGATTACTGAGCTTTCATAAGTTCTGCACTTGTCTGAGGATACAGAGTTCTATAGTTCACTGAGTTCTGAGAATCATGGCTCGACTGAAATTATCGATAAACTGACACGGGCTCTAGACAACAGCTCTATTGTCGGGTATAAATACCCCTAGGACTCGATAGCATAAAAGTAAAGCATAATCATTCTTGAGTACCCATCACCATAATCATTCATTCATCATCACAAGCATTCGTTCATCATCACAAGCATTCATTCATCATCACAATCATTAAAGCATCTTCATAATCATTAAAGCATCTCACAATCATTAAAGCATCTCTTCAAGTAATTAGGAATCATGTCATAACTTACTTGCTAACCACTTGGCATGTATTACAAACTTAACATATATCAAGAGCACATAATTGGGGAATTTACTACTCTCACATCTCCACTTGTTCACTAAGATCCTTCAACAAAACACTAGACATGCACGGGTTCACACTTATTTAGGGATTTCCTACTATCATGGAATAATTTGTTTACTTGGGCATTTTATCAAACACTAGACATGCATACTCACAATTTGGGGTTTCCTATTCAACATACTATAATGGCCCTTATGCTTCACTTAAGCTCTTTATCAAACCTATGGGGGACATGCTTTGCTTATTCAACCATTTTTACACCCAAAAGTCATGAACACATCACATAGAAAGCAAAATAAGAAAGATTCATCACAAATATCACATGGATTCCACCTACTAGGATCAAAGCTCATGAATCTTGTAAACAAATATGAATCAAAACTCAACAACACATGTAACATCAATTTCAACTCATACAAATCACGGAATCTCACAAACATAAAATCTTCATATTTTAAAAAGGGTTCTTGAGCTTCTTGGATGAAACAGACCCAAGAATCAACATCTACATACCTTAATCTTTGAAATTAGATGAATTCTATTGCTTGAGACTCTATCCGCACTTATAATAAATGATTCTCGAAGCCCACACTATGAGGAACTTGATTCTTGAAGAAATCTTGAAGAATTTATGGATGATTTTTGGAGGATTTGGGTTATTTAATTGAAACCCTAGATATTTTCTTAAGAGAATTGGAAGAGTAAATGATGAAAATTAGGGTTTGGATGGGGTTTCTCATATTTATAGAGGCGTCCAAATGATGAGAAAGGACCAAAATACCCTTGCAAAAATATCCTTAAATTACTGGAAAAAAAGTTGACGACATCCGTGATGAGCTGTCAAACTGGTGACAAGCCGTCACGAAATATCTTCACAAGAGGGTCGAATTTATAACCTTCGGCTTAAGGTTGACGACCTTTGTGACGAGCCATCAGACTGGTGACGAGTCATCACAAATGTCGTCAAAAAATGCTGGAATTTGAGACTTTATGCTTAAGGTTGACGACATTTGTGACGACTCGCCACAAGTCTGACGGCTTATCAGAAAATGTCGTCACTGGGTTTTCCAGCCTGACATGCTGGAGTAAAATAGGCATAACTCTTTTCTACGATATTGTATTTTGACGAAATTGGTATCGTTCGAAAGATAATTCAAAGATATTTCATTTCATATATAGTAGGTCCTATAATTCGTTATATTAAAGGAGTTATGGTCGATTGAATTTGACGTAAGTTTTGACACTCACTAAAACTTGAATGATAGGAAAGCTTTCAACTCGTCCTTGAGTTAGGGGACCTCTATGATCTTAATTCATGCTCAAATAGATTCCCATACTACATAATCGATTAACACACTCAATTACATAAGATTCGAGGCTTTTGGAACATCTACGCATATGAATGTCGGATTTCCATTCTAGTCCAAAATGTGGGGTATTACATTATCTCCTCCTTGGAATCATTCGTCCTCGAATGTCGCTTGATAGACTAAGAATACGAATCAACTGAACTTACTCAAGGAATGAGAACATCTCAGAATATGACTACGCAACTGGAACAACTGACATACAGAGTTATCGCACTGGGCATGCATATCTGATGCATGGAATACTCGACTGAATCTACTCATAGCTGAACTCTCATAACACTCATGCATATTTGATGCACGGACTCATAATTGGGCTGATCTCAAGAATGCATGACTGATCACACACTGACAAGCTGAACTCATTTCTACTAAATGCACATATCTAATGCATGAATGTCTGGCTAAGCTGACTTTCGAAAGCACGACTTGATAATGCAATAACGACTGATGCTAACTTCATAAAGAAAATCTAAACATGCATCGGGATGAATCTAATGGCATGCAACATCATAATACTATGGGGTATCTCCCCCTTGGGACTCTATGTCCCTCTAAACACACTTCGCTGAAATACTGGGGCGGTGCGCGGGGATCTGAAACTCATGCATGACTCATGCTAACATATAAGCTCGAGATAGGAGAAAAGGATCTATCAATTCATGTCATAAAGATGAAGGGCTCATAACATGCCCAGGTCTATTTTAGGGAATCCTTCCCGATCAAGGTGAGCCTGAAGCGCACGGAGTCTACCTCTTTGAGTCAACACTCTACATTCTCGCCTTTTATGGACTATCTCATCACACCCAAAGCACACATCAATACTGGCTCTACACACACCTTGGTGGCGCGTGCCACACTCTCCACAATGCGGATGGGTACGAACACCACTAGTACTACTCTGGGCTTTGGATTTTGGCGCTCTCTCAGATCTGATACCCTCAAACATAGGTGCGTGGGTACACTAGATGAAGACGGAGCTGGAACAAAAAATTTCCGACCATACTGAGAACTACTACCACCTTGAGACCCTGATTGCGAGAAACCATGACTACCTATTTTGGCTCTCTTACTCACTCTCTCTCTCTCCTTCATCTTATCTGCCTCAACCTGCTGCGCATGCATCATTATCCTAGAAAGGTCCATATCTCTATTGAGCATAGGAGATTTACACTTTTTCAATACATAACTCAACATCCCAGACAAAAACTTACTCATACTCGCTCTAGGGCCAGCTACCAAGTCGGGAGCATACTTAGCTAATTGGTTAAACTTAAGACAATACTCTTTCACGGTCATGGAACCTTGCCTTAGGTTCATGAACTCTTCTACCTTATCCCTCTCATCTCTAGCAGGAAAAACCTATCTAGAAAGGCATTTTGAAACTCTAGCCAAGTCACAGGAGCTGCATTCTCCCCTCTACTCTTCTCCCACATCACTACCCAATCATAAGCAATATCTTTCAACCAATAAGATGCTAACTCAATACTCTCCTCCTTAGAAACATACATAATCTGGGTGATCTTCTTTACCTCCTTTAGATAAAGTTGTGGGTCCTCACCTACTATTGACCCAAAGAATTCGGGCGGGTTCATTTTCATGAAATTTCTAACCCTGGCTGCGGTGGAATTCCCATCTTGCTGAGGTAGGGATGCATCCTGATGATTGCCCTGAACATTAGTCTCAGCTTGGGATAGCGCCTGGAAAGCTACCCAAAACTTTGTATGTGACACACTCACATTCTCAAGATCTACTGGCCGAGGGGACTGATTATCATCCCCACGGACAAAATCTCTGCGAGGAGGCATACTCTGTAATTGGAAGAAAAAAGTGGATTAGACTGAGAACCAACTTGAGCTCATGCTCACTCGCACGAAATAATCACTGAAAGAAGGGTAACTACTCCTAAGAACATCCTTTAGCCTCTTGTACATAAATGTGGCACGCTACACACCCATGCATAAGACTCTACTAGATGCGGCTTTTCAGACTCCCTAGGACACTTTTGAACCTTAGTCTCTGATATCAAGTTTGTAACACCCCGAGATTTCATCCCGAGACGTCACATGATGCTTATGACCCCAAAGGACCACAAGCTAACCCTTTACTGATATCTGTACTTATACACTGCATAATATCTGAAATAAATGCGGAGACTAGCCAT
Organism: Capsicum pubescens; assembly: GCA_030864215.1. Lineage (NCBI taxonomy): Eukaryota > Viridiplantae > Streptophyta > Magnoliopsida > Solanales > Solanaceae > Capsicum > Capsicum pubescens. The sequence continues at coordinate 348,642,614 of CM061544.1, read as the reverse complement.
AAGGTTTAACACATCTATGAATACTCATAATACAAAAAACTGAATACTAATACATCAATCTGAAAAGCCTCTAAACTGTCTAAACTGTAGAGTTGATGGGACAGATCCCCAACTAACTCCGTCAACTAAAAATAAACAAAGTCTGAAGCAATAATAGTAAATAGAGATTTCATCCTCGAAAAAAGATGACTCACTGCTACAGCTGTTGACTGGGACTGAACTGCTTAGGAAACTCTGGATCTTGTGCCTCTGAACCTATGGTGTCAAATAAAACACCATAGCGCAAATGCGTCAGTACAGGAATGTACCTAGTATGTAGAAGAGGTAGGCTAATGCAAGGGCTCATGCATGCATAATATCTAAACTGAATAATCATGAAGATGCCACATGAGAACACATACATAAATTCACATATCATGAACACAATTATCGCAACTCTAGATACAGAAACTTAGATACCACTTTACTACAGACTGAACTCACTACTGACACTGAGATACTGAATCACTTGATAACTGAAAGTCTGGATGTACTTACATCAAGAACTGAATTCCGCGTTTACTACTTTCGACTAACAGGATTAGAGATCAACTTTTCTAACAGATTATTTCGGAAGCTATTATCAAAGATAAGAAGTATGATTATATCTGAATTTGACAATAAGAATACTCAATAGAAATCTGACACTGAGATCAAGCCTGTCTGGCGGCATATCTCTGAATATGATATCAAATAACTGGATATGAAACCAAGCCTATCTGACCGGATGGTCCATGAATCAATGGAACTATCTGAGTTCCTCAGGAAGATAGATGACTACACCGGACAGTCCTGATTTCTGAAGATTAATACTGAAACTGAGATTGAATCTGAAACTGAAACTATAACTGTGGGAAGTAGCTACTTAACCGATATGCCCCAACCTACCACAGATGGGGTCCAATCTGTAACCTCAGCTGGAAGGGTGTCAATACCGTGCCACGGGTAAAGACCTCTCTTTGGTCAATCCTCTCTGATGGATGACCCTTGCCAGGAAGTCGACCTAAGGCAACATAATAGTCAAATACTCTCTCTCTGGAGGTAACAGCCTTTACTGATGGTGACTTCTATATTCTGTGTTGGCTACGCAGTTCTGGAGTTCAGGGATTGCTACTAACGACTTCAGCCTTTCTCGCTGACGGGAAGAGACGCCATCCCTTTCCTCGCTCGGTGCTAGTTTTTAATCCCAACTGAAAGACTCTGACTGAATCCTTAACTTACCATTACTGAATTGTATCTGATTCTGATCATGTTTCTTAAAAGATCTGACTAAGTTACGCTGAGATTACTTAGTTTTGTATCTGATAGAAAAGGTATCGAATCATGGTATCTGATTGACGATACAGAGCTTGAATAGATTACTCAAATCGCTTCTGAGATTATAATTGAATCACTTGAATACTATTAGATCTGAGCTGATTACAGGACTGAGGCTAGATTACTAGTGATACAGAGATAACTGAGATTACTGAACTTATAAGTTCTGCACTTGTCTAAGGATACGGAGTTCACTGAGTTCTGAGAATCATGGCTCGACTGAAATTATTGAGAAACTGACACGGGCTCTAGACAACAGCTCTATTGTCGGGTATAAATACCCCTAGGACTCGATAGCATAAAAGTAAAGCATAATCATTCTTGACTAGCCATCACCATAATCATTCATTCATCATCACAAGCATTCGTTCATCATCACAGGCATTCATTCATCATCACAATCATTAAAGCATCTTCACAATCATTAAAGCATCTCACAATCATTAAAGCATCTCTTCAAGTAATTAGGAATCATGTCATAACTTACTTGCTAACCACTTGGCATGTATTACAAACTTAGCATATATCAAGAGCACATAATTGGGGAATTTACTACTCTCACATCTCCACTTGTTCACTAAGGTCCTTCAACAAAACACTAGACATGCACGGGTTCACACTTATTTGGGGATTTCCTACTACCATGGAATAATTCATTTACTTGGGCATTTTATCAAACACTAGGCATGCATAAACTAACTCACAATTTGGGGTTTCCTAGTCAACATACTATAATGGCCCTTATGCTTCACTTAAGCTCGTTATCAAACCTATGGGGGACATGTTTTGCTTATTCAACCATTTTTACACCCAAAAGTCATGAACACATCACATAGAAAGCAACATAAGGAAGATTCATCACAAATATCACATGGATTCCACCTACTAGGATCAAAGCTCATGAATCTTGTAAACAAACATGAATCAAAACTCAACAACACATGTAACATCAATTTCAACTCATACAAATCATGGAATCTCACAAACATAAAATCTTCATATTTTAAAAAGGGTTCTTGAGCTTCTTGGATGAAAGGGACCCAAGAATCAACATCTGCATGCCTTAATCTTTGAAATTGAATGAATTCTAATGCTTGAGACTCTATCCGCACTTGTAATAAATGGTTCTCGAATCCCAAACTATGAGGAACTTAATTCTTGAAGAAATCTTGAAGAATTTATGGTTGATTTTTGGAAGATTAGGGTTCTTGAATTGAAAACCTAGATATTTTCTTACGAGAATTGGAAAAGTAAATGATGAAAATTAGGGTTTGGATGGGGTTCCTCATATTTATAGAGGCCTCCAAATGATGGTAAAAGACCAAAATACCCTTGCAAAAACATCCTTAAATTGCTGAAATAGCTGACGACATCCACGATGAGCCGTCAAGATGGTGACAAACCGTGACAAAATGTCGTCACAAAAGGGTCGAATTTATAACCTTCGGCTTAAGGTTGACGACCTTTGTGACGAGCCGTCAGACTGGTGACGAGTCATCACAAATGTCGTCACAAAATGCTGGAATTTGAGAATTTCTGCTTAAGGTTGACGACATTTGTAACGACTCGTCACAAGTCTGATGGCTCGTCACAAAATGTCGTCACTGGGTTTTCCAGCCTGACATGCTGGAGTAAAATGGGCATAACTCTTTGCTACGATATTGGATTTTGATAAAATTGGTATCGTTGGAAAGATAATTCAAAGGCATTTTATTTGATATATAGTAGGTCCTCTAATTCGATATATACAAGGAGTTATGGTCGATTAAAGTTAACCCAAGTTTTGACGCTCACTTAAACTTGAATGATAGGAAAGCTTTCAACTCGTCCTTGAGTTGGGGGACCTCTATGATCTTAATTCATGCTCAAATAGGTTACCAAACTACATAATTGATTAACACACTAAATTGCATAGGATTTGAGGCTTTTGGAACATCTACGCATATGAATGACGAATTTCCATTCTAGTCCAAAATGTGGGGTATTATAGACACGCTTGGATTGGTATTACGTCATAAAGCACTTCGTCGTGGTAGTTTCCTACCTTAAACCGTATCACACATTGCCTCATGACTTTTAATTCACCACATTCATTCAACCATTGAAACTTGTAAGGGCTAGTATGAAATGTAGTTGGCAATTTCAAGAAGTTCACCATAGCAACACTAACAACATTTGCATAACTACCACTATCTATCACCAAAGTGCACACACTTCCCTTCATAAGGCATTTAGTATGGAATAGATTCTCCCATTGGCTAGGATCATCTATTGCCTTACTAATCATGGCACGGATCACTATAAAGTTTGGAACCACGCACTCCCCTTCTTATGGATAAGCATCCTCACAATCATCATCATCATTATTATATGGCTCATTTTTGGGTTTCTCTCCATCTCGAGGATCGGCCTCATTCTCTTCTTTTTCAAGACCCACTTTCTTACCAAGGTAATACAATATCTCTTACCTTAGGATCACATTGCATCGGTTTGGACATTCATTGGCTTTATGTTCCCAACCTTGGCACTTGAAACATTAGAATCCTTTAGGATTAGGATACTTGTGAGCTTCTTCTGGGGAGCAAATTTGTGGACTGTTTTAGGATTGGGAAGCCTTATAGTGGTGGGTTGGTCCTTGTTTTTGGGCCAACCCGAAGATGGTTGAACCATATCTTTTCTCCTCGGCCAACCCGAGGTTGATGGTCCCTTTGCCTTGAACGACGACCTATCTTTAAGCTCCCTTCCAATCTCAAGAGCCGCTTGGAAAATTCCTTCAACGGTATCAAACTTGTGAAGCGTCAAATGAGTGGAGATCTCTTTGTTCAACCCACACTTGAACCGAATGATGTCATGGCCAATTTGTTCTCCACGATGATCAAGTTTCAACATGAGTTGTTGAAACTCACCATAATATGCCATCACACTTTAATTCCCTTGTTGCAAATTGTAAAACCTAGCAAGCAACTCATGACGATAACTTTCAGGAAGATATCGTTTCCTCATTAGATACCTCAACCGAAACCATGGTGGTGGTTGTCCATCAATCAACTCATTACCAAACCGTTTGACATATTCCCACCGTGTGTTAGCATAGCCTTCAAAGTGAGCTATGGCATAACAACTCTTCTTCTCCTCCGATATATCATTCACTTAAAACACTTTATCACATGCCGACTCCCAAGCAAGATATACCTCGGGGTCACTTTCACCCTTAAAGATAGGTAGGCTCAATTTGATGGTATTGATGCCTACGTCTCTCTCTTGGTGTTGGTTTTCCCTTTCTCCATACCCTTGGTATCTTCTTTGATCCACATGTCCCCCTCTCATCTCCTCTTCCCTCATGTAAGCATCGTCAAAGGCTTCATACCCTTCATAATACTCTCTACCATATTCCTCAAAGTGGACGGGATGATTTTGGACATTTAGAACTTGATTTGGAGGGATTGGATTTTGGGAGGTGGTGGTCTTTGTTTTAGTGGAGCTTGGAAGGGAGGGTTCGGATTTTGTGGAGGCATTTGACGTCCGAGTCCCTCTTGAGAAACTTGAAGAGTTTGGGAATGGGTTGGTCTATTGGAGTCTCGGTTTAGGGGGTTATGAGTGGTTTGGCTTGCGGCATTTAGTGGATCTAGTGAAGGATTTGGCAATTGTGGCCATGTTTCGGGAGTAACGGTGGCGGAGGAATTTCTATCATGTCCACTTGACGAAACATGTCGAGAAGTAGAAGGACGAGAGTTCCTTTGACTCTCCACTTGTTCTAACCTCCCACTAATAGTCGTCACTTCTCCCCTTATGGCTTCCACTTCCGTACTCAACCTTTCAAGAGCTCGGGTCATAGCCTCAAGAGTGACCCTCATATTCTTCATTTCATTAGAATCCACGGTTTGAGATGTGGTTCCCTCCATTGCCAAGGTATCACCTACACAAGCAACAAACAAGTTAGTTTAAAACCTCTCCTCACTCACACACTCTCGGATCACTCACACTCGAGCTCTACAAGTGTTGTAGATTGGCTAGTAACCCATGAATCCTTAAGGTTTGAGTATGCTCTTGTCCGGAGTAGATTCTTGTTTGAAACTCAAAGAATTCTTGTCGGACTAGATTCAAGGAGTTACAACGTATTCAAACGACAAAAGCACACAAACAAACGATGACACGAATACAAGGCTTCAAAGGACTAATTGACAACCTAGTAGGAATGTACTAGCTTGCTAATTAGTTATCGAGTCAATTAGAAGAAACTAAAAATCAATAATTAGAAACTAGAATATCCAAATTGAGCTTAATTAATGATGTGAACAGTGATTAAGGTGATGTGGATGCATGGAATTGGTCACGGGTCCTTATTTTGTTCAACAACTTGAAGCCTTAATCTTCACAATTTTGTAATGGATGACTTTGCTTTTGGAGGGAAAGTAAAGTCTTGTAACTTTTCAACTTTTTTCAACTCAAAAAGATGAGGCTTGACTTTACTAATTCCACAAGATAAGGCTCCTTGTTTTAAGGGAAAGTGGTTGTTAAGTCAAGGAAGTGATGTTGACAAGTCTTTTCACAAACAACTTTACAACCTTGTCTTACAACCCTTTTGGATCTATTTTAGTCTTTATAGTGGTCAAGATATGAGATGATGAGAAGATCAAGATGATCATCACAACAATACTTCAAGAACACAACCACAATTAGCCCACTTTAAAGTCAAGCAACAACACACAAACTCAGCCTACTTCAAGTTCATCATACTACCACTTCAAGTCCACAATAGCAATGTCAATATGTTAAGCTCAACTTAGCTTTAGGCACCTTTTGTGTTGATGAGAAAGAAATCAACACAAGAAACAAACTAGACAAACAAAATAACATCTAGATTTAAACAAACAAACACCAATCTCGGCCAAGACAACAACACAACACAATTTTTTGGGCCAAGAACAAGATGGACAGATTTCTCTTTTTTTTTTCTGGAATTTTCAGATTTCAGCAACTTTATTTTATTTTATTTTTTTGGGGTATTTTTCAACTACCAAGCCCAAGATTGATTTTGTTGGAACAAAATCAACCACAAGCTTTGATACCAAATGATACGAGCCCAAGTTCACAACACAAGAAACAAACAACAACAAGTGCTAGTGAATCGAAATAGGCCACACACGGCTTCACTAGTCTTCAAGAGTCACGTTTTTAGAATAAGAAGATGATATTAACAACAAGAACAAGCAAGTCAATAATAATGCTAGTGAATCGAAAGAGCCTCACACGGCTTCACTAGACTTCAAGATTCTAACAGCACAAGATTAATAAGATTACAAGAGGGATAGTAACTTGACACACAATATTCAATGATCTAAGAACCCTAACAAGAGAAAGGACCCTAAGATTAATGAATATTAATACCAAGCTCTTATTTGGACCAAGAGGAACTCAAAGAAACCCAAGACCCTAGTTTCTAGCCAAGAGACAACACTAGTATCACTCTACTAGTGAGTTTTCGGAATTGGGGCTTCTCCAATGGAAGAGAGAAGTTCCAAAATATTACAAAGTGATTGTTGTCTTCCAAAATATGAATGAACTAACTCAAAAATAACCCTAACACTATCTATTTATATTAGTCCACAAAGTGAGATAACAAATGACCATCCTACCCTTGCCAAGGGATGGCCTTGGAGTGTAAGTTTATTACACTTCAAGGCTCCTCTTCACACTTAAAAACATGTAATCCATTGGAAGGCTCAAGTACCAACTCACACACGGCCATTTGCATGAACATAGCTTGGAGTTTTTGTAACTCCCGAGCTTGGCTACGTATGAATGGTCATGAACTTGTTGGACAGCTTGTAGAACTTGTTGGACAACTTGTAGAACTTGTTGGACAGCTTGGTACACCCGTATCAATACCTGCCAACGACAATTGTGGATGTAGAGATCACTGACCGGGTTCATCTAAACCTAATACTTTTGATGCGGAGCAAAATTTATGAATAAAAATTTACAAGTTGCAACGAATAATAAACTGCATTAAAAGACATACAAAGTTGATGTGTTTCCTGATACAAATACCAAGGTTCAAGCAAAAAGTTACAGTTTGTGGAAAATAAGTGGGCAACCAAACTGAGGCTGCATGGTTATTATGGTTTGAGGAGCATGTGTGTAGGATGGAGACAATTCGAAAGAGAAGCTTTGTAGGATCATAGACACAGCCATCTTTGCCTCTAACATGGCAAAATTTTGTCCAATGCATATTCTAGGGCCCCAAGAAAATGGAAAATATGCAACTTGACCCTTTGTTGCACTTGATATTCCTTCTTTAAATCTCTCTGGATTGAACTTGTTTGCATCTTCACCCCATATCTCTTTATCATGTTGCAATATGATCACTGGCAATGAGATTCGTACATCAGCTGGTATAGATACTTCCCCTAATACAATGTCTTTATTAGCCCGCCGGATAATCGATGTTGCTGGGGGATATAGTCGTAATGATTCGTACAAGATCATCGTGACCTGCCATAAAAAATGCTCCTCCTTCAATTATATCCAGAATGAATGAGCCATGTAAAAATTTAACATTGCAGTTAAAGTCTTACAGCCACTGTTCACGGGGGCTTTGGCCTCCCACCACTCCACTATTAAATTAGTATCACAAAATTCCAACTTTGCAAATTTAAGAACTCAAGCAATAACAATAACAATGAGAGTAGAAACTAGATAAAGTGAACCAATAAAATCAGAATACTCACAACTTTTAGACGATTCAATCCATCAAAATCTGGTTTTCGACTCTCAAACACTTGCAAGACTTCTTCTCTGGCCCGTGCCTGCCAATCTTGATATCTGCTCAACAAAACCAGAGTCCATATGAGCAGCGCTGATGTTGTTTCTGCGCCAGCAAAATAGAATAGCTTGCATTCTTCAATGACTTCTTCAATGGTCATTCCAAACTTCTTGTTCCCATGCTGTTCAATTTCTTTAAAATTTGATTCAAGCAATATGCCTAACAGATCCTTATTGTCGGCCTCCCCTGCTTCCATTGCCTTCAATCTTTTATCAATAATACCTTGAATTGAGGACCGAACATCCTTGTTTATTTCCTTCATTCTTCTGTTCCTCTTTGTTGGCAAAAATCTTTGAAATAGTATTACATAAAACAGAAAACCGGAATGCTGCATTAGTTAAGATGTAGGGAAGCAATATGCATTTCAAAAGAACATTATAGTTTACCTCCATCCAGGGATATAGACAGATCGTGAAGCTTGGATAAGATGCTGAGCTTGTTCCTTTTGAAGTTCAAAAATCTTTCTACCTTCTTCATAACTACTTCCAAAAGCTGTCCGAGAGATCACATCACAACTCAATTGTTGCAGGTCAGGCCATACGTCTATCTCATGAGAGCCTCCAACTGGAACGACGTCTTCCCATTTGCTCAGCATCTCACTACAGCTCAAGTAAAAAGCTGGAAGCATATGCTGTTTGAGAAAATGGTGAAAGAGGAAAAATGTCAATGACACCGACACTTAAACAGAACCAGGACTACATATATATTGGTACCACTACCCTCTAGCGTAAGTGCCTGTTCAATCAAACGAAAGAGAGAACGGTAAGGAATGAAGATCAAGGGAGATAGAAAGACTTAGCTAAAGCAGTAGCGAGAGAAGAGAAAGTCCGCAGTTTATCCATCGTTAGATTAAGAATCGCGAACATAATAATTTCTGGTTGACCAATCACGAAGTTGAAGGAGGAAAGGGGGAAGGGAAGCAGAGACAAACCTTTAGCTTCTCTAGATGGAAAGCGGGATTGACGATTTTTCTGTGTTTGGCCCATTTGTCTTCCTCAAAACTTACCAGTCCTTGTACCAACAACGCTAAAAATGGATTTCCACGAGGCTTTTGATACAAGTAGTTTTTCGAGAGTCCTTCCTTTATAAGCTCAGGTTCCATGATTAATACTTGCGGATTTGGACCCATCCATACAAAAGATTTTTTCCCTGCAACCATATGTCTCACGATTAACTACAAGTGGTACAAATTTGAAGATCATTTATACAACCAAAAATTAGAAACAAATGAATATAGTACTAATCTTCAAAAGATAACTAAATCAGCCTCAATGTATAGAGTGATAAGCAAATACATACCATATTTCTTGATGGTTTCAAGAATGAAAGGCAATATCCTTGGGGCTACATCATCATCAAACAGATTCATAGGCTTTGAGGTAGCTTCCTTAATCATCCTAGAAGAATCTTTCATGTCTCCAAACAATATTCTGTATGAATTCCCCTTCAAACCTTGTTTCCTCAACAATTTCTCCAACTTTTTTGGTCTGAACCAAACCCAATTCAACACTCTCCATAGACACACAAACAAAGTAACTGTTATGGCAGCACAACATACTGAAACTATCATTTGCATTGTGTCCATTTTGTTTTGAGTTAAATTTCTGTGTCCCTAACTCTCTCTCTCTCTCTATATATATATATATATATCTACCATGTATAGTTAATGAACCAGAAAATGTCTCTCAAATTTTTTTATTTTTGATTACTCATTTCAAGAAAAAATCATTTTAGGTCCTATTTGTCATTTCAAGGCCAGAGGGACGACATTGTCACCTGTCTTTCAATTGTAGATTTGCATTCCTAAATTGGCAAATTTGCTCCGTTCACTAGCTATGTCTGCAAGTCATATTTGGTACTCCCTCCCTCGTGTCATCATTTTTTTTATTTGTCTCAAAAATAAAATATTATATTTTTTATTTAACTTTTTAAAAATATAATTTCACTTTTACCTTCATTGATCCTATTTATAAAACTCACTTGATTAAATATAATGATAATATATTTTTTAATAAAAGACAATTTGATAAAATGCATAAAGTCTTTACTTATTATTTCTAAAACATTATATCCGATCAAACTATGAGTCATTGTTGTTGGCGTGACGACAGTGGCCGCACTCGGCAGCGACTACCGACGGCAGTGACGAACTGAGCAAACGACTGCCGACTGCCTTTGGCGATGTTAAAATTTCAAATGAACTGAGGTAGCTGAGCGCCACCGCAGCCTTCACGTTGATGTTAGGGTCTAAAGGAAAGCAGTATATTAAGATTTACGATTACTAAATGATTATAATTTATATATTTATAAGTTGCATCATATTATATTATATTTTTAGTATATTTACATATTATATATATATATAAATTATAATATATTATTTATATAATTTTGATTTTTTGGTTTATCCAAATTATTTTTTTTTAAATCCGAAAATCAAAACGTTTAACCAAATTTCTAAAATTTGAAACCGAAACCAATCCGAAAAATCGAAAAACTAAACTAAAATTAAATTTCAATTCGATTTTTTGGTTTAAATCAAAATATATCCAGCCCTACTCCCATTGGCTTATCCTCACAGCCTCCATTCCCACTACCTCACCACCCCTACCTCAATAAGGACAAGAGTTTCGTGAGACTTGTTTAGGAGGTGTTGTTTGGTCATGAAATTTTTTTATTTTTTTAAAAAAATTATTCTACTTTAATAAAAATTATAGTATTTGATCATAAAAATTTCAAATATAATTTAAAATTATACTTCAAAAAATAAAAATAAATTTTAATTTCTCTTGCAAAAAAATTAAGAACAACTCCAAGTTATATTCATAGCAAAACACAACTCCAAACTCCAACTTTAACTCTAATTCTAACTTCAAAAATTTTAATTTTCATGACTAAACACCTACTTAAACTTCAATATATATTATATGCATGACTTCAGGAAAAAACAATTGAAGTCCAAACAAAAATATAGAAGGCTCTGGAGAACATTTTAACCCATCACCTTTTCTTTAAACCCAAATTAGGCACCAACAATTGTTTTTCTCAAGCTAGAGAACATTCGTTGTACCCACTCTGTCTCATATTAATTAATTATTTTAGTAAAAAATAATATATTAATTAATTATATTATTAAGTAAAAAATATATTAATTAATTTTTTTCATATTATCCTTAATTTTCTTTAAAAAAAGTTTTTATGCTTATTTATAAAATTCTCAAAAGAATTTTTAAGTGATTAATTAGTATAATTATATTTTTGTTTATAATTTCTTAATGTAGGTATAAAAAAATGATTAATGCGAGGAAGTATTGGGCAACCTTATGACCAGTTTTTGTTTTAAATTTCACTTTCACTTACATAATATTTAAATTTTTTAAATAAAATACATATTCAAACATAACTTTAAATTCGCGTCGGATAGGGCCCATTCAGAGGTAGCGATCTCTATTAAAAAAAAATTCATACCCAGGACTGTTAGGATTTTTGCGCTGATTTTCTTACCAAAATTAAGTTTTACTTTTTATTGGAAGGAAAATAAAAGTTACTCTAATAACTTTTACTTTTTCTGAAAGGGAAACATAAAACTTTTTCATATTTGACAAACCTCTTTCTTGGAAAAAATGTTTTGGATATCTATAGACCTCTTGTCATACCATAACACAATAAACATCCACAATGTAGTCTTTAATTTATTTAGGGGGAGTTTTCTCCCAATAGAATTTTAAGTTTTTTTATTTAGACTTTCAATATGTAGGTCTCTTGACCAAAACATATTAATAATATTATATTTTTTTATTTAGTTTTCTTTGTCGTCTGATTTATCGTCTCATGATATGCAAACTTTAAGCTTCCGCATGACGCCCTCTCGATTTCGAACCCAACAAGTGATATCAGAGCCGATGGTTCAATGGTACAATGGTGTGGTGAGACGAGATTAAATAGGTTCAAAACAGTTTCAAATCAAGATGCAACCAATTTGGTGATAATGACGATTTTGTCTAACTACATGTGGAGACAATTGTCAATCATATTTTAATAATCCTGCTATCACATATTTGAAAATAAAGCTCACTTTTAATCCTGCAAAAGGGCTCCAATAATTTTAACCTGAAAAGGGCTGATATATTTTAACCCAAAGACTCAATTTTTAAAGCATGTCAAACAGCAGTGATATATGAAGAATATTTAAAGAACGAAGATTATGCAGAAGAAGAAGGGGGATCAAGAATATTTTACAGAAAATCAAGCCAAAAAAGGGAGATTTGTTAAGGTTTTTGCCCTGATTTTCTTATCAAAATTAAGTTTTACTTTTTCTTGGAAGGAAAATAAAAGTTACCTTAATTACTTTTACTTTTTATGAAAGGAAAATATAAAACTTTTTCATAGTTGACAAACCTCTTTCTTGGAAGAAATGTTTTGGACATCTATAAATAGAAGACTTTCTCATGCCATAACGCAATAAGCATTCACAATGTAGTGTCTTTGTTTAGGGAGAGTTTTCTCCCAATAGATCTTAAGTTTTTTTATTTAAATTTTCAATATGTAGGTCTCTTGACCAAAACATATTAATAATATTATATTTTTTGTTTAATTTTCTGTCGTCTGATTTATCGTCTCATGATATGCAAACTTTAAGTTTCCGCATTACGCCCTGTCGATTTTGAATCCAACAAAGACTCGAATCCAAAACTTTTGATTAAGAGAGAAGCAACTTTATCCATTATACCATCACCACCACATTCTTTGGTGGTTGTGGTTCCAAGTTAAGGACACAAAACACATTCTTCTGTTACTATTTGTCAGAGTCTTTTTTTCCCTTTAAGCTCCCACAAATAATTATTCTTATTATTGTGGATGTGATCTAGCTATCATTGAATCATAGATTTTAGGAGTTGATTTATTTATTTATTTATTTAAAAAAAGAACATTGAAAACACTGTTTGTTTAATTTGATCAACTATTTAAAATTTATTTTTAAGTTTTAAAAACTGACCTAGAGCAGTTTTTATTTGAAATTTCACTTCCACTCGAATAATATTAAAATTTTACAAATAAAATACACATCCAAACATAATTTAAAATTTCAAAAATTATTTTTTAACAACTTTAAAAAGTCATTTTAGGTCTTATTTGTCATTTTCAAAGCCAGAGGGACCAGATTGTCACGTATCTTACAGATGGAATTTTTTTTCAAATTTGCTTCACTTGTTCACTACCTATGTCATGACTAGACACTTTAATAAAAAAAAATTAATGTTGTTATTTTCATAAATCTTTGCCAAATTAACAAAATTTGCTTGTGTTAATATGTCTTATATACTATGTAATTGTTTGCTACGAATAATGATTTTTTTGTTGTAATCTTTATCCTCTTATCTTGTTAAAATGTTTATGCATTTTGTTGGAGTGACAAAATTTGGCATGTATCGTGACGAGTTGAAAATTTCCTATAATATTGCGATCTTTTTTCATAAGAATGAATCAACTTTCTTTCCCTTCATCTACGCACACAAAAAAACAAAAATAACAATAATAAGGTTCTTGTTATGAAATATAAAGTAAGAACAACAAAAATAACTAGACAGATAAGAGAGTAGGCTTCTTTATTTCTCTAGGCATGAGAGATCATCAGATTGAGGATCCAATGAACAAATCCCAGAAAAAATACTCTTAGTTTCACTCTAAAAGATAGATATTTCATATACTAGTAGATATCAATTAGATCTTGATAAATCTTTGTTAGAAGCTGAAATCTACCAGTTCGAAGGGAAAATGTTCGAAGAGAGACGAAACTTCTCGAAGGAGCTGGAGAGCAAAATATCTCATTATGAATCTGTGTGCATACAGAGAAATGTTTTTTTTTTCATTTACCCTACAAACATGGTTTTTTAGTATATATATACAAGATCCGAAAATAAGAGACTCAGATAAATAAAATGGGCCTATGTACTAGTTGGACCGATGTAAAATATGTACTGATAAATGAATAAAATAATTAGCCCACTCCACAATGATCTATAGAGTCAACACCCCCCTCAAGTTGGAGGGTGACAGAACTCCCAACTTGCACAGAAGAAAATGATGAGCAGAACCAGGTAAAGTCTTAGTAAAGATGTCAGCCAGCTGAGAAACACTAGGAGTGTAACGGAGACTGATCAGTCCAGCTCTAAGCTTGGCACGAACAAAGTGGCAGTTCAATTCGATGTGTTTCGTGCGTTCATGGAAGACCGAGTTCTTGGCAATATGAATGGCGGGCTGGCTATCACAAAAAACAGGAACAAGTAGAGAGATCTGGATGCCAAAATAAGAAAGAAGGCGCGATAACCATGTAATCTCACCCACAGCTTTACTTAACGAGCGATATTCAGATTCCGCAGAAGAAAGAGAAACTACAGGCTGCTTTTTGGACTTCCAGCTGATCAAACTATCACCAAGACACAAAAACTAGTAATAGAACGGCGACTGTCGGGGCAAGACGCCCAATCACTATCACAAAAAACTCGAAGAGTTAGATCAGGAGAGTCACTGAAAAACAAACCAAAACCAGGAGAACCTTTGAGGTAACGCAAAAGATGTAAAGCAGCCTGCATATGTGGCACACAAGGATGTTGCAAGTACTGTCTTAAATGTTGAACAACAAAACAGAGATCTTGGTGAGTGTGGGTCAAAAAATTCAATTTTCCTACTAGACTGCGATAAGACTCAGGCTGAGCCAAGGGATCCCCCATATTAGCAAACAACTTCTTGTGAAGTTCCAAAGGACAAACCACAGGAGAAGCAACATCACAAGCATAATCAGATAGCAAATCAGTAACAAACTTACTTTGATGCAAAAGCATACCAGCAGTAGAGGAGGAAACCTCAATTCCCAAGAAGTAAAGTAATAAACCCAGATCCTTGATTTTGAACTGATCATGGAGAGACAACTTAAGAGTAGAGATCTCTTCAAGGTCAGTACCAGTCAAAATAATATCAACGTAAACAGCCAAGATAACCAGAGAATCAGCAGACCTCTTAGTAAATAAGGAGTAATCATTAAGAGAATGAGTGTAGCCCCTCGACTGAAGAGCAGTGGACAATTTTTCATACCATTGACGAGAGGCCGGACGAAGCCCATAAAGTGACTTATTAAGCTTACAGACCATAGGGACAGAAGAAGAAGCTGAAACAGTAAGACCAAAGGGCAACTTCATATAGACCTCTTCATCCGAATCCCAATGTATAAAAGCATTGTTAACATCAAGTTGGAAAAGAAACCAACGAAGTTTAACAACAACAGCCACAAGAGTCTTAATGGTGGTCGTTTTGACCACAGGGGGAAAATTTTCATGAAAATCAATACCTTCAACTTGAGTGTCACCCCGGACCACCAAGCGAGCCTTATATCTTTCTAAAGAGCCATCATCCCTATATTTGATTTTGTAGACCCACTTGCACCCAATGGGCTTTTTACCATAAGGGAGAGAAATAATGGACCATGTATTATTAGACTCTAAAGCATCAAATTACTGTCTCATGGAAGATTTCCATTGAGGAAATAGAGCAGCTTGAGAATAACTACGAGGCTCAGAGACAGGATCCTGACCAAGAATAGAAGCACAAGAAGAGGAGCATGGAATAAAGGAAGTATGACAGACATAGTCTTGAAGGTAACCAGGAGGGTGTGAAATCCTGGAAGATTTCTTGGGAGGAGGTACATGTGCAGCAGCAGGAGGAAAAGTAGAAGCAACCGGGGAAGGTGCAGCAGGGTAAGAATTAGGCAAGGATAAATAAAATGGGCCTATGTACTAGTTGGGCCAATGTAAAATATGTACAGATAAATGAATAAAATAATTAGCCCACTCCACAATGATCTATAGAGTCAACAATCTTATCTATATTCATGATAAACTGTAACACCCCGTACTTTTACCTATCTTAAATTCGTCCCAAAAATGTCAAAGACTTGTTTTAAAGATGAATACACTTTTATACATGTGTAATTTTCAAGATTTTGACTTTTCATTGGGTGGGAATTTGAATAAGCTTTCCATCGATATCAAATTCGTCCAAATCCGACACCCGAGCAAAGAGTTAGAGTCATTTTAGTATGACAATGTACCACCTGAGCCATCAGCGCATCGCGGAGCCAGCCAAAATGGTAATTGTTAAAAACCAGTGAGCCTCCGTGATATTGGCGCGTCGCGTCAAGGCTCAATTTTAGAATTGTCCTTTTCCAGTATTCCAACGCAATACCACCGCATCGCGATGAGATTCCAAGTCGCGTCCAAGGTGGCAACGTGATTGTACCGCGTCTCGCCACTATGCAATTTCCCATTCGTCATTTTTCAGTGGCTTGGTGCGATACTGGTGCGTTGCGCTAGGGGTCCAGATCGAAAAAATTTCACGAAAAATTAAAGTTGCGCCTAGGGTTAAAACAGTCTTTTTCCATGATTTTATTCCGCCCAGATGTGGGATTTAAGCCCTAAAAACGTGTAAAACCCTTCATTATTCACTTTTCCCCAAGATCAAAAGATATTTCTCTCTCAAGAAAACAAATCCTAGCTCTGAAGAATCAAGGTCAATCCCAAGAATTTCTCCAAGAACTCATCAAATTAAGGTATGTTAGATGTTCATCCATGGATCCTTACCTTCCATGGAGCCCAAGAATCTTTTTTTCAAAATACAAGATTTATGATTTATGATTTTTATGTTTGAATTAGATTGAATTCATGTTCATGATATTAGTTGGGTTCCAATCCATGATTTAGGTGGAAGTTTTATGAAATTGAATAACATGTGTGATGAATATGTGATTATCTTGATAAACCCTTGAGTTTACAAAGTGATTAATGTATCTATGATGTTAATTTTATTTTAAATCCATGATTATGATAAGATTCATGGAACTAGAATAGTACTTGAGGGAAATTATATGAATAGCATGTTAAACCCATGAAATTGCAAGTTGGGCATTGTAGTTGCCATGTTTATATGTTATCCGTGAATATGTGCATTAAGCTATGCTCCTCAAGTATTTGGTAGAATGTCCATGTGAATTAAATGATGCAATCATGATGTACAAGTGAACAATGTATGTTATTCAAGATCATTGCTAGACTTTATTTTCATGTTATCGAGTCCTAAGGTATTTAATATCCGACAATCTAGCTGTTTACCTAGAGCCAGTGTCAGTTATGGAATAGTATCAGTCATGTCACGATCAGTAGTACTCTTCATCAGTTACAGAACTCAGAAAAACTCAGTAAACTCTACATCAGTCCAAGTCCAGTTCAGTATAATCAATTCAGTGTCTATTCAATTAGGAGTAGGATTCAGCGCCGAGTGAGACTAGGGGATAGGGTCTGTTGACACCCAATTTTTGCTCTCCGTACCTAAAATTAACGTCTTCAGGCTTTTTGTTCGTTAAAGGGCACGAAGCATAATTTTTACATCTTTTTTACAATTGTTTGATAAATTATTGATAATTATCCTTTCTTTAGGATTTTAATCAATTTTTTGTCATAATTTTATTTCTTATAATTTATTAATAATTTTTCTAATTTTAGAATTTTTATCAATTCATTATCGTTCTTAACATTTTACAATCACCCACACACGTGCACGACATGACGTTACATATATATATATATATATATTTGTTTTACAGTATTTTTAAATTAATTATATTTTAATAATTTTAATATTCTTTACATTTTTTCATTCAACATCTATATTTTACAGTCTGCAAACGCTGAGTCGGATCAATTATTTTTGTGTTGTATAATAATTTGATGTCTTATCACATCCGACAATGACTACACAATAATGTCTTGTCACGTCCGGCAATAACCACTCAGTGTGGTCTTGTCACATCTGACAATGACCACTCAATGACACTACCCTTTGAATAATTACTTTGTCCGTTGGTCAAAAGGATGAAAATCCTTTGGCCAATAACTTAAGGACCTAAGGGTGTTCTATTATGAAAAGAGAGGACATCCGTTTATCTATTGGATAAAAGGGGTGCTCAATTTTTGATATAAATAGGTGGTGGGAGGACACATTTTTGACACACATTTTTTTGTTCATTTCTTTCTCTCTTTCAAAACACACATATATTTATTTTTTACAACTCATAAATATTTTTTCTTTGCAAACCCACAAGCATATTTTATTTATTTTATTTTTCTATTTTGGTCTTCAAAACACTCCAACGGATACATTACACAACAACCTCTATTTTTGACATTTTTCTTCACAAAATAAATAGCTATGCTATCATCCATTCACGGACAGACCATGAACATAGAACAATACTCTGACATATTACAAAATACACAGAACCCAATTTTTCCTTTTTCTTTCTTCTTCATCCAAAAGGCACATACGCACACACTTGAGCGGATAATCTCCATTTTTCTTTTACAAATACACACACTACAAAACATGACAACACACACAATCATCATTTTCATCTCCTTCTCTCTCACAATTATCTCTTTCTCCTTCACTGTTCGAGATCCAGGCGAGCGTCCAAACAACACCAACCCCGCCGCTTCTCAGATCTGCCGCCACCAGCCACCCTCCGCTACAACAACTCACTGCTCTGGCGAGCACCGCCTAGCGCCGCCCCTAACACCAAACAGACAGCATCGCGGCAGCCCCTCTTTCTTCCCCTTTCGCTTTTTACCATCAAGAACTGGCCAGATCTGACCGTTCTCCCATTTTTCGGCGTTGCCCCGACGATTGCCGTCGAAGCAACGCCAATCCTTGTCTCTTACTATAGATTTATTTGGTAGTATGTTTATTTTACAGATATGGGTCATTTATGGTGCTAACATTTTTTTTTCTACTTTGGATCCTTAATACTTTGGATATTTGGATTGACTGTGTTCGTTGACATATTTGATGACTTTAACAATCATTATATGGTCAAAAGTTGTTGCTATACTCCTTTTTTATTCTTTATGGGTTGTCTTGTTGAGATTAATTTATGCAGGTGATTTTACTCCGTTACTGTGCGGTTATTTTTGGACTGATTTGGACATTTGTCCTTTCCTTTTGCCTTCAATTTATTACATTGATAATGAACAGATACTACATAATTTTATGGCCAATGAAAAATTACTTTAATTTGAGGCCTCCGTAAATAAAAGACGAATTATTACGTATACATATACGTAATAAAAAATATTTTTTGGGCAATGATGACACTTTACAACAATATATGATTTTACAATTCATATTTTGGCAAGACGGTTTAGGACGGCCAATTAATTGAGCAACCACTTCATAGCAAAACGATTTAGGATGGCCAATTAATTGAGCAACCATTTCGCAACCATGACTTTATCTGAGCCTACTTTTAACAAAAAATATATTTTTTATAATACATAAATGAACATATTTTATTTATTATTATTTATTTGTTACTAACATTTTTATAAGTGTTTATACAGGTTACTTTGGAATATTCGTCGAGAGTTGCATTCAAAGAGGCCCTTTTAATTTTGTATTGTATTTTTATATTTGTACAAATGTTATTATAGTGAAAACTTTATTTTTGGGGTGTTGGGCGAAATTTTCTTTATACAACTTCACCTCGCGTTTATGTAAACTTAGGTCGTTAACGTTTACACTAATTAATTAAATTAATCAAATTAGTTTACATACTTTGACATCATAAACATTGTGATCTCTTTGTTAAAGTAAATCTTTACTTTTTCATAAACTTTAATCAAACAAAGAACATTATTTTTCTCTTTCTCTTCATGACATATCAAGATATACTTTCTTTCACACAACATAAAATACTTTTCTTTTCACATGTATTTTTATACATATCTTTTACATTTTTTATAATAACATGTTTTATTTATATATTTAATATACATACATCTTTACATAATTTTAAACATTTACATTATTTTATATTTAATACATACACTTCTACATTATTTTTTATACCTCCTCCCTCTTTGAAAAATTTAGTCTAGCCGGGTACCACACTTGTGGATTCTGAAGGATGCATAACCCCTTCCCTTTGGAATAACTTGAACCCTTACCTAGAATCTCAATTGGTTTTTCGCAGACTAAAAACATTAATCACATGTTAATACTTCAATAGGTTTCCTT
The DNA here is from genome assembly GCA_030864215.1 of Capsicum pubescens. NCBI lineage: Eukaryota > Viridiplantae > Streptophyta > Magnoliopsida > Solanales > Solanaceae > Capsicum > Capsicum pubescens. The sequence goes on along the minus strand of CM061544.1, from coordinate 348,622,312 downwards.
ATTTTCCTTAAAAATTAAGTGGCGACTCTGTGCAAATTTTCATTCTTTTAGAGTCCATAACGCCGTGCTCGTTTTAACCTCAGGTAAAAATAGGGTATGACAGAATGAAGACTCTGCTGGGGATTTTCATTCTTTTAGAGTCCATAACGCCGTGCTCGTTTTAACCTCAGGTAAAAATAGGGTATGACAGAATGGCGACTCTGCTGGGAATGAGGAGACGTTCTAACCATGATCGACTCGATTTTCAATCGAGGGAGGTATTTTTATATTTTTGGTATATGATCAAATTCTTTACCTATTACACTGCAAATTATGTGAATTTTCTCATAAATTCTTTACATTTTTTTTATCATGCTTAGTTTAGAATTTTTATGCTTTATTATGTTGTTTGTTTTACATATTTTTATATCTTGCTATGTGTGAAAGGACACAAGCCAAATCCAAACTTGCATTCCTTATTTGTTTGAATAACACTACTTGTTACAGCTTTATCACTTGCATTTTTCTATCGTGTGTTTGGCCGTACACAATTCACACACTATGGTACACGCGAGGGGTGTACTGCACTCCTCCGAACCTTCTTTGGATTCCTTAGTTTCAGAGTTGGTGCAGTTAGGTTAGTGAACCTTCTCGCAAATATTCAGTCCCACTCTTGAACATTCAGGGAAAAATCCTACTCTAGTAATAGGTCATATTGCATATAACTTAGGCGGGACGGTCCAAGGTATCGTCTTCGCAACTAGGAATCCACCCTTTCGTCAGAAGGTTATGAAACCTTTATGACATATTTTGTGTTAGAACTGATTCAGATAATCCAGAAATCGAACATTAATGGATTCAGAACAATCAAATTGGCCTTCTTTTACTCTTCCTTCATTCGACATCATTTTCACGTCAATAGACATAAAGTATTACCCAAACTAGCCAACATTTGACACCATTTTCACGAATACAGAGTGTTGTTAAAACTCCGCTTCACAAATATCTTTCTCAGAGTCCATGAAAGCCGAGTGATCTAAAAATGCTTTTCTTTCGTTCGATTTTCTCTTCAAGTCCGCAGATAGGAATGTCACTAAAAACTCCACCTACGTCTAACTTTTTCTTTTTTGATCCAAACTAGAGCAGAATGTCGTCAAGCATTCTTCCAATGTTTGATTCTTTTTTCTAGTCAACAAACGTAGAATATTATTCAAAACTCAACAATTATTTGACAACCTTCTTCAAAACAATGAATGTGGAATATTATTCGTCTTCACCCACTTCTAACTCTTTTCAGCCAATGAGCGTGAGGCATCGTCGATACTTCTCCTCCATTCGATATCTCTACCACAAGATCCTCATTCACCAATAATGGGACTTGAGATACTCACTCTTTTAAAGGCATCATTTTAGCCCGGTTCTATCAATTCTTATCGACTATATAAGCCTCTTTTTGCCGCCCTTGTTGGATACATTCCCTCTTCAAGAAAACTTAAAATTGCTCTGGATCCAAAATGTATCAAATCTAGATTCATCTATATCAGTTTGTTTGAACGAAGGCCTACCTCTGGAAAAATAAGGCTCCACAATATAAGATACGCTTACTTGACGTTGTCTGAATGTGCTTGTCCATCGACATAAACTAACTCTTGAACTTTTATTTATGTTTGCATTATTCCTCGATAGAGGTTGATTGTGTTGATCAATAGAACTAGACGACTTAAGATATATAATGAACACCAATACCATCGACCCGACCAGAAGTGTTCCAACGCTGGTAAACATATCAGGGATTTTCAAAAGATAAGGATGAACATATTCTTCTTTTGGAGCAACAACTCGAGACATTAAGAGGAGAACTACACCAAGGAAGGGACCCCGCACATCCATCCGTGGCTACTCTACCACGCCCACCTTTTTTTTCCGTCACTAGGAACTCCAATACCTGAACACTATCTGTCAGTGCAACCTCCCATAACGACTGTTGGTTTAACAAATCCCTCATCCCCGTTCACACTCATCACCTCTCATAAATTTCCTCATTGCACCCCACATCCAAATATTGTCACATCTGCTCGTGATATTCAACGAACAAATCACGCTACTTTTCAAGAATAATATATTTCTCCAATGTGCGTGACTGAGACACCCGTTTTCACCGTGCCTGCTAAAGGTAGGCTTTCGATAAGTACAAGGACAAAAAGAGGGGAATGACAAAATCACAAATGAGCTTCGTAATCTAAAGCGCAATGAAACACCTCCAAGAAACTTAAGTCAGTAATCATTTGGACTATGAAGATTTATATATCTATCCAGATGTTGATTTGCCAATCGGGTTCAAGCCACCTAAGTTTGACTTGTTTGATGGTACTGGGGATCCTCATACTCATTTAAGAGCGTATTATGATAAATTGGTAAGAATTGGAAAAAATGAGAAGCTCATAATGAAGTTTTTCATTAGAAGTTTGTCTGGTAAGGCTCTCGCTTGGTACACCAAACAAGACCCTCTTCATTGGCGTAAATGGAGCAACATGGCTGAAGACTTTATGAATCGTTTCAAGTTTAATACAGAAATTGTACCTGATCGACTTTCCCTCATCAATATACAAAAGAAGTCCTCTGAATCCTTCCAGGAATATGCTCGGCGATGAAGGTCTAAGGCAGAAAAGGTTCAACCACCAATGGACGAAAGTGAATTAACGAAGTATTTTATCCGTAGTCAAAAGGGTGTCTATTTTGAAACGATAATGTCCACATTGGGGCAGAAGTTTGCTGATTGTGTCAAAATGGCAAATTTTATAGAAGAGGCGATTAACTCTGGAAAGATTAAGTCGGCGAATAACTTGAGCAAGTCTACTCAGTTAGAGTCCATCGAAGGAGCCAAGAAGGAGAATGAAGAAGAAATATTTGCTATGATACCACACCATTCAATACCTGAATCATCCCAATCACTTCAAAGTCCTGATAATGAACTGATGCAAATATCGAATCATACATTTCATCATGCCTATAATATCCAACAAAATTACCTTCAACCCCAAGCTCCCACATACCAAATCCACCACAACCATGCGTACCAATCCAATTGTCAGTTTATCAAAATCCGACACCTTTTGCGCTAAGATAAAATTTGAATGGTAAGCGCAATCGAAGTTGCACTCAATTTGTTGAACCATTGACACTTTTGTTTGAGAGACTGAGAGCTATAAATTTATTGCGACCGGAGTTGGGGAAGATTCCTAATCCATTACCTAAATGGTTTGATGAAAGAAAATGATGTGCTTTTCACTCTAGAGTTCAGGGGCACGACACTGAAGATTGTCATAGGTTAAGGCATAGAATTGAGTGCTTGACCAAGGCCGGGGTAATCCAATGTGTCCAAGTGCAACCAAATGCAAATATTGATCCAATGCCCATTTATGAAAATGGAAGAGTGTATATGACATTAGGGACACCATCCCTCACGCCGAGCCAGCAAGGATTTCATATAAGCCATCCTATAGAGAAATGATTAACTTTAGTGGGAATACAATAATGATAAATCCAAGTTGATTGACTCAGAAGTAGGGAATATAGTCTTATATTTGAAGACATAGGATTTTCTCTAATTATCATGTATCAGAACTACGTTCTAACCTGATTTCTCATGGTGACACATACGTAGGCAACCCTCATCGGGTTCGGCCGTACTTAAGTAGAATTATTTCCCCTTTTGTAGTTGGAACTACGTGTGACCTGATTTCCCTCGGCGGGATACGTAGGCAGCCTATATAAGGCTCGATCCCTTTATAATATAAAAAAAAAATTCCTAACGACGAGCGAAACTTGAACACGATGGTATCCAGATAACCCGACACGATCCATCAAAACTATCCCAAGATACGCAGCGAAGAATCATCGAGAAAGTCTCTCCAAGAGATTGGGGCAAAATTTTGAAGAACGTTTCAAAAATCAACGAAGGCTAAGACGTTCAACTTGGAAATATTACAATCAAGGTTGATGTGTACCAGATAATACAAGACATCATTAAAGCTACAAGGCATCAACGAGGGATGAATTGACTACAATATTGAGAGAAATGCACCAAGGGTCAATACAGAAGATACTTCCACCACTTAACCAAAGATCTTCTCTACAAATATTGTTAAAAGATACTATCAATACAAATGCTCCAAAATCACATCGACGATCAGCGCAGGATCAAACAGTCGTTACTTCAGTCATAAGGAGGTCAACCAAATCTTCAGGAGGATTTCCAAAATATGCTTAAAAACTTTCAAGCTTGGATTATGACTAATACATCAATCGAGGATATCAACATTCAATATTTTTTGACACGTGAGATAGCATACGTTGTCATCGAGGATATCTCATCATCCTATGAATCAGCATCTGAATTCATCAAAAGCACATGATTCGTCTTTAAGTCGCTATCTGAAAGCGAACGCCATATGAGATTTCCTTGAAATTGATAATTTGAGGATCATCTATAAGTCATATTATTTAAAATAAGATAGTGTGCAAGATTACCTCTGAGTTGATAGCCCATAGGTCATTCGTAAGCCGCAATAACATCCTAACTGGATAGTATGCAAGGTTACCCAAAAATTGATAGTCCGAAGGTTATTTTTAGGTCGCAACTAAATCCTTACCGGAGAATATGTGAGATCATCAAATTGGTATGTCCAAGGGTTCTCTATAAGCCGTGTCATATCCAAGATCGATTATATGCAGGATTACCCAAGGACTAACAATTTGAGGGATATCTATAAGTCATATTGTGTCCAAGGTTGGATGATGTGCAGGAACACCTGAAAGCTAGCAATTGGAGGGATATTTGTAAGTCATCTCTTATCCAAAGTCGGATAATGTGCAGGATTACCTAAACGCTAGCAATTCAAAGGATATCTATAAGTCGCCTCGTATCCAACATCAAATAATGCGCAAGATAATCCAAAGATTGATGATTCAAGAGGAATCTATAAGTCGTATTGATACAAAAGATGTGCAAGACTTATCCGAGATCATATGTGAAGAATTATTGACAATAACCAGAGAGGTCATCATTCCACAAGCATTATGGGTAACTCAAAAGGGTTACTGTATCAACACAAGATTACACAGCCGCGGGGACCCTTCTGCATAAAGTATCATCGGTGTCCAAAAGGGGCACCCCACTTTGAAGACATATTCAACTGACAATTAATTATGCAACAACCAAAAGGGTTGTTATGTCTGTTGTTGCAAGTTATTTCTTTTCAAATAGGTACACGAAAGGACGACTGTAGTGGACCCAAAAAGAGTTCATATACGAAGACGCCCACAAGATAAGGAGACTATCAATGAGGCGCCCAAGAAATATTCAGAGTTTACAAAGAGAAGACTCGCGCATGTACCCAAGCCTCTTGCTTTCATCAAAACGCACGTCAGCGAGACGACATATGAAGTTAACTTATACAAAGCGTTCACTACTTTTCCGCTCAAAATCTTGACACGAAAAAACATTGAGATGCAAATCTGAACGCTTGATTGACTCCAACAACTTACAAAAGCATTGCTCAAATTAAGAAAATCTTTTATGTTAATCGTTAGCACAAGAAAAAGCCATAAGATGTTGAAGACTCATACATAAGAGGCACCACTTCAGCAAATGACCAAATGAGCTTTCCAAAGCAAGCTCATGATTATCAACCTTACCATTCTCCACATACCCACCCTTGTGGCCAAATTTTTTCTTGATTACCCTCACACGAAACTACGTTTTGACTTGATATGTAGGCAGCTTAAGTCAAGCTCGGTCATATCAACAACATAATCTTTTACATCTTTTCAAATTTTATTTATCATCTCAAGCCACAATAACCACGTCACTTTGATGAAAGTCCAAAAGTGAATATCAAGATGAAGAAAGTTCCACCAGAAGACATACTAGTATAAGCACATTATGTGGAGTTAGAAAGTGTCACTACTGCTAATCCCGAATAGATTACAGATTTTTGAAAGATTGAAGGATGAGATAGCTGCTAGGCCGAGTTCTTGATCAACACAAAATCAACATCCCCTCCCAAACTAAGAAACTTTCTTTGAGCGCAGGTACAACATCGCTACAACAAAGGTTCAAACATCTTGGAAGCCTAAATACTGCCTCACCATCACAAGCTGAGAATCCAGGTGTCGTCAATTTATCCATAATTATTCCAAGACACTAAAGAATCCTCTCGAATCTTGCAGGTCATAATAATGCTCAAGGAGGCACGTGTCAAGTATCTTACAACTTTCCATCAGAAACTCAACATCACATCTCTATCACAAACCAGGAAGCCAGGTTTTATCAATTCATTCGCTAATACTTTCTAACTCTAAAAGAAATTTCTTGATTTTTTGCAGGTCGCATTAAAGGGACATCCCCATTAAGACTCGGTCATCAAGTACTAACAGATGTTCACAAAACTCTAACATAACACAGGGCAGTCCACCCCGAACAATAGGACAGGGCAGTCCTCCCCAAACAATAGGACAAGGAAGTTTGCCCCGAACAATAGAAAAGTGCAAGTCCGCCCCAAACAATAGGACAGGGAACACCCGCCCCCAACAATAGGGCATATAATGCAACTTTCACTTCCTAAGCATTTCAGCCGATGGAGGCTATTTACATTTCAGCAATTACTCAGCCGACGGAGGCTATTTACATTTCAGCCGACGGAGGCTATTTATATTTCAGCAATTGCTCAGCCGATGGAGGCTATTTACATTTCAGCCGACGGAGGCTATTTACATTTCAGCCGACGGAAGCTATTTACATTTCAGCAATTGCTCAGCCGACAGAGGCTATTTACATTTCAGCCGACGGAGGCTATTTACATTTCAGCAATTGCTCAGCCGACGGAGGTTATTTACATTTCAGCCGACGGAGGCTATTTACATCTCAGCCGACGGAGGCTATTTACATTTCAATTACTACTCAGCCGGCGTAGGCTTTTACTTTCAAACAACTACTCAACCGACGGAGGCTATTTACATTTTAGTTATCACCCCGCCAGGCGGATTGCCTTCAAAAACAGAGACAATACTAGAACATGCAGTATAGTGTGGAACTATCCTCTTAGTAGTAAACTGGGGCAAGTTAGCGAAATATCAGGGATCCCTAGTCACGTCAGGAATTTCGGCAAAGAAACTCAACTCAACTCGACCCAAAACTCTCATTTTTATAATCCTTATTATCATTACTCAATGCCGTCTTAATCCGATACTGGGGCAATCTTTGAAAATTCGCAATCTCTTTTTCCCTCAAAGTCCCCAGCAAATAGTGTTATCCGACATCTACTCATTTTCAGCTACCCAAACAGTCAATTTTGGAACAAGCACCCGTATTCATTCCATTCGTGTTAAAATATTTGTTGTCATCCTTGAAGGAACCCAGTGTCACCATAACTCTACACTGGGGCAAATTTTGATATTTATCAAGATATTGCTATAATTCGAATTATAGTAACCTGATTCTCGTAACACTTGAGATATGTAGGAAGCTATGTGCAGAGTTCGATCATCACAACCCCATAATCATTCTTTCTCCCCAGCAAGTACATAATCTTGCGTCTCCAGCATTTCACAAGGGCAATTTTGAAAGGGGGATCGAAAATAGATGAACACTTTTGTTTCCAATTAGTCCTCCTCCCAATAATCATTTCACACGATCTTTCAACCTCAACAACAGGGAGATTTGATTAATTTTTTGAACTACATTGACCTGATCCTCATAAAACTCGAGGTATGTAGGTAACTTTAAATTGGAGTTCGATTGAATTTTCTTCAAATCATTTTTGTCGAGCAAAATTGGCTACACATCAACGTTTTTATTTGAAGACTTCTACATCGACCTCAAATAAAAACAGGAAACTGTTGACACTCAATTTTTGCTCTCCGTGCCTAAAATTAACGTCTTCAGGCTTTTTGGTCGTTAAAGGGCACGAACCATAATTTTCATATCTTTTTACAATTATTTGATAAATTATTGATAATTATCATTTCTTTAGGATTTTAATCAATTTGTTGTCATATTTTTATTTTTATAATTTATTAATAATTTTTTCTAATTTTAGGATTTTTATCAATTCATTATCGTTCTTAACATTTTACAATAACCTGCACACGTGCACGACATGACATTATATATATATATATATATATTTATTTTTACAGTATTTTTAAATTAATTATATTTTAATAATTTTAATATTCTTTACATTTTTTCATTCAACATCTATATTTTACAGTCCGCAAATGTTGAGTCGGATCAATTATTTTTGTGCAGTATAATAATTCGATGTCTTATCACATCCGACAACGACTACACAATAATATCTTGTCACGTCTGACAATGACCACTCAGTGTTGTCTTGTCACATCTGACAATGACAACTCAATGACACTATCCTTTGGCCAATAACTTAAGGATCTAAGGGTGTTCTATTATAAAAAGAGAGGACACCCGTTTATCCATTGATAAAAGGGGTGCTCAAATTTTTGTATAAATAGGTGGTGGGAGGACACATTTTTGACAGACATTTTTTTGTTCATTTTTTCTCTCTTTCAAAATACACCTATATTTATTTTTTCTACAACTCATAAACATTTTTCCTTTGCTAACACACCGTCACTCTCAAATTCACACACTTCATTTTTTGCTCCACCAGTGAACACACACAGTAAAGGACACAGAAGATTCACCACTCATCTCACACATTCATACACCAAACACACACTACATAATACAAAGTTGATCTCACTCTTCTCCTCCATTTCCTCTTCTTTTCCCACTTCTCCATCGCCACTACCACGCGCCAGCCATCCTCTGCTTCCACGTCGGAGAAGTCTCGCCGGAGGAAAACACTATCACCCTCACGCACCACCACAACAAACCCTTGTCGCCTTACCCCATTCTCCGACGAGATCCACCAGTCGTCTCTCCCTTCAGTCTCTCTTTCGCGCCGCTGTTCGCCGGAGGTTGTGACCGGCGATAGCCTCTCCGTCCCTCTGCTTCACTTCCCGCCAATTAACCAAATTTTGGCGAGCCCAGATCAGCCATGAACTCGCTTTCCTTTCCCTTTTACCTCCATTTGTGCTACTATTTCTCCTCCGGGAAGAGCTCCGGCGAGATCTCCCCTCGTAGATTTGCCGCAAATTTAGCACAAAAAGACCCGCTGCTTCGGCGTTTCATTGTCGTCGAAACAGCGGTGTTGGTTGGTGCCTTTGTTTATTTTGATGCTTGATAATATTCTTATTATGCTTCTTCTTGTCTAATTTGTTTGGATCTGGCCAGAATTGGCTTTGGGTTTCCTTAATAATTTATTTTACTGATGGTTGCTTACTTTTGTTGTTACTGTTATTTTGCTCTGTTCTGATTATTTTGTCACTGGGTCCGTTGCTGAGATATTGATTTTGAATAATTTTTGTCATTTACATTTTATTTGACTGATAAAGAACATGAATACTACACTATATTGGCCGATGAAAAATTATTATTAATTTGAGGCCTCCGTAAACAAAAGATGATTTTACGTATACAAATACGTAATAAAAAATATTTTATGGGCATGATGAAACTTTATAACAACACAAGATTTTACAATTCATATCTTGGCAAGATGATTTAGGACGGTCAATTAATTGAACAACCACTTCGTTGCAAGACGATTTAGGACGGCCAATTAATTGAGCAACCATTTCGCAGTCATGACATTATCTGAGCCCACTTTTTAACAAAAAAAATATATTTTTAAATGTTTGTATACGCACATACTTGTTCAATTTATTTTGATTATTATTTATTCGTTACTAACATTTTTACAAGTGTTTATACAGGTTATTTGGATTACTCGTCGAGAGTTGCATTCAAAGAGGCCCTTTTAATTTTGTATTGTATTTTTATATTTGTACAAATGTTATTATAGTGAAAACTTTATTTTTGGGGTGTTGGGCGGAATTTTCTTTATACAACTTCACCTCGCGTTTATGCAAACTTAGGTCGTTAACGTTTACACTAATAAATTAAATTAATCAAGTTAGTTTACATACTTTGACATCATAAACATTGTGATCTTTTTGTTAAAGTAAACCTTTACTTTTTCATAAACTTTAATCAAACAAAGAACATTATTTTTCTCTTTCTCTTCATGACATATCAAGATATACTTTCTTTCACACAACATAAAATATTTTTCTTTTCACATGTATTTTTTTACATTTTTTATAATAACATATTTTATTTATATATTTAATATACATACATCTTTACATAATTTTAAACATTTATATTATTTTATATTTAATACATACGCTTCTACATTATTTTTTATACCTCCTCCCTCTTTGAAAAATTTAGTCTAGTCGAGTACCACACTTGTGGATTCTGAATTCGGAATAACTTGAACCCTTACCTAGAATCTCAATTGGTTTTTCGCAGACTAAAACATTAATCACATGTTAATACTTCAATAGGTTTCCTTATTTTCCTTAAAAATTAGGTGGCGACTCTGTGCAAATTTTCATTCTTTTAGAGTCCATAACGTCGTGCTCGTTTTAACCTCAGGTAAAAATAGGGTATGACAGGGTATCACCCGTCAGTTAGGAATGGGTCCCTAGAAGCAATCCTTAAGTTCCAGAACTACGTAGCCAGCGTAGGTTATGAGATATCACCCATTAGATAGGACTGACATACTCAGGGATTACCTGTTAGTTTAGGACTGATCTTAGGGGTCACCCGTTAGTTAGGACTGACTCCATAGCAGTTGTTTTTACCCATGACATGGTACTGACACCCTTCTAATTGGGGTTACAGATTGGACCCCAACTCAGTATTTCATCTTATTTGGGGCATGTCGGTTAGATGATTACCTCCCACAGTTTCAGTTTCAGTCTTCAGTCTTGAATTCAGTTCAGTTCTACAATATCAGGTCTGTCAGCTACAGTCAATCAGTATCAGTAAATCAGTTATCAGTAACTTCATATATCAATTATACAATTATCAGAACTCTGTACTTAGCTTCAGAAAAGCTCAGTTATAGTATACACGTACTCTTATATTCAGTTACTCTGTATTATTTAGTCAGTTATTGTTCATGCATATGAACCCTTGCATTCAGTCTTACCTCATTTAGCATACCAGTACATTCCCACGTATTGATCGCATACCCTTTCTTGCGCTATGATATTTTATATCATAGGTTCGGACGCTTAGGTTCCTGAACGCGCTTAGTCGGATTTAGCCAGCAGTAGCAGATTTAGCAGTGAGTCTTTATCTATCGAGGATATGCTTATTTCAGTATTTCAATTTAGCAGTAACTCAGTAGTCAGAGTTAGTTGGAGGCTTGTCCCATCAACTCCACTTTCAGACAGTTTCAGTTAGAGACTTTTCAGACTAGTTTTCAGATTTAGATATTATTATTCATTATCAGTATTTTAAATGTTTTGAACCTTATGGTATTTTAGCCCATTTTCCGCATTAATTGCAATATTATTATTCAGTGCTCACAACAGATATCATTCATGGGTTAGCTTGTGATCCTTCGGGGTCATAAGCACCGTGTAGCGACTAGAGGGTAGTCCCAAATCATTACATAGATATTCACTATAATATAACTACATTTCTAACACTATCAGTGAACGAAAAAGAGTACACATCTCTAATAATACACATGTCGGCTGAATCATTAAAAACCTTACAAGGTTAACCCAGAACCTTACAAGAAAAACCCAGTGGGACAAAACCTTAAAAGGAAAAAAAGAGTACAGTGTGTATTTGCTCCCTCTGACGAGAACATCAATGAACCTTTGCATCCCGATCTTGTGCACCATCTTCTTGAAAATTATAGTTGGAAGAGACTTGGTGAATAAATCAGTCGCATTATCACTTGAACGAATCTGTAGCACATTAATATCGTAATTCTTTTGTAGCTCATGTGTATAGAAAAGTTTTGGTGAAATATGCTCCGTTCTATCTCCTTTTTATGAATCCTCTTTTAAGTTGTGTTATGCATGCTGCATTATCTTCATATAAAATTGTGGGTACATGTCACATTTTAAACCACATTTTTCTCAAATGAGATGTATCATGAACCTCAATCATACATATTCTCGTCTTGCTTCATGAATAGCAATTATCTCAACATAGTTCTGTGAAGTGGCTTGATAGACTATTTCGGATATCTCCAAGGTATGACAGTATCCCCACATATGAACACATCAATAGAATCAACAAGATTGAGACTTCAATCTTTAGAATAAAATAAGCTCATGTCTTTTATCCCATTTTGATGTCTCCTAGTAGGAGTAGAAATATACCTTGCTAATAAATTAATTGAGAAGGCTATATCAGGCCTTGTAGAATTTGCAAGATACACTAGTGCACCACTTGCACTAAGATATGGTACTTCATAACCAATCAATCCAATTCGATATATTTCTCATTTCAACAAATAATCTGTTACTTTTGAAAACTCTCCAAGAGTTTAAATAATTTTCAAGGTATAAGCTTATACAATATAAGGATTATAAATAAGTTTTCCAGAAATTGCTATATGTTTCAAACATTTTGAATCTTTAAAAAGTTTCATATAAATTTTGTCAAGTGATAGTATTCAGCATATCATGTGTAACATCTTCAAGTGTCTGGACTGCAAATCAAATAAATTTTACGCTTACCAAGATGCATCTTTTCATGTCACTTGATAAATGTTCTACGTCAGCATGCTTAAATAAACGTAGAATCTAGATCCTCATAATCTCTTACAATATTACGACAATATTGTATCAAAGATATTGACGATATATCATTTCGTATCGATTCACAATATGACATAATATTTTGAGATCTCATCACTTCATTATTTTCAGGTACCTGGACCTCTTATAAGATTTTATGAAGTGTTATGTCGTAGGCTATTCAAGAGCACATTGCCTTCTTGTTATGATCGTTTGCTCCTTATCCTTTTCAAGGATTATTTCATTTGAAATCGATTGGTCTACCATGTTTCACGCATAAATAGTTTTTATCCTTTAGGGACATAAAATAGGAGCACTTGCAGCTTAAATATGAGATGTTATGAGAATGTTTTCGACATTAGACTTGAATTATCTTTTGAATGAGGATCTGGTGATAATTCTTAATATATTGCATAGCTACTTATAATCTCCCCCTTATGTTAAGAAAACTAACATACATTCTTCTTTGAGGAATCCATCTTTATGCGTTATGGTATATTCATTAATCGTATAATACCGCACATCAAAATTATTAGATGGACAATGTGTGGTTTATGACTCAAAACCAATTTTGTAGGGGAATTAATTATAATTAATTGATTTGATGTACACAAATACTTTTGTATATAGTCATCTTTCAAACCAACACATGAAGCTTTGTTCTCATTAGCAATGGTTTAGCTATTTATCAAAGACATTCAATGCCAAACCACCATTAAGATGAATTGTCTTGATTACACAATCTGAAAGTTATGCTCTTAACTCAATTTTATTGAGCAACAACTTTATGAATGTCAAACTGCAGGTTGACAATAAACGTACAAGTGATCATCTTTAATCGATTCATCTTAATAGATCACATGACAAGATGAATGGGCCCATATTCACCTTTTAACTTTTCAGATTTTGAGGGATCAAATCCCAATATTAGTTTGTCCAACCAACTTACCATGAGAACAAGCAACATTAAAAGTTCATGAAGAATTTTCTAGTTCTTCAATATATGTTTAATACTCACTATGCACATCTTTGGGATGTCGGAATCATTCATGTCAATTTATAAACTCCAAGTTTACCATGACATGTGCATTTTACTTTAGTAAATTTCAGATTTACTACTTCAGAAGTAGATTTCAAAATAACTCTTCTCAGTTATTCTGCCTCATTCGAAGGGGAGTTATGATACAATCGCAATCAAGTGTACGTTTGTATTGAAACAATAGAAATCCTCATTCCCCAGGAATGGAATATAATCGTGTCTTAAATCTATCAAATTCTGATAGCTTATATCCTCTTTCATGATATTGCCACTTCAAGAGCACATCGAAGCATACATATCTTTCAAAGTATATTATATATCGCTACCACATTCACTTCAAGAATGGAGCAAATTGTCATCTTTCAGACTTATCATATATTGCTACCACATTCACTTCATGAAATGGAGCATATCACATACTTTTCACCAAATACACATTATTTTGTCTTACCCATCATAATATCATCAATATGGCGCATTGAGATACAAACTCAACGACTTATTCATATAAAGACGTCTTAGGCATAAATTGATGGGACTTAAACCCAACATTTTATCATCATGGTGCATCAGGACTCTAACCCAGTGACTTACCCTTTTGATGCGATAGAACTTAAATCTACCGTCTTACTCATTCAATGATACAATAGGCCAAAACTTTCATGGGATTCAACCCCGTATCTTTTATAGTATTTCATACTTCAAAATAAGTACTACTCGATCTTATGAAGTACAATTACTTTTAGACATTTTTAATGATCAAAACAAATATATAAATAAATAACAAAAGAAAATCATACCTGGTAAATATGAATAAAGCTTTCAAAGTTTACAAGAAACTTGAGAATTAAATAGAGACAAAGGATTGACTGTTTATATTTAAGTGCTATACTTGTATTCGGACATTCCGTATCATTAGTCATATATCATTGAAACATTCATATATAAAAAAAAAATATAGCAAAGCACATGCTAACTGAATTAAATCCATTTGTTAGTAATGGCTGTCTTAAAATATATATTAATATAAAAGTAAAATAATGAAATACCCTTTTAATTTTGACATCCTTTTGTTTGAAATGTACGACCCAAAATTTAATGTCACTTTCCTGCTGCTTGTAAGAATATTACTAGCCATTTACCTCAATTTTTATTTAATGCCAGATAGATATTCGTGTAGATAACGTGTTGATTCGTGTTGATAACGTGTTATGAAATATAAAGTAAGAACAATAAGAATAAATAGAAAGATAAGAGAGGAAACTTCTTTATTTCTCTTTTGAGGGATGAGAGATTATCAGATTAAAGATTCAATTAACAAAACTCCTTGTTGGCACTCAATTTTTGCTCTCCGTGCCTAAAATTAACGTCTTCAGGCTTTTTGTTCATTAAAGGGCACGAAACATAATTTTCACATTTTTTTATAATTGTTTGATAAATTATTGATAATTATCATTTCTTTAGGATTTTAATCAATTTGTTGTCATATTTTTATTTTTATAATTTATTAATAATTTTTTTTAATTTTAGGATTTTTATCAATTCATTATCGTTCTTAACATTTTACAATCACCTGCACACGTGCACGACATGACATTATATATATATATATATATATATATATATATTTATTTTTATAGTATTTTAAAATTAATTATATTTTAATAATTTTAATATTCTTTATATTTTTTCATTCAACATCTATATTTTACAGTCCGCAAATGCTGAGTCGGATCAATTATTTTTGTGCAGTATAATAATTTGATGTCTTATCACATCCGACAATGATTACACAATAATATCTTGTCACGTCCGTCAATAACCACTCAGTGTTATCTTGTCACATCTAATAATGACAACTCAATGACATTATCCTTTGACCAATAACTTAAGGGTAGGATATTCTATTATAAAAAAAAAAAAAAGGACACTCTTTATTCATTGGATAAAAGGAATGCTCAAATTTTTATATAAATAAGCAATGGGAGGATACATTTTTTACAGATATTTATCTTTGCTAACACACCGTCACTCTCAAATTCACACACTTCATTTTTTACAGATATTTATCTTTGCTAACACACCGTCACTCTCAAATTCACACACTTCATTTTTTGCTCCACCAGTGAACACACACAGTAAAGGACACACAAGATTCACCATTCATCTCACACATTCATACACCAAACACACACTACATAATACAAAGCAGATTTCACTCTTCTTCTCCATTTCCTCTTCTTTTCCCACTTCTCCATCGTCACTACCACGCGCCAGCCACCCTCTGCTTCCACTTCGGAGAAGTTTCGCCGGAGGAAAACACCATCACCCTCACGCACCACCACAGCAAATCCTTGCCGCCTTACCCCTTTCTCCGACGAGATCCACCAGCCGTCTCTCCCTTCGGTCTCTCTTTCGCGCCGTTGTTCGCCGGAGGTTGTGACCGGCGACAGACTCTCCGTCCCTCTGCTTCACTTCCCTCCAATGAACCAAATTTCGGCGAGCCCAGATCAGCCATGAACTCGCTTCCCCTTCCCTTTTACCTCCATTTGTGCTACTGTTTCTCCTCCGGGAAGAGCTCCGGCGAGATCTCCCCTCGTAGATTTGCCGCGAATTTAACACAAAAAGACCCGTTGCTCCGGCGCTTCATTGCCGTCGAAACAGCGGTGTTGGTTGGTGCCTTTGTTTATTTTGATGCTTGATAATATTCTTATTATGCTTCTTCTTGTCTGATTTGTTTGGATCTGATCGAAATTGGCTGTGGGTTTCCTTAATAATTTATTTTACTGATGGTTGCTTACTTTTGTTGTTACTGTTATTTTACTCCGTTCCGATTATTTTGTCACTGGTCTGTTGCTGAGATATTGATTTTGAATAATTTTTGTCATTTACATTTTATTTGACTGATAAAGAACGTGAATACTACATTATATTGGTCAATGAAAAATTATTATTAATTTGAGGCCTCCATAAATAAAAGATGATTTTACGTATATAAATACGTAATAAAAAATATTTTATGGGCGATGATAAAACTTTATAACAACACAAGATTTTACAATTCATATCTTGGCAAGACGATTTAGGACGGTCAATTTATACAGGTTATTTGGATTACTCGTCGAGAGTTGCATTCAAAGAGGCCCTTTTAATTTTGTATTGTATTTTTATATTTGTACAAATGTTATTTTAGTGAAAATTTTATTTTTGGAGTGTTGGGCGAAATTTTCTTTATACAATTTCACCTCGCGTTTATGTAAACTTAGGTCGTTAAAGTTTACACTAATAAATTAAATTAATCAAGTTAGTTTACATATTTTGACATTATAAACATTGTGATTTTTTTATTAAAGTAAATCTTTACTTTTTCATAAACTTTAATCAAACAAAGAACATTATTTTTCTCTTTCTCTTCCTGACATATCAAGATATATTTTCTTTCACACAACATAAAATATTTTTCTTTTCACATGTATTTTTTTTACATTTTTTATAATAACATGTTTTATTTATATATTTAATATACATATATCTTTACATAATTTTAAACATTTATATTATTTTATATTTAATACATACGCTTCTACATTATTTTTTATATCTCCTCCCTCTTTAAAAAAATTAGTCTAGTCGGGTACCACACTTGTGGATTCTAAAGAATGCCTAACCCCTTTCCTTCGGAATAACTTGAACTCTTACTTAGAATCTCAATTGTTTTTTCACAGACTAAAACATTAATCGCATGTTAATACTTCAATAGGTTTTCTTATTTTCCTTAAAAATTAGGTGGCAACTCTGTGCAAATTTTCATTCTTTTAGAGTCCATAACGTTGTGCTCGTTTTAATCTCAGATAAAAATAGGGTATGACACTCCTTTATACTCCTAGTAAGATCGATATTTCATATCCTAGTAGATATCAACTAAATCTTGATAGATCTTATTTATATTCTTGATAAACATTCACGTAAATACATTTATAACAGTTCTCTATTTATATTTGGTAATAAAAAAAAAATCTAATTTAACAAATTAAGTAATAATTTGTTAAATTACTCAATTAACATAAAAAAACTAATCATGTTTTCATTATTGCTTATTCCAATATCACTCGAAGTCAATTCAAATATTGGATTGAAAAATTAATTTATTTGTTCTTGAACATGTGTTTGAAGTTATTGTTGTAAAATACAGATTTTACTAAATCCGATAAACAACAGTATCAACCTATACGAGTATAATTGAGCTAGGAGGTGGGTCTCTCGTAAGGAAAATCTGGCACCGAATCTAGCCCCCATCTGTCGCTCAACCATGAGTTCGTCGCATGAAGCTTGCCTAATGCGGTTTACATTTGTATGTGGTTTGTGAGTTATTGCACAATGGGCATATTACCACAAAGGATCCCTCACAGAATACTCATCCGAAGGATAGAGGTTGTGATACAGAGGTTGTGAGTTTCTCTTAGGGGTCGTTTGGTAGAGTGTATAAGAATAATCCTGAATATGGTGCATTAATAACGTTTGCATTAGTAATGTTGGTATTAGTTATGCCTGCATTAGTTATGTTGATATTATTTTTTATACAGTGTTTGATTTAATGTATTAGAAAGAATATGTTTTATATAATTTTTATAAAAAAAAATGTTTATTTATGAAATACCCTTTATATTTTTTAATTTTATAAAACGAAATAAAAAGTAAAACTACTACATTATTTGTTCATTTGGTTGTTTTCAATTTTTTTTAAAGAACACAATATTTAATATATAAAAATTAAATATAAAAATTTTATGAATGTCGTTGTTTCTTTTTAATCGGAGTTGTTCTTCTTCTTCTTTTTATTTTAACTGGATCTGCTAGTACTGTTTCTTCTTCTTCTTTTTTTCCCCTCAAGTAACAAACTCTTTTTAATTGGAGTTGTTAATATTCTTTCTTCTTTTCCTTTTTTTTTTTTTTTTTCAGTAGCAATTGATATTGTAAATGGATTCTTTAATAAATTCATAGCTAAAACTTTTTACATGATCAAAATTGAATTTGAAAAACTTAAAACAGATCAAAGTAGTTTAAATATTTTAATTAAGATACATGAAGGTATAAAAATTCAAAACGCACAATTTTCTCTTTTTTTCCCCATAAAATCAAAACTCCTATGAATGATTTTTAACATATTAAAATTCAATAGTCTCTTAATTTTTTTGTTTAATTATTTTACATATTAATTTATTTTATTGTAAACCCACAAGCAAAAGAATTTGAAAAATGTTGAATTTGAGGGGCAAGATTATCATTAATCAAGTTAATGCATGTATTGAACTCTTTGTATTACTAATATATAAGAAAATGGTGGTATTAGTAACACATACTTCAATACACTCACATAATAGAGTGTATAACCAATGTTTGTATTAATTGTAGATAAAAAATAATAACCAAATAAGGTACTAATAATATATTAAATTAATGTATGCATTAATTTTTTTTAATACACTCTACCAAACTACCCCTGGAGTTCCCAAAAACCAAAAAGTCAATAAGAATCAGTCATACATTATCAACTTGCATAAAAAATATGTGTATTGTTCGATATTCATATGTGGTTCCAAGTCAAGGACATGAGGTATTTTTTTTCCATTGATATTTTGCACACGTTTTTCTTTTACTATATTTCTCTCTTTCTTTCCTTTAGGCCCCCACAAATAACTATTCCCACAAAAAACTCAAAACAGTTTTTGTTTAATTTGATTAGTTTTTAAAAAATTATTTTTAAAGTTTCAAAAAATTGATATAGATCAGTTTTTTTTTGAAATTTCACTTTCACTCACATAATATCAAAAAGTTTTCAAGTAAAATGCATGTTTAAACATAATTTTTAAGTGTTAAAAAATATTTTTTTAAAAAACATTAAAAAGTGGAGAGGAGCCTTAGAGTAACAACAGCTAAAGTTGCTATCATGTGATCACGAGATCACAGATTCAAGACGTAAAAGTAGTTTCTTATAAAAATGTTACGTAATATTGCATATAACAGTTGACCCTTGAGGTTGGGTGCTTTCCCGAATCTTGAGCATGGTATGAGTTTAGTGCACAAGGATACTTTTTTGGGGAAAAAAAATCTTCAAAAAAGTCATTTTTTTTCCTTCAAATTTTAATCAGGTGAGGGGAATGAAAGAAGGAAAAGTTTAGTCATTTTTATTGAAAATGGTACACAAATACCCTCTTTCCACCTTTAGGCTTAAAAATACCCTTTTATTCATCTATTTGACTCAAAAATACCCTTAATGTATTAGAAATGACTCAAAAATGCTCTTCTTCCTCTATTGGTTCAAAAATACCCCCTCATCCGCCTATTTGGATAAAAAATGCCCTTAACATTAAATTTAAGTCCAAAAATGTCTCCTCTTTTTAACAAATTCTGATGTGAAATATAATTTTATTTAAATTAAATACATGACGATATTTTTATTGTCCACATGTAATTAGACTCAAATTCATTCACAATTTAATGGTCCTCTTTTCACTAATTTTTTTAGTTATATATAAAAATTTAAAAAGAATTAATTAATGTTTAAGTGCAAAATTAGAAAAGAATTCCTTAAATAGGATAATTAGTAAAGGGCAAATACTCTCATAGTTAATGATTATCTATGTGTGCTAAAATATTAGAAAACATATTTTAGGTAAAATTTTAAAGACTTTTAGTTCTTTTTAGGTTTTGAACTTTTTATATAAAAAGAAAAAACTTGAAAGTAATTTAAGTCTTTATTTAATTTAGGTAAGAATGCATAATATTTTACACTTCTATCCTTCTCCAACATGAAACCATGAAAATAGTAATAATACAAAGAAAAATAGTAATGATATATATATATATATATATATATATATATATATATATATATATATATATACATATATATAGATATTAAAATGTAATTAAAAAAAACACCCCTACGTGAAATAAAAAAAAAATAATAACTTTTTTTTTTTAAAAAAACATTCTCCCTTAGAAGACTTTACAATAGATAAAGTCATTTAATCTTTTTCCTTATATATTATATAAAATGTAATTAAAAAAAACACCCTACGTGAAACCAAAAAAATAATAATAATAACTTTTTTAAAAAAAAAAACATAATAATAACTTTTTTTTTTAAAAAAACATTCTCCCTTAGAAGACTTTACAATAGATAAAATCATTTAATCTTTTTCCTTTAATTTTTATTTTATTAAATAAATATATAGAATGGAATTAAGAGTCCTAAAATATATAAATATGAAACCCGAAACATATAGGAAAATTAAAAGTCCTAAAATATATGGAAGGAAATTAAGAGTCCTAAAATATATGGAAGGAAATTAAGAGTCCTAAAATAGAAAAAATATATTTCTTGAAAAAACAAAAATTACCATAAATATAGCTATTACGATGTACTATAAATTACTTGATAACTTGGTACCAACCTAAAACTAAAAAAATAATAATTAGAAAAAAAAAAACGCCCCTGACGTAAAACCCACAAAAACTATATAATAATAAAAAATTATAATTAAAAAAACTCAGAAATAATATAATAATAAAAAGGTGTAATTAAAAAAATCCCAAAATAATATAATAATAAAATAAATTGTAACTAAAAAATGCCCTTCACTACGTGAAACCAAAAAAATAATATACTAATTAATGCATATCTATTCCACCAAAAAATATATAATATCATAATTAAAAAATTATAATTTCAAAAAAAATTACCCCTACGTGAAACCAAAAAAATATATATATATAAAGGAGGAGACATTTTTGGATTTAAATTTAATGTTAAGGGCATTTTTTATCCAAATAGGTGGATGGAGGGATATTTTTTAACCAATAGAGGAAGAAGGGCATTTTTGAGCTATTTCTAATACATTAAGGATATTTTTGAGCCAAATAGATGGATGAAAGGGTATTTTTGAGCCTAAAGGTGGAAGGAGGGTATTTGTGTACCATTTTCAATAGTTGAAGGGTCTATTAGACCCTTTTCGATTTTATCTATTCATGTTACTAAAAATAGATGTTCAATAATATTGGCTAGCTAAAAAATTAACGAATGTATAATATATTTGTTTGTGTTTGTTTTACCTTTAGTTAGGGGCTATAATCAATATCTAATATATTTCAAAGGAGTGAATTTCTGTGCATTTAAAGAATGATATAATAAATAATTTTTTTTTTATTTATTATTTCTTTTAATTATATACTAAATTAATAATGAACAATAAAATAAAGATGCACCCAGAAAAGCAGGTCATGTGTCATTTTTCAGGCCAGAGGGACCAGATTGTCCACTAGCTATGATTGATACTTGGCATATGGTATAGTTTGTATGTATTCAGCTATTCACAACTCATATTAAAGTACGAAAATATCACGACGCATGTTAGGTCACGAGGAGAAGCATTATAAACTTTGAATGGAAGTCCGTTAATAGCAACAATTCATTATTTTAATAAAATATTTATTCTTTTAAGGTGTTAATTTTTTCACAAATCTTATTAACTTGACAAAATTTACTTGTGTCATATGGAGTATAGGGAATTAATTGTTGCGAGTTATAATTTTTATTTTTAAATTTTGTTAAGAATTTATTTTTTTCGGCGATTTATATTTTCTATGTAGTTTGTGAGCTATTATACAATATAAATGCTCAACGAATGATAAAGAGTACTGTAGCAGTAATTATAAATTTCTATGGAGGTTAAAATAAATATACAATCATTAATAGACAATCATACCTAATTAACTTGCATACAAAAATAAAGTGTATTGTACCATATTCATTTGTGGGAACAAACTGGGTTTGTTGTTGTTGTTGTTGAAATCGAAGGAAATGACTCACCTTCAAACAACATGAAAAATATTTTTCAAAACTCTCTTTCAATCTCACTCTCAAGTTGAATGTTCATACAACTCTCAAAATTACCCACCCCTACCCCAACATCCAATCCCCACCTCCCCATCCAAAAAACATATTTAATTTTTTTAAAATATTTTAAATTTTTTTTGTATCGCATCCCCTACCTGACCCCCTACAAGCCCTCTCTAAAACAATTATTTAATTTTTTAAAAAGAAATCAAACTTTTTTCTTATCTCATCCCACACACCAAAAAAAAAAATATTATTTTTTTCTTACCCCACCCACCCTCCTACTAGTCATCGGGAACCGCACCCTCACCCTCTCCCCTCCAAAATAATAAATTATTATTTTTCTTTTAAAAAAAAAACCTCAAATATTTTTTCTTACCCCACTCCTACCACCTATTCCCCACCCACCCACCCCAACACACACGAGCCCCTTTCCCAAAAAAAAAATTAAATTTTTTAATTTATTTCTTAAGAAAAGTTTCAAAACTTTTATCGTATCCCACTCTTCTTACCTTATTCGTTTTTATTGTTTTTCGTTAAATATATACAAATATTTTTAAAAAATATTTTCCTCCTGAGCTTGCATAACGAATACAAGAATATAAATAAGAAACAACTCATTTTTCAAGAAAATATTTTCTTCCTCCATATTGAACAAACCCTAAAAAAAAATATTTTCCGGGGTCAAAAGTTATTTTTATAAAAAATATTTTGTACTCTCTAGCTAAACACTAAAATATATTTTTTCAAAAATATTTTTTTCATTCACCAACCAAACACTAGGAAATATTTTTCGATAAGTATTTTTCATTTACCAACCAAACATAAGAAATAAGTAAAAAAACTTCTTTTCTATTTTTCATGAAAAACTTACACGCACCCAGTGTATACACCAAATCAATACATGCATGCCATGTGTTTGAATTTAAAGTTCATGTTACTTAACCATGACTAATCAACATGTATTTTACTTAATTTAATTACATAACCATGGTAAAACACATTAGTTTAGTGTATACACCGGGTGCGTGTAAGTTCTTACCGTTTGTCACTGTCTTTTTTCCTTTAAACTCCCACAAATAAGGGATAATACTTACAAAAATATCTGAACTTTGACCAGATTTTCAGTTGAGCACACTGAACTTTGTGGGGGTCCTATTACCCCCTTAGATTTTTTTCGTATTTTAATGGCATATATCTGTCCACTTGAACACGTGTAAATATGAGGTTGACGCGTGTATTACACCGTCATCTGCCAAAAAATACATGTGTAAAAATGAGATTGGTGCGTGTATTACACCGTCAGCCGCCGAAACTGGGTATAGCATTTCAGGGGGAATTAAATCCACTTTAAAAAGTCTATGGGGTAATAGAACCCCGCAAAATTCAGTATGCTCAACTGAAAATCCCGTCAAAGTTCAGTTATTTTTTTTGAGTATTATCCCCACAAATAATTATTCCTATTATTGTGGATGTGATCTAGCTAGCATTGGACATTTAGGAGTTGATTTTTTTTTTTTATTTTAAAAGATTGAAAACACTGTTTGTTTAATTTGGTCAATTTTTAAAAATTAATTTTTAAGTTTTAAAAACTGACCTAGACCAGTTTTTATTTGAAATTTCACTTTCACTCGCAAAGTATTAAAATTTTCAAATAAAATATATATTCAAACATAATTTTAAATTTCAAAAAATATTTTTTAACAACTTTAAAAAAGTCATATTAGGTCCTATTTGTCATTTTCAAGGCCAGAGGGACCAGATTGTGACACATCTTTCAATTGGTAGATTTGCACATGTCACATATTTGAATTTGAACATTTCAGATTTCAAAACACTTCTCACAAAATACTATTAACAGATACTCGATTTTATAATAAGATAAACATGTAAGTAACAAACACAGAAATTTGACAGAGACCCAGTTTTTATGATAAGACAAATAAGTGGAGCACCATGCATACTGAGGCTGCATGGTTATTATGGACTGAAATGCTCTAATGCATATTCTGGGACCCCAAGTAAATGGAAAATATGTAACTTCACTTATTTGTTGCACTTCATTTGGTGTTCGATATCTGCATTGGAGGTTGACTAATTCAGATTCGCGTCGGGTAGGACTCCATTTGGAAGGGGAGGTAGCGCTCCCTACCAAGGATTTTTCCATACTCATAGCTCGAACTCGAGACCTCTGATTAAGAGAGAAGCAGTGATTCACTGCACCACATCCTTTGGTGGTGATATTCCTTTTCTAGATCTCTCTGTATTGGATTTGTTTGCTTCTTCAGCCTCATATTTTTTTTTATCATCATGCAGCAAGGTCACTGGCAATGTGACTTCTGGTAATTCCTCCGTTCATTTTTGTGTCTATTTTATTCTTACTATTAAATACTATTCAGTATTCATTATGCAATGTATTTTTTTAAAGCATTAAGTTTATTTTATTCAAAGATTGATACAGTAAATACCCCTATTATTTATTGATTCTTAAGATATGTATCAAGTCAAAAACAGGTAAAGATGTACGGAGGAAGCAATCAAACGACTTTATTCATCAGGTACTCCGTCCTCGCAAAATAGTTGGCCTGTTTACTAAAGAAAATTAATTGTGTCCAAAACATCTTTTCTTTTTTCGTTCTAGGAATTAGTATTTTCTTAAGGATTATTTCAAATGCTAAGTGGAGACTTATTATTATGATTAGGAGGAACTATTAAATTTTGGATAAGAAAATTTATATATTAAATTTTGAAAAGAAAATTGTTTTTTTGTTCTTCCCAAGAAATTAAGTAGCCATTTGCCCATGAAAATTAAAATTTTTTGGAGTTGGAGTTGTGTTTGATCATGTCTTTTTTTAATTATTATTTTTTTGACTTTTAAAAACTTTTTAAAATATGATTTTATGCCCCAACTTTTACAAACTATCAAAATCACCCAACTAAAATTTACCTACTAACGAAAAAAGAACACAATTAACCACTTTTATAAAAATAATTACATATACATGACCATATTTAATGAATTTCAATAATGACATATATAATATTTACATTAATAGCCGTTTTCTCATATTTGAAAATTTTAAATATAGATGTTATATTAACAGATCACTGCTTCCTATTTTTTAGGTAACAAATATTATCTTTCAAATAAATTTATTTTTTTAGGAATTTATTTAATTTATTTCCTTTATTTTTCGCTCCTAAAAAATAGGAAATGATGAGTTGTTATTAAATTTTAGGGTGCCGCTAATTTATTTCTTTAATTTTCTTATACATGAAAGATTTTACTGTGTGTGGATAAATTATTTCTATGTAAAACATACTTTGCATATTTATGGTATATTATATCATATACCATAAATATATAAATATGCTTAGTGTATTTCTTATACTTTGTATATTTATATATATGTGTATATGGTATATACATGGTTTGTATGTTATGTTATAAATATGATTAGTATGTTTCTTAATACTTTATATATTTATATATGTGTGTATATGGTATATACATGATATAAACTTTATATATAACATACTTTGTATATTTATGAGTATAAATATAATACTTTGTGTATAAAGATACCAAGTATTATGGAATATAAAGGTAGCATTTGCAGTTTAAGGTATAAATTTGTTAAATTAGACATATTTTTTTATGAAAAATATGTATCACTGATTTATATTTTTAGCATATATATGGTATAAACTATTTCTATTTGAATAGTATAATAAAGATGTACACAATATAATATATATAATCAAATTAAAAATGAGAATAATTTATGGCAGTGGTAAACTAATCTGCTACAACTTTATTAATTCCATAAATATAGAAAACAATTATCCATTATTAATTACACGACTATAATTCCTTAAACGTCCGTATCACAACAGAAAAATTATTATTATTATTATTATTATATTATAGTAATTAGGATCATTAGCAGTAAAATAATATCTTAAATAAGAGAAAAAATTAAATAAAGGAGAAAAATAATGATGAGAGAGAAAAAGAGATATATGTTAATTAGGATAGCATTAAGTTTGAAATTATAATTATCTTATTCTTTAAACTGCTATATACGTAATATTGAAAAAGTAATGTTATAAGGAGAGTTTTATATAAAAATTTAAAAGATTACGATTATATGTAATAATAATAAAAATTGGAATTGGAGTTGGAAAATTGTGAAAACACCGAAAATCTGTTTTCCCTTTGCAGAAAAAAATTTCAAAATTATTTTTTGAATTTTCATGACCAAATACCACAATTTCCAACTCCGATTTTTTTTTTCGGAAAAAAGGAAAAAAAAATCATGATCAAACGGGGCCCTAAGAAGATTATCCTTAATCAAAATGGTCTTTTTACGTTTAAGAAGATTATCCCATGTATGATCAACAAAAGGGTCCTTAATGTATAGGGGTTGGTTTATTTTGGTTTTGGTTCTTGATTACACTCATTGGTCAATATAGTCCATCCATCTAAACTATAATGTGGTTTTATTTATTTATTTTTTAATATTACAACTTCGCCCTAATTAGAGTCTGAACAAACTATAATTACATTAGAGCTGCCTGTAATTTAACGGAGTTGGGCTTTAATTTTTACAATTTATTTAAGAACAAAGCTTTTTAGTCCGACATAAATAAGCTCGTGGCTCATGGGGCTTGAGCAATATGGGTTGGGCTAGCCCGTGGGTCAGTCCGTAAGTCAAATACATGTAACTATTTAGATTGCTTATTAGTATTTTTATTTGATTCGAAAGATATCATGTCAAAAGTTATTTAATTTCGCTATTAGGAGTATTTTTTGGGGTGGTGGAGACTTGATTAAGAAGTATTAACACTATGTAATATTGTCTGGTAATACTTATGTTTATTAACATTCTAAAATTAAATCATAAAATATTATTTTTTAAAAAGTGGGTTGTTCCGTGAGGCCCGCAACCTATAGAGTAATGGTGTGGGCTTGATGTTTTTTGGCCGAGTGAATCTAAAAAATAGACCCAAATTGGGGTGACTTTCAAATTTTAACCACAAATAAAAAGTTTCCTTAAAGTAGCCTTTATCTATTAACTAATATTTTTTTGAACAAAATTGTCCCTAATCAATGGAGTAAATTACATAAATGATCCTCATAATGGATAACAATTTCATATTTATATCTTTCAACTTTTATTTTTTTCTCTATTTAATTTTTACTTTGATTTTTATTTTTTATTTTCTCTTTTTATTTTTAATTTTCTCAACCCTTACTTTTTTCATTTTTTCCTCTCAACTTCTTTTTCTTTCTTTTTTATTTTAAAACTTTATTTTTCTTTATTTTTTTAAATTTTTTCTCGACCTTTATTTTTATTTAATCTTTCTTTTTTTTACCAACCTTTATTTTTTTTCCTATTCTCTCTCAACTTCTACATTTTCTTTGATTTTTTTAAATATTTTTCTTCTTTTTCCGCAATTTTATTATTTTTGTTCTTTTCTTCGATTTCTTTCATTTAAGTTACATCTCATGAGCAAGAGTTGACACTATCACATTATAAAGGCAAGACCTACGATTTTCGAACAATAATCTACGTTTCATGGGCAAGAGTTGACATTACTACATTGTATAGGCAAGACTTATGACTTTCAAACAACAAGTTATGTTTCATGGGCAAGAGTCGACACTATCATATTGTATTTTGATTTATGAGATGTTTTATAACTCTTACCTTAGAGGAAGGACTTAGCTCAGGGACTTTCAAACAACAAATTATACCCCCACGGACAAGAGTTGATTCTACCACGTTATGTTTTCATTTATGAGATGTAATACAACTATTGTCTTAGAGGCAAGACTTAGCTCAAGGACTTTCAAACAAGAAGTTATGTTTCATAGGCAAGAGTCGACACTACCACATTGTATTTTGATTTATGAGATATTCTACAACTATTGTCTTATAGGCAAAACTTAGCTCAGTGACTTTCAAACAACAAATTATGCCCCATGGGCAAGAGTTGACTCTACCACGTTATGTTTTCATTTATGAGATGTTCTACAACTAATATCTTAGAGGCAAGACTTAGCTCAAAGCCTTTCAAACAACAAATTATGCTCCACGGGCACGAGTTGACTCTACCACGTTATATTTTCATTTATGAGATGTTCTACAACTATTGCCTTAGAGGCAAGACTTAGCTCAAGGACTTTCAAACAACAAATTATGCCCCACAGGCAAGAGTTAACTCTACCATATTATGTTTTCATTTATGAGATGTTCTACAACTCTTGTCTTAGAGGCACGACTTGACTCAAGGATTTTCAAACAATAAATTATGTCCCACGAGCAAGAGTTAACTCTACCACGTTGTATTTTTATTTATGAGATGTTCTACAACTATTGCCTTAGCGGCAAGACTTATCTCAAGGATTTTCAAACTACAAATTATGCCCCACGGGCAAGAGTTGACTTTACCACGTTATGTTTTCATTTATGAGATGTTCTACAACTATTGCCTTAGAGGCAAAACTTAATTATCTCAAAGACTTTCAAACTACAAATTATACCCCACGAGCAAGAATTGAATCTATCACGTTATGTTATCACTTATGAGATGTTCTACAACTATTGCCTTAGAGGCAAGACTTAGCTCAAGGACTTTCAGACTACAAATTATGCCCCATAGGCAAGAGTTGACACTACCACGTTATGTTTTGATTTATGAGATGTTCTACAACTCTTGCCTTAGAGGCAAGACTTAGGCTCAAGACCTTTCAAATTACAAATTATGCCCCACAGGCAAGAGTTGACTCTACCACATTATATTTTCATTTATGAGATGTTCTACAACTATTGCCTTAAAGGCAAGACTTAGCTCAAGGACTTTTAAACTATAAATTTTGCCCCACGGGAAAGAGTTGACACAATCACGTAGTGTCTTCATTTATGAGATGTTCTACAGCTCTTGCCTTAGAGGCAAGACTTAGCTCAAAGACTTTCAAACTACAAATTATGCCCCAAGGACAAGAGTTGACACTACTACGTTATGTCTTCATTTATGAGATGTTCTACAACTCTTGCCTTAGAGGCAAGACTTAGCTCAAGGACTTTCAAATAATAAATTATATCCCATGGGCAAGAGTTGACACTACAACATTACGCCTTTATTTATGAGATATTCTACAACTCTCGCCTTAGAGACACGACTTAACTCAAAAAATTTCAAAGAACTTCGTAACAACAATTCATGCCCTTAAATTTGCTTTGATGTCAAAAAATGAAAATACCTTTGTGGATTATCCAATTTTTTATTTATTAGCAAAATATAATAGAAATTGAGAAAAAAGAAAAAAGCGAAGAATTAAAAGAATTGAGAAAAATAAAAATGAAAGAAAAAATAAAAATAAAGTTTGAGAAAAATGAGGGAGAAAAAGAGAACTGAAAAAAGAAAAAAACAATCAAACAAAATACAGAAATAAAAAAGAAAGAGTGAGAAAAAAAAAGATAAGAAAAAAATAAAGATTAAGAAAAAAATGAAGAATTAAAAAAATTGAGAAAATAAAAAATGAGAGGAAAAAATAAAAATAAAGTTTGAGAAAACTGAGGGAAAAAAAAGAGAATTAATAAAAAACAAAAATAAAAGAAAAATAAAGGTTAAAGACAAATGAATTAGAAAAAGGGGAAAAAAATAGATAATGCTTGAGAAAAAATAAAAAAAAATAAAAAAATACACATGAAAATAAAATTAAAGGAAAAAATAAAAAAGTGAAAATAATAAAAAATAGAATAATAAAATTAAAGGAAAAAATAAAAAGTGAAAATAATAAAAAATAAAATTTGAGAGACAAATAAGTATGGAAAGTTTAAAAAATATATTTAAGGTGTAGAGAGGCAAAGTAGTTCTTATACTATACTTAAAAAATAAGGAAAGTTATTCTTTAAAGACATTTTTTATTGGGGTCAAATAGCTAAAGTCACCCATATTTGAGTCTATGACATGCAATTTCCTGTTTTTGGCCTATCATTTTGATGGGTCAGCCCGACCTAGCCCGTCAAACTCAAGGCCCATGTGAACTAATCCGGATGGATTGGGCCGACCCATATTAACAGCTGTAAATTACATTGTAGGACACCTAACAAAGTACCAAATTATAGTTTGGGGAGAAAATTCAAAAGAGAAGCTTTGTAGGATCATTGACACAACCATCTTTACTTCTAACATTGAAACTTTTTGAAAAGCTAATCATAATTCTTTATCATATGAGTATATTTAAGTCAAAATTGAATAAACTAATTAATGATTTACAATATTGCAAAATATCAAAATCAAAACTTTAAAATACCGAACCATAAGGTTACTACTCAGATTCCAGCAAATTACAAGGTGTACATTTGTTTTTTCAAAGCTTATGGTTCTGACACCAAACTCTTAGCTTATTTTTATTTTTTGGGTCCTAAGTAAATAATTAAAGATATATAATGTATTTCCTTATACAATACAAGGTTTAAACTCTTACATTAAAGATGTTATTTTCGGATACACAATTTATATGTTACTAGGCATAAACTTCAACTAAGTTCAAGAACAACTAAAAGTTTCAATACAAGATCATATATGACCTTTCAATAGAAGTGAGTTATCAATGGTTTTAAAGAAAAGAGATCAAATATGACCAGCCAATTGCTGAAGGTGAGGCCATACATCTATCTCGAGTGAGGCTTTTGATACAAATAGACTTTGGAGAGTACTTCCTTTATAAGCTCAGGGTCCATGAATACTTGTGGTTTTGGACCCATCCATATAAAAAGATTTTTTTGCCTGCAAGCATATGTCTCAAGATTAACTACTAGTAATTCAAATTTGAAAAATGAACAGAGTGAACTTCAAAATGCTCATTACAACTTCATCAAATTCTTACTCTATCTGCTAGCTAGGATATCATCACTGTTGATTACTATAAGGTGTTATTGGGTAACAAGGGCATGGTCAGACTACAAGCTTTTAATAGCTTCCTGAAGAATGGGTCATGTCTTAATTTAAATCAGCAGGTTGAACTTATTAAACCATACACAGCTAAGGCTGTAAAAGCTACTATGTTCCGAATTGACAGTAATAAAAGCCCTGGCCCATATGGTTATGGGAATGGCTTCTTCAAGGCTGCCTCGGAGATAGTAGGAACTGATGTCACAGATGCTATACTTGAATTTTTCAGTAATAAGAAGTTGTTAAGGCAGATTAATACCACTAATATTGCTCTAATTCCAAAGGTTACAACTCCTGAATTTGCCAGCCAATTCAGGCCCATATCTTGTTGCAATGTGCTCTACAAATGTATCTCAAAGATGATATGTTCTAGACTGAGGAATGTTATTAGTGGTATAGTGCCTTTGTGACAGGTAGATCTATGATACATAACATACTCGTGTGTAATGACTTGTTGAGACATTATGGGAGAAAGACCACATCAAGATGTTTGCTGAAAATAGACCTTAGAAAGGCTTATGACATGGTAAGATGGAAATTTGTGGAGGAAGCACTAAGAGGTTATGGTTTTCCTGAAAGTTTTACTCAAATGGTCATGCTTTGTGTTTCATCTCCTTACTTTACTGTCAAAGTGAATGGAGTAGGACACAGATTTTTTGCAGGAAAGAGGGGACTTCGGCAAGGGGATCCCATGTCTCCGTTGATATTTGTTTTGGTAATGGAGTACCTTACTAGGATATTGAAGTGTATGAGTCAGCTACCTGAGTTTCAGTATCATCCCATGTGTCAATAACTTAAGCTAACTCACTTGATATTTGCAGACGACCTGATGATCTTCAGTAAAGGTGATATTAATTCAGTTACTAAAGTTATGGAAGCATTATCCCACTTCATCTTAGTCACAGGGCTCGAGGCAAATACTAAAAAATCTAGCATCTTCTTAGCTGGTACGGATGATAATACCAAAGAACAACTTCTTGCGTTGACAGGTTTTTCCCCGGGGCAATTTCCAATTAGGTACCTTGGACTTCCCTTATCATCAAGAAGTGGAAGAAGGTGGAATGCCAACAGTTGATAGATAAGATTACACATAGAATTAGCTCTGGTTATGCCAAAGTGTTGTCTTATGCAGGTAGACTTCAAGTGGTGAATGCAGTCCTGTTTTCAATACATAATTTTTGGGGTTGTCTTTATTCTTCCCCAAAGTGTGCTAAGAGAGGTTGATAGAATCTGCAGGGACTATTTGTGGGGGTGTGAAGAGGAGAAGCGAAAAATACCACTGGTAGCATAGGAAAAGATTTGTTGGACAAAGAAGCCAGGAGGTTTAAATGTAAAGAATTGTAGAAGCTGGAATATTGCCTCAGTAGGCAAACTATTGTGGCAATTATCAGGAAAACAAGACTCATTATGGGTCAGGTGGGTACATGGATTGTATATAAGGAATGGTGATTCAATTTGGTCTCACAACCCTTCAGCAGATTGTAGCTGGTATTGGAAGAAAATCAATTCACTTAAGGTAGACATGGCTCAATGGTATACACAAGGCAGATACACATTGACACACTCCGGTCATTATTCAATAACTGCTAGTTACATGGCGATGTTGGGTACTCTGACCAGGCTAAGAATTGCTGATCTTGTTTGGACTTCTGTGGCTCAGCCTAGACATAGAATGATCACATGTCTAGCTATGCATGGTAGATTACTAATGAAGGCAAGATTGATGCATCTGCATATACATATGGACCATACTGAGTGTTGTTTATGTGATAGCCAAAGAATTGAAACATCTCTGCACTTATTTGCACAATGTGAGTGGATAGACAGATTGAGGTCTGATCTGCAATCATGGGCAGGCATCTAGTTTCACAAAGGAGAGGTGAGACAGGTACTGGAAGCAATCAAAAGGAAGCACTGGAAACAATTTTATAAAGAAGCGGTTGCAGCTTTATGGAGTGCTGTCATCTATCATACATGGAGGGCAAGAAATTGGAAACTCCATAGAGGCGTTACTATTGGAAGTGATACTGCTCTAGTACAGATTAAATCAGAATTTATAGAGAGAGTAGGATTGTTTAGGAATGCCAAAAAGGCTCATAGTTGTTATAGTTTGATACAACATTTCTTCTTGTAACTAGTCTGATTCAGTTGGAGGCCTAAAGAAGTAGCAGCTTTCCTAGAAAGGGCTATGGATTCAAGGTTCTTTGTAGGTGTATTGACTTATTTGTTAATGGTATTTACATTTTTTATCAAAAAAAAAAAAAAAACTCTTCAACAAATACTTCCACTCCATATATATGTCTTCAACAAATCATACAGACAACTCTCCATGTGCTTTAAAGAGAAAAGGTCTTTTTGTGGAATAATTGTTTCTGATAGACCTTCCCCTGCCTTGTAAATAGGGAGTTGAAAGAGCGTATCAAAGCACATACCAAGGAAAGCACGACAAAGCATTCTTTAAATAGAAAATGAATAATAACTACAACAAAATATATCAATATGCAAAGCACATACCAAATTTCTTGATGGTTTTTTTAAATAATTATTCTTGCCTCTAATTAAATTTCATTTTCTACTCCCTCGTTCACTTTTAATTATCCTGAATGACATAGAAAATGTTACTCAATTTTTTTGTTTGACTCGTCAAAATTTTTGAATATATATTTTTTTCTATAAAAATAAGTTTTTTTAAAAAGGAGGAAAATAAAGAAAAAAAATTACACAATAGATATTTCACATTGATTACCTTCGGTTCATCATTCAATACTCTTCATCTTTACCTCCACAGCCCCAACTCCAGAGCCTCCATCCCCACCACCTCACTAGTGGCAAATCCAGAACTTTTATTATGGGGATTCGAAAAATAAAACAATAATGCTTGAAATTTGAACATGAAACCTTAAAATGAAATTTGAACTCCTTAAACCATTGAATCAACCTCTAATCTTGTATCTAGAAGATTCAAAATCCATATACATACACTAAAAAAATTCACAAGTAGTGATTTTTGCTTTCATTAATAATCTTTGTCAATTGATCAGAGTTTTCTCGAACTTATATTCTACTTGTTTCATGGCAAGTAAAACCAGATTTTATGTTCTTCATTTTCCAAGAAGCTTACAATTGGTATCAGAAAACTTCTCTCTTGAGGGATATATGGGTGTTTCATCTAAATCAGGATTGAAATCAACAAGACAAGTCTATCAATCATGGAAGCAGAATTAAGCTTTTTCAACAATGGCACCACCTGTTAATAATGGTGATAATTAAAGTATCA
This sequence comes from Capsicum pubescens, assembly GCA_030864215.1. Classification (NCBI taxonomy): domain Eukaryota; kingdom Viridiplantae; phylum Streptophyta; class Magnoliopsida; order Solanales; family Solanaceae; genus Capsicum; species Capsicum pubescens. The sequence goes on along the minus strand of CM061544.1, from coordinate 348,587,392 downwards.
GATTTGGGAGGATGGAAAGTTATCTAGATGCTATGGATATGTGGGAGGCAATCGAAGAGGATTATGAAATTTCTTTGTTGCCTAACAATCCAATTATGGTCCAGATCAAGAACCATAAAGACAGGAAAATCCGAAAATCACAGGCTTAGGCCTGTCTATTTTCAGCATTATGTTTTTCAATTTTCGCTTGAATTGTATCTCTAAAATCAGCCAAAGCAATCTGGAATTATCTCTAGGCAGAATATAAAGGGAATGAAAGGAACAGAGGTATGCAAGTGATAAATCTAATTAGAGATTTCGAGATGCATGCAATGAAAGAAACTGAAACCATCCAAATTACTCTGAAAGCACCTGAACTAGCAAATAGGGTAAGATTGCTTGGTTCCGTGTTCAATGATTCTCATATCATTGAAACAATTCTGGTAACTATAGCGGAAAGATTTGAAGCAACCATAGCCACTTCCGAAAATACCAAGGATCTGTCCAAAATCCCCTTAGCGAGTCTGAATAAACTCTATTTCATTGAAGATAGAGAGACTGTTTCCTGATACAATTACGAGGTTTAAGAAAAAGCCACTGAATTTATCGGAACCCATATTTAGTATTTTAACTCTATTACATTGGAAGACACCTCTCACAAAATTCCAAATTATAATTTGCAGAAAATAAGAGGAGCACCATACTGAGGTTGCATGGTAATTATGGACTGAGGGGCATGTGCATAGGATGGAGACAGCTGGAAAGAGAAGCTTTGTAGGATCATAGACACAGCCATCTTTGCCTCTAAAATTGCAAAATTATGTCCAATGCATATTCTAGGACCCCAAGCAAATGGAAAATATGCAACTTGACCCTTTGTTGCACTTGATATTCCTTCTTTAAATCTCTCTGGATTGAACTTGTTTGCATCTTCACCCCATATCTCTTTATCATGATGCAATAAAATCACTGGCAAAGAGATCAGTACATCAGCTGGTATAGATACCTCTCCTGATACGATGTCTTCATTAGCCCGTCGGGTAAGTGTTGCTATCGGGGGATATAGCCGTAATGACTCGTACAAGATCATCGTCACCTGCAACAAAAATGCTTCTCCTTCAGTTGTATCTTAGCACGAACGAGACAAGTGACGTGTTACCATGATAGTTACGGCACTGTTCAACGAGGCTTCAGTCACCGGCTTCCCTATCATCAGGTCACCAACTGACCTTGATCTTTTGGCACTGATCAGGTATAAGCCCCCCACACATGGTCTTACGTCTACGCGGCGATCTAAGTTTTTGGTAAATAGTCGCCCAGGCCTAGTCACTACTACCCCTTTGTCAGGAGGCGATCCTTATCCCGAAGTTATGGGACTTCTTTGCTAATTTCTTTAAATATTTGTGGCTAAACTAATTCCTATGAATGGAGTAATACTCTAGTCTGTAACCAACATGAAGAAAAGTTACGGAAATGAGATTATCCCTGATATTGAAGACATGATTTTCTAATAGCTTAAACTTGTAGATCATATGGTCATACACTTCAACATAGTGTCAAAGCAAGTAGAAATACTAGGCTCAAGCCTAACGCTACCAATAATCAAAAGAAATTCACTCGTACCTGTCGAAGAGTTCCCCCTTCCTACGGAACCATAGAATCTTCTAATCCAGTATCAACGCTATGGTCATTTCAAATTCAAGCACTCAAGCAATAGAAATAACAATGAGAGTTCATATGGTAGAGAAATTTAACCAACCAACTAGAATACTTACAACTTTTAGACGATTTAATCCATCAAAATCTGGTTTTTGACTCCCAAACACTTGCAAGACTTCTTCTCTGGCCCGTGCCTGCCAATCTATCTTGATATTTGCTCAACAACACCAAAGTCCATAGGAGCAACGCTGATGTAGTTTCTTCGCCAGCAAAATAGAATAGCTTGCATTCTTCAATGACTTCTTCGATGCTCATTCCAAAGTCCTTGTTTCTGTTCTGTTCAATTTCTTTAAAATTCGATTCCAGAACTATGCCCAATAGATCCTCATTATCAGCATTCCCTGCTTCCATTGCCTTCAATCTTTTGTCAATGATACCTCTAATTGAGGAGCGAACATCCTTTTTTATTTCCTTCATTCTTCTGTTCCTCTTTGTTGGCAAAAATCTTTGAAATAGTATTACATAAACCAACATGCGTTAGATAAGAGACACGAAGGGAAACAACGTACATTTCTGAAGAACATTATAACTTACCTCCATCCTGGGATATAAACTGATTGCATAGCTTCGGTAAGAAGTTGAGCTTGTTCCTTTTGAAGTTCAAATATCTTTCTACCTTCTTCATAACTACTTCCAAAAGCTGTCCGAGAGATCACATCACAACTCAATTGCTGAAGGTGAGGCCATACATCTATCTCATGTGAGCCTCCAACTGGAACAACGTCTTCCCATTTTCTCAGCATCTCACTACAGCTCAAGTAAAAAGCTGGAAGCATGTGCTGCTCGAAAAAAATGATGAAAGAGGAAAAATATCAATGACACTTACGAGCATCTTACTGAAATCTTTAGCTAGAACAGTAGCCAGATAAACAAGAACGAACATTTGATCGAATCTAGAATAATGAATGATGATTTGGATCTGTCACATAGAACCATAAGATCCTTCTATGCTTGTCTAACTCAAGTCGGAAAGTAGATACATAAAAGATTAGTTTGGATGAAATAGTAACATGCAGGACACATAAAAGTATAGATTGGATGATAAGGAAGGCAAATCAAAGTGAGAGACGTAAGATCCCACATTTTATCAATTGGTGCATTAAGCATTGTGAACATAATAATTTCTAATTGACCGATCACGAAGTTGAAGGAGGAAAAGTGGAAAGGAAAGCAGTGACAAACCTTTAGCTTCTCTAGATGGAAAGCGGGATTGACGATTTTTCTATGTTTAGCCCATTTGTCTTCTTCATACCTTACTAGTCCTTGTACCAATATTAGTGCTAATGGATTTCCGCAAGGCTTTTGATACAAATAGACTTTGGAGAATACTTCCTTTATAAGGTCAGGGTCCATGATCAACAATTGTGGTCTTGGACCCAACCACATAAAAGATTTTTTCCCTGCAAGCACACCGTCTCAGGATTAACTATTAGTACAAACTTGCAAAAGAACATCTATACAACCAAAAACTAGAAAGAAATGAGCCTAGACACTACCAAAAATAGAGGTTTTTCCACCACAAATCAATGGGAAATTTGTGTTATAAAACACAATTTTCCCATCCATTCCCACCAAACCAGCTCATTGGAAAAATGCATGGTAGGAAACAGATTCTCATTGAAATACTAGGAAGTTTCCTACTTCTTCTGTGTGAAAACACTTATTTTTTCCTTTCTCGCTGATTCAATCAAAATGCCCGTGGGAACATTTTTCAGTGGGAAATTTCAATGGGAAATAGTGATCTTTTAATAGTGAGAGATCTTCAAAAGATAACTAAATCAGGAGAAGAAGGCTCATTACGACTTCTTCAATTTTGATCTTGTAAAACACTTACCTTCAAGAGGAAGAACAAGGACAGGGTTTAATTTGATTCTATTCTCACTTATTCAATTTTATATAGCAAACATGTGTAAATTCTTTTAGATAATGGGTGGATGGCGGTGAGACTTGAACAAGGACCTCTACCTGCTCGGATATCATGTTCTGTGTGACCAACTCATCTTAAAACTTAAGTTAATAAAGAAAAACACACTTTTATTTACTTAATTATGTCTTCAACTCTTCAACAAGTACTTCCCCTCCTCTACATAAGACGGAAATTTGAGTTCAGTCCGTACATATTATCCAGACAACTACACTTTATCCTTCGCAAAATGGAGGTCCTTGAAGTGAAACATGTTTTTTTCACACAAGTAAAATAAAGTGTAATTCAAAATCTTGACCGACTATTTATTTGAAAAATTCAAAGGAAAAAAGAATCATATAACTGATTTATGCAAATGTCCCCTTTTTAGGTTATAGTTTGGATATTTTTCTTATTTTTTAAAGTAGTCTGAATATAGTCCTTGACAAATTATCTTTTCGCAAATGTTAGACTCGGATCTAACGTTTGCTTTTATATTACTAATCCTACAGACAAAACATAAAATTGTCTTCTAACATTTGCAGTAAAGTACACAACTTTAGATTGTGATCTAATGTTTTCTAATAAGATTTTTAGTTTGCTAAAAAGGATATAAGATCTGTCGGAAAACGTAGCATTTGGGAATAAGTACACCCATACAGAGTGCTGGCTGATTAGATGGACCATTAGTTAGTTCAACTCCTAACCCCTAGTGTCGACACAAATACCACTATAGGTGTTGGAAGACGTGTACTAAGAAACCTACAAACGGCTAGGATTAGGGTTGCTGTTTATTCTCTATATATCCATAAGAGCGATCTTTCGGCTCAAACTCTACAAATCAATAAATTACACGATAAATAAAAAGATGGTCATTTACTAAACAATTATTCCAGAAAGGGACAACCAACGAAAATTTCGCTGCAAGAACATACCATATTTCTTGATGATTTCATCAAAGAACGGCAATATCCTTGGGGCTACATCATCATCAAACAGATTCATAGGCTTTGCGGTAGCTTCCTTAATCATCCTAGAAGAATCTTTCATGTCTCCAAACAATATTCTGTATGAATTCCCTTTCAAACCTTGTTTCCTCAACAATTTCTCCAACTTTTTTGGACTGACCCAAACCCAATTCAGCACTCTCCATAGACACACAAAAAGAGTAACTGCTATGGCAGCACAACATACTGAAACTATCATTTGCATTGTGTCCATTTTAATGAATCCATATAATTTTCTCCTATATATAGTGGTTTTCATTGGTCAAAATGGCCAACTGTGCTTACTAAAGATAATATCACATATGGTTACTCAACTTAGGTAAGTTAATTTGGAAAATCAATCATTTTTGTATTATAATCCAAAGGCCACTTAACTTCGGGTGGTTTTCTTAAAAAGTCACTCAACTTTTTTCATAACCCAAAGGTTACTCAACTATTGGTATTTCACCTAGAAAGTCATCTAACCAATTTAAATGATATTTTCATTAAATTTTAGTTTAAGCTAAATCTTTAAGCAATAATAAGATACCCATTTTAGCCATTGAATTGACCCGTCCTACTATTTCGAGTAGATAGTCATATGCAGGACACATAAAACTTTAGATTAAACAATAAGATCGGCAAATCAAAGGAGATAGAAAGACTTAGAGGGAGCAGTACCCAAAGAAGCAAGAGCGAGCATTTATTGACCGTGGACTAAAAATTGCAAACATAGTAATTTTTGGTTGACCAATCACAAAGTCGAAGGAGGAAAAGCGGAAAGGAAAAAGTTGACAAACCTTTAGCTTCTCCAGATGGAAAGCAGGATTGATGATTTTTCCATATTTGGCCCATTTGTCTTCTTCGTAGGTTCCCACTCCTCTCCTCTCCTCATACAAGTAAGGTACCTAATGTATTTCCACGAGATCGAGAGTACTTCCTTTATATGCTCATGGTCCATGATTAGTACTTGCGATGTTAAAACCGAACCATATAAAAGATTCCTTCCCTGCAAGCATTTGTCTCACGATTAACTACTAATACAAATTTGGAAATGAACAAAGTGATCTTCAGAAGATAAATAAATCAGGAGAAGAAGACTCATTACAACCTCATCAAATTTGCTTTTTTAAGCACTTTCATAATATAAGATGTAGAATGACCTCACACACCCCACGTGCTAACTTAATATACTTTTATGAACCAAACACGTGTAAGTTCTTTTTGATAATAGGTGTGTGATAGTAAGATTCGAACCCAAGACCTCTACCTGCCCAGATATCATGTTGTGTTTGACCAACTCATATAAAAGCTTAAGTTATTAAAGAAAGCACACTATTTATTTACTTAAGTATGTCTCCAACTCTTTAACAATTACTCCTCCTCCTCTACATAAGAAGCAATATACAGGAATATGAATAGAGAATTTGTGCAAATGGCTGATTTCAAATGTTCCCTTTTTAGTATAAAGTATGTGTACACACCACTTTTTGAAGGGGAGCCTTGGAGTAACTGGTAAAGTTGCTGTCATGTGATCAGGAGGTTACGGGTTCAAGCCTTGGAAACAACCTCTAGCAGAAATGCAAGGTAAGGCTGCATACGATACACCCTTGTGGTGGGGCCCTTCCCCGGACACCGCGCATAGCGATAGCTTTAGTGCACCGGGCTGCCTTTTTTTTTTTATGTGTACACACCACCCTCCTCAGACTTCACACTGGGTATGTTGTTGTTCTTACTGTGTAGATTTTGTTCCAATTTGTAGAAGTAGTGCAAATATAGTCCTTACAAAAATTATCTTTTTTGCACAATGTTAGACTCAGATCTAATGTTCACTTATATATTACCTAATCTTACGAACAAAACATAAAATTATCTTCTAACATTTGTAGTAACTACAAAACTTTAGATTCTGATCTAACATTTTCCTATAAAATCTTCAGTTTGCCCAGAAGTATCTACGGTCAAGGTTACAATGTATTGCAAGAGAACAACAATAACAACATATCCAGTGTATTCCCACAAAGTGGGTCTAGAGGAGGTGAAGTGTACGCAGTCCATACCACTACCTCATATAAAACAGAGAGGTTGTTTCCGATAGACTCTAGACTTAGGACAGATAATAGTATAACAAAGAAAAAACATAAAAGCAAACAACAAAAAGGGATATCATGCCGCTAGATAATAAAGGAAACAAAACACCCACAAGGTAATACTATAAACTAGCTATACAAAAATCATAGACATCACCAAAACACCACGAACAAGAGACTACAATAAACTACAAGCACTGATACAACCAAAGAACTTTTCCCTACTATTACGGACGTACTTCTACCTACTAACCCTCTACCCTAATCCATCTCCTCCACACCTGGATCATGTACTCACTCCTCCGTAAGCTGTAACCATTCCATGCCACGCGTAATCACCTCCGTTCAATATTTCTTCGCCCCTGCCTAAAACCATCCATAGTCAGCCTCTCACACCTCCGTACTAAACAACTATTCCACGAGGGAATTTTTTTCTTTAACGCACCCAGTATAATCTTATAAGTGAGGTCTCGGGGAGGCTAGAATGTATATTTTGCTCCTGCCTTGGAGGTAGAGAGATCGTTTTCTACAGAGCTCCACTCAAGGAAACGCATATCAAAGCACATACTTCCTTCATTTCATATTAATTGGACATTGTTAACTTGACATGTCACACAAAAAAACTTTAATTAGAGGTATATTTTACTAATTTTACCTTATTATAAACTTATTATGATGCTTTGAAACTCTAAATTTGATTATTATTGTTTTACCTAGTTATTTAATACTGAGTAGAAGGAGAAAATATAATAAAATTCTCTTGATTTTATAATTTGGATAAGTAAATTGAAATAACTATTTCTAGTTCTACTACTAATCAAAAAAAGAATGAATACCAGCAACTACACCAAAATAGAGGGATAAGCAAATTACATAGTACCATATATGTTGATGTTTTCAAAAAAGAAAGGCACCAAATCCAGTTCAGCAGTCTCCATGGACACACAAATAGAGCAATTGCGATGGCAGAACAACATACTATTACTATTATTTGAATTTCGTTCATTTTGTTTGAGTTATAAATTTACTATTACAAATTATATCTACAACGTCATTTGGGAATTACGACGTCGTCATCAGTGATGGGCAAAGGCAAATATCTGAGTGTTTTTAATTTTCTTTTGCTAAAGGCATCGATAGACACTCAAACTTATTGTCAAAATTCACTTAGACACCTAAACTAAGACTTGTTCTATCGAGCCCCTAAACCCCCCATATTTTATTCCAATTGAGCCTTTTTTGTCCTATCAGCAAAAAGCTCAAAGTGTATGTTGCACACACGCGATGACGTGGCAGAACGAACTAATTGGAAGCTGACACGTGACATTGTGGTCCAATAATTATTAAAAGTTAATTATAATTTTTTTAAAAAAATTATATAAAAATGGCATTGAGGAAATTATTAAAAAATAATTCTAAAATTATTTTTTAAAAAAAAACTGATTATTTAAAAAAAAATTATAATTTCTTTATAATACAAAAAAAAATTATAGTTTCTAAAAATCAGATTTTAAAAAGAAATATTTTAAAAATTTAAAAACTATAATAATCAGTTTTTTAAAAACTATAAAATTTTAGTTTTACAAACTATAATTTTTGATTATTAAAAACTATAATAATCAGTTTTTTGTAAAATTATAGTTTTTAAAAAACTTCATTTTTTTGTATTATAGTTTTTAATAATCAGTTTTTAAAAAGAAATTAAAAAAAAAATTATAATTTTTTTTTTTTAAAAAAAAATGGCATTGAATATCCAAATTATTAAAAAATAATTATAAAATTATTTAAAAAATAAAAATAAAAAATTGATTATTAAAAAGAAATTATAAAATTTTAAAAAATAAAAATAAAAAATTGCATTGAGGATCGAAATTCCAAATTATTAAAAAATAATTATAAACTTATTTAAAAAATAAAAATAAAAAACTGATCCAAATTATTAAAAATAATTTAAAACTTATTTAAAAAAAACTTATTATTATTAATAAAAAATTATAAAATTTTAAAAAAAGTGAAAATAAAAAACTCAAAAAAAAGTGAAAATAAAAATCTCTCCCGCCCGCGTTCATCTTCTTCCCCACTCCCCCACCCCCGACGTTCCTCTTCTCCATTAAACTTCTCCGTGAACCTCAAAAATACACACACACAGTTAGAGTGTAGGGTTGGCTGGTCCGTTTATGTTATAATTGCATAATTTTTATCTGCTCCTGTGTTGGAGCTTGCATTAATTACTGTTGATCTTCTAGGGGTGGGGTAGGGTTGAAGACGCAGGGGATGGGGTGGGGTGGGGTGTTGTGAAGAAGATGACATAGGAGAGGAGTGGAGGGGGGGGGGGTTGAAGACGCAGGGGTTGGGTGGGGGTGTTGTGAAGAAGATGACATAGAGGGGCGGGGTGGGTTGGGGTTGAAGATGCAGGGGGTGGGGTGGGGTGGGATGTTGTGAAGAAAATGACATAGGGGGGTGGAGTGCTTTTTTAAAAAAAGAATTAAGAAATTATAATAATTAAAAATTATATTAATAAATAATTTAAATATAAATTTTCTAATTAATATTTTTGGGCCCCCTCATTGCCACTTGGCACATTTTAATTCGTAATTTAGTAAAAAAAAAATCCTCACGCGCCTACAGCAAGTGCATTGCACGCGCAGTGCCATGTAAGCAAAAAATGTCCAATTGAAACAAAATGTGGGAGGTTTAGGGACCTGATAGGAACAGTCTTAGTTTAGGTGTCCAAGTGAATTTTGGCAACAAGTTTGAGTGTCTATCAATGCCTTTTGGCCTCTTTTTTTTTATAATCCTAAGACACCATAATTGGCTCTCATTTTATTTTATTTTATTTTATTTTCTACACCATTCACTTTTACTTACTTTGCAATCTCCTTTTCCATAGTACCTATTTGATTGATTTATAATCTCAGAATATGTTCGGGGTATTTTTTTATTTTTTTTTAATTTTCTCATGTTTGATTAGTCAAATATTTTTGAAATATTTTTTCTTAAGTGAGAAAATGACTATCCTACTATAAGTAGGAAAACAAGTTCCACAAGTAACAGGAGTTTGAACTCACAATCAACAGCATCTCAGCTGTGCCGCTCCTACCACTAAGTTATCCCACTACTTTGTTACGAATTTCCACCTATTAATATTTAAATCTATTGAGAATTTTTCTAATGTAATTATAAGCCTTAGGGTAGCGGGTGGAGATTTTCGGGAACCCCCACCGGCTACTGTAGATCTACCCCTGCACCGCCTTCCATAATATTTGTCTAAATTATATATATTTTTTGAATAATATTTTCTGCTTATATGCGGAACATTAAAAAAAGTAGAAAACAATATTTTTCTTGAAAGAACACTTCCGACATAACATTTTCGATAAAAAGTACTTTTCTTCGTACCGAACCACCCTCAGTGGACTTGGAGAAATGATTCGAGGAATGAGTAATCAAGATCCCATGCTGCTGCTGGGATTTGTTATATTTATTGGACCATCTTTAAAAGTATTTTTGCATAGCTAGACATTGATAAACTATATATATCAACTTCTATACGTTAAAAGACAATAACATACCCAGTGAAATCGTACAAGTGGGCATTCCTCATTGACGCCGGGCATCACATGAGCCCGGCCAGGTCCAAGACGAGCACGAGTGTCATTGCATGTTCCATTACAAGACACCTCTCACAAAATACCAAATTATAATTTGTGGAAAATAAGTGGAGCACCATACTGAGGCTGCATGGTTACTATGGACTGAGGGGCATGTGCATATGATGGGGAAAGTTCAAAAGAGAAGCCCTGTAGGATCATAGACAAAGCCATCTTTGCCTCCAACATGGCAAAGTTTTGTCCAATGCATATTCTCGGACCCCAGGAAAATGGAAAGTATGCAACTTGACCCTTAGTTGCACTTGATAGTCCTTCTTTGAATCTCTCTGGATTGAACTTGTTTGCATCTTCACCCCATATCTCTTTATCATGATGCAATAAAATCACTGGCAAAGAGATTAGTATACCAGCTGGTAGAGACAATTCTCCTAATACAATGTCTTCATTCACATCCCGGGTAAGTGTTGTTAATGGGGGATATAGCCGTAATGACTCGTACAAGATCATCGTTACCTGCAACAAAAGTGCTTCTCCTTCAGTTTAAGAATAAGACGCGTAGAAACTTAACATTACAGTTACAGAGACCATGCTTTGGTTAACTGCTCCCTATGATCAGGTCGCCAACCTTCTTAATCTTCCATACTGGGCAGATGTCAGCCCCAATATGTACATGGTCTTACGACTTTGCTGAGACATGTGGTTTTTGTATACACTCGCCCAAACATAGTCACCGGGACCTCCATTGTGAGGAGACAACCTTTATCTCGAATTTATGGGGCTACTTTGCCGAGCTTCATAAATTTTTGTGGCTTAAACTAATTCCTACATAGAGAGAAGTTCTGGAAATGAGACAATCCTGCTGTTGAAGACATAAGTCTTGAATAGCTTAAACTCGTCGATGAGAAGGTTACACAATTCAACATAGAGTCAAACTGAGCAGAAATCCCGAGTTCAAGTCTCACCCCACGATTATCGAAAGAAACTCACACGTGCCCCCTACCCCCTCTTCATGGCATCTTCTAGTCCACTATCAAACATTAGTGTCACAAAGCTCAGACCTTTTCATATTCAAAAACTCAAGCAACGACAGTAACAACTAACAATAAGAGTAGAAACTCATGGCACATGAATTGAATCAGCAAAACTGAAATACTCACAACTTTTAGACGATTTAATCCATCAAAATCTGGTTCCCGATTCCCAAACACTTGCAACACTTCTTCTCTGGCCTGGGTCTGCCAAACTTGATACTTACTCAACAATACCATAGTCCATAGGAGCAACACTGATGTAGTTTCTTGGCCAGCAAAATAAAATAACTTACATTCTTCGATCACTTCTTCAATGCTCATTCCAAAATCCTTGTTTCCATGCTGTTCAATTTCTTTAAAATTTGATTCAAGCAATATACCTAATAGATCCTCATTATCGGCGTCCCCTGCTTTCATTGTCTTCACTCTTTTATCAATAATACCTCTAATTGAGGCATGGACAGCCTCTTTTATTTCCTTCATTCTTTTGTTCCTCTTTGTTGGCAAAAATCTTTGGAAAAATATTACATAAAACAGCAAACCAAAATGCATTAGATAAGAAAGAAGAAGTAAAAGCAATGTGCATCTCCTAATGGACTTTATAGTTTGTAATAGAGTACTTTGGCTCTATGTTGTTTGGACTCTTCAAAAAAGTTACTGCACCCATGTCGGATCCTCCAGAAATGCACTACTTTTGGAGGATCCGACATGCACCCGTCATCATTTTTGAAGAGTTTGAACAACATAGCTTTGGCTACACTTTTCCAATTCCTTAATTTACCTCCAGCCTGGGATATATACTGATTGTACAGCATCCATAAAATGCTGAGCTTGTTCTTTTTGAAGTTCAAATATCTTTCTACCTTCTTCATAACTACTGCCAAAAGCTGTCCGGGAGATTACATCACTACTCAATTGCTGAAGGTGAGGCCATACATCTATCGTGTGTGAGACTTCAACTGAAACAACGTCTTCCCATTTGCTCAGCATCTCACTACAGCTCAAGTAAAAAGCTGGAAGCATATGCTGATCGAGAAAATAGTGAAAGAGGAAAAATGTTAATGGCACTAGCACTTGAACAGAATTAGGAATACAGATATAGTGATCCCATCAAGTATAAGTTGCTGGTTAAATCAAGAGAAAGAGCGTTCAAATAAAAATTCACGGTCAGGAATGATGAATCTCTGTACAATAAATCTAAGAAATTATTCCACTGAACATAGTCCTCTCTGGATGCAAGAAGAGCAACATGGACTAAATGCCAAGGAACTTGCGCAAAGAGAGTCCTGACAATTGATGATCAAGACGAGATTCAACTTTTTTCAACCATAAATCATTCTCTGATTGTCTTAAGTCAAGCTAGGTAGCAGAATTACTAAAAATAATCATATGTGGTATACATGATAGTCTAGCACGAAAAATAAGGCAAGTCAAAGCAGGAAAAAAAACTTTAGCCGGAACAGCAGCCAAGAAGCAAGAGCGAGCATTTTATCGATTAGTGGAAGAAGAACCAGAACAGTGAATGACTATCCAGACGAGATTCGACACTATAGAACCATAAGATCCTTCTATTTTTGTATAACTCAACTTCTCAGTTCAGATAGTAGAAATTACTCGGAGTAGTCATACACAGGATACATAAAAGTCTAGATCGAACAATAAGGAAGAAGCAAGAGCTCGCATTTTAACCCTTGTTAGATTAAGAACAACAAACATAACAATTTCTGGTTGACCAATCATGAAGTTGGAGGAGGAAGAGGGGAAAGAAAAGCAATGAAAAACCTTTAACTTCTCTAGATGGAAAGCGGGATTGATAATTTTTCTGTGTTTGGCCCATTTGTCTTCCTCATAGGCTGCTACTCCTCGTACCAATAATGCTGTTAACGGATTTCCATGAGGCTTTTGATACAAATAGATTTTGGAGAATACTTCCTTTATATGCTCAGGGTCCATGATTAATACTTGAGGTCTTGGACCCATCCATATAAAAGATTTTTTCCCTGCAAGCATATGTCTCGGGATTAACTACTAATACGAATTAGGAAATGAACATTTATACAACCAGAACTTTGAAAGAAATGAACAAAGCAATCTTCAGAAGATAACTAAATCAGGAGAAGAAGGCTCAATACAACATCAAATTTGATCTTTTAAAACTCTTACCTTTCAAGCGGAAGAGGCGATCTCTTGTAACTAGAGCAAGCACAGGTTTAATTTGATTCCATGCCGACTTGATTCATTTTTTATGAACCAAACGCATGTAAATTCTTTTAGATATTGGATGTGTGCCGGTGAGACACGAACCCAAGACCTCTACATGCTCGGTTATCATGTTGTGTGTCAGCAACTCATCTAAAAACTTAAGTTACTAAAGAAAAGCACACATTTGATTTACTTAATTGACTTCAAATCTTTAACAAACTACACTTAATAAGTACGCCGCATACATGCTATCCAGACAACTAGATTTTATCCTTAACAAAATGGAGGTCTTTGAAGTGAAACATGGTTATTTCACACAACTAAAATAAATTATAATTCAAAGTCTTGACCAGCTTGTTATTGCTAAAGTTCAAGGAAAAAGAGATTCATATACAGGAATATGAATGAGAGATTTGTGAAAACGGCTGATTTATGCAAATGTCCCCTTTTTAGGTTATCGTATAGATTTTGTATCTATTTTATAAAGTCGTGCAAACATAGGCTTTGCAAAATTCTCTTTTATAACAACGTTAGACTCAGGTCTAATGTATGTGTATACATTACCTAATACCTATTTACAGACAAAACATAAAATTGTCTTCTAACATGTGCAATAACATACAAAACTTTAGACTGTGACGTAACATTTTCTTAAAAGATCTTCAATTTGTTCAGAAGGTCTAAGGTCTGTTGGAAACCATAGCTTTTGGGTCTAAGTACGCCCATAAGGGGTGCTAGCTAATCAGACGGTCGATTAGTTAGTCCAACTCTTAATCCTTAAACCGTCTATATAAGTACCAATATAGGTGTTGGAAGACACATACTAGGAAACCTACATACTGCAAGGGTTATGGTTGACTCGAATACTACAAGATTAAGAAATTGCAAGATAGATTAAAAAATGGTCATTTACTACTCTCTCTGTCCACCTTTACTTGTTCATGAAATTGCAACTCTCTCTGTATGAAATTGCAAGATAGATTAAAAAATGGTCATTTACTACTCTCTCTGTCCACCTTTACTTGTTCATGAAATTGCAACTCTCTCTGTATGAAATTGCAAGATAGATTAAAAAATGGTCATTTACTACTCTCTCTGTCCACCTTTACTTGTTCATGTTTGACTTGCCACTGATGCAATCCACGCCCTAAAAAGCTAGCTATTAAGAGGGAAGAGTCCAAAGTTATATAAGCCCCACTTCAGCTCCCCATTTAACCGATGTGGGACTTTTTGCAGTAGGATCATAACAAACTACCACGCTCCACATCCGTCGTCCTCGACGGCTCCACTCTAGGTAGTTTTCTCTTTACCACAAGTAGGTAGCTTTTTCACAGGTAGCCCTTTTCAAGTAAGGTGCCCAGGCGCCTCCACGGCATAGTGGGCAGGGTCTGTCATTTTCCTTTCTTCTTCATTGAAGAATTTCTCAATTTCTGTTTAGGAACTGCTCATAAATTCAGCTCCTTAGGAAATTATTTTCCCAATTGAGTTCCAATTACTCCCTTCGTTTGGATTTACTTGTCACTATTTTCCTAATTTGATTTTCATTTTTACTTGTCCTTTTTAATAAATCAACAAAAGACAAATTACCCTTTAACATTAATTACTTATTCGGTTTTACTGCTCTTGATGCTCCTTGCTTTGTAAATTCACAGTATATTGCCAAAAAAAATAAATCCAATCACTTAGGCTCCAAATCATTTGTTTTCTCAATTAATAAGAGTAATATGGTAAAGTCACTATAGCAATCATTGTTTTCTTAATAGATGTGCCAAGTCAAAATGAAACTAAGGGAGTAGTTTTGTTGTATCAAATCAGACACACTCTTTAAAGAACAATAGATAAAAGAATAATATTACTGTATCACCCCTATTAATTATAAGCCTATCTAAACATTGAGAAGTGAATAGTATTTAGTTACAAGAATAAAATAGATACAAAATGATAAATTATTTCTTGATTTTTCAAACTGAACAAGCAACCTTTAGCAACTACTTTTATTATACTTTACAGGTAAACAGGTAAGCAGGGAGTAAGCAAGCAACTATTCCAACAAAAATTTCATTTGAAAACATACCATATTTCTTGATGGTTTCAAGAAAGAAAGGCAACATTCTTGGTCTCACATCATCATCAGACAGATTCATAGGCTTTGAGTAAGCTTCCTCAATCATCCTAGAAGAATCTTTCATGTCTCCATACAATATTCTGTATGAATTTCCTTTTAGACCTTGTTTTCTCAACAATTTCTCCAACTTTTTTGGTCTGAACCAAATCCAGTTCAGCACTTTCCATAGACACACAAACAGTGTAATTGCTATGGCAGCACAACATACTGTTACTATTATTTGAATTTTGTCCATTTTGTTTGTTTGAGTTAAAACCAACTTGTTGACTTCCTTATAGTTGCTGTGAGGGGTAGAGAGGTTGTTTTTGGTTGACGGTCGGCCCAAGGGGAACAGTTGAAATACCAAATTATAGTTTGTGGAAAATAAGAGGGGCACCATACTGAGGCTGCATGGTTATGCTGGGCAGAGGAGCATGGGCATATGATGGAGAAAGTTCAAAAGAGAAGCTTTGTAGGATCATTGACAAAGCCATATTTGCTTCTAACATGGCAAAATTTTGTCCAATGCATATTCTAGGACCCCAAGAAAATGGAAAATATGCAACTTGACCCTTTGTTGCACTTGATGTTCCTTCTTTAAATCTCTCTGGATTGAACTTGTTTGCATCTTCACCCCATATCTCTTTATCATGATGCAATAAGATCACTGGCGATGAGATTAGTACACCGGCTGGTATAGATACTTCTCCTAACACAATGTCTTCATTAGCCCGCCGACCAATTGTTATTACTGGGGGATATAACCTTAATGATTCATACAAGATCATCGTCACCTGCAATAATAAATCTTCTCCTTCAGTTATATCTTAGCATGACCGAGACATGTAAAAATTTAATGTTACAGTTACGGCGACCGTGGGCTTTGATAGCCCGCTCCCTTGTCATCAGTGATAAAGAAATGGACTTTGGGCGTAACTCAACCTCAAAAGCTAGCGGTGAGGACCAATGTGGGACTTTTTACCCACTCTAACACCCCCCCAGGCTTTGGCAGTGATAAAGAAACTCCCTAGTCATCAGTGATAAAGAAATGGACTTTGGGCGTAACTCAACCTCAAAAGTTAGCTCAAGAAGTGAGGATTGCCCAAGTCCATATAAGCAAACCACCAGTCCATTCCCCAACCAATGTGAGACTTTTTACCCACTCTAACAATCAGGTCACCAACTTTCTTGAACTTCTAGACTGGACAGACGTGTGTTTTTGGTAAATATTCGTATGGGCCTGATCACTCGACCCCATTTTGTGAAGAGACACCCTTATCCCAATTTTATGGGGCTACTTTGCCAAGTTCTTTAAATTTTGTGGCTTGACTAATTCCAATAGGTGTAGTACTCCACTAGCTAATAACCAACACAGCGAGAAATTCTGGAAATGAGATCAGCCCATCGTTGAAGAGATGAGGTTAAAACTTACAGATGAGATAGTCACACAATTCAACATGGTGTCAGACCGAGCAGAATTCCTGAATTCAAATCTCACCCCACTGATTATCAAAAGAAATGCACTCCTCTTAGGAATAATGACATCTTCTAGTCAACTGTCAAACCTTAGTATAATAAAGCTCCAACTTATCAAAATTAAGAACTCAAGCAACAGCAACAGCAATAGCAATAAGAGAAAAAATTCATGGCACATAAATTTGAACCAACAAAACCAGAATACTCACAACGTTCAGACGATTTAATCCATCAAAATCCGGTTGCCGACTCCCAAACACTTGCAAGACTTCTTCTCTGGCCTGTGTTTGCCAATCTTGATACCTACTCAACAACACTAGAGTCCATAGGAGCAACACTGATGTAGATTCTTGGCCAGCAAAATAGAATAACTTGCATTCTTCGATGACTTCTTCAATAGTCATTCCAAAATCCTTATTTCCGTGCAGTTCAATTTCTTTAAAATTTGTTTCAAGCAACATGCCCAATAGATCCTCATTATTGGCGTGCCCCGCTTCCATTGCCTTCAGTCTTTTATCAATAATACCTTCAATCGAGGACCGGACATCATTTTTTATTTCCTTCATTCTTCTGTTCCTCTTTGTTGGCAAAAATCTTTGAAATAGGATTACATAAAACAGTAAACCAACATGCGTTAGATAAGAAATTAAAGATGAAGGGAAGCAATGTGCATTTTTGAAGAACATTATAGTTTGTAATAGAGTACTTTACCTCCATCCTGGGATATAAACTGATTGCATAGATTCGGTAAGATGCTGAATTTGTTCCTTTTGAAGTTCAAAAATCTTTCTACCTTCTTCATAACTACTTCCAAAAGCTGTCCGGGAGATTACATCACTAGTCATTTGCTGAAGGTGAGGCCATACATCTATCTCAAGTGAGCCTTCAAGTGGAACAATGTCTTCCCATTTGCTAAACATCTCACTACAGCTCAAGTAAAAAGCTGGAAGCATATGCTGTTCGAGAAAATGGTGAAAGAGGAAAAATGTCAATGACGCTAAAACTTGAACAGAATTAGGTATAGTGGCACCGTAACCCTTTAATGTAAGTGACGGATCAATCAAACGAAAGAGTGTTCAAATAACAATTAAATCAGGAATGTTGAATCTCCCTATAATGAATAAATCCATTTTGATGTAACAGTAGCAAGATAAGAAAGAGCTAGCATTTTATTGATTCGAGGATGAAGAACTAGAACATTGACTGATGATCCAGACAAGATTCGACACTTTAGAACCATAAGATCCCTCTATGCTTGTCTAACTCGAGACAGATAGTAGAACTTACTCGAAACAGTCATATGTGCAGAGGATACATAAAAGCTTATATTGAACGGTAAGGAAGGCAAACAAAAGGAGATACAAAGGCATAGCCAGAGCAGTAGCCGAAAAGTAAGACCCTGCACTTTATCCATCATTAGATTAAGAATTGCGAACATAATAATTCCTGGTTGATCAATCGCGAAGTTTAAGGAGGAAGAGGAAAAAGGAAAGCAATGGCAAACCTTTAACTTCTCTAGATGGAAAGCGGGATTGATGATTTTTCTATGTTTGGCCCATTTGTCTTCCTCGAGGCTTGCTAGTCCGTGTATCAACAATCTTACTAATGGATTTCCACGAGGCTTTTGATACAAATAGGTTTTCGAGAGTACTTCCTTTATAAGCTCAGGGTCCATGATCAGTAATTGTGGTCTTGGACCCAACCATATAAAAGATTTTTTCCCTGCAACCATAAGTCTCAGGATTAACTAGTAGTACAAATTTAGAAATGAACATTTATATAAAGAAAAAGAAAGAAATGAACGAGTGATTTTCAAAAAATAAAGAAATCGGGAGAAGAAGGCTCGTTACAACTTAAATCAAATTCATAGTTTCGATTGAATCCAGTAGCTTTTACCCAAAATTCTATATTAGTATTAAATATATTTAGTTCTTACTCCAATAACTAAAAAAGAGCTACGATTTCAGTGGCAAGTTCAGAACCCATAAACTTCAAATCTTATCTCTGTTTGTGGAATGAATGAGGTTTGTGAATGATTTAAGTTATATACAATGGCTAAACATATTAGTGAATTTTCATCTTATATAGAAATAGGCTAGTTACTATTAATTTGTAATCAAAGGCAGATGTAGTCTTCTGGTACCGAGTTCATCTGAATCTTGAACTTTTGGCAAGGTGCATAATTTACGCCTAAAAATCTTCTAAAATTATACTAACAAACACTAGTACATATTGAACCCGTAAAACGTCTCTGCTGTAATTATCAAATACGTGACCTGATTGAATATAAAAAATTATTTTGAGTTAATGGTCAAACACACACATCTAAAGTATTCCTGTTTTTTGAGTTTCACACCTGAACTATCATTTGTGTGAGTTTACTACCTAAACTATCACCGACTATTTAAATGTTCACTTTTCCAACCTAAAAGTTCAGGTATATTTTTGTGAGACCATACCATATTTCTTGACGGTTTCAAGAAAGAAAGGCACCATCCTTGGGGCTACATCATCATCACCATCATCAGACAGATTCATAGGCTTTGAGATAGCTTCCTTAATCATCCTAGAAAAATCTTTCATGTCACCATACAATATTCTGTATGAATTCCCTTTTAAACCTTGTTTCCTCAACAACTTCTCCAACTTCTTTGGCGTGAACCAAATCCAATTCAGCACTCTCCATAGATACACAAAGAGAGTAATTATGGCAGCACAACAGACTGTTACTATTATTTGAACTGTGTCCATTTTCTCCTGAGTAAAAATTACCACCTTCTTGACTTTGTTATTAATTTCTGCCCCTCTATAAATCGTAGCTATCATGTGTCCCTGGGGATTAAGAGGACGATGTCATCATTGTTCACGAGGATTCATGTGATTTTCTCCTACGTGTAGAGTTTTTTCCATTGCCAAAATGGCTAGCTAGGTGTGCTTACTACCATGTACAAATGCTTTTTATTGTGACCGAAAAGCCAACTACTTGTTTCATAATTTAGCTTACGTCTTGTTTGTTAAATGTCCAAGCGGCTCTTTCTAATTTGTCATATCAATAAAGCTTTTCATTGGTTCTTGAGCTTGATTTATCAAAAATAATTTCTTTACTTCGAGGTAGAATAGGAGTAAGATTTCTGTATACTCAGTTGAGACTACACTAGATATGTTAGAAGGTTGAAGTCTAGATAGGTGGTCATTGGTCAAAGGATACATTTCATCTACTTTATTCTCTCCTATTGTTTCGAGAGGTGGACATCGATTGATTATTTATTTTGTTAGATTAATTCGAGTTCTAGTTTATTACTCATAGGCCAAAAGGGCCAGGTCTGCTTACCTCCATGTACAAATGTTTTTTGTTGCAATAAAATATTTATATATAATTAATAGATTTCCTGATACAAATACGAGTTCGGCGACAACAACATATATAGGGAAGGTGGGGTGTACATAGACCTTACCCTTGTCTTTATGCAGTACACAGGTTGTTTCCGTACCCGTATCTAATATTGTTACTCCGTCCATGAACCGCGCGGGTCTCAATAAACTTTATTATATTACAAGATACCTCTCATAAGATATCAAATTATAGTTTGTGGAAAATAAGTGGAGCACCATACTGAGGCTGCATGGTAATTATGGACTGAGGGGCATGTGCATAAGATGGAGACAGTTGGAAAGAGAAGCTTTGTAGGATCATAGACACAGCCATCTGACATGGCAAAATTTTGTCCAATGCATATTCTAGGACCCCAAGAAAATGGAAAATATGTAACTTGACCCTTTGTTGCACTTGATATTCCTTCTTTAAATCTCTCTGGATTGAACTTGTTTGCATCTTCACCCCATATCTCTTTATCATGATGCAATAAGATCACTGGCGATGAGATTAGCACACCAGCTGGTATAGATAGTTCTCCTAATACAATGTCTTCATTAGCCCGCCGGCCAATTGCTGTTACTGGGGGATATAGCCTTAATGACTCGTACGTGCAAAATCATTGTTACCTGCAAAAAATGCTCCACCATCAATTACATCAAGCATGAATGAAACCTGTAAAAAGTTGCTATTATATTTAAGGCCTTCATTGCCAAAGGCAGAGCCAACCCTCTTGAGGGGGTTCGTCCCAAACCCCCTTTGATGGAAAAATATACTATTTATACATGATTAAAATTAATTTTTATGTGGTTATAGTAGGTGTTGAACACCCTCGACTTAGTTTTCTTTGAATATTGAACCCCCTTACTTGAAATCCTGGCTCCGCTTCTGTTCATTCCTTGGGGCTTCACAAACTTCCTTGACCTTGTGGCATTGAGCAGGCATCAGCCCCCACACATAATCTTACGACTATGCAGAAACCTAAGTTTTTTGTAATCAGTCGGTCGTGCCTGATCACTGAGACCCCGGCTTCTTTGCTGGCTTCCTTTATTAGTTGTGGCTAAACTAATTCCTACGAATGGAGTATTACTCTAGCTTGTAACCAACATAAAGAGAAGTTACTGAAATGAGATTAATCCCTCTATTGAAGACAAAATTCTCAAACAACTTAAATTGATACATGAGATAGTCACACAATTCAAGGTATTTATAACACAAGCATAAATCCCTAAGTTCAAGTCTCACCTCATCGATAATCAAAAGAAATTCACACGTGCTTTTAGAAGAGGGGGCCCCTTCATTCCAAAGGAAACCATAGCATCTTCTAATCCAGCATCAAACATTAGTATCAAAGCTAGAGTCTCTTCAAATTCAAGCAATAGAAATAACAATGATAGTAAGGCACTGTGAAAATATTAAAGTAGATTTTTTGGAAGAATAGATTTCTAGTTTAGTTTCTAGAATAGTTTAGTGTAGCATCTTGTAGAATGATCTAGATATTTTAGAATAGTGGTAGAAGATAAAGATGACTAAATTTTCATCTTGAATAATCTAGATATTCTAGAGTAGTAGAAGATAAACATCACTAGATTTTTCTTGTAGAAGTATCTAGAAGTTTTTCTAGAATCATCCATGAACAAGTATAAATAGGGATGGTCTTGTACATTTGTAACCATCCAAAAAATAAAAAAACCAAAAAAACAATTCAATTCAAGAAGCCTTCTTCCATAACAAAGTCTTTCTTTCTAGCTTCCTCTTCTTAGTTGAATCTTCCGATCTTAGTTAACGATCTTGGGCTAGCAGAAGGTCTCTCCAACTACACTTTTCTTCAGATATTCTCAACATGGTATCAGAGCCATAGCCACACGTTGGCTTCTAAATTTTATTTCAAGATTGGGTTAGTGATAGATTCAACTTGTTTCTCTTTATGGATTTTAGCGGTCGTGATAATGGATTGGGCATGGAGTTGTTAAATCAGTCCAATTACAAGGCATGGAAGACATGTATGGAATCATACCTTGTGGGTGAGGACTTGTGGGATATTGTCAACAGAAGTAACATAAGTCCTCCTGTCGACGAACCGGAAAATGATGGTGCATATAAGAAGTAAAAGCAGACTAATGCGAAAGCGGAATTCATCTAGAAGAAATCCATCTCCTCCAGTTTATTTGATCATATTATAAGGTGCAAATCAGCCCACGAAATATGGAGGACCCTCAATCAGTTATTCGACAAGAAGAATGAAGCTCGGCTGCAGATATTGGAGAATGAATTGGCTAATGCCAACCAAGGTAATCTTTCTATTTCCAAGTATTTCTTAAGAATTAAGAATTTATGTTCTGAGATCTCCTTATTAAATACGGACGAGGCTATCTCTGAAGCACGAATGAGAAGAATTATCATTCATGATTTGAAACCAGAATACATTCCCTTTGTGACATCAATTCAGGGATGGGCTAAACAGCCATCCCTGGAGGAATTTGAGAATTTGTTGTCGTCACAGGAGTTACTAGCAAAACAACTGGCTGGTGAATTTGTCAAAGAAAGGGAAGGAAATTCTCTTGTAGCAGACAAGAGAAACGTTAAAGGAAAAGCAAAAGATATACCTCATTCTCGATTCGCATGTGGTTCAAGATCGCCTGGAAAGAAGGAAGAGTCTTTTAACAATTATAAAAAGCCTCCCAAATGTTATCGGTGTGGCAAAGCAGGACATATAAGAAGATATTGCTGAGCCACTGAGAGCAACATGGTTTATACTGAAAAAGTTGTTGAAGAAGAAAAAGGCTGGAAAGATGCTTAGAAGCTGAGAATCGACCAATAAATGCCTTGGCTTTCATAAATTTGGAAAAAGATTGGAGCAAATATAATACAATCCATCTTGAGGAGAAGGAAACACTGATAAGAGGCAAGAAGATAGTAAAGACTTTCAGACTGGAGACGTGGAAGCTGCTATCAAGGAAACCAAACAAGCAAATCCTGGCAATAAAAGTCTGGACGTAGAGGATATTAAAGTAGATTTTGAGCAGACATTGTCTAAAACTCTATATGCTAGTGATGACTTTATCGAAGAAAGCATTAAAGGAGATTGAATAGAAGTTGAAGTCTCTGATCAATCATCTATCATATCAAGTTCAATCACTGGCTTAGAGAACATATTAGAAGTTGATAAAGTAGCTAAAGATCAAAGAGATGAAGACGCTGAAATTGAAGTCCCAATTTCAGATGGAGAGACATATAATATGATTGAAGAGCTAGAAACAAAATCTAGTGGTGGATCACATTATGATGTTGATGCTTCACAAAAAATTGATGATCAAATCATCATCGAATCAAATGAGGAGGCTTATACAAATGAAATATCCTTGTGTTACAGAGTTGCTTCAGAAAGAGTAAGTTCTAAAATCTTAAATGCTAGAGCTCCAAACTTTTCCATCGCATGTGTGTCTCCAGATAATGAAGTTGTGGAGGAGTTCAGTGAAAGGGGAAGCTCGAGAACTCAACATCATAAAACTCATCTAGGACAAATCAATGATGGAAAATCTTCATTATTGGAAGAAGAAAGAAGAGTCTGAAAAAAACTGCTAAGAGTTTCACCAAGGCGTGGTTCAAAGCTTCGTTTGAGTTCTTCCACGACAAGTTCGGAGTAGCATCAAAAAAATTACTTTAAGGGAGAGTGTGAAAATATTAAAGTAGATTTTTTGGAAGAATAGATTTCTAATTAAGTTTCTAAAATAGTTTAGTGTAGCATCTTGAATAAACATCTTTTAGAATTATCTAGATATTTTAGAATAGTGGTAGAAGATAAAGATGACTAAATTTTTATTTTGAATAATCTAGATATTCTAGAGTAGTAGAAGATAAACATCACTAGATTTTTCTTGTAGAAGTATCTAGAAGTTTTTCTTGAACCAACCATGAATAAGTATAAATAGGAATGGTTTTATACATTTGTAAACATCCAAAAAAAAAAAAAAAGACAATTCAATTCAAGAAGCCTTCTTCCATAACAAAGTCTTTCTTTCTAGCTTCCTCTTCTTAGTTGAATCTCTCGATCTTAGTTAACGATCTTGGGCTAGCAGAAGGTCTCTCCAACTACACCTTTCTTCTGCTATTCTCAACAGGCACAACAATTGAACCACCCAACTGGAATACTTACAACTTTTAGACATTTAATCCATCAAAATCAGTTTCCAATAAGTGGAAGGGGGACTCTTTTCCAATAAGTAGATGAGATGGTCATATAATTCAACATGGTGTTTATCACACAAGCAGAAATCTTGAAATCAAATCTCACCCTACTGATAATAGAAAAAAAAATTCGCGTGCTTGTAAAAGAGTTCCCCCTTCCTAAGGAAACCATGGCAACTTCTAGTCTGGTATTAAACCTTTAGTGGTCTTTTAAAATTCAAGCACTCAAGTAATAGCAATAAAAATTTAAGTAAATGACCTTGGTACATAGACTGAACTAAAAAAACTAGAATACTTACAACTTTTAGACGATTTAATCCATAAAAATCTGGTTTTTGACTCCCAAAGACTTGTAAGACTTCTTCACTGGCCCGTGTCTGCCAATCTTGATACATGCTCAACAATACCAGAGTCCATAGGAGCCACTCTTATGTAGTTTCCGCGCCAAAAAAATAGAATAGCTTGCATTCTTTAATGACTTCTTCGATGCTCATTCCAAAGTCCTTGTTTCCCTGTTGTTGGATTTCTTTAAAATTTGATTCCAGCAATATGCCTAATAAATCCTCATTATCAACGTCCCCCGCTTCCATTGCCTTTAATTTTTTATCAATAATACCTCTAATTGAGGACCAAACATCCTTTTTATTTCCTTCATTCTTCTGTTCCTCTTTATTGGCAAAAATCTTTGAAATTATTTTATAAAACGAAAAAACAGAATACATTCACAAAATCAGAACTAATCAATTTGCACTTCCTAATAAACTTTGTAGTTTGTAATAGAGAACTACAGTTACATTTTCCAAAATCTTAGGAGAATTAAGTTTCTAAAATCAAAAATATTTCTACCTTCTTCATAACTACTTTCGAAAGCTGCCCGAGAAATCACATCACTGCTCAATTGCTGCAAGTGAGGCCATACATCTATCTCATATTGTAATTATACAAAATAGCAGTAAGCTTCTTGTTTATTCAACAATGGAGGAAGTACAGAGTTTGATAGTGTTTGTAGAAGAAAGAAAGGAAGTTCTAGAGGAATAAAATGAGAGAGAAGAGTAACTGCCTGTATTAATTCATTAAGCACAATGTACATTGTCATATATATACTAGCTTGTGATATGCCTAACTAACTCAACTAGCCGTTAACAACTTTTATAACTAACTGCTAAAACAGTTAAAACTGAAAAACTGAAACAAGTCTCCTTTATTCTCTACTTGTGGTTAGCACTTCTTCAATGTCTTCAACACTCCCCCTCAAGCTAGGAAGGTGTGAAGATGTCACAGATTCCTATCTTGGTATTGAGATAAGTTTGTTGAGCTCTTGTCAGTCCTTTAGTCAGCATGACTGCAGGTTGATCTTGAGTTGCAATGTAGTGAGTCTTGATCATTCCTTGAACTATTTTTTCCCTTATAAAGAAGCAGTCAATATCAATATGTTTTGTCCTCTCATGATATATTGGATTAGCTGTTATTTGTAGAGCAGACCTGCTATCACTGAACACAACTACAGATAGTATTACTTCATTTCCAATTTCCTTCATCAGACCTAGAATCTATACCAGTTCAACTGTTACTGCTGCAAGACTTCTGAATTCTGCCTCAGCTGAGCTCTTGGAGATAGTATTTTGTTTCTTTGATTTCCAGGATACTACTGACTCTTCAATCTTCAAAAAATAACTAGTCACAGACCTTCTAGTTTAAGGACAAGATGTCCAGTCTGCATCACAGTAGGTACTCACTTTAGTATCTGAGCCACTAGACAACAACACACCTTGACCTGGTTGTCCTTTCACATACTTTACTACTTTGAGTGTTGCCTCCATGTGTGATCTTTTAGGGTCTTGAAGAAACTATCTGAGTGTTTGAACACAAAAGGCTATGTCTGGCCTTGTCATAGTTAGGTACAACAGCTTGCCAATCAATTTTTGATAAGCAACTTGATTTGCTGGTGGATCCTTAGTAGTCTGTCCATGCTTAACATGCCCATCAAACTGTCTAGATGTTAGCTTGGTGTAGTAGTCCATAG
Organism: Capsicum pubescens; assembly: GCA_030864215.1. NCBI lineage: Eukaryota > Viridiplantae > Streptophyta > Magnoliopsida > Solanales > Solanaceae > Capsicum > Capsicum pubescens. Next base: position 348,560,707 of record CM061544.1, on the reverse strand, counting down.
GAGTAGTTACAGGCTTGGCTGTTGTTAAGCCTAGCTCAGATAGTAACTCTAAAGCATATTTTCTCTGATGCATTAATATTACTTTGTTAGATTTTGCAAATTATATTCCTATGAAGTATCTCAGCTCACCTAGATCCTTCATCTTGAAGTTTTGGTGTAGAATTGTCTTGGTCTTTTTTATCAACTTTAGGTTGTCTCCAGTGATCAACATATCATCAACATACACTAGCACAAGAATGATTCCTTTTGTTGTTTTTCTGATATACAAAGATGGATCATATTGACTCTGAATGAAGTGAGATCTTACCAAGGCCTATGATAGCTTGGTATTCCATTGCCTTGGTGTTTTTTTAAGGCCATATAGGGATTTTAGTAGTCTACATACTACATTCTCCCCCTGACTAGCAAATCCCTGAGGTAGGTCCATGTACAATTCACCATATAGATCACCATTTAGGAAAGCATTGTAGACATCCATTTGTTGTACACACCAGTGTTTTCTAGCTGCTGCAGCAAGTACAGTTCTCACTGTCTTCATCTTCACAACAGGAGAGATTGTTTCTTGGTAATTAATGCCTACTCTTTGGCCATAGCCCTTTGCTACTAGTCTTGCTTTAAACCTCTCAACTTCACCTGAGGCCTTATACTTTACTTTATATATCCACCTGCAACCAATAGCCTTCTTCCCTTTAGGCAGGGGAACTACCTCCCAAGTATTATTAGAATTCAAGGCTTCTATTTCATTCTTCATTGCTTCCACCCATCTAGGATCTTTGCAGGCTTCAGAGTAGCTTGTAGGTTCAACAACACATGAAGTGTTCATCACATAACTCTTATAGGACTGGGAAAGTCTATCATAAGACACATGATTTGCAAGACCATGAGGTACTTTCTTTGTGTTTTTAGAAACAAAGTCATTCATCCATGTTGGTGATTTTCTTTCTCTATTTGACTTTCTTTGATCCTGAGATGCAGCTGGTTGAGATGTAGCTTGTGTAGTGGTAGGAATGCTCTACAGTTATTGCTCTTGTTGAGTAACCCCTTGACTTCTACTTGACATCCTTTAGTATACCTTAGTTATGGATTGTCTGGGAGCAGGTTCACTTGGTGGTAGCTTCTCTTGCTGATTGTTTGAGGTAGTAGTCCTTTGGGATGAGGCATGTATAGGAATCTGCATGATATCAGTAGTTACTGGATATTGATCTTCTAAAGAAAACACATGTTGAGGTGACTGAGGCTGTTTCTTGACCTCCTTAAAAGGAAATATATCTTCCCTGAATGGTATATCTCTACATACAGAAAAAATATTAGTAGATAAATCATACAGAATATATCCTTCTGAGTGCTAGAGTACCACCATCATGATGTATGTCCTTGCTCTAGACATGAGTTTATCAAGTTCATTCAGTACTTTGGCATAGCACAGGCACCCCATTACTCTGAGATGATCACAATTTGGCTGCTTACCATATAGTTTTTAATATGGACTCACAATCTGGATAACTGGGCTAGGCAACCTATTGATAATATACACTATAGTTAGAATACAATAACCCCAGAACCTTATTATAATTTCAGCCTGAAACCTGATAGCTCTTGTCACTTCTAGGATGTGTCTGTGTTTTCTCTCAACAACACCATTTTGCTGAGGGGAATATGGACATGTAGTTTGATGAAATATGCCATGCTCCTGGAAAAACTTCTTACATATTGAGTTGACAAACTCAGTACCATTATCAGTCCTTATAACTTTGATAGCCTTGTCAAATTGAGTTTTGACATACATAAGAAAGTGTTGGAGCTGAACACACACATCAGACTTAAGTTTTAACAGAAATATCTAAGTATACCTTGAAAAATCATCAACCGCTGTTAGAAAATATCTATTTTCATTCATAGTTGGTACTTTGTAAGGTCCCCAAACATCCATGTACACAAGATCAAAACAACTTGTACTTTGACTGTTAGTAGACAGAAAAGGTAACCTAGTTTGTTTAGCACTAGGACAGATACTACATTGCTTTATTCTATCTTCTGTTACTTGAACTTTTTGAGATATAACTCTTTTCAGCACACTGGTTGATGCATGTCCCAACCTTTGATGCCACAGATCTACTTCAGTTTGAGTTCTTTCCACACAGCTGGTTTACTAGATGCTTTAGTTGCTACTGCGACCTCTTTCTTTGACTGATCTCCAAGCACATATAGTCCTCCATCAAGCTTACCAATCCTCCTCACCTTTCCAGTATAAAGATCCTAGAAAACACAGAAATCAGGAAAGAAATTCACTGAGCAATTCCACTCCTTAGTCACTTGTGACACTGATAGAAGGCAACATGTAAACAATGGAATGTGATAGACATCTGTGATGTTATTTTCTTCTGACAGGCAACTAGTTCCTACATGAGTGACCATTGTAGTGTCACCATTTGGTAGATATACCTTATTTGTTTTTTCCAAATCTGTAACACTCTTGTTAAGTAAAAGGTCTGAGTTTCTAACCATATGGTTAGTAGCACCAGTATGAGGCTAGACAAGCAGAAATACCTGCACTTGTTACATTTGCAGACTCACAAGGTGTGTTGCCAGAGTTGTTTTTGTTGATCATTTGCAAGATTTGATCATATTATTCCTTGGTGAATACAATATTTCCCATCTGACTCAACTGCTCCAACTGACTATCAGACACTAGAGACTATCTTGCATCCTTAGTAGACCACTTCTGCATAGACTTAGAATGAGAGTACTGACCTGCACACTGATCATAGCCACCCTGATCTATTGAAAACACATTGTAAGCTTTGTTGTTTTCTTCATGTTTGAACTTCTTCTTGGCCTTGTAATCTTTAGGATAGCCTACTATCTTCCAGCAGTTTTCCTTAGTGAGCCCCTTCAGTTTGCAGAAATCACATTGCAGATTGAAATTTTTCTTGAACTTCTGATTGTTGTTTCCACCTGGACCATTTCTTGCATACATGGCTATCTCAAGGTTCTTGGCATTAAGTGCAGGATTCATTCCCAAGATTCCAGCCTGACTTGCAACAGATTTGTGACTTTCATCACTTATGATCATTGTATAAGCTTGGTTCACATTTGGGAGAGGGGTCATAAGCAAGATTTGACTTCTTGCTTGAGTGTAGGTATCATTCAGACCCATAAAAAATGGAAACAATTTCAGTTTCTGCAGATACAGTACATATTCTTTTGATTTTTCACATTCACACCCAGGTGCAGGCACAAGAGCCTCAAATTCTTCCCACAAAACCTTTAGTTTTGAGAAATACACAGACACTGAGGTAGTTTCTTGAGATAATGTGACTATTTCTTTGTGCATATTAAAGGTTCTTTCCCCATCAGTTTTGTTAAATCTTTCAGATAGCTCATTCCAAACTACATTAGCCACAGATGCATACATAATTCCACCAAGTAACTCTTTAGAAACTGAATTCATGATCCAAGAAAGTACAATTGCATTGACTCTTTCCCAGTAACAGCTCAACTCATTTAAGAACTTATCTTTAGAACACGTTCCATCTACCATGCCCAACTTATTTCTCCCTAATAAAGCTACACGCATGGATCTAAACCAGATTGAGAAGTTCTCAACTCCTGTCAATTAAAAAGAGATAATTTGTATGCCACTTACGTCAGAAGGGCCGATAAAGAGAGAATGATTGTAGTTCAATGAACTGGGAGTAACTCTGGATGCTTCAGCAGCATCAACAACAACATTTTGATTCACCATTATTGCAGATTTGTAAACCTTGATTCAAGACTTCTTGATCTTGATTCAATATGCCAAAATCGATCTTGCTCTACTAGTTTTCTAGTGAGTAAAGCTCTGATACTATGTAATTATACAAGATAGCAGTAAGCTTCTTGTTTATTCAACAATGGAGAAAGTACAGAGTTTGATAGTGTTTGTAGAAGAAAGAAAGGAAGAGAACTGAGAGAGGAAAAAGATGAGAAAGAAGAGTAACTGCTTGTATTGATTCATTAAATACAATGTACATTGTCATATATATACTAGTTTGTGATATGCCTAACTAACTCAACTAGCCGTTAACAACTTTTATAACTAACTGCTAAAACAGTTAAAACTGAAAAATTGAAACAAGTCTCCTTTATTCTCTACTTGTGGTCAACACTTCTTCAATGTCTTCAACACATATGAGCCTTCAACTGAAACAACGTCTTCCCATTTCTCAGCATCTCTCAGCAGCTCAAGTAAAAAGCTGGAAGCATATGCTATTTGGGAAAATGGTGAAAGAGTTAAAATATCAATAACACTAACACTTAAACTGAATAGAAATACACATATAGTGATACCAAAGAGTGATCTCTTTATAATAAATAAATCCATTTTTCTCTAATAAATCAAAGAAACTATTCCACGAAATGTAGCGGTCTAAGGATACAAGAATAGCAACATGGATGAGATTCAACATTTTTTAACATAAAATCCTTCTCCAGTTTAACCGCTAGGTAGCAAAAATCACTCGAAAGAATCATATGTGGATAATATGCAAGTCCAACAAAAAGAAGGCAAGTCAAACCGAAAAGAAAAGGATGCCAGAGAAGCAAGAGCGAGCATTTTATCCATTGTTAGATTATGAACCGAAGGAGAAAGGAAAACAATGACAAACCTTTAACTTCTCCAGATGGAAAGCGGGATTGATGATGCGGGATTGATGATTTTTCTATGTTTGGCCCATTTGTCTTCCTCATAGCGTACTAGTCCTTGTACCAATAATGCTGCTAATGGATTTCCACGAGGCTTTTGATACAAATAGGTTTTCAAGAGTACTTCCTTTATAAGCTCAGGTTCCATGATTAATACTTGTGGTCTTGGACCCAACCATATAAAAGATTTTTGCCTGCAAGTTCAGGATTAACTACTAGTACAAATTTTGAAATAAAACATTTATACAACCAGAAAGAATGAAATGAACAGAGTAATCTTCAGAAGATAACTAAATCAGAAGAAGGCGGCTTGTTACAACTTCATCAAATTTGATCTTTCAAAACTCTTACTTTCCAAGAGAAAGAGGCAATCTTTTGTATTAGATAATGGTTGTGTGACGGTGAGACTCAAACCCAAGAGTTAGAACATCTTTTATTCACTTAATTATGTCTTCAACTCTGAAACAACCTACACTTGAGTACACACTCCATACATGTTATCCAGATAACTTCAATTTATCCTTAACAACATGGAGGTCATTGAAGTGAAACATGATTTTTAACACAATTAAACTAAAGAATAACACCACATTTACATTCTTGATCTTCAAGGTTCCATTGTTGTTGCTATTTAACATTCATCACAGGAAGTTGGGGTCTGACCTAGGCTAAGGTCTTCGGACTCAGCATTATAACATCATCGAAGTCTATATTTCATACAATTCTCTCTTTTACTCACCTTATATATTATTTTTACTTACTTAATTCACAATATCCAAATGTTAATAACCGGATCTATAGCAAGTTAAGCTACGACTCATGCATGTCCTTAATGTTGGAGTTGTAAGTTAACTTCAACTCTTTGAAGTCAAAACAAAGAAAGAAAGAAAGAAGAGAACAAATAATTTACTGCACAAAGGTTTGATTTTATTTGAAGTGGTGCTTAAATACTAAAAAAATTCAATAACTAATGTCTATAATTAAGCCACTACGTTGTACATGATTCCGTGATCAGCAATATCCAAAATAACTAAACCACTAATATCTAAAAAACAACCACTAAACTAAGTTAACAGAACATGACTTAAAAAAACTGGATAATGTCAAACATGGCTACAAAACCTGGATAATGTCCAGCAGCTGCTTCAACTTTTACTACAGTAACTGAGTCAATTAATTAATACCTCTCCTTGCTTCAGTTGCTGCAAATTCTAAGTCTTTCTCTGAGAAATTCAAATCTACTCTTTGGCAAGGATTTGTTAAACATATCTGCAGTTGAAGATCCGTCTTGCAGTATTTTTTTTCTATCTGGTATTCGATACCCGCATTGGAGTCCGACTAATCCGGATTCATGCTGCGTAGGGCCCCATTTGATGGGAAGCGCTCCCTTTGAGTGACGGAGTTCGGTGAGGACCAGTCAGATCTGTGTGGATTAATTTTAGCTTTTCAGTGGCTCTCCAGGTTACTTTCTTGAAAGGAAGTCTTGCTTGCTTGCCAAATTGACAAGTTCTGCAATCTGGTATTTCGGCTTCAAGATTAGGCAGCCTTTGAACCAGATCTTTTTTTTGTGAGTTAATTACAGCAGCATGGTTGAAATGTCTGAGTCTTTTATGTGGAACTTGTGCATTGATCTTAGTTGCAGAATAAGCTTTTTGCTAATTATCTAAAAAATCCAATATAAAGCTCTTTCCCTTCATCATTACCTTGAATAAATTTTTGCCATCTTCATCCTTGATTTGACAGTAATTGGATTCAGAGAGAAGTTTGAAACCATTCTCAAGCATCTGGCTAACACTTAACAGACTATGACTAATATTAGGTACAAAAAAGCACATCTTTGATTAGTTTTATACATGAGGAGCATTTCATTTCCATAGTACCTTTGCCTTCAGCAGAAATATAGTCTCCATTACCAACTTGTACTTTGAAAATTACTGAAGTATCCAACTCCTTGAAGAGATCACGATCAAATGTCATGTAGTTTGTGCAACCACTGTCAATAAGCTACTTGTCACTCGAGCAGCTAATTGCCAAACATGTCGCTACAAAGAGCTGTTCTTCATCTTCCTGATTAGCTACCTGTGCAACATTAGTTAGCTGAGTGTTGTCCTTGCAAACCTTCTGATGATGTCCCATCTGCTGATATGTCTCACACTGTTGGTCTGGCCTTCTCCAGTATTTGAACGGTGGATGACCCTTCTTTCCATAATGCTTGCAAGGAGGAAAATTATGTTTCGCTCCCCTATTGATCCCAGGAGAATGATAACCTGAGTTTTTCTTGTTGTTCCACTTCTTCTTTCCTTGGTATCCCTGGTTTGATTGAACTTTTGCAGGTAGTTCACCCTCAACAGATCCTTCGGACCTCATAAGTTTTCTCTATTCTTGTGCCTACAAAGCATTCAATAGTTCTGCCAAACTAATCTGTGACAAATCCTTAGAATTTTTCAGTGCGTAAATAGTTGTTTCAAAACCTTTTGGGGACTATTACTAGAATTTTTTGAACCAATCTAGAATCAGGAAATTCAGAGCCAAGTAATCTTACATTGTTGGAAATGTTGAGTAATCTATCAGAATACTCTTTGATTGTCTCTGAATCCTTCATCTTCTGAAATTCAAATTCTCGGATCAGGTTAAGAGTACGCATACCTTTGATCCGTTCATATTCTTTCTTTAGGAAATTCCAGACCTCAAAAATTGATTTCAATGTCATAATCCTGACAAAGATTTCAGATGAGACTGCAGTGAATAACGTTGCTCTAACCTTTGATTTTCTTGTTTTCTTTTCCTTGTGATTCCTCATATGCGCCATGGTTGAATTTTCAGGCAAGGGAGGAACTTCGTAGTCCTCCTCAACAGCTTCCCACAAATCATTTGCCTCCATTCTTACTGCCCAGACATGATAGCCTTCACCTTTGAAGATAGGTGGTGCTAGTGCAGTGAAAGGAGTCTCTGAATTCATAGAAGAAGAAAAACAAGAAGAGAAAGATATGTTTCCCTCAAATGCAGGTCCCTCAAGAAGAGAGTTCTTAATACCAATTTATTGGAGTTGTAAGGTTAACTTCAACTCTTTGAAGTGAAAACAAAGAAAGAAAGAAAGAAGAGAACACATAATTTACTGCACAAAGGTTTAATTTTTCATTAATCTAAAGTGTTGCTTAAATACTAAAAAAATGCAATAATTAAAGTCTATAATTAAGTCACTACTTTGTACATGATTCCATGATCAGCAATATCCAAAACAACTAAACCACTAACATCTAAAAAACAGCTACTAAACTAAGTTAACAGAACATGACTTAAAAAACTAAATAATGTCCAACATGGCTAAAAAAGTTCGATAATATCAAGTAACTGGTTCAACTTTTACTGCAGTAACTAAGGCAATTAATCAACACTTAACCTCATACAACTTTAGTAAATTAAAGATGGTCATATACTAAACAGTTACTCCAAAAAGGGACAACCAAATGTGAAAACATACCATATTTCTTGATGATTTCAAGAAAGAAAGGAAACATTCTTGGGACTATATCATGATCAGACAGATTCATGGGCTTTGAGGTAGCTTCCTTAGTCATCCTCGAAAGTTCTTTAATGTCACCATACAATATTCTGTATGAATTCTCTTTTAGACCTTGATTCTTCAACAACTTCTTCAACTTCTTTGGACTGAACCAATCCAATTCAGTACTCTCCATAGACACACAAACAGAGTACTAATAATTACTATGGCAGCACAAAAATATGTTACCATCATTTGAATTCGAGTAAGAACAAGCTTCTTAGACTTGGTTATTAATTTCTACCTCTGTAAATCATATTCCGAACATCCCAATTATTTGTGTGAAAGAACCAAAGAAAATGTACTTTTTGTCAGAAACCTTTTTCAAGCATACGCTTAGTGATGCAATCCCTCTTCAACTTATATGATGTAGTTTGACTTGAAATGGATTTTTCTTAAAAAAACAAAAAAAAAAAGTTTTTCAAACTTTATAATTTAAAATATGTTATAAGTAGATATTTATGTTGTTATATATGAATTTATTAAAAATAAAATAAATATTTTAAAATTAAATTGTAGTACTAAATATAGAAATGTGTAGTTTTTTTATTGATAAAAAGGAAAAATGAGTCATATGATGAATAAAGAGTAATAAGGTTTGGCACAAACTTCAATCTTATGCAAGTCGTCCACTTTCTCTTCTATATTCTCCCCAAGAAGTTATGAATAAAACTATAGATAGTTAATTAATTTATTATTTACGAAACTTTTTTCTGGAACTTCATAAATTTGGGTATGTAATTGATTGATTCTTTTTAAATTTTGTAAATTGACAAGTAATTTGAGACAACTATATAAGGCACGTAGAGTATAAAATAATAAAACTAGGCAAAAAAGGGTGATGTGTTATCTCTCTTTCACTAAGGAGGTCTGTTTATTTATTTTTTTATTCTTTGATAATTTTTCTACTTACATATTTCCTTTTATTGTAAAAAAAAATATATATGTGTAAATTACTTCTCCTCCATTATTTATATTCTTTAAAATAAAAACTTATTATTTTTTTTTAATATTATTGCCGGCATGTATGAATTGAAAGAAATTGAATAAATTGAGGAAAAGAAAGACAAAGAATTTGCGAAATTTTTTTTTCTCATTTTCTTGATTGATCGTTTAAATTCTAAATAAAGTAGGAAACAAAAGACTTTTAAATAAGGTAGAAAACAAAAGATTTACCATAAGATATACAAAAGAAATAAAATAATGCGTGCATAAAATAATATGTATAATGATGTGCTGAAGTTGGACGAAATCATCATCATTAAATCATTCTCAAGCCATGTAATCCATCAGCAAATAATGTTGACGAGTGCAGTGAAACAGGTGAATGGAACGGGTGAATCAACCCGATCCAATGACGAAAATACAACATTATTCCAACATGGCATGTCTTTTCATATTCAAAACTACTAAATTATTAGTCGTCAACTCGTCATATTCATGGCAAAAAGATGATCATGTTAGTCAATAAAACATTCGAAAGTTGAAATGGTTGTTAAGAATTTAGAGCAATTCATCAATTTTAAAAGGCAAGTTAGAAGAATTATTCATTTACTCTTGCAAATATTTATATGTTCGCGGTAAATAGTTTTGAGAGTTTTCTGCTATATTATCCGGTAAATGATACACCCTATGCATCAACAAGTAATAGATATTGAAGGTGTAATTTCTTCTTTCATAATTATCTTTAACAGTCTGCATGCTTCATACTCTTACTATTTTCTTGGTTAAATTGAATAACCTATATATATTTCTTTCTTCTTCATACACAAAATCATCATACTAATTTTTTTTTCATACTTTTATTTATAATAGGTAATTGAGATCTAAATGTCAAATGACATTATACATAGATAATAGCACCTTACTATAGCAGTCATGAAACTTCTGAACAAACGTTGCCAATGAAATTTGATTATACAAATTGAGGTTCAAAGGAAAGTTATAAGATCGTTCGAACTGAGTCTGAATAAAATCTATTATATTATAAGATACCAAATTATAGTTTGTGGAAAATAAGTGGAGCACCATACTGAGGCTGCGTGATTAGGGAGGATTGAGGAGCATGTGTGTAGGATGGAGACAATTCGAAAGAGAAGCTTTGTAGGATCATAGACAAAGCCATTTTTGCTTCTAACATGGCAAAATTTTGTCCAATGCATATTCTAGGACCCCAGGCAAATGGAAAATATGTAACTTGACCCTTTGTTGCACTTGATATTCCTTCTTTAAATCTCTCTGGATTGAACTTGCTTGCATCTTCGCCCCATATCTCTTTATCATGATGCAATATGATCGTTGGCAACGAGATTAGTACACCAGCTGGTATAGATACTTCTCCTAGTGCAATGTCTTCATTAGTTCGTCGGGCAAGTGTTGTTATCGGGGAATATAGCCTTAATGACTCGTACAAGATCATCGTTACCTGCAACAGAAATGCTCCTCCATCAGTGATATCAAGCATCAACGAGACCTGTTAAAAATTACCATTATATTAATGGCCATCGTTCACTGGGGCTTCGAATGACAACTCCCCTATCATCAGGTCACCCGACTTACTTGACCTTCTAGCACTGAGCAGGCGTTAGCCCTCATAAGTGGTCTTACGGCTCTGTGGAGACCTGTGTTTCTGGTAAACAGTCATCCGGACCTGATCAGTGTGAAACCCTTTGCGAGGAGGCACCCCTTATCCCGAGTTACGAAGCTACTTTGTCGAGTCCTAAAGTTTTGTGGGTAAACTAATTCCTATAGGTGGAGTACTCCTCTAGCTTGTAGCCAACATACGAAAAGTTATTGGAAAGGAGATCATCCCTGCCTGCCGTGGAAGACATAATTCTCTAATAGCATAAACTTGTGGATCACATGGTCATACAGTTCAACATAGTGCCAGAGCAAGCAGGAATACGGAGTTCAAGTCTCACCCCCACCCATCGTTAAGCAAAAGAAATTCACACTTGTTAGTAGAAGAGTCCCCCTTTCTTTCCTAAGGAAGCCATAGCATCTTCCAGTACAGTATCAAAGCTACAGTAGAATAATGGGGGTATGATGGTGTAGAAACTGAACCAACCAACTAGAACACTTACAACTCTAGACGGTTTTTTCCATCAAAACCGGGTTCCTTAGGAAGGGGGATTCTTTTCCAGGAAATTCAACATGGTGTTATAACACAAGCAGAATCCCCGAGTTCCAAGTCTCACCCTACCTATAATCCAAAGAAATTTACACATGCTTGTAGAAGAGCACACAAAGCAATAGCGATAACAATGAAAGTAAATACCTTTGGCATATAAATTGAACCAACAAAACTAGAATACTTACAACTTTTAGATGATTTAATCCATCAAAATCTGGTTTCTGCCTTCCAAAGACTTGCAAGACTTCTTCTCTGGCCCGTGCCTGCCAATCTTGATACCTGCTCAACAACACCAGAGTCCATAGGAGCCACACTGATGTAGTTTCCGCGCCAGCAAAATAGAATAGCTTGCATTCTTCAATGACCTCTTCGATGCTCATTCCATAGTCTTTGTTTCCCTTCTGTTGAATTTCTTTAAAATTTGATTCCAGCAATATGCCTAATAGATCCTCATTATTGGCGTCGCCTGCTTCCATTGCCTTCAATCTTTTATCAATAATACCTCTGATTGAGGACCGAGCATCCTTATTTATTTCCTTCATTCTTCGGTTTCTCTTTGTTGGCAAAAATCTTTGAAATTGGTTTATAAAACAGAAAGCCAAAATGCGTTCACAAAAATCAGAACTAATCAATTTGCATTTGCTAATGAACTTTGTAGTTTCTTAGGAGATTTAAGTTACCTCCAGCCTGGGATATAAACTGAGCGTACAGCTTCAATAAAATGCTGAGATTGTTCCTTTTGAAGTTCAAAAATCTTTCTACCTTCTTCGTAACTACTGCCAAAAGCTGTCCGAGAGATCACATCACTACTCAATTGTTGAAGGTGTGGCCATACATCAATCTCATGTGAGCCTTCCACTGGAACAGTGTCTTCCCATTTGCGCAGCATCTCACTGCAGCTCAAGTAAAATGCTGGAAGCATATGCTGTTCGAGAAAATGGTGAACAAGGAAAAACGTCAAGGACACTAATACTTGAGCAGGTTCAGGAATACGCATATTTGTACCATTGCCATCTAGTATAAGTTGATGGTTAGATCAAAAGAAAGATCGTTTATATAACAATTAAGGTGAAGCAAATTCAGGAACAAACAGATCCATTCGGCCATAATACATCTAAAAAATTATTCTGCAGAACATAATCCTCTCCGGATACAGGAAGAGCAACATGGACTAATGGCCTGTCCAAGCCAAGAAACTTACGCAAAGCGAGTCTTGACAAATGATGATCCAGACAAGAGTCGACCTTTTGAACCATGATATCATTCTCTGATTGTCTAACTCGAGCTAGGTAGCAGAAATCACTCGATATAGTCATATGTTGAATACACGCAAGTTCAGATAGAAAATGTAAAGAAGGAAAGTCAAAACGGAAATAAATCTTTAGCCGGAACACTAGCCAGAGAAGAAAGAGCGAGCATATTATCGATTGGTGGATGAACAATTAGGAAATGATCCAGGCGAGATCTGTCACTTTAGAACCATAAGATCCTTCTATGCTAGTCTAGCTCAAGTCAGAGAGCAGAAATTACTTGAAATAGTCATATGGAGGACACATAAAAGTTTACATTGAACGGTAAGGATAGAAAGACTTAGCCAGAGCAGTAACGAGAGAAGCAAGCAAGAGCCTGCATTTATCCATCGTTAAATTAAGAACTGCGAACATAACAATTTCTAGTTGACCAATCGCAAAGTTGAAGGAGGAAGAGGGCAAAGGAAAGCAATGACAAACCTTTAACTTCTCTAGATGGAAAGCGGGATTGATGATTTTTCTATGTTTGGCCCATTTGTCTTCCTCAGAGCTTACTAATCCTTGTATAAGTAAGGTTCCCAATGGATTTACATGAGGCTTTTGAAACAAGTAGATTTTGGAGAGTACTTCCTTTATAAGCTCAGGGTCCATGATCAATACCTGTGGTCTTGGACCTATCCATATAAAAGAATTTTTCCCTGCAAGCATATGTCTCAGGATTAACTACTAATACAAATTTGGAAATGGACATTTATACTACCAAAAATTAGAAAGAAATGAACAAAGTGATCTTCAGAAGATAACTACATCAGCAGAACAGGCTCATACACCCTGAAAAGGTTTCCTACAAATACAGGTTAGGAATTGAGTAAAATCTTGCAAGTAACTATGTCTTCTTTCAAGGTTAGTTTGAAACATGTTTTTATTCATTTCCCGTCTCATGGAGAACCCTTTTCGCTCTTTTTAGCCTTATGCCCCTGTAGGGATTATTTTGGTGATAGGTGAACTATACGATCCTATATGGTCAAATACCTAGCAATGAACTATGTTTATGAATAAATTCCTGGATAACAAGCCTAATGGTTTTTTTTTTATTGATAAAATCGATATTGATTGTTGTGACGATTTTGATGCTAGTGATGATATCAATAGTGAACTTGATACGAGCTGAAACTGCTGACTAGGATGAACAGGCTAACTGTGGATATGATGCCGGAAATAGATAGATGTTATATCACCCTTCAAATCGAATTAGCAAAAGCGATGACACAACTACGTAAACTTTAATCCAAAATCTTGACAAATTAAACTCCTTATCGATCTAAGTCAGTTGGAATAATTCAGAATAGGTGATATCCATACAAGAAATGATTGTGGAGCTAATTAAAATATCAGCTAAGGCTTCGGACAAACCAAGTAGCTTCTACTTAGACTGCTTATTTTTATTTGGAATTTCATTAAATATTTATTTCAAATCCTTGCTCCATCTGTGAAAATAAATGAGACTGTGAATAGATAACCAATTAGTGAATTTAATCTACTACTTATACAACAACTTAGTCACTATTTTCATCAGATTATCAATAAAAGAATTACATGTATTTATCAAATAAGTGACCAGATAATGTAATACGTATTATTTTTTATTATTATTATTTTTTTGGTTGAAAACATACCATATTTCTTGATGGTTTCAAGAAAGAAAGGCACCATTCTTGGGGTTATATCATGATCAGACAGATTCATAGGCTTTGAATTAGCTTCCTTAATCATCCTAGAAGAATCTTTCAAGTCTCCATACAATATTCTGTATGAATTCCCCTTCAAACCTTGTTTCTTCAACAACTTCTCCAACTTTTTTGGTCTGAACCAAACCCAATTCAACACTCTCCATAGACACACAAAAAGAGTAACTGCTATGGCAGCACAACATACTGAAACTATCATTTGAAGCTTGTCCATTTTGTTTGAGTAAGAACTAGTAGCTTCTTAGACTTGAATAATCTACTACTATATCCCAAATTTATACAACTTTTCCTTCGTCATTTTCTAAAAATGATAAGTACAATATTTTTCTATAATTAATAATAATTTAATTTTAAAATGTAAGTTCATCCTTAATAAAATACTTCCACCATTTCTAAATAAGTGTATTTCTTTTAATTTGGACAAATACTTTAATAAACTACTCGCTTCTAGAAAATTAAAAGTAACTATCAACTAATCCTTGATTAAATTTCATCTCTTTTCATATTGACATTAATTATTATATTAAATTTAAAGACGTAGTAAAAAGATTATAATTAAAATATTTTTAAAAATTTAAACATATACTATTTATTTAATAATAAAATCACAATAAAAAATAACTTATAAAAAATAAAATTTATTGCCACATAAATACTTATAATTTATTTTAATTCTCTGCTCAATTTATCTTCAGAAAAATTCAATGTGAAATAGAATTTTCTGACTATCTCATCAAAGACTATGGGAATGGATCCTTCCTAAGATCGAGCCACCATCAATGACGAGCCAAGACATAGGCATGTGAAAATTTTCTTTTTCTTCTTTTTTCGTACAGTATTTGGTACTTATTTTGAAATTCGACTAATCTAAATTCGCGCAGGATAGAACCTCACTTGGAGATAGCATTTTCTATCAAGAATTTTTTCATATTCAAAACTCGAATCCGAAATCTCTGGTTAAGGAGGAGCAGGTCCATTCACTGCACCACATGGACGATTCAAGCATATTTGTGGCCTAAAGCAAAAATCAAGCAGATATCTTAAAATTTTAAGAAAAAATAACTTTCTTTTAATGAACTTTATTTTTAATATTATATAATCGATTTGATCTAATTATTTATTTTTAAGTAATAATCTAATCAATGCATTTAATATTTTTTGAGACATACTATTCTAGATATACAAACTTCTTCTAATAATTCTTTTTTTATATATAAAAAAAATATTTTTTTTTATAAATAATGCTTAATTTTTAAAAAAAAATTATATATATTATTATAAAAAATGAGCCCCTCAAATTTGGGGCCTAACGGCGGCTGCCTATTTTCTGAGAGCCGCCCTGCCTTTAGTGGTGTGAAATTTTTCTTTGCGTGCACGCATGCAGTGGGTCACTGTAGCAGGAAAATTCAAGACACGGGTCTTCATTTGTCCATATTAATAAAAATATGTGTAATACTATTTGGTTAGTTTATAAAATTAATAATTAATTTATTATTTTATTTTTATTATTTATTATTAATATATTTCTTTAGGTATTAAATTTAATAAAAAATAATATAATAAAATTATTTTTATTATTTATTATTTTTAAAATTTGTTAATAATAGATGAATAAAAATAAATAAAGAAACGTAGATTTTTCGTTCACTTTAACGTGTTCATTTTGAACTTTTGTAATAATCAATGATTAATAGTATGAACGTTTGAACGGTCAACAAATAAATTATTCTATTTATCCACTTTTACTTATTCATTATATTAAAAATAGATATTCAATTTTATTTAATCAATTTAAAATATTATTAAATAATTTATTACTCAATTACTAGTTACTTTTATTATTAACTATAAACATTTTTCAATGTATAACAACAACAACAAAAACATACCTCAATATATTCCTACAAAATAAGGCATGAAAATGATAAGTGTATGTAGTTCATATCATCGTCTCAAAAGTGAGATAAAGAGGTTGTTTTTTATAGACCCGATTTAAGAAAAAGAAATTAAAAAAAATAGTGAAGAAATTTAAAAATAATAGGTATTAACACATCAAATAATAATATAAATAAGAGTATTATTTTTCAGTGTGTTTTTTAAATAATAAAATTATTATATTCAAAGTGTAATATAGTAAGTTTGTCATTTTGTTGTTTACTTCTTAAGGATGTCCCAGTCAGCATTAGAGCCGTCAATATGGGTCAGGCCCGTTGGACTGGCCTGACCCGACTTGTAATTTGACGGAGTTGGGTTTCAATTTTTGCAGTCAATTTAAGAACATGATTTTTTTAGCCCGGCCTGAATGAGCCCGTGATTCGAGGGGTTTGAGCAATGTGGGTTGGGCTAGTCTGTGGACTGACCCATAAGTCAAATACATGCAACTATTTAGATTACTTATTAGTATTTTTATTTGGTTCGAAGCATATCTTGTAAAAAGTTATTTAATTTCGATATTAGGAGTATTTTTGGGACATTGGAGACTTGATTAACAAGTATTAACACTATATAATATTGTCTGGTAATATTTATGTTTATTAACATTCTAAAATTAAATTATAAAATATTATTTTTTAAAAAGTCGGTTGGCCCATGAGACCCACAACCCACAAAGTAATGGTGCGGGCTTGGTATTTTTTGGTCCATCATTTTGATGGGCCAGCCCGACCTGACCCGTCAAAATCAAAGCCTGTGTGGGCTAGTCTGGATGGACTGGGTCAACCCGTATTGACAGCTCTAGTCAACCAAGGGTGGCTCAAGGATAAGGTTAGTAAAGTCTTTGCTGTAGGCCCCCAAAATTTTGAGGCCTCAAAAGTTTTAATAATAGCAAACTATATGATTTCAACTTCACTTGAAATAATAATGAAGATTATAAAATACATTTAAAAAAATTATCACAAAAAAAAAAAAAAAAACTATCTCATTTTTACAAGAAATATTTTAGAACTTTAAACTAAACAACTCAAACTTTATATTAATAAATAAAATTTTAACAATAACATCCAAGTTAATGCATTGCAAGCAAATGGTTAATATCTTATTGACTAAAATTAGTCCTTACTTTTATTAATAATTATATTAATCTGTGAAGTTAAAGGTTATATGTATTTTAAAAATACAACACCAAAATAATTACTACGCAAGAACAAATAAGACAACTCTAAATTGTTATAGTAATATTCTTGTACGTATGTTTACATATGTAAGGGCCTCTTATTAAAACTTGGCTTTAGGCCACTAAATTTATTGAGACGTCACTGACATTGTAGTCAACATGCATAAGTATAAATGGATGGAGCTCATTTAATAAAATTATAAGAATTGGGAAAAGTTTCGATAGCTTTCACTAGTGGCAAATACAAAATTTTTGTTCAAGAAATTCGATATATAAAGAAGTAAACATATAAAAATTACATTGTATATAAAAGCAAAATGGACACCCGCTAAATTTAACCTACCTTATCATGCACTTTTAACATTTCTTTCAGTGTTGCTTTGCAAGCCCCCTAAAAAATAATGTGCATCTTCTTACTTTCGTTTTGTAGTTTAATTTTATGTAAATTTTATTTTTTAAAATTAATACCTCCGATAAAAAAAAGGTAAGGTTCTTAAAAAGGTGTAAGCATTGAATAATTTATATTATAATATATTTTTAATACTCAAATAAAAAGTAAAAATAGAAATATTGTGTTAGAGTTGTGACCCGGATTTTGTTGATCCGACCCAGAAAGTTTTGCGGTGCGCTCTATGTTTGTGATTTTCAATGGGGTCTGTGGTGGTAGCGTAGGAATCGGGCCTATCGGCCCGATCTCGGAGTCCACCACTGATTTCGCCCCCGCGGTATGGACCTTTATGTTTTTGGGCCTAGGACTTATTTGTATGCACGCATTATATAAGTGCATTTAGTGGGTTGTTTTGGGTATTCTGAAAATACACACATTCTCCACATTGTACTCCTCTCATTTCATAGTGAAATTCCTCTGCCTCTGTCCGTGGTTTTTCCCGCAAGGATTTTCACATAAATCTGTTGTGTTGTTCTTGCTTTTCTTTTACTTGTGGTTTGCTTTATTCTGCCCGATTCTAACAAACTGGTATCAGAGACTGTTCGATTGTTTTCTCGGGGATGGCAACCATGAAGTATGATATTCCGTTGTTGGATCGCAACACCAGAGTTTCGTTATGGCGGGTTAAGATACGGCTTGTGCTCGCGCAGATGGATTTGGACGGTGCTTTATTAGGGTTTGAGAAGATGCCCTCATCGTGGACGGATGAGGACAAATAACGTAAGGATCAGAAGGCTCTATCTCAGATCCATCTTTATTTATCCAATCAGATTCTACAGGATGTTTTGAAGGAGACCACAGCCGCTGCGTTGTGGTTGAAACAAGAATCGTTATGTACGATGAAAAGCCTAACAAATAAGTTGCATCTCAATCAACGACTTTATTCCCATCACATGTCTAAGGGTGCGTCCTTGGAGGATCACCTATCTGTATTTAAGAAAATTATCTCTGATTAGAAACTTTGGAGGTTAAGTATGATGAGGAAGATCTAGGGTTGATTTTGGTGTGTTTGTTGCCTGCATCATACACGACCTTTAGGGATACGATTTTATATAGTTGTGATACCCTAACGATTGATGAAGTTTATGATGTGTTGTTCTCTAAGGAGGTGGTCTCATTGTTCGAGGAGAAAGGACTAGTAAGAGAAATTCTGGGGGTGATGACAGGAATAGGTCAAAATTTAGAAACAGAAACAAAACCTGTAATTACTGCAAGAAGAAGGGCCATATCAAATTCAAGTGTTGAAAGTTACAGAATAGAGAGAAAAAAAAAACTCCGAAATCGAAGAAAAATCAGCCAGAGAAGTCTGGTGAAGCCAATTTTATTGAAGATGGCGGTAGTGATAGAGAACTCTTGGTAGTTTTTTTATGGTAACTCCAAACCCTGTAAGGATTGGATTCTTGATTCAGCTTGCATGTTTCATATGTGTCGTAATCGGGATTGGTTTAAATATATGAAACAGTCTCTAAAGATGCTGTGTTGATGGGAAATATCATACCTTATAAGATAGTTGGTATTGAAACAATCAGGATCAAGATGTTTGATGGGGTTGTGAGGACACTTGGTGATGTGCGGTATGTTTCAGACCTGAAGAGAAATCTTATTTCCTTTAGTACCCTTAATTCGAACGGTTATAGGTACACTGGTGAATGTGGAGTACTGAAGGTTACTAAAGGTGCTCTTGTTGTGATGAAAGGACAGATAAAGTCTGCAAATTTGTATGTCTTGCTTGACTGTACTATTACAGGTGATGCAGCTGTTTCTATTTTCTCTCTATCAGAAAGTGATGTTGCTAAACTTTGGCATATGCGCCTGGGGCATATGAGTGAAAACGGGATAGCTGAACTAAGCAGGAGAGGACTTCTTGATGGGCAGAGTATTACCAAATTGGAGTTCTGTGAACACTGCATTTTCGAGAAGCGGAAGAGAGTTAGATTCACTAAAGGCATCCACTCAATTAAGGGCACACTTGATTACATTCATTCTGATCTCTGGGGTCCTACCAGAGTACCTTCTAGAGGAGGCGTTAATTACTTGTTGACTATTATTGATGACTATTCCAAAAAAAGTTTGGATGTTCTTTCTGAAGTAAAAGAATGATGTGTTGCCTACTTTTAAGTAATAAAAGACTATGATTGAAAAACAGACAGGGAAGCATGTAAAACGCCTTCGGACCGATAATGGTTTAGAGTTCTGTTCTAATGAATTTAATGCTCTATGCAAGTCAGAAGAAATTGTGAAACACTTGACAGTTTATCAAACTCCGTAACAGAATGGTGTGGTTGAACGAATGAATAGGACTATAATAGAGAAGGTGTGTAATGTTGGTTTACCCAATTCTTTTTGGGCCGAAGCTTCTTCCACAGCTTGTCTTCTTATTAACCGCTCTATCTCAGTCGCGATTGATAAAAAGACTCCACAAGAGGTATGGTCTGGTACTCTTGTTAGTTATTCTGATTTGAGGATATTTGAATGTCCTGCGTATGCTCATGTTGATAATGAAAAGTTGGAATCTAGATTTTTTAAGTGCTTATTTATGGGTTATAAGCCTGGTGTTAAAGGTTATAAGCTTTGGTATCCAGAAAATGGAAAGATTATAATTAGCAGAGATATTGTGTTTGATGAATTTACCATGTTTTGGGCTCCCTCCGAATCTAGTGTTTCGCCTTCAGATGAGCTTAGTGACATGAATCAGCAAAAGTCAAGCACCTATGTTGAATTACAGATTGGAGCAGAGTCTACACCAGTGCCTACTTCTCAGTCTAGCCTGGAGATACAGAGTGATACTATTTCATCTACACCACCAGTGGCGCCACAATATTCTATTGCTAAAGACAGGCCTAAAAGAGATATTAGACCTCTTCAGAAGTATGCTGAAGCTGATTTGGTTGCTTATGCATTGAGTGTAGCAGAAGGTATTGATTCTGATGAAGATCCTTCTTCTTACTCAGAGGCAGTTAGTTGTGATGATTCCGGCCGATGGATGATTTCTATGCAGGAGGAAATGAAATCACTTCATAAGAATGGCACATGGGATCTGGTGAGATTGCATAAAGATAAGAAAGTTGTCCGTTGTAAGTGGGTATTCAAAAAGAAAGAAGGAACATCGGGAGTTGAAGATGCTAGGTACAAAGCAAGACTAGTTGCTAAAGGTTACAATCAGGTTCCAGGTATTGACTTCACAAATATGTTTTCTCCAACTATAAAGCATAGTTCGATTCGAGTATTGCTTGGTATTGTGGCCATGCATTATCTTACACTTGAGCAGTAGGATATCAAAACTGCATTCTTACATGGAGAACTTGAGGAGGACATCTATATGCAGCAACCAGAGGGCTTTGTAGTCTCAGGAAAGGAAGACTATGTATGCTTGTTGAAAAGGTCTCTTTATGGCTTAAAGCAGTCGCCCAGACAGTAGTATAAGAGGTTTGACTCTTTTATGACATCTTATATGTTTCAGAGGAGCAGCTACGATAGTTGTGTCTACTTCAAGGAGGTAAGTGATGGTTCATTCGTGTATCTTCTCTTGTATGTTGATGATATATTGATTGTAGCAAAGGATATGAGAGAGATAATAAAAGTCAAAGCCCAGCTTAGTAAAGAGTTTGATATTGAGTGTCACACCCCTTTTTCGACTCCAAAAAAAAGATATGTATTTTAAGGTTTGAAAGGGTTTTTTATTAAAGTGACAAAATGAAGATTGGTTCCGAAAAAAGATTATTTTTACATTCAAAATCAGAGTCGCCACTTGGCATAATCTGGTGTGCCAAGTCACCATTGGAAAATCCTTTTCGAAACCATTTGACTCTTTAAACCGGTTTACGAACATAGATTCCGGCTAAGGAATTCTGTTGACCGAGGGGAAGGTGTTAGGCACCCCTCGATCCCGTGGTTCGACCACGGTCGCTTGGTGGAGCGTATCGGCTAATTTGACAATACAAATGTACAAACCACATAAACACACAAAACAAGCAAACAAATAAATCACACAAAATTCAAAACAAACAACAATAATGTTCAGTCCAAATTATACAATCCAAAATAAAAGAGGTGCTGAAATATAAAACCTATTCTATTCTAAACTAATCCTAAACTAAACTCCACCCGACGTTCCGGGCCTTGATCACGAGCCTCCTTTGCGTACATGCTACTTCAGGTCATTCCCCGGATAAATCAATACAAATTCTTCGGGGCATTCCCCGGTCAAATGAGTACAATTTAAACTTTTCATCCAATAAAGTAGAAAGTACCATTCACGCACATATTCAAACACTCCAATAAATCGTTATTCCTGAATTTGCCTAACCGGCTTACGTTTGCCTACCAAGTTCAACATATCACAATTCTATCATGTTTAACATTATCAATACATCAAAATTAATCAATATTCATTTTCCTCCATTTTTAATCCCCACCTTAATTCATTTTTAACCACGTGATTAACCCATTTCAATACACAATCCACCAATCGAGAATAACAAAAATTCACCAATCATGTTTAGCACATCACACACCCAAATGTCACCAACAGTTCACATCAATAAATAAACCACGGTATCGAATCACACGCAATCACAATCACATAAGAATTAAATAAAAGAGAAGAAAGAATTGGACCTTAAATTTGAAGCTTTCAAACTCAATGTTATTCGAATAAAGAGAGTCCGCACCCGGAAACCTCGAGCCGAACCTTAACACCAACAATCCAACTCGACAAATAATGACCCGTTCACCGTCACTTTTCACGATGTTACTATTCATCGGTACTGTTCACCGGCGCCCTTTTTTTTTTTTTTTTTTGTTTATTGTTGTTCTTGTGAGGAAGATTATTTTGTGATTGTTGTTATTGTGGAGAAGATGATGATTAAAGAATAAGCCCCTTTTTCCTCTTAGAATTTTTCTTTTATAATGAGCATGGATTTGTTATGATGTGGGAATTTTGGTGGGTCCCCCATATATTCTTTCTTTGTGGACAAGAAAAAGGAGGGGGGAATCACATGGGTAGTTAGGGTAGGTGGAAGCTTTTGATTGGGTAGGTTGTTAGGATAAGATAAATTAGTTAGAGGTATTTTTTTTATTTTTTTTTTTGTATTTTTGTGGGATATAATTACATGGGGTTGGACACATGGTAAGGTGAACTAAAAATGAATAAAATTAGACTTCGGGAGGGACAAAATTAGGTGTCTACATTGAGTACCTAGGAGCAGCAAAAAAGTTTTTTGGCATGGAGATTCTGAGGGATAGAAAGAATTGTAAGTTATACTTGAGTCAGAAAAGATATATTGAAAAAGTGCTTCACAGGTTCAATATGTAAAATGCCAAGCTTGTTAGTACTTCATTGACAGCTCACTTCAAACTCTCGACCACTTTATCTCCAAAGACAGATGATGAGTGTGACTATGTCTCGAGTTCCATACTCTAGTACCGTCGGGTCTCTTATGTATGCGATGGTGTGTTTCCGACCAGATTTATCTTATGTTGTCAGTGCAGTTAGCAGATACATGGCACATTGGAAAGCAGTTCAGTAGATTTTCAGATACTTGCATGGATCTGTTGATGTTTGCTTGCAGTTTGGGCGAAACAGAGATGGAGTAATCGGGTATGTTGATTCTGATTTTGCAGGAGATCATGATAAAAGAATATCCCTTACAGGCTATGTTTTCATCATTAGTGGTTGTGTTATTAGTTGGAAGGCTTTCTTACAGACTACGGTTGCTTTGTCAACTACTAGGGCAAAGTATATGGCTATTATAGAGGCTTTCAAGGAAGTTATTTGGTTGAAGGGTCTGTTTGGTGAACTTAGCAAAGACTTTCAGATTACTACAGTCTTTTGCGACAGTCAGAGCGCTATCTTCCTTACGAAAGATTAGATGTTTCACGAGAGGACAAAGTACATCGAAGTTCGATATTATTTTGTGCGTGAAATTATTGCTCGTAGTGATATTATGGTGAGTAAGATTAGTACTCATGATAATCCTGCTGATATAATGACCAAGACACTACCAAGTGCCAAGTTTGAGCATTGTTTGGACTTGGTTAGTGTTATCTGTTAAGATGTGCCCTTAGGGATTTTTGTGGAAGAGGTGGAGAGTTTGTCTTGAAATGGATTTGAGTTCTGAATTAGAATTCGTGTCAAGGTGGAGATTGTTAGAGTTGTGACCCGAATTTTGTTGATCCGGACCAGAAAGTTTCGTGGTGCAATTTTTTTTTTTTGTATGGGGTCTGTGGTGGTTGCGTAGGGAACGGGCCTATCGGCCCGATCCTGGAGCCCACCATTGATCTCGACGGGAGTGCGGGGGCAAAGCCCCCGCGGTATGGACCTTTATGTTTTGGGGCCTAGGACTTATTTGTATGCACGTATTATATAAATGCATTTAGTGGGTTGTTTTTGGTATTCTGAAAATACACACATTCTCCATATTGTACTCCTCTCATTTCATAGTGAAATTCCTCTGCCTCTGTCCGTGATTTTTTCGCAAGGGTTTTTACGTAAATTTGTTGTGTTGTTCTTGCTTTTCTTTTACTTGTGGTTTGCTTTATTCTTCCCGATTCTAACATATTGAAGAACATCAATATTAATATATTGAATGATAAAGTATTGTTTAAAAGAATGAGCTATGTTATTCGATAAACTAATCAGTAAAAACTGACAAATACTACAAAATTTTTGTATACGATGTAAAATTAGTCAAATATATGAAATTATTTTGAACACAGATGACATAAAACGTATAAAAAGAGATATGCATAGTAATTTATTTACTTTTTTGTGGTGGTTTGAAAATTATATAAATTCAGCTATGACTTTAAGCTAGTACTAAAAGCATCGAAAAAAAAAACTGAAATATTTTTATCCCAATTACGCAAAAATTTTGTACAAAATATTTTAGGCCCAATATTTATATTTGAGAAAATAGAAAACAAACAACTGTTAAGAAAATAATAAATACATACAAATGAATTAAATTGACTAACTAGTTTCGGTTACTAAGGCTCGATTGCCAGTTAGAATGAAAAAGACCAAAAATGCTCATTAAATAGAACAAGAAGTGAAAAAGGGGAAAACTTTTAAAAAGCTACAAAAACATCTGCAAGAGAGAATCAAACCCGCAACGTTAGCAATGGCATGAACCCGCTTGACCATTGAGCTACGTCTTCAATTTTTTTGAGGGTTCATGAAAATCATAATTTCTTATAATTCAAATTTAACCTTATGTATAATGTAATTTTTTGATTAAGGAGGTTTGGGCATATTTCATTAAATGAATATAATTTATTATGATTAAATATGCCCTTAAATTTTGCGAAAATGTTCAGATATATCCATCGTTAAAAGTTTAGCTCATCAATGCCCTTGCCGTCCAAGTTTTGGTTCATATATACCCCTGCTGTTAAGTTTTGAATCATATATATCCCATGTTGCTAAGTTTTGGGTCATATATACCCTCGTCGCCGTTAATTTGCTTTGCTAACATTTTTCAACCCACTTTTTTTTCCTTAAAAAATTATATTTGACACATTATTTTTTTATTGCAACTATATATAATTAAATCCACCCTTCTTCTACACATTGAACGTCCGTCAAATGCTCTCATATACCTCACAATCTCTTTGGATTTTCTCTAATTTGTCGAAACTCTTTTGATGTATTTTCAAATTTTTGCATAATCGTTTCTCTCATACATACGTACATACATACATACATACATACATACATACATACATACATACAAGCATACGTACGTACGTACAAAAGATATCCTCTTAATTGACAGCTTATTTTTGTTGTCTTTATATGAGTTGCCTCTTTTACACTTCTATATCCCAATTTCTCACTTGAATTTTTCTTATTCTTCTTATTCTTGATATTGGAATTGATGGTGGTGTGAAAGAAGAAGTCGGTTGATACGATACTAAAATAATTTACAGTTGGTGAGTACTTTAATTCTTGATTTTTATCGCAATTTTGCATTGAGTTTTTATGGGGTGTTCTTGACTTTTTTTCATTTTTTACTTGATTATTCTTGGGGTTATGCAAGCATATCGAAAAACACAACAAAGTAATTTCGGCAAATTAGAGAAAAATCAAAGAAATTGTGAGGTAGATGAGAGCATTTGATGGATGGTTATTGGTTAATGTGCAGAAGAAGAGGTGAATTTAATTATATGCGATATAACAATAAGCAAGAGATGTGGAAATATGATTTCTTTAAAAAAAAAAAAGGAAAAAGAAGGTTGGAAATTTTAGTAAAACAATTAACGGCAACAGGGGTATATATGACTTAAAACTTGATAATAGGAGTATATATAATCCAAAAGTTGACAACAAGAGTATATATAACCCAAGACTTGAAAGGAATAGCATTAATGAGCTAAATTTTTAATGGATGGTACATCTATACATTTTCGCAAAATTTAAGGACATATTTGATCATTTTCCCAAGTAATTATATACATTATCTAATCATAATTAAATGATAGTTATATGTACATATATTCAAACAAATATCATGCATTTGTTTGATGTAACACGTCGTTCCAGCAAGTAATTTACCTTTTAACAACTACGTCACTGATTTGATGGTCTGATCCCGTATCAAAGAATTGGTTCTGACAGTAGAACACAATTTATTTTTTACTCCCACTTCTCCTTCAATTTTGAAGAAGGAAAAGAAAATTAAATATATTGCACTAAACGATTGTTCATTAGATGAAAATTATCATGTCATCGAGATCTCCCTGTTAAAAGGTTCTTTCATAAATATAACAAAAGAAAACATAACGACACACACCTTTCAATTCAATCCAAAAATAATACTATTAATATCAAAATAAAATACATTCTTAATTCAACCAAAATACAACTTTAGAAACAGAAGATAAAATAGGAATTACAACTAATTTATTGGACTAGCTGTGGACCCACTCGCTTTATCCACTTATTATACTGGACACTAATCCTTACAACAATAACATGTTCGTGTAACGTCGGAGTCTGAGAGAATAGTGTGTACACAGACTTTCAACGAAAAATATTTTTTAAATCCTGCTGTAAGTTACCTTCCAACGGAATTCATCTGCTTCTTCATCTCGAACAAAAGTGTAGGCCTTGAGATTTCCATCAATTTCTAGTCTAAGATATGTCAATGTTGTGTTGTAATTAACAAAAGCCATAACATGTGAACTTCTCGTTGTTGATTTTGCCAATCTATAATCCAATTTCAGCCTTTGATTCCCAGCATTCAATTTTACTGATTCCAAAGTGCTATTACCATAATTGAACCAAGCTAATTCGACGTCTAGCTTAGTCCCCTTGTAGACACCAAACAATCTTGGCTGCACCACCAAGCTATAAGGTCCGTTCGCGTTGTTTTTCACCGAGGCCCGGCTCACGAGCTTATTCGGGTCGGACAAACGTAGTGTTTGGCCCACTAGTAAAGTATCAGTGGGATAGTTGAAACTCTGCCAGAGGAATTTTCCCTTGGAGTCATGTAGCACCATGTTACCATTAGGCAACAACTTGAACCCCGTCACGCCCTTATTGGCCGTGTTTGTTTGCCATGCAATTCGACCATCGGCATCGGCCAATACGAGGTTTCCATCTGTCCCGAAAGTGAAAGTGGCGTTTTCTTTAACAGGGTTTCCCCTGTTAGCTTCCCACACCCAACGCATGAGCGATTCAGAACGGACGGTGCCCATTCGCAACGCTAGTGTCCATGCGTTAGGTATTGTGTTGTAGAAACAGAGCTGAAACGGAGTAGTGGCGATTCTAAGAACACGATAATCAGCGCTGTATTCGACAATATAAGGTCCTAATTCGCCTTCGTTGACGAATTTGAAGGTGTTTTCAGCTGGAACTTGGGCAATGCAAGAAAATATTTGGGAGAAAAGAAAGAGAGAGACAAAAAGTGTAGTAGTCCATGAAGGAGACATGTTTCTTATCTTAGTTGTTGGATAATTGATATGATGTATTGGTTCTTGCCCTTGGTATTTATAGATGAATGGGCAAGGATAATTATTATATTAGTTATATATTCTGTTAATCTGAATCGTTAAGATTTTTTGATTGACAAGATATAATAAAGTAATATACTTTGATCATAAATGTATACTCCAATTAATAATACACAAGTTGGGTTGTCAATTGAAAAACAGTCAACGTTGAGGTGCTGTTCGCATAATTATGAGTTTACGGTGTACGGGGAAACAACTGGATATGAGTAAAAAGTACATGTGCATGCTGCATTTATTGACCTTTATATTCATGTAGTGACTCAATTTTATTGTCTCATCAAGAAAGTCATTTAATTTTAAATAATTGACCTTTATAATCCCTCATATTTATTGTATTTTAAGTCACTTAACTTTATAAACATAGCTTATGTGATTATTACTCTTGAAAATATAATTTTCAGTACCTATTTAATAACGTGACAGCTATTCAATAGTACTTTCTCCGTTTTGTATTAGTTGGTCTCTATGAATTTGACACATTCATTAAGAAAATATTAATTAGGAATTTATTTTATCAAATTAACCTTATTAATTATGCTTTGAAAATATAAATTTGAGTAAATACACTTTGTTTACTCATTTAATGTTGAGGGTGTAGTATCGAAAGAACATAATAAAATCCTCTTGATTTCATCAAAGGAACAACTAAATTAAAACAAATATTTTTAGAAAGAAGATCAACTAATATGAAACGGAGGAAGTACAAGTTTTGTGATCCAATTAATTTATGTTCGAACTGAAACCTTTTTTACTTCAAAGTTAAAACCCGTCATACCCAAGACTAATGTGATTTATTTTCCAAAGCTCAAATCAAAATTACCTAATTAAAGATTAAAAGAAATTATTTATCACTTCACCATAATTTTTAGAGATCATTTGGTAGAAGGATAAGAATAACTAATATCAAAATTAATTTTTAGATAAACTTATCTCATATTTAGTTGAAATATATATATAGTGCATGGAACAATTCGTTCTGAAATTAGTTATCCAAAAATTATAATATTATTTTTATTCTAGCTTGAAAATCAAATAATTAATTCTGAGATATCTAATTCCAGAATAACTTATTGTCAACCAAACATAGTATTCTTCTCTAAACCAATCAACCTCTCCAAATTTCCTTTTTGGTGCTCACCACAAGCAGATGTGAAAGTAAAGTGAGATAGTGTTCCTTGCTTTGATAAAGTCTACCTATGCCACTTGTCTCCGACATTAGTCTTCGGATAAAAAAGGATTGAGGCAGCTCTTAGAGAAATTACTCACGTTCATATTTACTTGTTTAATTCAAAAATTAATTTATTTTATTTTTATTATTAAATATTATTCATCTTTCAATATTTAGATTATATTATAATTAATAGTGTGATATATTAAAAAAAAATTGTTTATTACTATTTTATAAGAACTACGTCAAGTCAAACATAAAGAAAAAAAGATTGTTGCCGTTTCATATCAGTTTTCCAAATTAATTTGCATAATCAAGCTACGTGCACATAGAAATCAATCATAATTTTGTCCTAAACCAAGGAAATCTTTCACTTTCAACTAGTCAATTTTTATATTACAAATTGAAAATAGCCAACAACCACCGATCTTTGTAACACCTATGAGGCTACGACTTATCCAGAATGCAATTAGTTGTAATTTGCTTTTTATTGTTGTTGCATATTTTAAAGACGATGAAATAAAATTATGGTTGAAAAGAGATCACAAGTATTACATTAAAGTTACTCCTAATGTTTAAGTAGAAATTAATGAAAGTAGTACAAAAACAAATGATAATCAAATCATTTAACATTATTTCAGAATAAAAGGAGTTACGTGCAAAACGAAACATAACGAGTTTGTTTGACTTTGATATTGTTATTTCAGAATAAAAAGAGTTTCATTCAAATCGAAACATAACGGGTTTGTTTGACTTTGATATTGTTTATTTGACTGTTGAATAGCTTTTAAAAAATTATTTGGCTCCAGCTCATCCCTGAACTGGTCCATGGGAGACAACAAGCACCATGGAATGACCATACTAATTCTAATTACTCCGGAGACATAATCTCTATTTATTAGAATATTTGTAATCTTTAAAAATAATTATTATTAAAAATAACTAATTTTATCTGGAATATTAAAAAATGACAAATCATTGAGATACAATTTTAGAAATCACGATAACTAATTTAAATTGGAGGAGTACCTAAACGGAGAAAATACTAGAAGCCCATGCATGGACAACGACAATTCCACCTTGGCTTTTTTCTGGTACTGAATTATTGGTTTTTGTTATTAAATTATTAAACTAATATTCCAAAGTCGAGCATGATTAATTATAACATTAAAGTGCATGTGCATGAATCTCGATGTCATCTACTCAATTCTCTACCACAATGCTGTAGTACTAATACTTAGAGCTTATTGCTTATTATATTTAGCGATGGAACCACAAATTCTATATAAGGAGATTTAATTATTTTTTTAGGAATATTACAATTATAATTTCCACATATGAACCTCATTTATCTCCATATTTGATTTTTTCTTTATGTCAAAAAAATTCATCCATTCACAAATAATAAAAACAGAGGGACCTTTTTAAATTTATTTGTGCAGAATAATTTTTTCGACGTGAATTTATAAATGTAAATTTTGAATGATAATTTTAGAAGGATTGAAGAGAAGTGCAACTGTATATTTCCCTATCATGCATATATCCCTGCATTTTTTTCTTTTGCTTTTTCAATCTCACATCGGATCTTTTTACTGATACAAATTTTAAGAGTGTACTAATTGTACAAATAATATTTATACAATATTAGCCAGATTACTAGATAATTATAGGTAATACTTAACTAACCTACAATCATAAATAAAAATTTAATAATATATAAAAATATTTTCAATGTTAATATATGTAACTTAAATTCTTCTAAGATAATTGTGCTGAGTCTGCTTACAAAATCAAATCATTGTTTCCTTATCTTTTCGAATGACAAGTTACGTGGGTAATAAATTCAAAGTTTCTAGATAGTAATAGGAAACAAGAAATCTACGTACTTTAGATCTTGCCACAAGGTTCTAAACATTTGTCATTATCTTCATGGGGTTTTTATGAGTTATGGGCCCTTCCACATCAATATAATAACACAGAACATTATGTACTTATCAAATATAATCTTGAGAAAATATATACTACATGATTTTAAACTTTTTGACTCCCCATCTCAATCATATCTCTGGTCAAATCCTTAAGATTTAAAATTTAGAAGTGGCTGCCATAGAATACACATAAGACCCAAGTGGCACTGTCGTCATCAATGAGTGGGCTTCTGGCAGCTGCGTTTCTCTGTTAACTATTACTATTATTTTTTAATTTTTTTTTTTTACAGTTTTGAGTGAGTCGATCGAGGGTTTATCGAAAATAATTTTTTATATCGCGAAGTGAGGATAGAGCTACATAAACTCTATTTTTTTCAGACTTTATTTTGTGATGTTATATTGAGTATGTTAGTGTTATAAAAAGATAGTTCGATTAAATTATTTTTAATTCTACTTAATTCCAATCTAATAAGTAATGGTACTATTATTTCTCCCTATTTTTTGAGTAAGAGAAAAGTGGACAAGACGACATTGCCCAAATGATAAATAACCTCACTTTCAATTCTAAAAATATGAGTTTGAGTCATCAGAAGAGCGAGAAGGTGGGAGCTTTTAGGAGGGGTAAAAAATAGATAAGAGGAATGTGAAAATAAATAATTTATGAAAAAATTAACTATATAAACTTATTAGATTGGTTATTACAAGTTATAGCAAAACTTTTAAGTTTTTAAGTTATAGCAACTTTCATTTAAAAAAAAATAGTTAAAAAAGGTTTTTTTTTTTCAAATACAAAAAAGTAATTACTGAAAAGAAAAATAAAAATTTAATACAACTAATATACAATATTCCTTTCTTAAATATAGTTAACCTTAATTACTGATATTAATTCACCCCCAAATTCCTCGAGTACCGTTTTTATTTTCTCCACTTTTAATGCTTGGATTAAGAATTTCCGTCTTCATACACTACCTTCCTCTTTGTACACGATTAAATTCTGGCAGTAAACAAAAACAACGTAATTTCGGCTTCTTCTAACAAATTGATGAGGATTATTATTTGAAAGAAAAGAAAAAAATAAGTATTTGTTTTGATAAAAAATATGAATTCTAATAATTTGCATTCAATCATGATAGTCATGGAGGGAGATGAGATTCGTCAGGTATGTTAAATTTTTTATTGAAAATGAATATTATGCATTCAAAACAAATTTAAAGAATTTTTTTGGTGTGTTTCTTCAATTCTCTATTGTTACATTGTTGAATTTTGTATAATGTGATGATGATTTGATTTTGTGTATGTTTATCAATTGCATGAAAAGTAAAAAATTATTGTTTAAACAGGAATACCGAGGGACTTTGGTATTGATAGGATTATGTATGATGCAACTACAAACTACAAAAGATTAGTAGAAGCAACCGCTACAAAGCTGATGATAGACACAACATCAAATAAACTTGAAATAAGATACATAATAAGTGATAGATGTCCAACTATGGTCACACACAATGACATGAGTGTGAAGGTCTATCTGGAACAGAAGAAAACGGTTGCTGATTTTTTCTTAAAATATTCATTGTACGTTACAGCTATGGATATATCGGACTATCTAATTCACCAAACTGATGGAGCAATTGTTTGTGTTGGACAACAGAGTTGTAACGAAAAAAATCTAAAACGGAGAAAGCTATTTTTAAAAGATTGTGTTCGTTTGATCGAGTTAAGGATGCATTTTTTTTTTTTAAGATTCAAATGTCTGAATGTACATCTGAATGATTAAGATGTTGTCTTTAGATCTGAAAACTGGATGATTAAGACCGTTTGTTTTTCAATATCTGAATGTGCAAATTTTTTTCATTTGTATATATAATAAAATAAAAAATACAATTCAAATAAAAAATTAATTATATATTAGAAAAGTATGTAATTTTATACAACAAAATTATTGTTTGATTGAGAAAAAAACATTTATCTTTGTTAGTAATAGTGGAGATTGTTTATAATGGTGATTGTGGTGACAATGATTGATGTTAGTGATAAAAAATGTTAGTAGTGATAATTGTGATGATTGGTATTGTAGTGATTGTTATGATGGTGGCGATTGATGGTGGTGGTGATGGTTGTGATGTAATGTTGCTTGATGTTAGTAGTTTGAGGTGTTGATTGCGTTGGGTGAAACACGAATACATCATGGATGACGATGTGTTGGTGCTAGTTGGAGATATTGTTTGTTGTGATGGTGGAGATAGCTGTTAGTAGAGATAAATTGTAGTGATGGTAGTGGTTGAAGCGGTGGTAGAGGTGGCGTTACTAGTGACAATGGTGGCGGTGGCGGCCGAAGATTGTTTGGAGGTTGTGATGTATTAGTGATAGTTAGTGGTGTTGTGGTGGTGCTAGTTGTGATAGATGAGTTGGTCGGGAGTGGTTGATGATGGTGGTGCTATTGACGACATTGGTGACGATAAATATAATTAGAATAGTAGAGGTAGTAGTTGTGGTATTGGTTGACAATAATGGTTGGTAGTGATATTTGTTGTAGATGGTGGTTGTGGTGGTGGAGGTGGTTAGTGGTGGCGGTGACAGATGTGGTTAGTGGTGGTGACTGCTAATTATGAATAGAGTGGTGAATATTATCCAACACCAGAATATCTCTTTAGACCTATTAAGACTTGGTTCTAGATCTGAATGATGACCTATTAAGACTTGGTTCTAGATCTGAATGATTAAGACATATTCATACATATTAAGAGCTAAAATCTTAATTTAAAACAAATGCACTTAATGGTCTGAAGTCTGAACCATTCAGATTCAGACCTCCATTAAGTGCAAACAAATGAGGCATAAGTCTAGATTTTAAAGAAGCTGAAGAAGAACGTATGGATATAATTTGTGATGTAACGAATATCAATATAACTATTGTGAAACCAACTCAAAACGAAATATTGTGAAATAGTTGTTGTGTAAGCTATTAATCCAACCTTCAACAGTGAGTGTATGTTGGAAAACCAAAAACCATATTCAAAATGAAGGGAAAATAAGTTGAAAGTAAAAAATCTTGCGTATGAGTAAAAGATCTGGTGTGAATAATAATGAGTTTTAAAAATTTTATTGGTAGTTGGTAAAAAGTAAAAGAGCTTGCGCACGATTTTAGCTAAAAATACCTCGTAAAATGTGAATGATTTTTGGAATAAAGTTAAAATAATGAAATCAATTCTTTTTTAAAGTTAAAAGATGTTAAAAAAGGTAAGAATATAAGAACTCTATTAGTAATTAAAGACAGAAAAACATGAAAAAAATCTAGAAGCAAGTTAATCATTCAAGATAATTAAAAGTAAAAAAACAGTTCTTAACTTTAAAAAATATATTTACCATATAAGACTCCTTAAATTATGAACAAACGTTAATACTTAATTATTAAAATAAAAATGAAAAACATTGATACTTTAACTTGCCATAATTATCTAAAACTTTAATTAAGAGTGATGAATGTTAAATGCTAGATATAAGGAAATAACATAAATAATAAATATTAAAATAATGACTTTCAAATATTTAATTAAAAAATATTTTTTTCAAAAGTTGTTATAGCTTGTAATTATTTCTTTAGTCTGATAATTATTGAAAAGTTATGCTATAACTTGTAATTAACAATCTAATAAATATATTTGGGATAATTTTCACATAATTTATTATATCTTGATTTTCTAAAGTAACTCCTCCCTTGTCTTTTTTGGATGAGGAATGTTATAAATGATAAGTAAAAATAAAATTATTTTTAAAATAGTAAATCAATTAAAAAATAAAGAATATATTTTAAATTAATTATTTTAATAAGCACGATAATTAAAATTGACCAGAGGGAGAAATGAATTGACGCTAAATGGCGCAACCGCTGGGTCGATATCCAAAGGCCATCACCCATGGACCATGGCCTGGTGCCCGTTGTCACTCATGGATCAATTCAAGGGTACAAAGAGTCAAATAAACACCATTGTCATTAGAAAAAATAGTCAACTTCCCCCCCCCCCCCCAACATTTACCCAAAATCTCAACTACACACCTATACTTTGCGGGGATTCTATAACCCCCTGAACTATTTTAAAGTGAAATTATTATCTCCCTGAACGCTGACATGGTAAGAGAGTGAGAGCAAAAATTATTTATTAAAAATTTATTCGCAGTCGCCGATGGAACTTTTTCGACGACCAGATGGTACTTAAGAGGAGCGCATTGATGTTACGCACCTAACCCAAAAAAAATCTGTAGCTAAATCGACCTACAACACTGAGAAATTGAGTAATAAAATAACGATCTCTAAGTCAATTTCGGATAAACAATGGTGTAGTGTTCAAGAATTTATTTTCCTTGTGAATTCGGGTGTTATTCAAATATTTTCAAGTGATGGAAATGCTAACAAAGATGAATTTCCATCTAGCAATGCAGAATTAAACATTTTCATTGATCAAAAGCAGAATCCCAAAATGGACGATTTAGCCTCAATTGCGACAAAATCAGAAAAAACAACCCCCATTAGCCGCCATTACCACCACCACCCCATTAGCTGCCACCGCAACTCCCACCTCCATTACCTACATCGCCACCCCTCCCTCACCCCCTTTTATCAAATTTACGGTGAAGTTAAGAAATAAAAAATAAAATTCAATTATATGTGAGAGATTGTTGGGAATTTAATTATCTTTGTTTGTCTAATTTCATTCAATGATATAGATTAGATGATGATTCAAAAATATTGATATTTTGTTTGGTGAGAATGATGAAATTTTAATTTGGGTTTGTAAAATTGAAAATGGTGGAAGATAAGGAGAAATAATAACTAAAAATTTGGCCGGTCAAACGCGTGAGTTTCACCCTTCAGTGAAGATGTGGTTGTGGCTTTTTAGGGGTGTAATAATTCCATTTTAAAATAGTTCAGGGGGGTCATAAGACCCCTGCAAAGTATAAGTGAGTAGCTGAGATTTGGGTAAAGGTTGGCGGGGACTTTTGGCCATTTTCTCTTGTCATTATTATAATTGAGAAATGTGATTCAGAGTAATAATGAGTACATGAACTAAAGATGCCGTGGATGTGAATTAGGATAGAAGAATAATAAAAGAAGTGTATTTTTGCACGTCTAATAGATAGGAGTATTTTATTTTGATATATGTGCTAGTAGCCATAGGCCCATAAAGCTATACTTCTAGACTGTAATGTCTTGTTGTGGAGTTTTGATAATATTTATTGTCTGTTATTCTATGATAGTCTTGTTTTTGATATTATTTGTTATATTAATATCTGTTATTTTTATACTAGACCTTTTTCTAAATATTTTTAATCTTGAATTGGAAGATTAAAATTTTAGAACCGTGTATATTTATCTTTTTCAATTTTCATTTTATGAAAGTATACTGCATATATTATTGCAGTAGTAATAGTAACCTTATATATAGCTTCTAATTATTTGGATATACTGATCTTTAATGTAAGTTTGATATAATGTCTAAACTTTGTTAACTGAACCTCAAAAAGTACTTTGGTACAGCCAATGTAATTTGTTTCTACTTTCTAGAACTAGAATTTGAATAATAATAGTTCGGAATATGCCTTTTGATGTTGATCCTATATAGTCGTGGTTGGCGATTATCCACTTCCCAATAAATAAAGCAATTCCTTATTTTAAATTATTTATCTAATTTTTTTATTTTAAATGATTTCAAAAAATATTTTTTTTTTTAATTTTTATATAATATATTTAAGAACACAATATTTAAGAATATTTTAGCATCTTCATATCTTTAATTTAAAATTATAAAATAATTTTTTTTTTAGCTTTCTTCTCTATTTTAGCAGTGTAATACTTCAAATTTATTGGCACAGTACTAAAATATATTATACTTACGAAATTCACATTCCAACTGCAGGAGCAATAAAACGATAATGAGTAATACTAAAGCGGAATCTAATAAGTAATAAATAGAGGAAGAAGATAAGTAGAACTGTAGAAGGAAATAAAAAGTTTCACATATTAAAGAAAAGATGAGAGGAACAAACGATTTTTTTCATGACAATTTGAATAGTTTTTATTTCTAATTCCTTATTCTTTTTAGGAAAAATACTATGTTTCTATCCTGAACTATACACGAAATTGTTGAGACACATCCGAACTTTAGGAGGATTCTATTACCCCTGGACTAATTAAAACTGTATTTTTGACAATCTTACGGTCTACGTGGCACATCAGTGAATCAACATACTGAAGGTCCACGTAGGCACACGTATGTGTCAAGTAGGCACTAAGGTTATCAAAAATATGATTTTAATTAGTCAATGGAGGGTAATAGAACTCTCCTATAGTTCGGTATATTTTAGTAATTTCGTATATAGTTTAGAATAGAAACAAAACATTTTCTCTTTTTAACTAGTTTCTAAGTAAATTTAAATTCGAAATCAATTTTTGTGAAAGTCTTTTAATCTTGTTACTTCTTGTCGATCCAATAATTATTAATGTGGATTAGGATTAGGATTAGGATTAGGAATGATTCATAACAAACAAAAATGATTGATTTTATGTTGGGACCTATAGAGTTTTGCCTTTATTCTTTGTGGGAGTGGGGGCGGGGGCAAATGAGAATGCAACTTTTAATTACCTTATCCAGCCGCCTCAACAGTTTGTCACCCAAGCCAAAACCCAAACAAGTGGCATGGGTGAACAGTAATATAGTTTAGCAGTTTTAAAAAATTTGAAAATTACACAAATACTCAACTTATGCTTTTAATATTATAAAAAATTTCAACTTCCTGAACATATTATAAAATTCTCAACACATACACAGAATGATATGTATATATTGACTATGTTATGTATATTAATAGGGAGAGAGAGTAAAGTAATTTTAAAAAAAATAATAATTAATAGGGAGAGAGAGTAAAGTAATTTTAAAGAAAAAATAGCCAAATACCTCTCCAACTTTTACCCCAAATCTCAACTACACATTTATACTTTGCGGGGGTCCTATGACCCCCTGAACTATTTTAAAGTAGAATATTTACCCCTGAACGCTGACATAGCAAGAGAGTGAGAACGCTGACATGACCAAATATTTCTTTATTTTCTTTATTCATTTTATTCATTTTTAATTATTATTTTCTTTAAAATTACTTTTTTTTCTTTTTCTTCTTCTTCTTCTTCTTCTTCTTCTTCTTCTACAAACAACATTGATATCCAAGAACTCATCAATGTCATCAAAAATTAATTTGTCATTTTTCTCATCTCCAAACACAAAATCGATTAGTTTCGACTTCAAATTTGTCGAAAATTTTAAAATGGGTATTGTTTATTGTTTCCAACTTCAAGATTGTTGGAAATTTTAAAATCGTTATTGTCCATTATTTACGACTTCAAAGTCGTCGTAAATTTTAAAATGGTTATTGTCCATTGTTTCCGACTTGAAGGTCGTTGAAAATTTCAAATTTTTCTATTGTTTCCGACTTTAAGGTTATTGAAAATTTTAAATTCGGTATTGTTCATTGTTTCTGGCTTCAAGGTCGTCGAAAATTTTGAAATTGGTATTCTTCGTTGTTTTCGAATAAGATCGTCGGAAATTTAAAAAATGATATTGTTCATTGTTTCCCACTTCAAGGTTATCGAAAATTTTAAATTTGATGTTGTTTATTATTTTCGACTTCAAGATCATCGAACATTTCAAAATCGATAATGTCCATTATTTCCGACTTCAAGGTCATCGTAAATTTTAAAATGGGTATTGTCCATTATTTCCGACTTCAAGGTCGTCGAAAATTTCAAAATTCTGTATTGTTTCCGACTTGAAGATCATCGAAAATTTTAAATTCGGTATTGTTCATTGTTTCCGGCTTCAAGGTTGTTGAAAATTTTAAAATTGGTATTGTTCGTTGTTTTCGGATTTAAGATTGTCGGGAATTTACTAATTGATATGGTCATTGTTTCCCACTTTAAGGTTGTCGGGCATTTTCAAATTCGATGTTGTTTATTATTTTCGACTTTATCACACAGTTCATAACCAAAGAATCGACAACAAACCAATATGAATAATTATTCATCGACAACAAAGATCAAACAACACAAAAACATTCAATCTCAACATCGCACTTCACTCCTTATTTTTTCATTAACAGAAAACATACAGCTGACCAGATACATACACAAATTTACACACACATAAGGGATAAAAAACACACATAAACACACTTAACTGGAATTGAAAAACAACAACCCACACACACGCACTCAAAATGAGAGAGAGAACAAGCAAATCGCGAGAATAAGAGGTAAAAGGGAGACCCACATCGATCGGAACTCACACATACGCTTGCCGGAGAATGCCCACCACCGAAAAAGCTAAGGGAGACCCACCAATACACACACACCATCGCTACAGTTGTTGGACAAAAAAAAAAGTGAATGGTAGAAATCTTTAAACTATTTCTCAAAACATTCTTTGATTTGGGGAAAATGATAAAAATAGAAAGGAAAGAAAATTTAATGAATATTTTAATTTGACTTTTGAGATGAGAAAATGATCTATTACAGTTGTTGGACCAAAATGACTTTTGAGATTGAAGAAAAGAAAATGAAAAGAAAAGAGAAAGATGAATAGAAATGGAAATGAAGAATAAAGGAGAGAAATAATAATTGTAGAAGGAAATGAATAAAAAATTGATTAAAAAAAAATTAAATATATTTTACAGGTGTCAAAACGCGTGTATCTCACCTTTCAACATAAATATAGTTGTGGTTTTTTAGGGGTGTTATAATTTCTATTTTAAATAGTTCTGGGGGGTCATAAATTCGGTAAAAAATGATTCAGAGGGTAATAAGTCATCTTTAAAGGTTGAGTGTGTAGTTGGAATTTCGACTAAAGATTAGAGAGTAATAAACCATTTTCTCTAATTTTAAAAGTAGGAAAGAGTATAATTACTTGCAAAAAAATTGATATTTATGCTATTTATACTTAAAAAATTATAATGAAAATATACCTCATTCAATCACGGTATATGTGATGGAGTAATTATACCTATTTGGGCAAATGTTTTGCATTAATTGCATATCATGTGCATTTAATTTTTTACTTGAATACTACTACTATTATTTAAGTAGTCACATCAAATATGTATACGTAAGTACATAATTCAACTTTGTAGAAACTAAAATAAAAATACATATCACTTATCCATAATATTTAGGAAAAAATAATAGAAATATACACCTTAACTTATTATATTTACACAAATCTTCATCCTTATAAGTAATAACAAAAAATCTCTACTAATTATGTATCATCGTCGAATATATTAAGAACTAATTATGTATCTCGACAAACTTAAAAATAAGAAAAATATATCGGGAGTCAATTGTGTATAACAAAAGTAAGTATGTATCTTTGTTGGATGTATTATGTATCTTGAAAGATTTAAAATCGTAAAAAATATATTAAGAGCTAATTATATATCTTCGTTAGATGTATCAAAAGCTAAACTGTCAGAATTTATGTTGTTTTTTGTCATAAAACTAAATGACCACACTGTAATTTCAGCATTACTAATTTGTTATATCTTCATCGTTCACACAGAATATCTAGTTACTAAACAAACTGATAGCGTATTCATAAAGTATATGGAGAACAAGTTGTTTTCGATACATTATTGAATATCAAGTATATTACATTAGGTATAAAAGAAAATACAGTAATGAATAAATTATATTAAAACAATTAAAAAAGAACGATAATCAAACCAAAATAAATAATACCATGCAACTTTAATTACCTTATCCAGCCACCTCAACACTTTTACCCAAAGCCAAAACCTGAGAAAAGTGGCCTAGGTCAATTTCGAAATAGTAAGACTTTTTTTAATTTAGTATTCTATATTTATATTTAAATTTGAATTCACATTTTACAAACTCGACTTTTTTTAATTTAGTATTCTATATTTCTATTTAAATTTGAATTCACATTTTACAAACTCATTTTTAGAATGCTCTAACTATGATTTTTTCGATTTCAGAAGCTCAAATTCAAAACTTTTGATTAAGAATGAAGAGATTTTAATCATCCACCATTCATGGTAATAAAAAAAATGCCGTTTGGTTTGAGCATAAGGCAGTATAATTTAGGTAAAAGCTTATGGAGTAGAATATATTATTTAGCAGTCCAAAAATTAAAGTGAAAGTACATACAATATCATTTAATTATAGTTAAGTGATAATTATAAATATTTTTAAATATTATAAATATCATTTAATCATAGTTAAGTGAACAAACTCGTAGCGTCTTCATAAAGTTCAAATGCAACATAATTATTGATTTTTTTAAAATATTTTTTATTATAACTGTAGATTCTTTTTATATTACTCCCTCCGTTTCGAATTAGATGACCCTTTCAACCTTGGTACACTCATTAAGAAATTCAATGATTAGGGATATATTTTACCTTTTTACCCCTTTTAACATTGTAAGACTCAGTAATTAATTAAACATGAAAAATTGTAGCATATGCATGCATGGATTGAAAATCTTAGAGGAATGCTAGTAGTACTCCTTGAAAAGAAGAAAAAAAGTCAAGTTTCATAAAATTTGTATTGAAAATATAAGTTTTATTTTCAAAAACTTTGAAAAGTGTAGTTATATTTAATACCTATTATGGGTAGAATGAGAAGAATTTGTGTAAAATAGTCTTGATTTGATAAGTTGGACAAGTAAATTAAAATAAATATTTTTAGAAAGAGGGTCAACTAATTCGAAACGGAGAGAGTACTGTTACTTATGCCCATAATTATTCTTTTCCAATACCCTATGCACGGACAGCACCTCAACATTGACCACTTTTGAATTTAACTATTCAAGAATTTGACACAAATTATTAATGTAATTATACATGGACCCATGCACATACTAGTTTATATCAACTAGCCATGCACGCAAAAAATCGTATAGATTATGATCAACAATATAAAACTAATTAGTTATCATATTCCCCATCCATCTATAAATACCAATTAATCTCAAGAAGCAAATGTATCATAACAAACAAACTAAACAAGAAAAATTAAACATGTCTTCTTCATGGCCTACTACACTTCTTGTCTCTCTCTTTCTTTTCTCCCAAATATTTTCTTGCATTGCCCAAGTTCCAGCTGAAAACACTTTCAAATTCGTTAACGAAGGCGAATTAGGACCTTATGTTGTCGAATACAGAGCTGATTACCGCGTTCTTAGCATCGCCACTACTCCGTTTCAGCTCTGTTTCTACAACACAACACCTAACGCATGGACACTAGCGTTGCGAATGGGCACCGTGCGTTCTGAATCGCTCATGCGTTGGGTGTGGGAAGCTAACAGGGGAAACCCCGTTAAAGAAAATGCCACTCTCACTTTC
This sequence comes from Capsicum pubescens, assembly GCA_030864215.1. Taxonomy (NCBI): domain Eukaryota; kingdom Viridiplantae; phylum Streptophyta; class Magnoliopsida; order Solanales; family Solanaceae; genus Capsicum; species Capsicum pubescens. Next base: position 348,518,252 of record CM061544.1, on the reverse strand, counting down.
GGGACGAATGGAAACCTCGTATTGGCTGATGCCGACGGTCGAATTGCATGGCAAACAAACACGGCCAATAAGGGCGTGACAGGGTTCAAGTTGTTGCCTAATGGTAACATGGTGCTACATGACTCCAAGGGAAAATTCCTCTGGCAGAGTTTCAACCATCCCACTGATACTTTACTAGTGGGCCAAACGCTCCGTTTGTCCGGCCCGAATAAGCTCGTGAGCCGGGCCTCCGTGAAAAAGAACGCGAACGGGCCTTATAGCTTGGTAGTGCGACCGAAATTGTTCGGTATCTACAATGGAACCAAGCTAGACGTAGAATTAGCTTGGTTCGATCTTGGTAATAGCAGTTTGGAATCAGTAAAATTGAATGCTGGGAATCAAAGGCTGAAATTGGATTATAGATTGGCAAAATCAACAAAGAGAAGTTCACATGTTATGGCTTTTGTTAATTACAACACAACACTGACATATCTTAGACTAGAAATTGATGGAAATCTTAAGGCCTACACTTTTGTTAGAGACCAAGAAGCAGATGAATTTCGTTGGAGGGTAACTTACAAAATGCTTTAAGAAAACGTTTTTCTTCATATTAGCTCTATATAATTAGATATATAAGGATTTCATGTCCGAGATAATAAGTGGATAAAATGAGTGGGTCCACAGCTAAGTCCAGTAGATTAATTTTGTAAAATTATGTCTTGATTGAAGAGTGTGTTTTATTTTTATTTTTTTTGGAGTTGTATTGAAGGGTTTATCTCATTATGTATTCTATAATACTTAAGACGTTATGTCAATTGTGAAGATTGTATAAACGAGTTCTTTATTATTTCTATGTTTATTTGGTTGAGTCTGTCTTTAAAAAAAAAGGAAAAAAAAAAAACTAGAATGATCCTATCTTTTATCCTATAAAAAAATGTCCAAGTATATCAATTATTCTAGATGTGTAAATTGATACAACATTCTTTAATTTTCTGATTAAAATACATAACTTCAAGAAAACTGGTTATCATCAAGGCAGCTATTTGAACAAATATAATTTTTTTTGCCACATAGTTTCGTGCACCAAATTATAAATTGGACCATTTTTATTTTCATCTCTATTATGATTCATGTTTATTTTCTTTTGTTGCAAGTGTTGTAATTCCTCCATATAGTCGAACTTCTTCATAACAACGTCATTTATCTTGATATTTTTTATCTACTATAGCGAAATGCTATTACAGAGAACACATAAGATAATAAAATGAAACATTAGCTCCACATAACATAATTGTTATAGCGAGATATTGTTATAGAAACGTCTGACTATATTGTACTATTGTTTCGGTTCCTCGACATTTCTTTTCAAACTTGGATTGGACTTGGGGTGTTATGTCCTTGAAGTGGTCCAGCCCACAGGAAGGCTTAAACAGAGGGAGTTGAAGCCCACATGAAGGCCCAATTCATCAAGATGGTAAAAAGGCTTGGGCAGTGTAACCAAAAACTAATAAATAAAAGAAAAATTACCTAAATAAACAACATAAGTTTCTAAACTTCTAAAAATCCCCCCACTTCTAAAAAATTATTTAAATTCCAATATTTCATACTTTTTGGTAAAATTGAGATACAAGTTAAAACCTACAACTAAGAAACCGATTCTTTTCCAAAAATAACTCATTTTCTCCTCTTTGTATGCCTTAATTCAAGCAACAGTTTCTATCCAACTCTTCCAACATTAATGGCTACATTAATACCAAAATTTTGGTCACAATTGTATCCCACAATTTTCTCTTCTTCTTCTTCTTCACATTTTTTAATTAAGGTATTTTTTCTCCTAAATTTATCTTCACTTTCTTCTTATTATGTTCAATGTTTTTTCTCAAAAATCAAATTAAACAACATCATATCCCTTTAGCTCACCCAATTGATCGTTTGGAGTTTCGTGTTAAAGATGATGATGTTTTTGGTGCTCGAGTTATGGGTAAAACTACTATTTCGGCAAAGAAAATTATCCATGCTGAGGTTATTTTCGGATGGTTTTTCGTTATCGATACTTTAGGTAAACCTTCTAATCAAATAATATTTTGCTGCGTGAAGCAAAAAATAAATTGAAACCTTTGACAAAGTCATATCTGAAAAATATCTGGAACCTCCGGCACGTTCAGATCTGGAAAATAATTGGCCGTGATACATATTTATATATGCGTGATACGTTTTTTTAATTTCTTGTATATTTTTTTTTTCGATTTTTTATATGTATCTAATGTTTTGTAAGTATTATTTAAATTAACTCAACAATAGATACATGTTTACAACCTTATAGATGCATTTTCTCTTATCTTGTATCACTGTTTCACTGTTTATGAATAGTATGTATCTCGTATTGTTTAACATTTATTGATTTAAGCATATCAATAGATACATGTATTTCAACCAAGATACATATTTGTATTATCTTGTATCTATAATATTATGTCCACACAGTTTTTCTATATATTGTTCTGTGTTATTGTAGAGTTATTGCATCTAATGTTATTTTTTTAATTTGATATTTTTTTTAGGTTCCATTCTGAGTAGAATATGTTACCGGTATAGCACAACAAGATAGTGGAAGTTTGTAAGTATTACATTACCTTTTCATTGTTTTCATTATCTTATACAAGTATATATGTATTTTTAATTCAATTAGTAATCGCTATGTAGGAATTGTGGTGTATTTGTAGCTGTTTATGCCGAGTACCTGGGCAAGGGATTAGGCATTCCCTCATCGGGTATTGATGCTCAATACCATCGCATGAGATATGCCACTCTTTTGTGCAAGTATGGCTCTGTAAAGGCGGAGAAAAGATACTGTTCACAACAAATTTTCTTTTATGCAGAAAATTAACTGCAAGCAAAAATATAAATAAAAGAAAATAATAATTTTATTAAGATGAAACTTGTGAGTACAATTCCGTTATTCTCTCGATTCTTCACTCCTAAGTTTTTCCGTGATTCGAGAGCCTTGGCAGCGTGATTCTCGAATGTAGAATGATTTGAGCCTCCTAGAAATGCGTTTGGATCTCCAGGAATTGTCTGACAGGACTTCGTCTTGTCGAGTTGTCGTCTTGTCGAGTTGACCTTCGGGAAGAACTCCGTTAGTCGATTCGTTGAAGAGCTGTGTAGTCAATGCAGAAGCTTCCTCCAATGCTTGCCGAATCCCCTCTTTTTTCTTTTTTTTCTAGAATGTTATGTTACTCCCCTATTTATAGTTGTAGGGGTAGGCCTAGTTGCTTGTGATTGTCCAAAACATGTCACTTTGCCACTTAGCGCCTTTTGACTGGTTGTTGAATTTGAATGAGATTTCCACATCATTTGTACATGTGGCGGCGTCTCATTGGTCTTGGATTTGACCGGGATGCCACGTCACTTGATGAGTTTGGGCTTCAAAGTGTAATGGACCTTGAAGTCCTTGATGAGGAATAAAATGGGCTTATTATTCTTATAGCCCAAAATGATTTTAGACCCAATAAAATATGGATCAAATCTAAATTTTGTATGAATTTGACCTAATAAATTTTACGTGTCTACAGATGCCCCCTACTTCAAGGCTAGTCAAGGTGTTTGATTTGTCGAACCTGTTAGAGACGAGATTTGAAGTATTTTTGGAGCCTCCCCCCCCCCTTTTTTTTTTGCGTCTTGAGCATTTTGTCAAAATCATACTCCTCAAAGTCATGATTATTCGGGTAGAATAACGTGAATCCAATGTAAATTCTATTTAAGACTAAATATATCCAAATCATGTAGGAGTCGGCTATTAGTCCTATATCGAATCTTAATAGGATTGATTAATGATGTTATCCCACTTCAAAAAGGATTAGGAATTTGACTTATTGTGGACACTTAAACGTCCCAGTCCTTGTAGAAGACAACTTTGTTCGGCAGATTCCTTTTTGAAATCAAATTGGGGCCTTTCAGAGTCTATAAAAGGACATCAACACCCCCTTTAATTATTGTAATTCAGCCTGAACAGAAATTTAACTCACGTTCTTTTCCTCTTTTTGAGCTTTCAACACTTTGGCGCGTCTGTGGAAGAAGCTTCATACCTCATCGTGGAAGTGTTTGAATCACGAACGGCTTGTAGTGTTGGAAAGTAGACTCTCAAGGCTACGTTCTACGCGACCACGCTCATCTTATCACTAGATCTGTCCAGGTATCGTTTCAAAGTCAGACCTTCAGTTCTGTTTCGTCACTGTTTACTTGTTTTGTGCAGTCTCATGAAAACTCTCATATCTTGACTTAAGAACATCAAAATCAGGAGCCGTTTTTTGCGTTGGAAACTAGACTCGTAGATCTACGTCTCAAGATGAAACCACAATCAGATTGCATCCGAATCGTCCCAGATATTGCTCCGAATACGGCCTTTGAATCCTGGTTCGCTTTTTATTTCAGCTTTGCGCAGCGTCACGAGTAATTTCATATCTCAACGCGGAAGTGTTGAAATCAGGTGCCGTTTTTTGCATTGAAAATTAGGTTCGTAGAGCTACGCCTCACATGGAATACTCAACCATACTGCATCCGAATCGTCCCAGATATTGCTCTGAAAACAACCTTCTGATCCTGGTTCGCTTGTTATTTCAGCTTTGCGCAGCGTCACGAGAAATTTCATATCTCGATGTGGAAGTATTGGAATTAGGTTCCGTTTTTTGCATTGGAAAGTAGACTCGCAGATATACGTTTCACATGAAAACCACCATCATTTAACTTCTGTATTTCTTCAGGTTCTTTTTCGAAGTTGTAGCCTAAATTTAGTGATACTCTACTTCTCATCAGATTTGGATACTTCATGAATTTCTTCTTCTACTTCAAGTTTTGGGATGCATAACTTCTGTAATTTGGTGAAGGCCGGACTAGAGCAATATTCAAAGTTCCACAATTTATTTTACTAGTCGAGAAGACTTCATTGCTTAGAGATAATGAAGAATCCTTTTGCTTTTGCTTTAAAGATGACATCTTCAAAGGACTCCAAATATGCATTCAGGCTTCATACTTTTCTTTATTTTGCTCTTTTACTATTTTTTTCTTGTAGAGCTATTCACAGTTTAGACTCATGCGGGCCAGGAGTGATTTGACTTACAATTTAAGATCGTGCATCAATGAGTAGTTTGATTTGCAGTTTAGGCTCGTGCATTGAGGAGCAGCTTGACTTGCAGTTTAGGATTATGTATCGAGGAGCAGCTTGACTTGCAGTTTAGGCTCGTGCATCGAGGAGCATCTTGACTTGCAGTTTAGGCTCGTGCATCGAGGAGCAGCTTGACTTTTAGGCTCGTGCATCGAGGAGCATCTTGACTTGCAGTTTAGGCTCGTGCATCGAGCAGCAGCTTGACTTGCAGTTTAGGCTCGTGCATCGAGGAACATCTTGACTTACAGTTTAGGCTTGTGCATCGAAGAGCATCATGCAGTTTAGGATCGTGCATCGAGGATAGGGGTGTCAAACGGGCCGGGCCGACCCGGCCCCATTATCTAACCCGGCCCGGTAAGCCCTAGGGCTTTAGGGTTCCGGGTCGGTTATTTTGTTAAAATAGGCCCGGTTAACCCGGCCCGGTCCAGGCCCGCCGGTTAACCGGCCTGGCCCAGAAAATTAAATTTTTTGTTTTTTGTTTTTTTTTTGGATTTTGGGCCAAACTAGCCGTTGGCCCAACGGCTATATAGCCGTTTTTGGGTCCAAACGGCTAGTTTGGGCCCATTTAGTAAAAAAAAAAAAAAAAAAACTTTTAAAAATATTTTTTAATCCCCAAAAAAAATCTATAAATACCCTACAACTTCAAATCATTTTTCACACAATTTTTCACTCTCTCAAATCTCATTCTCTCTCAAATCTCAATTCTCAAATATTCAATATATTTAATTTCTTAAAGTGTTCACTTTAATTTTTTAATTTTTCGTTTACAATGTACGAGCGGAAGTTTCTAAAGTCGCAATCTTCGGATACTTCTAAAATTTGGTATTGTCGTTCCATCTCTTACGTTTAATTTTTATTTATTGTATTAATTGTTTAATATTTAATTTTATTATATTTGTATATTTTGAATATTTTTAGTTTAATTTAATTTATATTATGGATAAATTAAAAACCTCGCTACTAAAGGTGTTAAAATTTTTTGTCCCGGAAGCGGTAGTGGTAGTAAAAAGTGAATTACTAGCGGTAGAGGTAGTTCAAGTAGTAGATATACCCTTGTGCCTTCGCCTCCGGTACCGCTTGGTACACCTTTTGAGGAAGAAATAGATGTAGGTGCTCACGATATGGATTATGTAGAAGCTCAGGAAAATTACGGTATAAAAGAAGAAAATGAAGTAGATACAGTTAATTTAGACGAAGATAATGAAAATATTGCAGAAACACCCGCAGTAGGAGATGCTAACGTTAGATCTGAATCAGTTAATCTCCCTTCCCGTCCTCCCAGTGCCCCAAAACCTCGTAAAAGAACTAGTATTGCATGATAATTTTTTGAACGTATATCAGATATTGAGGTGCAGTGCAATATTTGTCAACAAATATATAAGCATAGAAGTGGAGGCAAGCAAGGGGGTACGGGTACGTTAATGAGACATATAACTGAAGATCACAAAAGAGAGTTAAATATTGCAAAAGGTGGTGGGGATGTTGGTGGGTCAACGCAAACTAGAATGGACCCAGCAACCGGTCAAGTAGCGAAAAAGTATAATAAATTGAGGGACAGGGAAGAAATAGATAAAATGGTAGCTGTGGGTTGTTTGCCTTTTAGTTTTCCTTCTTCTGATGCCTTTATTCGTTATATACAAGCAATTTATAATCCTATGTTTAATGGTATTCCTAGAACTACTTGTCGGTCTGATATTTTTAGACTCCATTCACAATATTATATTTATTTATCAACATTGTTAAAAAATATTCCATGTAGATTGTCCCTAACTTCTGATCTTGGTCGTGCTGTAAATAAAAATGATTATTTAACCGTTACTTGTCATTGGATGGATAGTAATTTCGTGATGCAAAAACGTATTCTTGATTTTTTATATGATGAAGATCGTAAACATACTGGACAATTTATTGTTGATTCTATTGTTAAAATTGCCGGATATTATGGTATAGAAAATAAAATTTTACGTATTGCTTTTGATAATGCTTCTAACAACAAGACTGCTATAACAAAAATAAAATCTACGCTATCTCCGCCCTTGCCTGAAATTTTTCATATTAAGTGTGCATGTCATATATATAATTTAATTGTAAAAGATGGTCTTGAGTTTTTTGAGCTTTATATTGAAAAAATTCGTCTTGCCGTTGGTTTTATTCAAGGAAATAATCGTAGATCGAGAATTAGAGAATTTAAAGTTAAATGTCAAGAAAATGGACTTACACCGATTTTGATGCCTGAGGAAATTGATACTAGATGGAATTCTACGTATGAATTTTTAAAAACATGTTATAAATATAGAATTCCTATTACACTAGCTTTTAACCAACATTGCGATTCATTTGCTGATTCTGCTGATTGCATGCTACATAATTCTGATTGGGTTGTAATTAATGATCTTGTTAAGTTTTTAGAAAAAATTTATGTAGCTACGGTTGAATTTTCCGGTGCTTACTATCCTACTGTTTGTAATATTTTGGCATATATAGCCGATATTTCTGGTTTGCTCCAACAATATAAAAATAAAGAAGGTTATAAAGAAGCTGTTGGCGCCATGTTTACAAAATTTAAAAAATATTTTTTCCCGATTCCCCCTATTTACTTGGTTGGTGTTATGCTAAATCCGTGCATGAAATATAGTCATATGTGTCACTTTAGTACTCTTATTTATACTAACTTAGAAATAAATACTAACCATGATTCTGAACAAGTACAACCTGATTTGTGGACGGCTACGGCTGATGCAAAGGATTACATAGAAAAATTATATAATCACTATGCTGATTTATTTGATTCAGCCGTACCTACAAATATCACTCCAATTGTCGCTCCTCATCCTCCCGAGGAGCCATCATCTTCTAAAAGGCCGGCACATAGTGGTTTTTCTGATTCGTTTTATGATTTAAATTGTTGGAACAGTGTTGATGAGAGAACTTACACATCAACTTATCGGGAAGAGCTGAAATATTATCTTCGGACGACACCAGAGGATCGCAGACGACGGATCAACACGTTGGATTGGTGGAGGAATAATGAATCACAATATCCCGTGCTTTCAAGATTAGCTAGAGATATCTTGAATGTTCCAATGTCAACCGTTGCATCAGAGAGCGCCTTCAGTCAGGGACGACAGCAGCTTGGAGACAACCGACACTCATTGGGAAGCAATGCAATGAATGTTCTAGTTTGTCTCAGAGATTGGATTAGAGCGGAAAGAAGAAACCAAGGAATGGAATCGGAGCTGAGCGACGAGCTGAAACTTGAAGAAATTATGACTTCACGGGAGAACTCAGCAGAATCAAGTCCAATGCATGGTTTTGCCCCCGTTGACTTCGACTATCCTATGCAAGTTCCCATTAATATTAACATGAATGAGTTGGAAAAAATGATGCATAATTTATAGATTTTTCATTCATGTAAATTATAAATTTTGGATCATTTTGCAATCAATAAAATTCCCCAAATTCATTCAGTCCTTAGTCGTTGTTTTTTATTTTTTTTTATTTAACGATTTAAGATTTTAAATTGAATTTCTAGTTTTCTACTTTAAATTAAAAACTTACTTCTAATATATTATTAATTTACTACCAAATATTATTAATTTATTATATTAAGTAGCATATGTTTTGTATATTTGTGCATATGTCTTCTATAGAAGTGTATATTTAACGTATACATGTGTATATGTTTTATAAAATAGTATATAAGTATATCTATACATATTGCAATGTATATATAATGTAGTATAGTTTATAAGTTGTAGTATATATACATTGAATGGTGCGTATACACGTGTATATATCTTCTATAGAAGTGTATATTTAATGTATACATGTGTATATGTTTTATAAATTAGTATATAACTATACAAATATATATTGTAATGTATATACATTATAGTATATTTCATTTAAAGTATTACATATACATAGAATAGAGTGAATGGATCTTCTATAGGCGTATATATTTAACGTATACATGTGTATATATTTTATAAATTAGTATATAACTATACAAATATATATTGTAATGTATATATATTGTATATATCTCATTTAAAGTATTACATATACATAGAATAGAGTGTATATATGTGAATAGATCTTTTATAGACGTGTATATTTAACGTATACATTACTTTATGTTTTATAAATTAGTATATATATTGTAGTATATACTTTTTTTAAAGTAGTACATATATATTGAATGGTGCGTATATATGTGTATATATCTTCTATAGACGTATATCTTTAAAGTAAACAAGTGTATATGTTTTATAAATTAGTATGTAACTATATATATATACATATTTTTGTATATATATATATATGTATATCACTATATTGTAGTATATATTTTATTTAAAATAGTACATATATATTGAATGGTGCATATATATGTGTATATATCTTCTAAAGTAGTGATATATATATGCATATCACTATATTGTAGTGTTTTATAGTGTATATAGTGTATATTGGAGTGTATATACTGTATATTGGATTTTTTATTTATTTTTTAAACGGGTTTGACCGGTTTTTAACCGGGTTTTGGTGGGTTTGACCGGATTGGGTTAAGTGGGCCGGGTTCGGGTGGGTTTTAATTTTTTCACTGTTTGACCCGGCCCGGCCCGGTTAACGCCAAACCCGGCCCGTAACCGGCCCGAAACCCGGGTAAAATGGGAGGGCCGGTTCCGGGTTGGCCCGGCCCGGCCCGTTTGACACTCTTAATCGAGGAGCATCTTGACTTGCAGTTTAGGTTCGTGCATTGAGGAGCATCTTGACTTGCAGTTTAGGCTCGTGCATCGAGGAGCATCATGCAGTTTAGGCTCGTGCATCGAGGAGCGTCATGCAGTTTATGCTCGTGCCTTAAGAAGCATCTTGGGGAAGAATTCTTGTAATGTAACATTCCTCCCAACCCTTTGTAATGAAGTATTATTGGACTTCAATTTGATATTTACTGCCCCCATCGGTTGAAGCAGATATGAATTTGATCTTGGGTCGTCTTTTGAAAGCTGGAGTTTAGAAGCCTTTTGACATTTTTTTCTTTTGCAAGCGATCAATGTCCAAGTACCACCCTTTTTGCTATTGGAGAAGTCGTTTTGCATGAATTTTCTTATTTTTTTCTTCAAGGCTGGAACCCCAATCGGGTCAAGCCTTCCAAATTGTAGCATGATGATTCCCTCACCTTTTGATGATGCCACAGAGCGCATGAGTTGTAGAACTTTTGAAATTGAATCTTTTTTATGGTCCAGTTCGGCGCTAACATGGTTTGCATCAACTGTATCGCCATCATCGATGATGATCTTTCCTTCTTGCATTAATGTCATGATGTTTTCCTTCAGGGTGAAGCATTTTGTGGTGTGATGACCAACAATGCGGTGAAATTTGCAGTACTTAGGATCGTCGACTTTGTTTGATTCTTCAGGTCGCTTTGACTTAGGAAGCTCAATGACTTCTTTAGATAGCAACTCGTCAAGAATTTCAGGAACATCAGAGTCGGGAAAAGGATATATCCTTGCTTGTAACTTCTTTACGGTTGGTTGATGTTTCACCTCTCGCATTTGTTGCTTTGGAGCTTTCTTTTTTATCTTGTTTTGTGAAGGCCTTCGTAAACCTCACAGTTATTGTCATAGATTCCCCAATTTGGTCTTCAGACGAGTCGTTGAATTTCGTGACTTTTTTTCCAGGATTAAAAATAGGTGACGCCATTCTATGAGTTGCAACGCTTAACTCCATGTCATGAGCGCGCGTAGCTAATTCTTCAAAAGTTCGAGGCTTAATTCCTTGGAGGATATACACAAGGCCCCAATGCATCCCTTGAATGCAAACTTCAATCGCGGAAGTTTCAGAAAGTTGATCCTTGCAATCAAAGCTCAATGTTCGCCAACGATTTATGTAGTCCACTACAAGCTCATTTTTACTTTGTCTTGTGTTTGTCAACTCCATCATGCTGACGGTACGACGGGTGCTGTAGAAACGATTTAGGAAATGACTTTTTAGTTGCTCCCAACAATCAATTGATTCAGACTCCAAGTCCGTGTACCAATCAAAAGCGTTGCCTTTCAAAGAACGAACAAACTACTTGACAAGAAGATCACCATGCGTACCAGCACTGCTACAAGTCTCAACGAAATGAGCGATATGTTGCCTTGGATTTTCCTTTCCATCAAATTGTTGAAACTTTGGCGGTTGATATCCAATTGGCATTGGTAAGCCCTCGATTCGCTTAGAATACGACTTTGAGTATCCTACGAAACTTTGTGATGCACCACCATATCGTGCCTTGATGGTATTTGCAATCATATCTTGCAGTTGTTTAACTGTTAAAGTAGCAACTGAAGTAGACTGCTTCTCTTTTTTAGTCTTACTAGGTAACTCATCGACATCCTTATTTTGCAGAGTAAAGCCAGGTGGATAAGCAGGGTCGTGGCTCGATTCTCCAGGGGCAAAAGACTCCAACTTATTCATCAGTTGAGCGATTTGAAGATCTTTATCCTCGACAGATTTCTTCAAAACTTCAATGGTTTGTTCCATTATTGCGAACTTCTCATCCATATCAGCTGCGTCGGCCATCAAGGCATTGACCTTTGTTGAAGTTGGTGAATCAGTCGAATCTTCAGATTCACTAAAATTAACTCCAGTTTGAGAGGATTCATCACATAAAAAGGATGTCAAATTGCCCCCAGGGGCTGCAGCTTCAACCGTCATATCAGATTTGCTCTTTTTTCCCTTCTCCAAAGAAGTGAAGTATTCAGACCCGTCCCAACCACTGGTCTTAAATTTGCGCGGAGTGAGGGGACCAACAAGGCTGAGCTCATCAGATGTGGCAGTAGCAGAGTTCTTGCACGAGACATCTTTCGTATTTTTGACACCCATAGCAGTAGTTGAATTTGATTTGCAGGAAGAAGAGATGGAGAGCAGAACTGGTCCCACTGGGCGTGCCAAAATTTGTTAGCAACAAATTTTCTTTTATGCGAAAAATTAAATGCAAGCAAAAATATAAATAAAAGAAAATAATAATTTTATTAAGATGAAACTTGTGAGTACAATTTCGTTATTCTCTCGATTCTTCTCTCCTAAGTTTTTCCGTGATTCGAGGGCCTTGGCAGTGTGATTCCCAAATGTAGGATGATTTGAGCCTCCTAGAAATGCGTTTGGATCTCCAGGAATTGTCTGACAGGACTTCGTCTTGTCGAGTTGACCTTCGGGCAGAACTCCGTTAGTCGATTCGTTGAAGAGATGTGTAGTCAATGCAGAAGCTTACTCCAATGCTTGCCGAATCCCCTCCTTTTTATTTTTTCTAGAATGTTATGTTACTCCCCTATTTATAGTTGTAGGGGTAGGCCTAGTTGCTTGTGATTGGCCAAAACATGTCACTTTGCCACTTGGCGCCTTTTGACTGGTTGTTGAATTTGAATGAGATTTCCACATCATTTGTACATATGACGACGTCTCATTGGTCTTGTATTTGACCGGAATGCCACGTCACTTGATGAGTTTGGGCTTCAAAGTGTAATGGACCTTGAAGTCCTTGCTGAGGAATAAAATGGGCTTATTATTCTTATAGCCCAAAATGATTTTAGACCCAATAAAATATGGATCAAATCCAAATTTTGTATGAATTTGACCCAATAAATTTTACGTGTCTATAGATACTTTAGTGAGAATGACGATCCACCAAGGCCAAGGAGCAGCTTCACACAAAAAGAAAAAGTTTGTGCTTTGCATCTTGAGTAGTTATTTACTTGTTGGCTAGTTGACCGTTATATAGTTTGATGATGTTAGTACATGTTGTTATTGTATTTTAAGATTTTTTTCAACATCATGAATTCTACCTTATCACCAATAATTATCATATGGCTATTCCAGACTATGATATATTATTATTTTGTTGTACGTTTTTGTTACACTTTACAAAGTCATCATATTTAACATTTTTTGTTACATTGTATTAGATACATATTTATAACTATACGTATCAAGTTTATTGAAACATATATAACTAAGTCCAGTAATGAAAGTAACTAACACAATATTACATTATGCAATGACATAACGATACATCGTACAATTAAATCTCATATTCAATCATAACATAATTTTCTTTTTCTTAATTTTTTTTTCTTTGCAAGACATTTTGTCTCTAAATTGAATAACAACTTCGAGCTGAACGTAATTGTTCATACACTTCATACTGTTCACAAAATATATTTTTCAATAGATACAATTTTTTTACGATTGTATCAATTGTTAATTAAATAACGATAGTCTTGTGCAATATGTAAGCAATTTATCAATGAACGTTCAGATAAATCTTTTTATATCATTTAGTTACTTTGAATTAAATATTAAATTCACAAATACATAAGAAATTCATTAAGCTTCTTAATGTGAACATTTTTTTATTTTTCATTAGATACATTTTTTTATTTTTATATCTATCTAATGTTTTGTAATTATTATTCAAATTAACACAACAATAGATACATGTTACAAGCTTATAGATACATTTTCTTTTGTTTTGGATTACTGCTTCACTGTTTATGAATTATATGTATCTCGTATTGTTTAACATTTATTGATTTAAGCATATCAATAGATACATGTATTTCAACCAAGATACATATTTGTATTATCTTGTATCTATAATATTATGTTTATACAATTTTCTATTTATTGATTTGTGTTATATTTTTGGCTTAAACATGAAAACAACTTTGTATTTTTAGTTAAATTCAATCAACAAGAAATACATATTTTTGTTTATCAAAACGTTTGGCTTTAAAATTGAAACAATGATGAATTACATAATTTGACAAACTATAATCCAATAAACTAAAAACGAGTAATTTGACAACTTAAAACTAGTAATTTGACCCACAAACTTAAAACTTACAATTCTAAGAAAAGGTACATAAAATTCAGATTATAAACGAGTTGACAAACAAATCATGAGTACATCTCTTGATTATAATCTGACTTTTTAATCTGTATTCATGAAGGATGAATTGCATACATTGTGACAACCGACAGTGAAACAACTAGTGAGGAAAAATTTCATTGGCTTTTCTTGAGATAGCGATTGAGATCGACATTGTCACATCCCATTTTTACGCGTACTCCAAAAAATTGGATACATTTTTAAAGTTCGAAATGGTTTTATTATTTAAGTGACAAGAAATGAAAATTTATTTCGGAAAGGATTATTTGCATTTTTTTTATTTTTTTATTCAGAGTCGCCACTTGGCATAATCCGGTGTGCCAAGTCACCTTTGAAAAATCCTTTTCGAAATCATTTGACTCTTAAACCGGTTTGCGAACAGAGATTCCGGCTAAGGAATTCTGTTGACCGAGGGGAAGGTGTTAGGCACCCCTCGATCCCGTGGTTCCACCGCGGTCGCTTGGTGGAGTGTATCGACTATTTTTGGCATTATGAAATGTATAAACCACTCAAAAGAACACAAAATAATCAAACAATAAAAAACAAAACAGTCCAAAAACGTAAAAGTCCAGTCCAATTATACAGTCCGAAAGATAGAAAAAAATTCGAAAATATAAATCCTAATCTAAACTAAATCTAGACTACGCTCCAATGCCTTACTTGACGCTGCGGGCCTTCATCACGATTATTTTTCCGCCAACATGATACGTCGGGGCATTCCTCGGTGAATAAATACAAGTGATCTCGGGGCATTCCCCGGCTAAATAAATACATCCAAAACACGATAAACTAAAAGAAACATTCACACGCACATTCCAACATCCAACGAAACACTTATCTTAAATTCTTGCCTACCCGAACCTATATTGCCTATCCATTTCATTATGGCCTAAATCTTTCACATTCACTTATACCGAAGGGAACAAAAGACAACAAACCAACATCAATCTACGTTCAACTTTATCAATTTCTCCATTCCTTCCCTAAATCCCCTTATCAATCCATTAAAACATGATCAAATTCAATCTTCAAAACAACAAAATCGACCCACCAAACATCATAATCACAATAATCGACATCAACAAAGTCCCACGAAACATAATCACAACACACATAATCACAATCAATTCAATATACCAAGATAAATAAAACAGAGCGGGTTAAAGAAATGGACCTCACTGACACTTGCTTTTTTGTCGATAATAAAGAAATCCGAAGACCAAAATAACTCGACCGGAGAACCTCACAATGAGCGAACCAAACTCGGTATTAAAATAATAACCGGACAGCTCCCAAAACTCGTGAATAAAAACTTTACTATACGAAACCCAACCAAGAACGACGACGAGATTCGATAAAGGCGACTCGAAACCCACTATCGACGTCGAAACATAAAATGGACGAAACTAAGATCAAACCAACCAAACAACAGAAACCAAAGACCAAGCAGATCGAGCTCCGGTGACGGAGAGAACGGCGGCGGTAGATCTAGGCGGTGACAGAGCTAGTGCCGCCGCTGGTCGCTGCTGTTTGGCGGCGAAGAGTTCGGAGTGACGCTGCTGGTCGCTGCTGGTAGCTGCTGTTCGGAGAGAAAAAAAGGGGAAGAGAGGGAGTGACGACGACGCTGTTGCCGTCGTCGGAGAGAAAGAGGGAGGGAGATCGGAGTGACGACGGCGCTGTTGCCGTCGTCGGAGAGAGAGAGAGAGAGAAGGAGTGAGTCGACGGAGAGAGAGACAGAGAGAGAGGGGAAAGATGGTGGTGTTGTGGTGGCCGGAGCTCCAGTCAGTCGCCGGCGACGTTTTAGTGAGAGAAAGAGTAGAGTTTAGAGAGAGAGTGTGCTGATTTTTATTTTTTCTTCTACTCTCTAGATTTTTTTTTTGTTTCCCCCCCTTTATTTTGTGTGTATGTGTGGGTATATATTGTGCCCTTTCTTTTTGGACAAGAAAAAGAGAGGGGGTGGGGTAACGTGGGGTAGTGGGTAGTGGTGAGGTGTTATGTTTTTATTGGGTAGGTGGTTAGGTTAAGATAGGATTAGTTATTTTTGTCATTTTGTGGAGGGATTATCACACGGGTGAGGGTACACGGTAGGATAGGGTAAACAATAGGTAAAAACTATATCGGGGAGGGACGAAATTAGGTGTCTACATCATGCCCCCTTTGAATGTAAACATGAAGTGTTTTCAGGCAAAGAAGTAGACAGCGAGATAGAATTTTGTCCCGACCATTATTCAAAGAAAGAAACAGGAGAAAGAAGGACTATCGGGTCTTGAATTAGGACAGCCTACCCACCCAAGTTATGAAGGGATCAAGTGATAAGTATCTCCAAGGATTGGACGGAGATGGACTATACCGAGTTGGAGAGTCAAGTGAGGTTCCGTCGAGGTTCCGGTCCGCGGCTCTGTTATTACATCAAAATGAAAATTACATGCTAAAACATAAATGAAATTACAAAAATCCTATCTATACAGCTTCTGGTTGTTCCTGACTCGACTTTCATCACCCTATTCTTCAGGCGGGCTCCCGACTTGCAATTTCTTTCAACTTGTTGCTTGGCTTTCAATTTGCTTTACTTTGTTGCTTGACTTTTCGTTTCTTTACCCTATTCTCCAGGCGGGCTCCTGACTTGTTATTTCATCACCCTGCTCTTCAGGCGGGCTCCTGACTTGCTATTTCATCACCCTGTTCTTCAGGCGGGCTCCTGAAATCCAACATTAAAACTAGAACAAAATTATCCCAAACAAAAATTATAGTAAAATAGTATTTCACTTTTGAAAGCGTTGTCCCATTTTCCAGGAGGGTCCTGAGCAGAAAGTAAAATCCCATTTTTCAGGAGGGTCCTGCGCATAAAGTAAAATCCCATTTTTCAGGAGGGTCCTGAATATAAAGTAAAATTCCATTTTTCAGGAGGGTCCTGAACAGAAAGTAACATCCCATTTTTCAGGAGGGTCCTGAACATAAAGTAAAATCCCATTTTTCAGGAGGGTCCTGAACAGAAAGTAAAGTCCCATTTTTCAGGAGGGTCCTGAACATAAAGTAAAGTCCCATTTTACAGGAGGGTCCTGAACATAAAGTAAAATCTCATTTTTTAGGAGGGTCCTGAACAGAAAGTAAATTCCCATTTTTCAGGAGGGTCCTGAATTGAAAGTAAATTCCCATTTTCCAGGAGGGTCCTGAACTGAAAGTAAAATTCCATTTTTCCCATTTTTCAGGAGGGTCCTGAATATAAAGTAAATTCCCATTTTTTAGGAGGGTCCTGAATTGAAAGTAAATTCTCATTTTCCAGGAGGGTCCTGAACTGAAAGTAAATTCCCATTCTTCAGGAGGGTCTTGAACAGAAAGTAAAATCCCATTTTTCAGGAGGGTCCTGAACAGAAAGTAAATTCCCATTCTTCAGGAGGGTCCTGAACTGAAAGTAAATCCCATTTTTCAGGAGGATCCTGAGCTGAAAGTAAATTCTCATTTTTCAGGAGGGTCCTGAATTGAAAGTAAATTCCCATTTTTAAGGAGGGTCCTGAATTGAAGGTAAATTTCCATTTTCCAGGAGGGTCCTGAACAGAAAGTAAAATCCCATTTTTCAGGAGGGTCCTGAACATAAAGTAAAATCCCACGAGTGTGCATTTCCAATGGTAGCTGAATTAAGTGAAGTGAATTTTCCCCTATTTCAACAAAGAAAATTTGTCAGTTAAAAACTTAGTGGTGGCTTGCAGCTCTTGGCTTCTCGGGTATCTGCCCCAGCACTCGTTCCTTTCATCTTTGTTCCAAATTGCTAACACTTGTCGTGTCTTGACGCATCATTGACCAAGATCCAGATTGAGGGAAATGAGTCCTGACTCAAACAATGGGTTTTCATTTTACCATGCCCTGAGGTGCACTTTTCCAAATCTGAATGCTTCTACGAATCCAATAGCCTGTCGATTGATAGACTTCCTTTGCTTCGTGTTGAATTACGATCATATTTCTTTTCTGTGTTGTTCCTTAGCTTTTCCTCATATAATTGGAAAGACTGGTAGTAAATTTTGAAATCCTTTCTCGCTTGTTTTGACACAGACTTGACTTAAAATGTAAAGAAATGATGGTGACTCTTATTTTGATAAATGACATAAAAAAACATGAATATGTAAATGAAAGAAAGAAGGCAATGTCCCATATTTAAAAAGAAAACTTATCTGAATACGACAACCAACTCCAATGAGTATGGCATGCATTTAGGATTGAGCTGCCTGATCTTCCTATCCAAAACTCCCCATTTGTTGTCGAGTTTGTGCCTTTGCCGGTGAGCCGCTTCTTCAAATCCATGGGACTCATACATCACATTCGATTGACGACATCTTAAAAGACTTTTGCCAACAAATCTCTTTCTTTTCACTTTTCATTTTTCTCTTGAACTCGCCATCGCCTTACGGTGCCCGTGAGGGTTTTCACCAATAAGACTCTCTCATTTTTATTTCTCTCCACTCACTATCGCCTTATGGTGCCTGCAAAGGTTTTCACCAGTAAGACTCTCTCATTTTTATTTCTCTATTGATCTCCTATGCTGAGGAAGACAAATAGTTCCCAAATGCATCATTATATTCCTTGCATGCTCCGCCTTAACATCCTCAAAGATTGATCTGAAGGTCTTTCTTTGGTTGTAACTTGGCTTTTGGATAAGGTTAGAAAAAATGGTAAGGGGCTCAAACGATACTTGAAGTGGGGGGTGGGACTTACAACTTTTGGAATCGACTCAAACAACATGTTAACTCATGCCCCAGTTTTTGTTAACTGGGCGAATCTTAAATCTTTATTTGGTTGGACCGAGCCCGAAATAGGGCAGCCTACGTATCTCACTCCCGAGAGAGGAGAATCAGGTCGCACGTAGTTCCATCAGCTTGTTCTTTGTTTTGATTTGATTTTTTTTCTTTTATTTTCGAACTCTTTCTTTTATTCTTATTTTCTTGACATTTATCTTTGACTCTATTTTGATTCCAAAAGAGGGATATGAAAGAAAAATAAATGAGGCTCAAACGGGTAAACAAATGATGACACAATGTTTGGATAGAAGAATAAAATGCCTTCATCATATCAATATTCAAAAATGCAAGTACTAAACATGCAATAAACTCAACAAAGGATCAAATATCATACATAGTATCTTTTGACCGCATCAGCATTGATAGCCATTTCTGCCATTTTGCCTTCAATATCTGTCAAATATAAGGTTCCATTGGGCAACACTTTCTTCACAATGAAGGGACCTTTCCAGTTAGGGGAGAACTTGTCTTTCGCTTCAACCTGGTGAGGAAGGATACATCTCAATACCAACTGACCAACTTCAAAATTCCTGGGATGAACCTTTTTGTTATATGCACGAGCCATCCTCCTCTGATACAACTGGCCATGACACACGGACGTTAGCCTTTTTTCCTCAATCAAACTCAAATGTTCCAGTCGGGTTTTTACCCATTCGTCATCATCAATCTCTGCTTCTACAATGACTCGAAGAGAAGGAATTTCAACTTCTGCAGGGATGACTGCTTCTGTCCCATACACTAATAAATATGGAGTTGCCCCTGTTGAAGTGCGAACAGTGGTGCGATAACCTAGCAATGCAAACGATAACTTTTCATGCCACTGTCTAGAACCTTGTACCATTTTTTGCAGTATCTTTTTTATATTTTTATTGGCGGCTTCTACAGCACCATTGGCCTTTGGGCGATATGGAGTAGAATTTCGATGTGCGATCTTAAACTGTTGATACACTTCTTGCATCAAATGACTATTGAGATTGGCAGCATTGTCTGTAATGATCATTTTAGGAATTCCAAATCTACAAATGATATTGGCATGAACAAAATCTACCACAACCTTCTTTGTCACTGACTTGAAAGTTACTGCTTCCACCCACTTTGTGAAGTAGTCAATGGCTACCAAAATGAATCTATGTCCATTTGATGCCTTCGGCTCAATCGGTCCAATCACATCCATTCCCCAAGCCACGAACGGCCATGGAGCGGCCATTGCATCCAACTCAACAGGAAGAGAACGTATCAGATCGTCGTGCACCTGACATTGATGACACTTTCGAACAAATTGAATAGAATCCCTCTCCATAGTAAGCCAGTAATAACCTGCTCGAAGAATCTTCTTTGACAAGACATGACCGTTCATATGCGACCCGCATACTCCAGAGTGTATTTCAACCATGATTGCCGAGGCTTCTTTTACATCTACACACCTTAAAAGTCCCAGATCTGGGGTCCTCTTATACAAGATTTCCCCACTTAAGAAAAATCCACTAGCCAAACGCCTAATAGTCCTTTTTTGATCATTGGTGGCATATGCTGGGTATTCTCCTGACTGAATGTACCGCTTGATATCCAAAAATCAAGGTTCTCCATCGAGCTCTTCTTAAACCAAATTACAGTAAGCATGTTGATCACGACTCTGTATATGCACTGGATCGATATAGGCTTTGTCAGGATGTTGGAGCATTGAAGACAGAGTGGCTGAAGCATCAACAATTTCATTATGAATCCTTAGAATATGCCTAAATTTTACTAACACAAATCGTCGACATAGCTCCTGCAAGCATTGTCGATACGGGATGAGTTTCAAATCTCGCATCTCCCAATCGCCTTGAATTTGATGGACGAGAAAATCCGAATCTCCCAAAACCAATAATTCTTGGACTCCCATATCAACAGCTAACCTCAAACCAAGGATGCAGGCTTCATACTCTGCCATATTGTTAGTACAGTAGAATCGAAGTTGTGTTGTTACCGGGAAATATTATCCCGATTCAGAGATAAGAACCGCACCTATTCCAACTCTTTTCATATTGACAGCTCCATCGAAGAATAACCTCCAACCTGGATCAACATCTATAACGACTTCATCGACACAGGACACTTCTTCGTCAGGAAAATATGTCTTTAATGGCTCGTACTCTTCATCGATGGGATTCTCAGCAAGATGATCTGCCAAGGCTTGGGCTTTCATGACGGTTCGAGTCATATATACGATGTCAAACTCGGTAAGCAATATTTGCCACTTTGCCAATCGACCTGTCGGCATAGGCTTCAGAAAGATATACTTCAAAGGATCCATGCGGGAGATGAGATAAGTAGTATAGGATGAGAGATAGTGCTTCAACTTCTGTGCTATCCAAGTTAGGGCACAACACGTCCTTTCAAGAAGAGTATACCTGGCCTCATATGCGGTGAACTTCTTGCTAAGATAATAAATAGCCTGCTCCTTTTTGCCTGTGACATCATGTTGACCCAGGACACAACCGAAAGAATTGTCCATGACTGATAAATATAAAATCAAAGGCCTACCAGGCTCCGGGGGTACCAGCACAAGCGGATTTGACAAATATCTTTTGATTCGATCTAACGTTTCCTGACATTCTTCAGTCCATTTTACCGCAGCACTATTTTTCAGCAACTTGAATATGGGCTCACAAGTGGTTGTGAGTTGAGCAATAAACCTGCTAATGTAGTTCAGTCTACCAAGCAAACTCATCACCTCCGTTCTATTCTTGGGCGGGGGCAAATCCTGAATGGCTTTGATTTTTGAGGGATCCAATTCAATTCCCCGACGGCTGACTACAAACCCCAACAACTTTCCAGATGGAACTCCAAATACACATTTTGTCGGGTTGAGTTTGAGATTATACCTGCGAAGCCTTTCAAAGAACTTTCTTAAATCTTTAACATGGTCAGCCTGACTTTTTGACTTAATAATCACGTCATCCACGTAGACCTCAATCTCTTTATGCATCATGTCATGAAACATAGTGGTCATGGCTCTCATGTATGTTTCTCCAGCATTCTTCAAACCGAACGGCATCACTCGATAACAATAAGTTCCCCATGGTGTGATAAAAGATGTCTTCTCCGCGTCTTCATTATCCATAATGATCTGGTGATATCCGGCATAGCAATCCATAAAAGAGGCAACCTCGTGTTCAGCACAGTTATCTAGCAAAATGTGGATGTTGGGCAGTGGAAAATCATCTTTCGGACTTGCTCTATTTAAATCACGGTAATCAACATATACTCGAATTTTGCCATCTTTCTTTGGTACGGGAATAACATTGGATAACCACATGGGATAACGAGACACTCGAATTACTTTGGCTTCAAGTTGTTTCATGATTTCCTCTTTGATTTTAATACTTACATCGGTTTTAAACTTCCTCAACTTCTGTTTGACAGGGGGGAATGCGGGATCAGTTGGCAACTTGTGAGCCACTAATTTTGTGCTTAAACCGGGCATATCATCATAAGACCATGCAAAAACATCCTATAATCAATTAATGCTTGAATCATTCCCTCTTTTATCTGTAGCAAAGCATGTACACTGATTTTAGTTTCCCTAACATCTTCTTGATCCCCTAGATTTATTGGCTCAGTCTCATTCAAATTAGAATTCGGTTTGTCTTCAAACTGTTCCAACTCTTTGCTTATTTCTTCTAGTGCTCCTTCTTCATTATATTCCCCATCCCGCTTCATTACATCTTGATTAGTTTGGATTTTAAGATCAGGCTGAAAATTCCGCATGCATGTCATGTCATTAGAATCAGCATAAAGAGAACTGTGTAAGAAAAGAAAAACAAAATATATTAGACACAAAACAAAAGAGACATTGCATTTCATTAAATAAAAAGATAGAAGGGTTTAAACACAGATGCCAACATAACATAAACAAACTAAAATCCGAATTACAACCCTGAAATAACTTGGATAAACAGAAAGAAAAACAAAATAAACTACCAAAACTCCCTCCTGACAGGGAGAGGAGTGACTTCCCAATTATTGAGCTGGACAGCTGGACCTATGAATTGCACGTCTGCCATACTGTTACCTTCTCTTGCTTCGACCATATCAACTTCCATACAAAGGTTCTGGAAGTCATCAACCAATTCAACCTCAAATTCCACATGCTTCGTGACACCGCTCTTAACAAATGATTCACTGAGTAGTGGCATTGGGCGAGGGAGTGACCATATTTCCTTTTTCCTTCCCTTGGCTTTCTTCAGATCTTCAGCTATAAGCTCAAATCCCAGACCAAACGTGCCCACGTTCTCACTCGGACATATGGGATGAACTATACCGTACAGAGACGCTCCCAAACCCTTTCCTGGCTCAAATCCGTATTTCCAAAGTTCACTCACCATCATGATAGAAGCAGAAGACAATTGCGGTCCCGGTATAGCCTGCCATTCAAGGATACGATTCACTGGCACTGTATCAAAAATTTGATAGGCGAATGTCTCTTCTACGTTATTTGCTTCAATAAGAGACAAGGGAGAATATTCGTAGGCTGACAAATCTCCTTCACCATGAATAACTACTTCTTT
Organism: Capsicum pubescens; assembly: GCA_030864215.1. Lineage (NCBI taxonomy): Eukaryota > Viridiplantae > Streptophyta > Magnoliopsida > Solanales > Solanaceae > Capsicum > Capsicum pubescens. Next base: position 348,494,831 of record CM061544.1, on the reverse strand, counting down.
CCTGTCATGCTTAAACTTAATCATTTGGTGCAGTGTAGATGCAACCGCCTTGGCCTTGTGGATCCAAGGCCTTCCCAACAACAGATTGTAAGAGGAGTCTACATTCAATACTTGAAACTCTATGGCGAACTCAACAGGCCCTATGGTCAACATTAGTTCTATTTCGCCAATGGAATTTGATTTTGCACCATCGAAAGCCCTGACACATACATTGTTGGGCCTGATCCTCTCCGCACCAATATTCAGCTTTTGCAAAGTAGAAATAGGGAAAATGTTTGCTCCTGAACCTCCATCAATCATAACATGAGTGACATAGAAATCTTCACACTTCACTGTAATGTAAAGGTTCTGATTATGCCCTGTACCTTCAACAGGCAATTCATCATCAGAAAAGCTGATCCGATTGACCTCAAAGATTTTTTCAACCATTTTATCAAGCTGGTTGATTGTAATCTCCCTTGGAACATATGCTTCATTTAATACCTTCAGTAAAACATCACGATGCTCCTTGGAGTGCAACAACAAAGATAAAAGGGAAATTTGAGCAGGGGTTTTCTTCAGCTGGTCTAATATTGAATACTCTGGCAATTTCATCTTTTTCAAAAATTCTTCGGCTTCTTCTTCGGTGATAGGATTTTTGATAGATGACGGTCCACTCACCGTTGGCTTGGACTTTCTTAAGCTTTCAGGCACGAAACATCTTCATGGCCTAGTCAAACCCCCTACCTCATCTACATCTTCCACTACTTTTTTCCCATGATAGGTCATCACGGTCCGTCCATAATTCCAGGGAATCATTTTCGTATCAACTATCGGAGGTTGGGTCACCGGTTTGAGGACAATAGGCGCTGCCAGTGCTTCTTTCACCGTCAAGATAGGCTGACTCAGAGCTCCCACCACCGTCAACTTAGGTTTATCCTGACTTGAATCAACATACCTTCTGGCGCTCTGTACTGTGATCAGAGGTTTCTTTGTGCTTTCTTGCGCTTTATCTTCTCTCATTCCTTCCTGGTTCAATGACATTGCTTTCAAAGACTCCGCTACATTCACCGATTTCTTCTCAATGATTTGTATCTTGACAATAGGCTTATAACCCCTCGAAGACTCTTTCCCATCATATATCAACTCTAACATATTGGCTTCAACATGGGTTGACAGCGAATTCTGGTTAATGTTTGGCCCTCCGGGGCCTGGACCAGCATCTGATTTGTGTCAATTAAATCTTGAACAACTCTCTTTAAATGCCAGCATTTCTCGATATCATGGCCTGACATATCAGAACAGTACGCACACCTTAAAGAATAATCGAGATTCCTTGGTGGTGGATTTGAAAGCCTTCCTTGAATTGGGCTTAAAACCTTCAACTTTCTCAACCTATCAAACAAGCTAGCATATGACTCCCAAGAGGTGTGAATTGATTTTTTACCGCCTTCTCCTTCTTATACTCGGGCCTAGGTTAAAAACTAGGTTTGGAAGGGTTTTGGTAATTTGGTGGAGCGAATGGGCGATTTTGTAGAGTTTGCGCGCGCCACTGCGGGTAAGAAGGGGTTTGGGCATATGGTTGCGCTCTATATACTGGGTACGGGGGTGGCGGAATGGAATATAAAGGGTTTTGTGGAGGGTAGTAATGGTGGGGAGGAATATATGGAGCTTGGGCGTAGACTTGGGCTTGGGATTGGGGATAGGGGCGAGGTGGTCTTTTGGGATAGGAATGGGTTCCAGCTACAACAGTCGCCACATCCTCTTTCTTCTTTTTACCTCCAAATGCGCCAGATCCACCTTGAATCATTTGTGTGGTGGCTTTCAATGTGGCAAAACTCACTATTCATCCGGTCTTGATTCCGTCTTTTATCATCTCCCCCATTTTGAGGACTTCAATAAAAGACTTTCCCATTGCCGGGAGTAAATGTTGAAAATAAGTCTCATCCTGTGCCTGAATGAAAACCTCTACCAACTTACTTTCTTTCATCGGAGGCTTTACCCTGGCGGCCTGTTCACGCCACCTTATCGCGTATTCCCTAAAACCTTCAGTGCTTTTCTTCTTCATGTTGACCAAAGATTTTTCGTCCAGAATCAGGTCGATGTTATAATGAAAATGTTGCACAAACTCAGAAGCCAAGTCGTCCCAGCTGTTCCACTTATTGATATCTTGATCAATAAACTATTCTGAAGCCAGATCAGAAAGACTCTCGCCAAAGAAAGCCATGATCAGCTCTTCCCTTCCTCCTGCAACCCTCAACTGGTTGCAATAGCGTCTCAAGTAGGCCACGGTATCACCTTGTCCTGCATACTTCTCGAACTTAGGCATTTTAAAACCGAGGGGAAGGTTGATGTCTGGAAACATGCACAGATCTTTATAAGAAACACTCTTATAACCTCCGATTCCCTGCAAATTTCTCATGGCCTGTTCTAAGCTTTTCAACTTCCGCGCTATGACTTCCTGTTCCTCTGTTGCGACAGGTTTCTCTGAATCAAATGGAAATGCAGGTTTCTCTGACTATCTGGAACCTTCAATACTGGCTCACTGGCAGACCGAGGAAGCCTCATTGTGGGACGCACAACATATATGGGAGTTTTATGTGGTGGCGGGGCCACGAATACCGTTGTGATCGGTGGCGCTGGCTGAGCAGCTGGTCTTGATTGGGGAGCTGCCAAGGGCACACCAGAATTGTCTGGATAATAATGTCGCGGAGTGAATCCTGGCGCGTGCTCAGGTGACTCAGTAGGAGCAGAGAATTGCGCCTGATAGAGCGGTGGGCAATTAGAGATATTCCCAAGACCTTCAGGGAGCGGAGGAGGAGGCATTCTGCTGGCCCATGCCCGGTGCAAATCTATCAATTGTTGCCTGAGCCTTACTACCTCATCATTGTGTTCTGAACTTTCTTCCCTGTGATCCTGATCCGGGTCAATGAGCGAATTTTCAATCTCCCTGCTAGCCATGACAAGCTTTGCTTTGGATCTAGTGAAGTATGGGTGACTAGCCCGAGTGCTGCAAACCTACCACTGTTATCTGAAAGAACATGCTCATCAAAGATGACATCCGTTAGGATTAGGGCACACAACAAGCATGAGAGTCACATTGGTAAAATTGTCCTAAATTCATGTTCAGTTCTACCAGCTTTTGAGGGTAGCGAGGTCATTTCAACATCATCCCGATTTTTATCTACACTATTTTTTTTTATATACACCTCTATTCTTTCCACTTCTCTCGTTATCTACCTTTATTTTATTATTCTTTATGACTTTTGTTTTTTTCTTTAAAAAAGGAAAAATAATGAAAAACAACGAAACAAAATGATTAGATCGAACCCAAAAGTAGGTTGCCTACATATCATGTTGTACATGAATCAGATCTTGCGTAGTTCGGGCAGCTTATGCATAAACATTACACAATTGAAGGTTTTTTTTTCACGAAACACGAAAACAAGTAAACAAAAGAAAGACGTAACATCCTAACATTTCGATGAAAGACATCAAAATATACAACGAATTTAGGACCACTTTAAAACTAAACAACAAATACAAAACAACACTTTAAACCCCTAACGACATGCGTGCAATAAAAACCCGAATATCAAAAACAATTTGACTCCGACTTAACACAGACACCAACCTACAATGACAGAAACATAAAAGACTCAAAACTACATAAAGATAAGACATGTTCTTTCAAACTGGTGCTCTGTGTGATGTCCCCGGCTGAGATGAACCCATCTGTGAAGTCCTCACTTTTCCACTCAGACTTTGCAACATATCCTGCAACGACGTTTTGATACCCGGAAACAAATTTCTTGCCCGTATCCCCGCCTCTTGGAGAGTACACCCGCAAAGGTTTCTCTGACACCCATCCACAGTTGTGATCAAACGCGACAACTGAACTCTCAAAAACTCCACCTTGGCACCCGGATCTTCCTGCTCATCATCTTCTACCATGATTGCTTCCCGTATTCGCCCTCTAAGTTGGGTTGGTAAGGGTCTACTAATGCCACAGGGCAGAGATTGTAGCCAGATTTCATAGTTTTGAGTGCATCCTGGATTTTCCTCGAGAGTATCGACACCTAACTTGATCGCGTTATTCCAGAATTGCTCATATTTGCTTTCCCCCACGGCTTGGTCTTTAAAGTACTCTACATCTTTTAGAAGGTCCATTATTGGGGGGACGTCTTGCATCCTACCCAACTGACGCATCACCCTTCTTGGACTGTAAGGCCTAGTGCAGTTAAGTCCTATCAAAACTAGAAAGAGTTGCATTTGAGATCCAATCAAGATTTTCTTAGGACGAAACCACATATAGAACCAAAGAATGTTGTTCGGAGTTCTTGATTCGAGAAATTCGATCCAAGAATTGACTCCAATAGGAAGAGAAAATTTTTCAAAACGCATTCTTTCTTGCATGGCTTGCACTCGATCATTCAGACAACGGTCGATCACATCTGCTCTAATCAAAGAAGGCGTATGCAAGTGCTCCATCATCCACAGCTGCAATATCAGATTACTCCCCTAAAAAATCGTACCCCTCTTTTTACTTCAGTTAAAGCCTTATATATTTCTGTTAAGATCATTGGTACAATGGTGACCTCCTCTTTTTTCTTGAATAAAGCTATCATCACTGATTGTAGATGAGTATTGATACACCTCTCATCCAACGGGAACACTAAGATACCCAATAAAGCCAGACAAAAAACCTCAAGACGACGTTGTTCCCAGATTTTTTTGGTAGTACAAAATTCATCCCAAAAGCAGTCGAAACCCTCTAAGGACCCAAATCTAGCAAACAAATAGTCCAAGGAAATCCAAGATTGTTTGAGACATCCCAGATGCTTGTTATCTTTTAATCCACAGAGTCGAAGGAATTTCTTACGAGTATGATTGCGGGCTAAAATCATCTGCTAACCCATGTAAGTTAACCGAAACAAACGAGAGATTTCTGCCAGGGTAGGAGTCAATTCACAACTTCCGAACCTAAACACCAAATTATTTGGATTCCAGAAAGTCAACGTAGCTTCTATTAAATCCGGACGAGGTGTGAGATCCATGAGTGTTACAAGATTGCCTAACACTTTCCTCACTTCGTGCTTTTCAGAGTAATTGAACGTGCCCCACCACTTGATCAATTTTTTGAGTATCTTGACAACCATAAGGACTCTAGACTTTGTGGACAGATCCATCCTGTAGTAGCAGATAAGAAATTATCTCAAAATTTGATAAGAGCAAAAGGTTCCCAACCAATGGGAATTTGATGCGGACATACGTCGATGGGACAGACCGCTTCATGACTCCAAATCGCCGAACAGTAACGCTGAATAAAATCAGCCTTCTTGGCTAACAACTCTAGGTTACGGAGTAAAAGACCTAGTCTAAGACTAAGACGAAGACCAAAATAAAGGTTACTGGACCCACCGAGGGTTGCCTACGTATCCCGCCCCGAGGGACGGAAATCAGGTATGCGTAGTTCGTCCAGATTGGACAACTAACGATTAACTAATAAATTGACCCTAACTTAAGAGACAAAATAAAAAACAAACGAATAAAAACTTTTTGGATTTTTCAATTAGACACTTTAACTAAGACTGACACCATCAATTATGGAAAAAAATCTTTTTGGTATTTTTGCTTTTGACAAATAAGTAGACAAGGCAAACAAAACCCTCTTTTTTTTCATTCATTTTTTTTCTTTTTGTTGAACTTACGGTACTTTGAGAAGATAAATACAAAACGTGAAAAAAAATCTTTTTGAGTTTTGGGATCGCGAAGAACAAAAGTCATAAAGAACTCTAAAATAAACTACGACACTCCTTTTGATTCATTCTTTTCGACTCACTTTTTTCCTTCTTCTTTATTTTCACACTTTACTTCTAACACATGTTTTCCCCAAATCGGTCCGTCAAATGACCACGTTACTCTCAAAGATGCAACATTTAACACGTAGGGATGCTTTAAAGGTGAGTCTCCTACAAAGGACCGTGTGGGCCTCGCTAGGTCTCAATATGATGCACATAAGAATGACCTAAAGGCTGACCTACGTTGTGGTTTACTAACAAGGCCGTTCGGGGGAGCATATGGTCGATAGTGGCTGCTTTGCTTTCCACCTACTCCAAACATCCAACGGCTCCTCCCCTAAAATAAAGGTGACTCAACTAGAGCTCGTGCGCACGACGTGCGCTCCGAGACTTGTTGCAGAAAGAAGGCCGGGGGGATGGACTCATAATGACAGATATAAAGCGGTAACACATAGGATAAATATTATAAACAAAGAGCACGAAAACGCACAAAAGTGAAAACAATAACAAAACAATAATCACAAACAATGCTTATACACTCGTAATGCCAAACAAAGCCGATACGACTCAAAAATAAGCTCGAATTCTAAAACCTCCCCAGCAGAGTCGCTAGAGCTGTCACATCCCATTTTTACGCGTACTCCAAAAAATTGAATACATTTTTAAAGTTCGAAAGAGTTTTATTATTTAAGTGACAAGAAATGAAAATTTATTTAGGAAAAGATTATTTGCATTTTTTTTTATTCAGAGTCGCCACTTGGCATAATCCGGTGTGCCGAGTCACCTTTGAAAAATCCTTTTCGAAACCATTTGACTCTTAAATCGGTTTGCGAACAGAGATTTCGGCTAAGGAATTCTGTTGACCGAGGGGAAGGTGTTAGGCACCCCTCGATCCCGTGGTTCTACCACGGTCGCTTGGTGGAGTGTATCGACTATTTTTGGCATTATGAAATGTATAAACCACTCAAAAGAACACAAAATAATCAAACAATAAAAAAACAAAACAGTCCAAAAATGTAAAAGTCCAGTCCAATTATACAGTCCGAAAGATAGAAAAAAAATCAAAAATATAAATCCTAATCTAAACTAAATCTAGACTACACTCCAATGCCTTACTTGACGCCGCGGGCCTTCATCACGATTATTTTTCCGCCAACATAATACGTCGAGGCATTCCCCGGTGAATAAATACAAATGATCTCGGGGCATTCCCCGGCTAAATAAATACATCCAAAACACGATAAACTAAAAGAAACATTCACACGCACATTCCAACATCCAACAAAACACTTATCTTAAATTCTTGCCTACCCAAACCTATATTGCCTATCCATTTCATTATGGCCTAAATCTATCACATTCACTTATACCGAAGGGAACAAAAGACAACAAACCAACATCAATCTATGTTCAACTTTATCAATTTCTCCATTCCTTCCCTAAATCCCCTTATCAATCCATTAAAACATGATCAAATTCAATTTTCAAAACAAAAAAATCGACCCACCAAACATCATAATCACAACAATCGACATCAACAAAGTCCCACGAAATATAATCACAACACATATAATCACAACCAATTCAATATACCAAGATAAATAAAAGAGAGCGGGTTAAAGAAATGGACCTCACTGACACTTATTTTTTTGTCGATAATAAAGAAATCCGAAGACCAAAATAACTCGATCGGAGAACCTCACAACAAGCGAACCAAACTCGGTATTAAAATAATAACCGGACAGCTCTCAAAACTCGTGAATAAAAACTTTACTATACGAAACCCAACCAAGAACAACGATGAGATTCGATAAAGGCGACTCGAAACCCACTATCGACGTCGAAACATGAAATAGACGAAACCAAGATCAAACCAACCAAACAACAGAAACCAAAGCCCAAGCAGATCGAGCTCCGGTGACGGAAAGAATGGCGGCGGCAGATCTAGGCGGTGACGGAGCTAGTGCCGCCGCTGGTCCCTGTTGTTCGGCGGTGAAGAGGTCGGAGTGACGCTGCTGGTCACTGCTGGTAGCTGCTATTCGGAAAGAAAGAGAGGGGGAGAGAGGAAGTGACGACGGCGCTGTTGCCGTTGTCGGAGAGAAAGAGGGAGGGAGATCGGAGTGACGACGGCGCTGTTGCCGTCGTCGGAGAGAGAGAGAGGGGGAGTGAGTCGACAGAGAGAGAGAGAGGGGGGGAAAGATGGTGGTGTTGTGGTGGCCGGAGCTTCGGTCAGTCGCCGGTGATGTTTTAGAGAGAGAGAGAGTAGAGTTTAGAGAGAGAGAGAGAGTGCTGATTTTTATTTTTTCTTCTACTCTCCAGATCTTTTTTTTTTGTTCCCTCCTTATTTTGTGTATGTGTGGGTATATATTGTGCCCTTTCTTTTTGGACAAGAAAAAGAGAGGGGGGTGGGGTAACGTGGGGTAGGGGGTAGTGGTGAGGTGTTATGTTTTTATTGGATAGGTGGTTAGGATAAGATAGGGTTAGTTATTTTTGTCATTTTGTAGAGGGATTATCACACGGGTGAGGGTACACGGTAGGATAGGGTAAACAATAGGTAAAAACGATATCGGGGAGGGACAAAATTAGGTGTCTACAGACATTGATAAATATCCGACTACAACCATCAATTTTGTATTCTTCGTGTTTGATATCAGACAGCCAAACACCGAAATGTACTAATAAGACGCGATATTCATTATTACGAATCGTCGGAAAAAAAGAAGAACAACAACAAATAACAGAGAAGAAGGGATAATAAATTGAGATCAACATTGGTACATCTCCGACTACAACCATCAATCTTGTATTCTTTGTGCTTGACATCAGACAGCCAAACACCGGAATGTACTAATAAGACGCGATATTCATTATTACGAATCGTCGAAAAAAAAGAAGAACAACAACAAATAACAGAGAAGAAGGAATAATGAATTCTTTTTCAAGAATAATGAATTTCCTTTCTTTTGAATAAACTCATTAAAACTATTTATTCATTTCAAATAACCAAACAAAATTAACAAATCAGAAAAAAATGGACATCTGAAACTTTTGAAGAAGCCATGAAATTTTTTGGGTATTTTCAAACAAATTATGAATGTTGTTTTGAATTAGAATGGTGGAATAACAAGATAATTGTCATAAATCGTGAGATTTAATTTTATTTTAATCATAATTAGTTAGATTAATTGCACTTTTAATGCTAATTTATCTATTACATCCCTTAAAAAGTGCAAGTTAGTTTATTTCAAACATGTATCCCTTATATGTATCGATTCTAAGTTAATTAACATGTATCATCAATGGCCAAATGTTGGGATTTTACGAGATTTTTAAAAAAGTTGGGACTTTTAGTAATTCCTAGTAAACATGTCGTTACATATGTAATTTTTACATAAATAAATAACATAAATACCAATCCTTTTAGAAGTAATTACACTCTCTCCCACTTTTTTAATTATTTTACTCTCTCTCCCTATTAATATACATAACATTACCGACATATACATAGCATTTTGTGTATATGTTGAGATTTTTGTAATATGTTTAGGGAGTTGGGATTTTTTGTAATATTGGAAACATAAGTTGTGTATTTGCATAATTTTTAGATAAATTTTCTTTGTCAAACTTAAATGTCAATTTTGTGGACAACTAAATGGCTAATATATCACAATTTGAACATTAAATTTAAATTGATTCTCATTTTTATTTTCTTGGACCTTCTCCATGATACTGTTAATGTGAAGAACAAAGAAACAATTGCCGTAAAAGTTTATCAACATTCGATGTTTACATCAATTCAATAAATATATGATACGTTTCTTTACATATAATATTGTTACCACTAAACCGTATCCAAAAATATAGTTCATGAGACATGACCAAATAGATGTTTTTCTTTTCTTTTTTTTTGAAAACCTCAGGTTAACTCGCCGCCGCTACAATCTTTGCCGCAGCCTCTGCCCTTCGGGTGAGCACTTTGTGCGCATTGAGTAAACCCTCGTTGTGTAATAGCCTACAAACCACACAGAGGATGTAAACCGCACTAAGCAAGTCCTGTGCAATAGGCTCGACTCAGAAGGTATTGTGGGGAATCGAACACGGATCATTCGTGTGGATAACGTAACCACCCTCCAAACCAACTGAGCCATCCTGAGGAACACTACATAGATGTTGACAACCAATAACACTAAGATGAGACATTCATATGCTCCAACTTTAATGTATGCTACTCCAAAACAAATGCTCGACGGTTGTGTCGTTTTAGACTAAATTTTCATCAGACATTAGGAATCTAATCACGTTTTTGCACTAATTTTAGTAAGAACATTGTAGATGTGGGACCACAAAAAATAAAGAAAAAGGAAATAATATCAGCATCATAATGATGGGAATTTGTAGACTATGATCTTAACTTGACACCATTGAACTCTAAGTTCAACCCTAATACTCTAAGGAAATTAATTAAAGAATCAAACATTTCCCCTAAAAAAGAAAACAGTATAACAAAGCTCAAGTTCAACACAAGGGAATATCAATACGTAAAAAAGATTCGAGTTCGAATTCTGAAAATGGAGCAGCTTTTAGCATTATGGAGTGCTTTATTCTATAAAATGAGACTTTTAGGTGTAAATCAGAATTTATGATGACATATTTTATTACTGTGTAAATAATTATTTTTTACATTATCAAATTATCCAAAAATTATTTATAAGTAAATCTTCGTTAGTTTTATACGAAAGATCGATAAAAGTAACCAAACAATTACTTATCACGAAGGCGTGTACAATTTAAACTCATACTATATTAATGACTATTCAATATGCTCCAAAAGAAACCACACTCCATTAGTTGGTTTGTTTTACTACATGTGAAATTTGAACTCATTTTAAGTAAAATGATATGAATTATGATGGGTAATTAGCACTCATGTTGACAAGTTAGCTTGAAATCAGGAAACAAGACACATGCATAAGATTTTTTTTTTTTTTTTTTAAAGTGGACTTTAGTATAAATTACAAAAGAATATCAAGAAAGAGAAATATCATTAAGAGATGCGATGAAATAATTGAGATCGTTCGCTACTAATAAAGAGCGATGTAATCTCTTTGCTGAACATTTTCTACACGACTTTGAATTAATTGCAATAGTGATGACTCAAATAACAGACGCGTAAAATAAAAAAAGAAAGTAAAATAAAGCAATAAAATAAATAAAAGAAAATATGGGGACAAGTATATTAAGGAACGCCGACGAACAAAAACAAAAATATCACTAACAAAATGGAGTATAGTTGGATAATAATATGATTAAGCCATTATCAACAGTGTTCTGATGTTAATTTAGTGACTTCACAACTTTATCTTGGCTATTACATTTGTATTATTATTAGGAAATATTACTATAGTGTCACAGCTGTAATAAGCAACTATGAGGATTTTTTCGTGTTAAACTCAATGTATTTTTAAAATTATGAATTCAGACTTATTATTTAACATACACTTCACTCTTTAATAACGTTATATATATAAATTTATATTTTACGTTGCAAATACCGAACGATCATCTTATACAAAATCTTGTGGTGCTTGAATGCTGCATCCCTTTTTGTGTATTTTTACTGTAATATTTTTCTTATTGTTAAAGTTAATTGCTTGGTATTGGGTAAACAACATGAAATATAAATAATTAGTATTATATCATTTCACTATTATGGTAAGCATCAACTGTAGTGGAAAGGTAGAGATAAACCTATATCATGTGGGATTGTTTTCTTGTTGACTCTTCAAGATTTTGCTTATATTATACTCCCTCCGTTTAAAAAAGAATGATTTACTTTAACTTGACACAAAGTTTAAGAAAATAAAGAAACTTTTGAATCTTGTGGCCTTAAATTAAAATTGTGTCAAATATACAAAAATGTCCTTTAATCTTGTGGTTCTAAATATTTCATGTGGAAAGTAGAAATTAAAGTATTGCTAAAAAGAATTTTTTTTATTTTTTTTTAAATGGACTAAAAAAAAAATAGGTCATACTTTTTAAAACGGAAGGAGTATTTATTAATTTGGTTATGATATAGAGTGTAGATAAATTGTTTCATAAACGACAAACAGTAATATTTTCACTTTATGCTTTTCTTTCTCCGATTGATTATGTTGCACGGGTTGGTTGGACTGTTGGCCAGTCAAGAACATCTATATTTCGAAAATGAAAACAATGGAAATGAGTATGTTGAGATTAATGTCCGAATAGGATTAGAAATGAAGATTCGAGTTAATGAAAGAGTATTCCTCGTGATGGACAACGTGATGAGGTGGTTGTTAGGATTTGTCCTGAATTTCTTACCTTATTTGAATTCTACCATAATTATGTTTTACTTCAGGATTTTTCTAGTAGGAAAAGATCTCTTTCCTATTAGATTTTTTATTAGGTTTATTCTTTTTTTAGAAGAAGGTTTTGTAACTCTATAAATAGAACAACTCTTTTCTCAAGTCATAACACAATAACATCCACAATATAGTGTTTAAAGAGTCTTTGTAAGGGGATATTTAATGTTTTTCGATATTAGATTTTCAATATGTAGGTCTCTTGACCAAAACATATCAATAATATTATGTTTTTAGTTTAGTTTTCTTTGTCGTCTGAATTATCACCATGATGGTTTGCAACTAATAGCTTCCGCATGACGTCCTCTTGATTTCGAACCCAATAATGGTTAGAGCATATTAAAAGAAGACAAACAGTTGACCCAATGAGAAGGTCATGTGGGCAGTGAACGGTTGACGATGGTGGGCTTAAGGAGAGGTAGAGGTAGTCCAACAAAATCTTGGGAAGAGGTGATTAGAAATAACATATGACACATCTTTAGCTTATCAATCGACATGACCTTAAATAATAAAGAATTTGAAGGTCGTAGATTAGATTAAATGTTTTTTTTTTTTTTGTTTCCCAAGATATCTCTCAGCCCGACAGGCCAAGGACTAATCCTCCGCGGATCTGAGCTCTATTTAAGGATTTGCCGCTGGCCAATTAATTGGTGCATGCACAAGGCGGGAATCAAACCCCCGACACTTGCTTAAGCGACCTAGTGAGCTAATCACTAGGCCAACCAAACTTTGGTTTAAATTAAATGGTTAGCAGGTGGATGACCAATGTCTCACTTTCTTATGAGATATGCCTGGTGGTAGTTTGAAGCACCGTACTTACTACTACTCCTTTCATACCAATAATATTAGCATTACTCTCGCAGTTTCTCATTCTTTCATTTTTTTTTAGCTATATGTTATTTTATTTAGCCATGTTATTATCCCTTTCTTTTAGAATGGTATACTATGCTTGTAATATTATTTGTCATAATTTATTTACTATTCGTATTTTATGTTTCTTAAATTGATTTAAATTGTTTTTTTAGTCAAGGGTCTATCGAAAATTAATATAGTTTCTCTAGAATATTTCTATAAAGGAAGGTAAGGTAAGTGCTATATATATATTATCCTTTTCAAATTCTACTTATGAAATTATATTGAGTATGTTGTTGTTATTGTGTATATAGTACTCTTTTTCTTTCCATTTGTTGTGATTAGGAGCTAGTTTCTTCCCATTACCCATATTGGAAGGCAAATCCATAGGAGTCAATCAAAAGGATATTAGCTAGGATCCCATTGTTTATTAAATAATTGAAGCAGCCAAGCCATCACTATTTTTCAAATCAAATACAACTTTCATGGTTGTCTCTTTCTAACATATTAGAAAAATAATGATCTTGTTGGTCCAACAGATTTCATCTGTCTAATGGAAAAGTCTTTTCATAGCTCCATTTATATTACCTAGCTACTAGGGTTTTTGCCTTCTAGAGTAAATCAAGTTAAATATTGGACTTAATTTAAGTTTATTAGTTTCTATAACCACAATCACATGCATTTCTAGCAGGTCAAATTAGTTTGATAGCTTAAAGTTTATTTACTATAGTTTTACGTTTCAAAAATTTTATGTTCAGTCAAGCACCTTCCTCGATAAAAAATATGATAAAAGGACTATGTAATAATGTGCTTATGATCTAAATTCTAAAGTTAGAACTGCAAGTTTCTTCACCATGCCTAAGTGGCTTAGACAAATCTTTTTTGTCGACAACCTCAGATCAATCAATCGAATATTAACCCTAAAGCAATGGTAGTAACTCAATTCCTCTTTTTACTAGACAAGATTCTAGAATTTTTTTTTTTACTTCTTGGCTACATGCACAAGTTGTTAATTAACTGTGTTCACACTAGCTAACTACCCCTTAGAAGCTAAGAGTCAAAGTAAAGTGCTATTTTTGCTAATATTCTTCATAATGAGTGATGGGATGACACTAATACAATTATAAAAAAAAAGTTAATTATCATTAAAGGCCATACTTATTGCTAATAGTACAATTAAAGTTTGAAAACAATATGGTGATGGAAGAAAAAGAGGAGCTAAAGCACTTAACCTTGGACCCCATTTCATGTCTTATCAACCACCCCAATTATTTGTTTTAATTTCATCTTTTCTTCATTGCAATCCTACTCATCTCTATATATTTTTCCTTCTATTAGCTAAAAACAATTCATTAAAGCCCAAATCAAATCTCTCCCTCACAAATTCTCCACCCAATTTATGTTTATTTTTTCTTTTATTAAAACAAAATAGAAAAAAAAAAAAAACTATCTTCTTAGTAGTCAAATTACTCTTTTTGGGCATAGCTCAGGTTAGGGAATACACAGTTTGAGAAAAATTAAGATCGTCAGACCAGAAACCCTTCCTGAGAAGATAGGAGAACTTTCAAGCTATGATGTCGAGCGAGCAAAGAAGGGAAGTAGGAGAAGGATCCTCAACTACGAATGCAACCCTAGCACCATCTGATCATCATCATCATCATCAGCTATCACCACCACCTCAACTGAGCCGTTACGAGTCTCAGAAACGTCGTGATTGGAACACTTTCGGGCAATACTTGAAGAATCACAAACCCCCGGTTCCTTTATCTCAGTGCAACTACAACCACGTGTTAGATTTTCTCCGATACCTAGATCAATTCGGAAAGACTAAGGTACATTTAAATGGATGTTTATATTTTGGACAATTTGAGCAAGTTGGATCATGTAGTTGTCCACTTAAACAAGCATGGGGAAGTTTAGATGCACTAATTGGAAGACTTAGAGCTGCTTATGAAGAAAATGGAGGATTACAAGAGACTAATCCATTTGCTAATAGTGCTATAAGAATTTATCTTCGTGAGGTAAGAGATTCTCAAGCCAAAGCAAGGGGAATTCCCTATAAGAAGAAAAAAAAGAAGAGGAAAATTCAAATTAATGTTAGTATTAATAACAATGAGGCAAATTAATCTTCTTGATTTTCTCGAGAGGAAAGAAAAAAAATGGTAATCTTTTTTTCTCTTTGTTTCCTTTTATAATAAGAGCGTTAATTGCTTTAATTTGCTTTTGCAGATTATGGTGATAGTAATTAGTGTTATGACTCCATATATTATGTGAAGATGTAAAATAAAATATAACATTAATCCTGATTACGTTGCTTTCTCTATGACTTCTTGGGTATATATATTCATTGAATTAAATGACACTCACAAATCAAGAAATGGTCTAAGTTCTTTTGAAACAAATGGCTTCGTGGTTTGATATCCTTCTCTATGATTTCTTGGATATATATTCATTGAATTAGATGACATGTACAAATTGAAAAATAGTCCAATTTTTTCTTTTTTCAAAAAAAAAAAAAAATTAGCTTCGCAACTATAGTTTTAGAAACCCTAATTTAGACAGCTTCTACTGGTTATATTACACCTTGAACTTCCACTTGCATTTAGGAACGTCTAGCTAGTGGGTGACGAATCCGAGATTTAAACTTTATGATTTCAATAGTTAAAGTTTTTATTACTTATTAAATTTATTTTATTTTATATTTGTGATTTTAGACCTATATTATTGTAATTTTTGGTAAATTTGATTACATAAATTTATATTTCGCGTCGAAAGTTCTGAAATTCGAATGAAATTGAATGCTGGCTACATCCACCATTAGCAACGAAAAAAGAGAAAATTTTAGCCAATTTCACCCTCAACAAAACCATTTCAGCTTGCCACAATAATAATTAATTTAAGTAAGTAGTACTAGCAATAATTATTTGTAGTTAGGCCCACTCCATAAAAAGATTTCTTCATTGAACGATTCTCATAGAGTCATAACTCACAATCCTAACCATAAATAGAAAATAATCATGTCTTGTACGTATTATCTTTGCACTTGGAGTCCTTTCAATCTGTTGAAATTTAATTTGCATTGTCACAGAAAATTCAAACTTTAATTTCTTTTCAATGTTATTACCATCACATAAAAACATAAACTTTAATATTCAATAGCTAAATACATTGTGATTTTATCATATAAGCTAGGACCATAATTATTCATAAATAATTTTGTAGAATGTGAATAGTAGTTTGATGTCTTTATAGAATCTTTTTACCTAATCTAATCTAGATAAGTGAAACTCTAACTCAGTATTGGACTTCAAAAATTGTTGAAGTAACAAATATAGTTCAATCTCCAACATGAGTTTAAATCGACAAGAATTTTTCGTTGAGTTTGAACTTATAAAAGAAGTAATATAATATTAAAATATGTAAGTTATAAAATAGATACATAAATCAATGTGAAAAATATCATTTCACTAAATATACCTCTTATTGCAAGTTGAAACTTTGAGACTATGTTTTGGTAGGACAGAACAACCACAACAACAATATACTAGGTCCCCGGCCTTGAAGGTAGAAATGTTGTTTCTGATAAACCCTCGCTTCAGGTGAAACATATAGAAAATAATGCAAAAAAGAATAGTAGCAACCACAAATAATACGATAAATAAAGTAAAGAAAGCAACATATAATAGTAAATCGAAGAAATATCACGACTATGCGAATAAATTTATAAAAATTCTGAAGTTTGAAGTGAGCTCAAATTTTATGAAGAATTTCTGGAGTTTGAGCTACGAGTCCCTGTACCCTTGCATGGGGTATATAAATGCAGTTTTAAAGGTGGCGTTCAAAATGATGTTTCATATTAAAAAGTAACTAAAGTTTATTAGTTTTAAAATTTTGACTAAAGTTTGATTAGCAATTCAAAAAGTAGATATTTGCTCATTTCTCCTAATTTCCATTCATATAAGATCAAATTAAATGTTTTTTCATTATGCTTGATGCACGGAAAAAACTTATCCGCACCCGATATTAAGCTAAGTGTTTAGCATAATAGTTGTTGTTAAACAAATGCTTAATGACTCTAAAATATATATATAAAAAGGCAATTTAGAGGGAGCATTAGATTTGGAGATCTTTATTTATATGATTTGGTCAACCAGAATAAAAGGTGGCTTATTATAACGTAAATGATAAATTGGAGACCAGCAATGAGGCATGCTGGGCCAAATTAATGGAATAAACATCTAGGATAATTTGTCTTTATTTTTGAATAAAAATACTTAGTTGTAATTGGGGTCACTGACATGATCTATTTTGCTACTTTTCTGAGTTGTCTCAGATTGTTAGTCATGTAGTTTGGCTATATTGCTCGTACTCTGTAAAAATAGTAGAGTTTCTGCGTTGGATCATTCAAAAATGTATTACATTTAGAGGATCCGTCATGCACCTGATGACAATTTTGAAAAGACGAGCAACATAAGTAGTAGTTGCAGAGTTTTTCCATTTTTTTCACAAAAACTATTTTCCCACCAAACATCAAGAATGAAAAGTTCCCTATTATACTTGCAATCAAACAGCCTTCAATGGAAAATTTTCTCCAGAAATTCGACGATTAGTAATAAGCGCGCTAGTTTATTCACATGTTTATGTCCTCGCGGCTTTCAAGAACATGAATCCTAACCAAGAGCGGATCCATAGTTCCTATTACAGATTCACGTAAACTCAATAAGTTTTGCCTAAATGTTGTTTATATGTTTAGGAATTCCCTGAAGTCGTGGAAACAACCTTTTGCTGAAACGACAGTTATAGCTGCACACAACAGACTCTTGTGGTCCGGCTCTTCTCTGGACCTCACACATAGCGGAAGCTTTAGTGTACCGGGTTGCCCTTGTTTTCAATCTACAAATATTTGACCGCAGATTCATTTATTATTATACTCACTCCGTCCCATTTTATGTGTCGTCATTTCCTTTTTGGTCCGTCCCAAAAAGAATATAACGTTTCCTTATTTGGCAGCTATTTAATAGCATCATCCCTATTTTATTCTTAGTGGATCCCACTTTAAGACAACTAAAAAGTAAATATCAGAGTGAATTTAAAAGGGACAATATTGTAAACTTTACAAAGTCATCATTCATTTATTAAACTCCGTATCCGGTCAAAAAGACGACACATAAAATGGGACGGAGGGAGTATATGTTAACATGAAGCTATAGGAAGCCAAAAACTTCAAATCCTGAATGCGTTTCTGTTCCTATATATCTCAGCTACAAAATGACCAAGAGAATGAAAGAGGATATCAAGGTTGTGCAATTATTTGAGGTTCTCTTAAAGCACAAAGCCAAACCTTCAACAAATGCTAGAATGAAAAGGGCAATGCACATACAGTTCTTTCATTCAAGTCGAGTCTTCAATTTGCTGCAACTATTGCTCACCTTGTCATAAATCACTGTGTCATTTGAGCTACTTATGTTCCTGAAGTAACAGCCTGAATCATCGTCATATCTATATGTTTGTTGTGTGCTCCCGAGTCCACTGACTACCAACAGGTCCTTTACGTGCATATTCCCCTGCGCTTTCTGCAGATTGTGAACCGAGTTGGCTGAGGATCCATACTTCGACTTCTTCAACCTTTCTTCATCGAATATCAAAGTCACATTCGATGTAGAAACAGAGATTTGATCTCCTATCTCAACTTTATCAGAGTGCATGTGGAACTGAAACTTTTTAAAGGATTCAAGAACCTGAACAGAAGAAGACCGCGTCTTGGCATCAACAGTGTCATTGAATTCAATTTTCTGATCAACAATTTTCAAGTTCGCGTTATTTCCCATAACCATATTGTTACGATAACTAAAACTCTGAGATGATCTAGTTGTGACTGTTCCATAAGATGAATTTACCAATCCAGTCAATGAGATCGATCTACGAGCATTTGTCACAAAGGATCCATCAAGACCAGTAAAATTGCTCGCGAGAGAAAATGAAAGGGGCAAACTACTATACTCCAACAACTCCCCTTGTGGTTTTTTGCTCTTTTTATCCAACCAAAGATGCAAATTTGCATCAACATACCACACATTCAAAGCATTTGTGACACTAAATGAAATATTATGAGAATTTCCATCTAAAATCATTCCTAACAACGGTGTAATTTCAACGTCATATGAAGGAAGATCAAATGAACCAATTGCACTGATAGGTCTCCACATTAGAGGATTGATACCTCCAGTATAAATCAATCACAGTAAAAGGCCAAACTGCACCAACTACAACATCGTCCAAACTTACTAAAACCTCTCTAAAAGCTCCATTCCTCCGGATATCAGTACGGTTATTCACAGTAATATAGTCATTTGGCAAATTTTCATATCAATATTCATCATTCTCATGGGGTGACACATATATTTCCAACACAGCTCTGTATACATTTTATGGGATCTTGAATTCTTTTGACTGTACATTAGTAGAATTCTGAATCTCAAACCATAAACCACCACTCAATGGAAAATTTCTCAAAATCGGCACGATTAAATCAGCCCCACCAGAACCAAATCCCTTATCCAAACCACCCAAAATTGGTTCTTTATCAGCAGAATAAAAATGAACAAAAATTTCCACATTATACACACCAGTATATTTACTATCAACAATGTTCCCCATATAAACAGCAAGTGTTTGATTTGTCGTAAGTAAAGAATTATACTTAGTAATGTCCTTCTTGACAGTCCAAATAATGCCATTGGACTTTGGCTCAGCAGTGCAACTCCTGAAAATTTCAACACCACTAAGCCAAACACCAAAAATCCTATCAAACTGTCTTCCTTTACATGTTGCTTTCCATTCAAGAACAATCTTGGAAAACTTTTTAGATGGACAATTTGAAGGGGGGGTGTAATTTGTGAGAATTGGTGGTTTCCCAAATCCATAAGCAAAGTCATGTTTGAGTACTAAGTAGGAACAAGGTTTGGTTTTTGGTACTTTTATAGGATTTGTGACCTCAAAAATGGTTGTTGGAGTGTCATTCTTGGAAATATGGTATGTTTTGTGGAGTGTTGCTGTGGAAAAGAGGGGTATTTGGAGTACTGAGAAACAAAAAAAGAAGAAAAAAGAGAGAGCCATGAATGGCATGAAAAAGAATGTGTTGTCTTGTCAATGGCTATAGGCAGAAGCAGATCCAAAATTTGACGTTTATAAGTTCGTGATTCAAATATTTACAGATACTTAATAAATATCATAAAATATATGCAAAAGCTATTGAATTCACGTGAACAACAATAAATATCATGTCTAGATCTGCCCCTACTTATGGGAGCAAGAAATGAAAGAAAATGAAGAATCATTTGCAGGAATTCTTCACACCTTGATTCATTTCCTTCATGTGTATATATACAAGTGTTTTGTGTATAACGAAAAACAGAAAAGAAAATACTATTTACACTTGTTCTATTTCTATACCTCTATTCTATAATAGAATTTTATTCCTCCACTATGTACATTTATTATTCACGTGCTCCATGTCATCCTCGTATTATCTGCATCAAACGGTACACATTCAATCCATCAGTCATGCATATATAGCATCAGATGCTGCCACGTGGAAAGTCAACGATCGTAAGAACCAAGTCTTAAAGTCATTACGCATCCACATTTTAGCATAATAGTTGTTGTTAAACAAATGCTCTAATGACTCTAAAATATATTTATATATAAAGGCAATTTAGAGGAAGCATTAGATTTGGAGATCTTTGTTTATTTGATTTGGTCAACCAGAATAAAAGGTGGCTTATTATAATGGAAAGGATAAATTGGAGACCAGCAATGAGACATGCTGGACCAAATTAATGGAATAAACATCTAGGATAATTTGTCTTTATTTTTTTTAAAAAAAATCTTAGTTGTAATTGGGGTTACTGACATGATCTATTTTGCTACTTTTTCTGAGTTGTCTCAAATTGTTAGCCATGTAGTTGGCTATATTGCTTGTACTCTCGAAAATATTTGTGTTTTTAATCATTTAAAAATGTATTACATTTAGAGGATCCGTCATGCACCTGATGACAATTTTAAAAAAACGAGCAACATAAATAGTAGTTGCAGAGAAAGTTTTCAGTTTTTCACAAAAACTATTTTTCCACCATACACCAAGAATGAAAAGTTCCCTATTATACTTACAATCAAATACCATTCAATGGAAATTTTTCTCAAGAAATTTGATGGCTAGAGGGGTGCTGTGGCATACATTAGGTCGATTCAGGACAATGAACATGTATGATGGCGCGAAGACTCGTGTGAGGATGGTAGATGGAGATTCGGAGTACTTTTCCGTTTTGACAGGGTTGCACCAGGGATCGACTCTTAGCCTATTTTTATTTTCCTTGGTGATGGGTTGTAACGCCCCGGTTTTCTGAACCGGATCGCTACACGTGCCCATGATATCGAGGGACCACAAGCTAACCCATGACTGATATCTGTACCTGTATACTACAATATATGACATAATAATGCGGAAAACATGAACAATAGGCCATAAGATTCAACTGCATAGAATATCTGACAAATCATAACATCCATATAGGGTAACGAATACCCAAAACAACTGAAATCTGAATCAAATCTGAGCTAAATCTGAAAGCCTCTAAATACTGTCTGAATAAGGAGTTGAAGGAACATGTCTCCAACTAACTCCGTCTAGCAAAATGAACTGAATTAATAAATGAAATAAATAATATCGTCCTTGAATGGATGAGGACTCACTGCAACTTTGCGACTGGAATGCTACTGCTACTGCTGATCTGGAGCTCGTATCTGTGAACCTATGGTGTAACGTGAAAGAAAGCACCATAGCGCAAATGCGTCAGTACAACTGGGAGTACTAAGTATACGAGTGAGGTAGGCTAAATGCAAAAGGGTTCACATGCATGAACGATGCTAACTGACTGACTGGTATGAACGTAAGAGTACAAACATGCATACGTAGTAACTGAGATCGTGATTACGTGATATTTAGATCTGGACACTAATACATGATCTACTGATATCTAGCATGACAAATACTGAAATTTTTTATAACATAGATGACTATGTCTGATAGTCCTGAATCTAATGGAACTATTTGTGTTCCGTTCTTTAACTGAATTGACTGTATCTGACAGTCCTGATATACTGAAATCTGAAGAACTATCTGAGTTCTTTTTACTGAGACTGGGACTGAAACTGTGGGAGGTAGTTGTTTGACCGACATGCCCCAATAACGCATATAGCTAAGTTGGCGTCCAATCTCTGCCCCGGCTGGAAGGGTGTCAATATCGTGCCACTGGTAAGGACAGCTATGAGTGAACCTTAGCTGGCAGGTACTCAAAATGAGAACGGTGAAAACCCTACACTGACGAATTAAGCCACCTCATCAACCCTAATCTGACAGGTTAAGATGTCTCAACCTACTCTGGCTACGTAGTTCTGGAACACAAGGATGATTACTAAGAATCACACCTTAAACTAGCAGGTGAGTTCCCATCCTTGGGTTCACTCGGTGCTAAATTCTACTTCCATCTGAAGAGACTGAACGTGATTTAACTGACGGTACATGGACTGAGTAACTGACTTCCATTGACTGACTGATTTGTGCTACTATTTGAGAATTAACTTAGATCATGAGATTTCCGAGGTTTCCTGAGTCACGTGCCCGACTGAGTTCTATAGATCATGGCTTGACTGAGATTAATGTGATAACATGACATGGCTCTAGGCACGTAGCTATATCTTTCGAGTACAAGTACCCCCAGGACTCAATAGAAGGAAACTGACACACATGACTGACTTGATCGTAAGAGTAGAGTTCACAATTTACCATATCATGAGTAGGGAATTTCACACTAAGCATAGTTCTCAACATCTTATACATTGAAGGGAAATTCATACAACATGTATATACTTGCATAGCTTCAATATCATGGTCAATCCATATCACAACAACAACGCATATCACTCACATGGAATTCATGGGAAATCGTTAAGCATAGAGCATGAACTTGTCATTTAAGCACTATTAAATCATGGGACATGAATTATATCATCTAGGCACATTATCAAACACTTTGCATGCATTCTTTTAGCTTAAGTATGTTCATGAATTTCACCATATTAAGCCACATAAGGATCATGGGTTTCAACTAACAAACACATATACTTCATGAAATCACCTTTAGATATCATCTTGAAACTTAAACAATAATCATCAACATGTGCATGCTCATATCACAACAAGACAATCACAAAATAATATTTGAAACATGGTTCTTGAGCTCTATGAACGAAATGGACCATAGATGAACACTACGCATACCTGACTCAAGGTTCTTGATGTTTTTGAACTTGAAGGATTTGAAATCCTTTGATTTTTTAAGAAGATTGGGTCTTGTTCTTGGAGGTTAAATTTAGAGAGAAACCCTAGTTTTTGTTTGTTTATAAAATAATAATGAGCAAAATGGCTGAATTCGAACTCATCTGGGTATATATAGGCGAGTGGTAAGTGACCAAAATACCCTTGTTAAAACGGACTGGAAGTAAACTGAACGTGGCATGTGACGACCAGACTGACGATCCGTCAGGAACTTGACGGTCCGTCATTTCGACCGTCATAGGTGGACCAGAAATAGGGTTCACTGGATAAGAGTTGACGGTCTGGATGACGGTCCGTCAACTTGTCCGTCAATCCTTATCTAGAACGTGGCCCTACTACTTTGGCTGTGACGGTCAAAGTGGCGGTCCATCACTTGTTTGGTGGTTCGTCAACTTGGATGTCACACCTGGGCGTTTCGGTCAGTTCTGAGTAAAACATCCATAGCTTCCTCATCTGGTGTCAGATTTGGACAAATTGGTATCGTTAGAAAGCTAACTCAATTTTCCACGTGATAGAAAGTAGAAATCTCAAAAATACCACGGGTACAAAAATAGATTTGTATTTCAAAACAAGTACTAGCATCCCTGAGATGATTTCTAGCTAGGAATAAGCACGGGTATTACAATATCTCTCCCTTGAGAACATTCATCCTCGAATGAGACTGACTACGAGGGAAAATAATAAATGAGCATGAACTGAACATGAGTGACTGAGACATGACTCCATGACTGACATGCTAAATATACTGAACTCATGCACATCTGATGCATGGCTAACTGGTACGTGAATGCGTGACTGAGTGTTCTGACAAACTGAGTTTCTCAAGACGAGAATGCATAGCTGACGCATGATTTTATAACTGAACTAATACATGAATGCATGACAGAGTATGAAATGGTAGTAGATACCACATTTATAATGGGAACATGAATATGAAACTGAATAAGCTTAAGGTGAACTATTACCTTGAACTTGATCTGAATCGGCGGAGAAGAGGTAAGGATACTTGGTACGCATATATGCTTCTGCTTCCCAAGTAGCTCCCTCGATGGACTAATTTCGCCAAACAACCTTAACTAGAGGGACCTCTTTGTTCCTCAATCGACGAATCTGATAGTCTAAGATTTTGACTGGGATCTCTTCATAAGAGAGACTGTTCTGAACGTCAACGCTCTGAATAGGGACTACAACTGCTAGGTCACCTACGTACTTCTTGAGCAAGGATACATGGAAGACCGGATGAACTGAGGCTAAATCTTAAGGCAATTCGAGCTCATAAGCTACCTTGTCTAAACGACTGAGAATCCTGAAGGGACCGACATAGCGGGGACTGAGTTTCCCTTTCTTGCCGAACCTCTTTATTTCCTTCATGGGAGAGATCTTGAGATAGACATAGTCATCGACCTCGAACTCGAAATCCTTTCTATGAACATCAACATAAGACTTCTATCGGCTCTGAGCAGCCCAGAGTCTCTCTCTGATCAACTAAACTTTCTCTAAGGCGTCGAAAACCAAGTCAGGACCTATGACTGAGGCCTCACTAACTTCAAACCAACCAATTGGAGATCTACACCTCCTGCCATAGAGAGCTTCGAATGGAGCCATTTTAATACTGGAATGATAGTTATTGTTGTATGCAAACTCAATCAAAGGCAAGTGGTCATCCCAACTTCCCTTGAAATTAATTGCACACGCCCTTAGCATATCTTCAAGAGTCTGAATGATCCTTTCCGCTTGACCATCTGTCTGAGTATGAAAGGCTGTACTGAGATGGACTTGGGTACCAAGACCCTTTTAGAATGCTTTCCAGAAGTGAGAGGTGAATTGGGTACCTCTGTCTGAAATAATAGATAATGAAACACCGTGTAATCTGACCAACTCCTTGATATAGAATTTGGTGTAATCCTCGGCTGAATAAGAGGTATGAACTGGAAGGAAATGAGCTGACTTGGTCATCCTATCTACAATAACCCAAACTGAATCGTGTTGATGACGAGTTCGAGGTAAACCCGTCACGAAGTCCATGTTCACTTCTTCCCACTTCCAAGTAGGAATGGTGAACTCCTGCATGGGTCCACTAGGCTTCTGATGCTCTATCTTAACTTGCTGACATATAGAGCACTTAGCCTCAAACTCTGCAACATCTCTCTTCATCCTACTCCACCAATAGATTTCCCACAGGTCACGGTACATCTTAGTGGCCCCTGGATGAATAGAGTATCACGCACCATGTGCTTCTTCAAGAATCCGCTGCTTTAAGTCATCTACACTTGGAACGCACAAACGACCCTGACAACGAAGAACCTCATCTCCCCCTTAGGAGAAAACCTCTACCCTCTGATTCTGAACTGACTCTTTTAGCTTGACAAGGCTAGGATCCCAGTCTTGCTTTTCTTTCACCTCGGAAACTAGAGATGACTCTGAACTACTCTGAACACATACACCACCCTCCGAAGAATTGACTAAGCAAACACCTAGTCTGGCGAGCTGATGGATTTCCTGATCTATCTTCTTCTTGTTGTCCTCGACGTGAGAAACACTACCCATGAAGAGTATACTGAGAGCGTCAGCCACAATGTTGGCTTTTTCCGGATGGTAAAGAACACTCATGTAATAATCTTTCAAAAGCTCTAACCACCTTCTCTGACGAAGATTGAAATCTTTCTGAGAAAAGACATACTAAAGACTCTTATGATCCGTGAAGACATCTACATGAACTCCGTATAGATAATGCCTCTAAATCTTTAAGGCAAATACTACGGCTGCTAACTCAAGATCATGAGTAGGATAATTCTTCTCATGGGGCTTTAACTGTTTGGAGGCGTAGGCTATGACCTTACCATGCTACATGAGAACACAACCTAAACCCACTCTGGATGCATCACAATATACCACGAACCCATCTGAACCATCTGGAAGAGCTAAAATTGGAGCTGAGGTGAGTCGAGTCTTCAACTCTTGAAAACTCTTCTCATAAGGATCTGACCACTGAAACTTGACCTTCTTCCGAGTCAATCTGGACATGGGGGATGAAATAGAAGAAAATCCCTCAACACACTGTCTGTAATAGCCAACCAATCCTAAGAAACTCCTGATATCTGATGGAGAGACGGGGCGAGGCTAATTTCTTACCGCTTCGGTCTTCTGAGGATCCACTCTAATGCCATCACTGGAAATAATATGGCCAAGGAATGCTACTGATCTTAGCCAAAACTCGCACTTACTAAATTTGGCGAATAGCTGGTGATCTCTAAGAGTCTGAAGAACAATCCTGAGATGTTCTGAATAATCACGCTCTGTGCGGGAATAGACCAAGATATCATCTATGAAGACTATGACGAACATGTCCAAGTACTGCTTGAACACACTGTTCATAAAGTCCATGAAAGCGGCTAGGGCATTGGTAAGATCAAAGGACATAACTAGAAACTCGAAGTGACTATACCGAGTACGGAAAACTGTCTTCGAGATGTCACATTCTCTAACTCTGAGCTGATGGTAGCCTGATCTGAGGTCTATTTTGGAGAAATAACTGGCACCCTGAATTTGGTCAAACAAGTCATCTATTCTGGGAAGAGGATACTTGTTCTTGACCGTAACTTTGTTGAGCTGACGGTAATCAATACACATCCTGAGAGAACCTTCTTTCTTGCGCACGAATAAAACTGGTGCACCCCATGGGGATACACTGGGCCTGATGGATCCCTTATCTAAGAGATCCTTCAACTGATCTTTCAGTTTCTTGAGTTCTGTTGGTGCCATTTTGTATGGCGGAATAGAAATAGGCTGAGTATCTGGAATAAGGTCAATGCCGAAGTCTATTTCCCTTTCGGGAGGAATGCCTGGAAGGTCTTCGGGAAACACGTCTGAATACTCATTTACAACTGGAACTGATTCAAGACTAGGAGATTCAGAACTGGAATCTTTAATATGCACGAGATGATACACACACCCCTTAGAAATTATTTTCCTTGCCCGAAGGTAGGAAACAAGATGACCCCTGAAAGATGAAGTACTACCCTTCCACTCTAGGACGGGCTCATTCAGGAACTGAAACTGAACTACCCTGGTTCTGCAGTCGACTGTGGCATAGCAGGAATGAAGCCAATCCATGCCGAGAATGACATCAAAATCAGTCATCTCTAACTCGACTAAATCTGCTCACGTGGATTTCTGAAATATCATAATCGGACAGTTCCTGTATACCCGTCGAGCTATGATGGTTTTACCCACTAGGGTTGAGACTGAAAAGGGCTCTGCTAAAATTTTGGGACTGATTCCGAGATCGCCTGCTATATAAGGAGTAACAAAAGACAAGGATGCACCTGGATCTAGCAACGCGTAAACATGAACATGGAAAATCTGTAACGTACCAGTAACGACATAAGGAGAATTTTCCTGATCCTTTCGGGTCTGAAGAGCATAGAGTCTGTTTGGGTGTTGCCCACTAGTAGCACTGGAAGCGGCACTTTACTGATTTGGGCGATCGAACTGGGTTGTAGAGCGATTCTGCTGACCCTGTAGACCTGACTGCGGACACTCTCAAATCCTGTGTCCTGGCTTGCCACAACCGAAACAAACATCGCTACCAGCTCTACAGTTACCCTTATGGTTCTTACCATAAGTCTGACACAGGGGATTAGTTCGGGCACTGCTGACACTTTCCTGAGACTTAGAGCCTAGTGCTCGATCGCTGTTGCCATCTCTGAATTTCAGCACTAGGGCACTGGCGGGGGAAGGAGCTGGAATTGCTGGCTTAAGACGAAACTGCAAACGGTTTCTTCCTTCTGATTTTGGTTGAGCAAAACTGAAACCGCCTGACCTTGTTCTCTTGTTTTGTCTCTCCCTAGTCCTAATCTTCTGCTCCTCTATTTGTTGAGCATGAGTCATGAGCCTGGATAAAGTCATATCACTGTTCAGCATCGCAGACCTACACTCATTTACCACGCTATCATTTGCCCCTGACACGAACTTGCTCATCTTAGCCCTGTTGTTTGCAACCACATGAGGGGCATATATGGCTAGCTGAGTAAATCTGAGAGAATACTCCTTAATCGTCATATTTCCCTGCCTGAGGTTGATGAACTCTAGAACTTTTGCCTCCCTTAGCTCTTGGGGAAAGAATCTGTCTAAGAAAGTCGTGACAAATTCCTCCCACTCTATAGGACCTGTATCCTCTAACCTCTCGGACTTTCACTGTTTGTACCAAGTATGAGCAACATCCTGTAACTGGTATGCGGTTAACTCGGCACTCGGACAAGAAGTAACTCCCATGATGTCTATGACCTTCTGGACTTGGTCAATGAATTCCTGAGGGTCTTCATCAGACTTAGACCCAAAGAAAGATGGAAGGTTCATTCGGGTGAAGTCCCAAATCCTAGCTGCGGCTGAGTTGGCCACTGGATTGGCCGGAATAACTGGTGGCCGTTTATTTTGGGCAGCCACGGACTGAGCAAGTGTGGTGAATGCGGCCCTAAACTCCGCATCAGAAACATGTTTGCCCACAGGATCTTCGGGCTGAGGAGCTGGATGGTTTCTTCTCTTTGGAGGCATATTCTGAAATAAGAGAAGAACGGATTAAACTGAGAGTTTAACTTGAGATTATGCTCACTAGCGCGATATGAATACCGAAAGAAGGGAAACTGTTCCTAAAACATCTTATAGTCTCTTGCACATAAATGTGTCGCGCAACACACCCATGCACAAGACTCTACTAGATGCGACTTTCAGACTTTCTAGGACTCTATTGAACCTTAGGCTCTGATATCAAGTTTGTAACACCCCGATTTTCTGAATCGGATCGCTACACGGTACCCATGATCCCGAGGGACCACAAGCTAACCCATGACTAATATCTGTACCTGTATACTGCAATATATGACGTAATAATGCGGAAAACATGAACAATAGGCCATAAGGTTCAACTGCATAGAATATCCGACAAATCATAACATCCATATGGGGTAACGAATACCCAAAACAACTGAAATCTGAATCAAATCTGACCTAAATCTGAAAGCCTCTAAATACTGTCTGAATAAGGAGTTGAAGGAACATGTCTTCAACTAACTCCGTCTAGCAAAACTGAACTGAATTAATAAATAAAATAAATAATATCATCCTCGAATGGATGTGGACTCACTGCAACTTTGCGACTGGAATGCTACTGTTACTGCTGATCTGGAGCTCGTATCTGTAA
Organism: Capsicum pubescens; assembly: GCA_030864215.1. Taxonomy (NCBI): domain Eukaryota; kingdom Viridiplantae; phylum Streptophyta; class Magnoliopsida; order Solanales; family Solanaceae; genus Capsicum; species Capsicum pubescens. The sequence continues at coordinate 348,465,221 of CM061544.1, read as the reverse complement.
ACCTAGGTGTAACGTGAAAGAAAACACCATAGCACAAATGCGTCAGTACAACTGGAAGTACTGAGTATACGAGTGAGGTAGGTTAAATGCAAAAGGGTTTACATGCATGAACGATGCTAACTGACTGACTGATATGAACGTAAGAGTACAAACATGCATACGTAGTAACTGAGATCGTGATTACGTGATATCTAGATTTGGACACTAATACATGATCTACTGATATCTAGCATGACAAATACTGAAATTTTTTATAACATAGATGACCGTGTCTGACAGTTCTGAATCTAGTGGAACTATCTGTGTTTCGTTCTGTAACTGAATTGACTGTAGCTGACAGTCCTGATATACTGAAATCTGAAGAACTATCTGAGTTCTTTTTACTGAGACTGGGACTGAAACTGTGGGAGGTAGTTGTTTGACCGACACTCCCCAATAACACATATAGCTAAGTTGGGGTCCAATCTCTGCCCCGACTGAAAGGGTATCAATACCGCGCCACTGGTAAGGACAGCTGTGAGTGACCCTTAGCTGGCAGGTACTCAAAATGAGAACGGTGGAAACCCTAAACTGATTGATTAAGACACCTCATCAACCCTAATCTGACAGGTTAAGATGTCTCAACCTACGCTGGCTACGTAGTTCTGGAACACAATGATGATTACTAAGAATCACACCCTAAACTGGCAGGTGAGTTCCCATCCTTGGGTTCACTCGGTGCTAACTTCTACTCCCATGTGAAGAGACTGAACGTGATTTAACTGACGGTACATGGACTGAGTAACTGACTTTCGTTGACTGACAAATTTGTGCTACTATTTGAGAATTAACTGAGATCATGAGATTTCTGAGGTTTCCTGAGTCACGTGCCCGAATGAGTTCTATAGATCATGGATTGACTGAGATTAACGTGATAACATGACATGGCTCTAGGTACGCAGCTATATCTTTCGGGTACAAGTACCCTCAGGACTCAATAGAAGGAAATTGACACACATGACTGACTTGATCGTAAGAGTAGAGTCCACAATTTACCATATCATGAGTAGGGGATTTCACACTAAGCATAGTTCTCAACATCTTATACATGGAAGGGAAATTCATACAACATGTATATACTTGCATAGCTTCAATATCATGGTCAATCCATATCACAACAACAACGCATATCACTCACATGGAATTCATGGGAAATCGTAAAGCATAGAGCATGGAGCATGGATTTGTCATTTAAGCATTATTAAATCATGGGACATGAATTCTATCATCTAGGCACATTATCAAACACTTTGCATGCATTCTTTTAGCTTAAGTGTGTTCATGAATTTCACCATATTAAGCCACATAAGATCATGGGTTTCAACTAACAAACACATATACTTCATGAAATCACCTTTAGATATCATCTTGAAACTTAAACAACAATCATCAACATGTACATGCTCATATCATAACAAGACAATCACAAAATAATATTTAAAACATGGTTCTTGAGCTCTATGAATGATATGGATCCATAGATGAATACTATGCATACCTGACTCAAGGTTCTTGATGTTTTTGAACTTGAAGGATTTGAAATCCTTTGATTTTTTAAGAAGATTGGGTCTTGTTCTTGGAGATTAAATTTAGATAGAAACGCTAGTTTTTGTTTGTTTGTGAAATAATAATGAGCACAATGGTTGAATTCAGACTCACCTGTGTATATATAGGTGAGTGATAAGTGACCAAAATACCCTTGTTAAAACGACCTGAAAGTAAACTAAACGTAGCGTGTGACGACCAGACTGACGGTCCGTCAGGAACTTGATGATCCGTCATTTCGACCGTCATACGTGGACCAGAAATGGGGTTCACTAGATAAGAGTTGACGGTCTGGATGACGGTTCGTCAATCCTTATCCAAAACGTGGCCCTACTGCCTTGGCTGTGACGGTCAAAGTGGCGGTCTGTCACTTGTTTGGCGGTCCGTCAACTTGGACGTCGCACCTGGGCGTTTCGGTCAGTTTTGAGTAAAACATCCATAACTTTCTCGTCTGGTGTCGGATTTGGACAAAATTGGTATCGTTAGAAAGCTAACTCAATTTTACACGTGATAGAAAGTAGAAATATCAAAAATACCACCGGTACAAAAATAGATTTGTATTTCAAAGCAAGTACTAGCATCCTTGAGATGATTTCTAGCTAGGAATAAACACGGGTATTACATGGGTGTTTTGATGCGACGTATTAAGGGGAGGTGCCTTGGTGTATGTTATTTGTTGATGATGTGGTATTGATTAACGAGACTCGAAGAGGATTTAATGATAAGTTGGAGATTTGGAGACAAACCCTGGAGTCTAAAGGATTTCGGTTGTGTCACGCCCCAAAATCCCATCGGGCCGGACTGGCACCCGAAGCCGAGAAGGCCCGGGAGAACCCGTTCAAATACCTGTACTTTCCCTTACATGTCACCAAAAATTTGGACAGCACTTCGTTAAATATAGAAGGATCTAATTACCTGTATCAGCACAACACGCCCAAATATATATATATATATATAATACTTGGCCGTCGGGGCCACCACATATACAGATATAACATCACTATATAAACTTCCATGACTTTACCCTTCCTTATGTCTACAAAGCCTCTAGAATATACATGACATAACTAGGGTCGGGACAAACCCCCGCCCACACATGACTCCTGTACAATAACAAAACATAAGGAACCTGTGCAAACTCCGAAGCAAACTGGAGCTCACCAACAATAGTTGTATGACCTGGCTCCTATCTATGCTGTGAATGAGCTGAGGTACCTGTGCCTGTAGCATGAAATGCAGGTCCCCGTGGGGGACGTCAGTACGAAATATGTACTTAGTATGTAAAGCTGTAGATAATCACATATGATATAGGAGCTCAATAGAAATCTGAAACAAGTGAATAAATCGTAATAGGAGTGGACCACACTTACTAGAACTTGTGAAAACCTGTACATTGAATTTATTCAATCATTTTACCTTCGTTCTTAACATCTTTGTAATCATTACTGTACTGTACTGTGACCATTAGGCTGCCTCCAGTACATATCAACTGGGATCGACCCATGCTAGGCTTATGCCCCTGGGATACTACCCATAAACACATAAATAGGGATCGACCCATGCTAGGCTTATGCCCCTGGAATACCACCCGATAAGAGAGAACTTCCATCACTTAGTTCAATTAATCTTTGAGATTGTTATTTCGGTCGCCACCACATTTTTGATACTTTGAAACAACGATACATCAATAAGAACCAAGTAATAGACCTTCTATACAATAACGACGTAATAAAGACTCATTGGTACATCAACAATGTGTTTCAGAATCATCAATATCACAACAATGAAATAGGAGCCTTTTGGTATATCAATGAAACATTTTGACACTTTATAGAATGGAAACAACTTCGTTGGTAATGTAGAACAATACATGTTTTTGGACAACCTCGGAATCTTACTTGATGGAACATTGGTGTTTTCTTGCCAAAGAACATCGTTAGAGTATGCTTTACATACCTCGTTATAGATTCGGATACCAATTCAACACAACTTCCCGCCTTTACAAATCACTTATCTATAATGAAATGTTTGGCATCTAGTATTAGCAACCCAACACCACAATTCTCTTCCATAATTCCATACAACCAATATTTGCAAAACATTCCAAAAACCAACTTGAACAATAGGTTTATGTGTATATATATATATAATCATCAATACCACATCATCACACCAAATCCCTTCACAATTCAACATAATCCAACATCATTTCCCAATCATCTTTCAACAACAATCAAATAACATACTTCTTATGCTCACATGCATATATATATACATATCCATATAAATAACACCAACATAATTTACATCCTTACCATAAAATGACCCTTTTGATTTCGAAGTCCTGTTGGCACAAATAAGGGGTGCTTCTCGAAGCCCTCGAGATGGTGAACACAACTACGGAATCTATTTGGACTTTCTACGGTTGAATCACAAGATAATTGGAGTTGAACTTAGACTAGGGTTTCTTATTCTTCAATAATTTGGATGATAACATGATGGATATGAGGCTAAGTATATGTATATAATGACCAATTTTCGTCCATGAGGTGATGGAAAATGACCATATTGCCCTTAAAAGTTTAAGTAAATCCGAATCTGTCCATGGTGGACTGTTTTGATAGGCTAACGTAAATCGACCATAACTCTTTGCTCCGATATCGGATTTGGGTTAAATTGGTATCATTGGATAGATAATTCAAAGGTCTTTCATTTCATATAAAGTAGGTCACCCAGTTCATCCTTTACAAGGAATTATGATCGTTTGAAGTTGACCCTAAAAATCTGTTTTGAGAGGCTGAAGTAAAACGAGTATAACTCCTTACTCAGACGTTGGATTTGGATGAAACCAATTGCATTAGAAAGAAGACTCTCGGGGATTCTCATCGATATATAGCACTCACACAGTTCATTTTGTACAAGGAGTTATGATCATTTAAAGTCGACCCAAAAATCTGTTTGGCTGCAGTACTTTTGTGTGCAGAAAATTTCTGCACATTTACTGTTCATTGCATCCACCGTTTTCAAGTTTCGAACATGCTCGCTTATAACCGATACTCATCTGTTTTCAGAAATCCTTATATCGTTGGAAAGCTAACTCGATAAACTTTGCATAGAAACTTCGACGAGCAAATTCCGGTATAAATAAAGTCGATTCCCATACACATATAATCAAACTATACACTTGAAACCATCTTAAAATAATCAATACTCATACTTAAACTCATATATACCTAACTTATGATCAATACATATACTCCAACACATATAACCATGGCTAATGCACGTAATTAAGTACGGGGTGTTACAAGTTGAGCATGACCAAAATGGAGGACTTAGAATGTAAGTTTAGTGATTTGTCAAAGGAGGCTGACGTGGTAGTGGAGCTGGATTCTCAGGCCATTCAGAAGAGGGAGAGTTTCAAGTACCTGGGGTATATGATTCAGGGGAACAGTGAGATTGACGAAGATGTCACGCACCGTATTGGTGCAGGGTGATTAAAATGGAGGCTCGCGTTGGGAGTTTTGTGTGATAAGAAGGTACCTCTGAAGCTTAAATGTAAGTTCTACAGAGTGGGTGTTCGACCGGCTATGTTGCATGGAGCAGAATGTTGGCTAGTTAAGAACTCCCATATCCAAAAGTTAAGGGTGGCAAAGATGAGGATGTTTAGATGGATGTGTGGCCTTACTAATAGAGATAGGGTTAAGAATGAAATGATTCGGGAGAAGGTGGGAGTGGCTTCGGTGGAAGACAAGTTGCGAGAAGTGAGGTTACGTTTGTTCAGGCACGTGATGAGGAGAGGAGAGGATGCTCCGGTACGGAGGTATGAGAGGCTGGCTATGGATGGTTTTAAGCGGGGTAGAGGTAGGCCGAGGAAATATTGGAGGGATGTGATTAGGCATGATATAGAGCAGTTACAACTTACGAAAGACATTATCCTTGATAGGAAGGTGTGGAGAACGCGGATTAGGGTAAAGGGTTAGGGGGTAGGAGTGCTTCTGTAATAGTAGGGAAGAGTATTTTGTTTGCGTCTAGAGTTCCCTGTTCGTGATGTTTGTGTCAATGACCTCAAATAGATAGTGTATCGTATTATCTCATGGTTGTACTATTTCCTATATTAGATAGTAATGTTAGTTTATTTTGCGTACTAAATTAGCTTATATGTTTGTATGTTTTTGTGTTTGTTATAATGTTATTTGTCCTGAACCGGGGATCTATCGGAAACAACCTCTCTACTTCACCTGAGGTAGTGGTATGATCTGCATACACTTTACCCTCCCCAGACCCCACTATGTGGGAATACACTAAGTATGTTGTTATTGTTGTTATTGTTGTAAATTCGATGAGTTTATTCACATGTTTATGTCCTCGCGGCTCTCAAGAACATGAATCCTAACCAAGGGTGGATCCACAGTTCCTATTGCAGATTCACGTGAACCCAATAAGTTTAGCCCAGGCGTTCAGATGTTTAAGAATTCCAAAAGCCATGGAAACAACCTTTTGCTGAAATGACTGGTATAGCAGCACACAATAGACTCTTGTAGAGTGGCTCTTCCCAGGACCTCGCGCTTAACGGAAGCTTTAGTGTATCGGGTTTTCCTTTTTTTTTTCTCTACAAATATTTGATTGCGGATTCATTTATTATCATAATATGTTAACATGAAAGTCATAGGAAACCATAAACTTCAAATCCTAAATGCGTCTCTGTTCCTATCCCAGCTACAAAATGACCAAAAGAATGCAGAGTATATCAAGGTTGTGCAATTATTTGAGGCTCTCTTAAAGCACAAAGCCAAACCTTTAACAAAAGCTAGAATGAAAAGGGCAATGTCATACAGTTCTTTCATTTAAGTCAAGTCTTCAATTTGCTGCAACTATTTGTTCACCTTGTCATAAATCACTGTGTAATTTGAGCTACTTATGTTCCTGAAGTAGCAGCCTGAATCATCGTCATACTTATATGTTTGTTGTGTGCTACCGAGTCCACTGTCTATCGACTGGTCCTTTAAAAGCATATACCCCTGCGCTTTCTGCAGATTGTGAACCGAGCTGGCTGAGGGTCCATACTTCGACCTCTTCAACCTTTCTTCATCGAATATCAAAGTCACATTCGAGATAGAAACAGAGCTTTGATCTCCTATCTCAACACCATCAGAATACATGTGAAACTGAAACTTTTTAAAGGATTCAAGAACCTGAACAGAAGAAGACCGTGTCTTGGCATAAACAGTGTCATTGAAGTCAATTTTCTGATCAATAATCTGCAAGTTCGCATTATTTCCCATAACCATATTGTTACTATAACTAAAACTCTGAGATGATCTAGTTGTGACTGTTCCATAAGATGAATTTACCAATCCAGTCAATGAGATCGATCTATGAGCATTTGTCACAAAGGATCCATCAAGACCAGTAAAATTGCTCGCGAGAGAAAATGAAAGAGGCAAAATACTATACTCCAACAACTTCCCTTCTGTTTTTATGCTCTTTTTATCCAACCAAAGGTGCAAATTTGCATCAACATACCACACATTCAGAGCATTTGTGACACTGAATGAAATATTATGAGAACTTTCATCTAAAATCTTTCCTAACAACGGCGTAATTTCAATGTCATATGAAGGAAGATCAAATGAACCAATTGCACTAATAGGTCTCCACAATAGAGGATTAATACCACCAGTATAAACCACAGTAAAAGGCCAAACTGCACCAACTACAACATCATCCAAACTTACTAAAACCTCTCTAAAAGCACCATTCCCCGGGATATCAGTACGATTATTCACAGTAATATAATCATTTGGCACATTTCCATACCAAAACTCATCATTCTCGTGGAATGACACATAAAGTTCCAACACAGCCCTGTACACATTTTGTGGGATCTTGAATTCTTTTGACTGTACATCAGTACAATTCTCAATCTCAAACCACAAACCATCATTCAATGGCAAATTTCTCGAAATCGGCACGATTAAATCAGCCCCACCAGAACCAAATCCCTTATGCAAATCACCCAAAATTGATTCTTTATCAACAGGATAAAAATGAACAAAAAATTTTACATGATACACACCAGTATATTTACTATCAACAATGTTCCCCATATAAACAGCAAGTGTTTGATTTGTCATAAGCAAAGAACTGTACCTAGTAATGTCCTTCTTGACAGTCCAAATAATGCCATTAGGCCTTGGCTCAGCAGTGCAACTCCTGAAAATCTCAACACCACTAAGCCAAATACCAAATATTCTATCAAATTGTCTTCCTTTACTTGTTGCTTTCCATTCAAGAACAATCTTGGAAAACCTTTTAGATGGACAATTTGAAGGGGGGATGTAATTTGTGAGAATTGGTGGTCTCCCATGTGTGTTGGCAAAGTCATGTTTGAGTACTAAGTAGGAACAAGATTTGGTTTTTGGTACTTTTATAGGATTTGTGACCTCAAAAAAGGTTGTTGGAGTGTCATTCTTGGAGAAATGGTCTAGTTGTGTGTTGAATTGTGGTCTAAAGAGAGGTGCTCTGTGGAGTGTTGCTGTGGAAAAGAGGGGTATTTGGAGTATTGAGAAACAAATGAAGAAAAAAGAGAGAGCCATGAATGGTACGAACAAGAATGTATTGTTTTGTCAATAGCTATTGGCAGAAGCAGATCCAAGATTTGAGGTTTATAAGTCTGTGATTCAAATATTTACAGATACTTAATAAATATCATAAAATATATGCAAAATCTAAACCAAAGCTATTGAATTCACGTGAACCAGTAATCATATCATGTCTAGATCTGCCTGTAATTATGGGGGCAATAAACAATGTCCTATGAATATAAAATAGTTTCCTAGTTTGCCTTGTTCTTTATGATTGCTTGGATATTCACCAAAATGATCATGACAGCTTCATTCTACCATATATTTATAACTGCTACCCAAATAGGTAAACCAATCAAAATAAATCCCGAAATATATGAGGATAATAACTTGCATGAGATCAGATGATGATATAATTCTGGAAGATACTACAAAAGTAAAGTAATTAAAATATAACAACAATACATATTCAATGTATTTCCATAAATAGAGTCTGAAAAATGTGTGTACCTAACCTTATCTCCTATCTCGTGGAGATAGAGAAATATTTCCGAAAGACCCTCGACTCAAGTAAAGCAATTAAAATAAATTTGGAAAGAGTATGACGAAACTAGCATGAAACGATGAGTCATGAAAGATCCAACCATGAGGATTTGCCAGTTCCAGACCTAAAACATGTTTAATGTAGATTAAAAATATTGCAACAGTTGTATGTTCTTATGATCCTTTATGTTTATCTAATATAGTTTGATATCTAGTTTAGCATGTTTCACATGTATCTTCATTATATAAATGAACATCAACAATATGCCCAATGAAATCCCACAACTGAGGTTTGAGGAGGGTAAAGTGTACGCAGACTTTACCACTACCTCGGGAAGGTCCAGAGAAAGACCCTCAGCTCAAGTGTAGCGCATTATATAAATGAAATAGGATAAATAATTAAATCTAACAGTCCGATAATTTAATGTGAACCAAATAACATCACATCAAAGGTTAAATTCTATTAGTTAGGCAAATTTAAATTATAGAAATTTGACAACATAACAATATTCAGTATGTGTCGTTATACCTTTTTCTTCCTTTGGAAGTTTGGGGGAAGGGGAGCTCATAAAAAGCTACAAAACAAATGAAGTTTACATTCTGTACAGGCAGCTCCGAGGCTCTTATCTGTAATTTCTTGTACTATTTTGAACTTATAATATAGTGTCAACTAAGAGATCGATTCAAGACGAATAGTTGACCGGAGTCTCCATTCAAAAAGAAAAGTTCCAAAGGTACATAAGAAGAGACAGATACTTCTGATGAGGCAAATCTATATGTAGGTTGCAAAATCTTGCTACCTTTGGCACATGGAATAGATAGCAGGCGCGGACCAGTTCTCATCTGCCATATCTGCAGTAATAAACTCAACCGTCAGAAAAGCATAACCTCCGATGCATCTCGAGATATACAATAACCTAGAGTTCACTCCAAAAAAATTCCATAATGTAACAGTTTTCCCAAGTAATCACAACAAATGACACATGCATTTGTGATTTACGCCAATAATAACTTTGCAAAAGGATGCTTGTTGTGACTGAATGAAGTTACTATCAATGAAGTCTGAAATGACTGAGAAGAGTGGTACGGAAGAGAGTGCAGTAAACTACCTCAACAATCCCTTTACGAGGTGCATGAATCGCCAGACAGAGGCAATAATCACTCTTCACGTGTTCATGGTATGCAGATTTAGATGTTTCAGCGTCTTTCTTAGCAAGCATCTCAACGAATAGGCAACTTGCATCACGATAACCCTGCAAACCAATGCGTTCATTATATCAGGTGATAAACCTAAATAGATACTTGGGGCTTGTTTGCTTTGGATTATTTCACCTGAACTACTCAAAATCATTTGTTAAACTCATGTTTCCCGTGACATTCAGTACTTACATGAAAAATCGATTCACTGTAATACTCAAAACATTATTCTACTGAAAATGCACAAGTATATTTTCATCACCATCTAATGATCATTATATAACCATTAACAATTTAGATAAGAGTTAAAGTTTTGTGCACTGTCAGTGTACAAAATATTCTACACTTTCAGATAGATATGACTTGCTATTGCACGTTACCCAAATTTTTACGTAAAAATTGAAAAAGAAAAAATTAGGTAACCTACAATAGCAGGTCAAGTTTACCTGATAGTGATAGTGTAGAATATTTTATATACTGACAGTGCACAAAACTTAAATTCTTTAGATAAACCACACTAAACAAGTACTTATTAATATAGGTGAATAGAACTAACCTTCCACAGACGGACCACCACAAGGGCCTGAGTGTCTAAGAGTAAAATACGACCAAGAGAATCAGTTACTGCAGCCAAAGTACCACTAGGTGATAATGTGACCTTCTCCCCCTTTCTAGGATGATCCTTAAAGCAAGTCAAAGGAGAAGCTGCCAGAAATAGAGAATTTACAATTACATTATGTCAGCTATATTGAAATCCAACCACTTACTTAGAGAATATATGATAAAGACGGAAGTACAATTATATAAAACTGGAAAATACAGCTTAAATTTAAATTAAGGAAAACTATTGAGAACTTAGGACTTCAACTAGAAAACTAAGGAGCAAAGGAAGAATCAGTCAGAAGATAACTTCCCGCATTCTCCACTTCACAATTCAAACATACAACTGTAACGTCCCGCATCGTCCATGCGTTAGCTCGTGGTAATATGCTCTTAGAGTTAAATGACTAGAATAGTGTCAAAGAGACTAGTCTCATTTTTTTGACTTCCAAAGTAAGTAAAGTTTAAACCATATATAATTTCCCTAATTTCGACTTTTTATCAAGTGGGAAATTGAATAAGCTTCCCGTCGATATAAGATTCGCCCAAATCCGATCACCGGGCAAGAAATTATGGCTAATTTAAGTCCTAGTCGAAAACACCGTCGCGGAGGGGTCTATTTAACAATTGTCAAATTCCAGTAGCCTAGCGCGATTGTGGCGCGTCGCGCTGAAATTCCAGGTCCCAACCAGTGGGACAACGCGATGGCTCCGCGTCGCGGTGACCCTAAGAATCCCATTCGTCAATTTCCAGTGAGCCACCGCGATTGTGGCGCGTCGCGGTGGCCCATAAAATCGGGCTCCCAGTTATATTTTATTCCATCTCATTAAGGGTATATTAGGTATTTTCCACCCCCTTATCAGCTTAAACACGGGATTACACTCCCAAGTGACCACATTATTTATATTTTCATCAATAATTCACAAGAACACTCTCTAGGGTTTCAAACTAAAAACCCAAATAACTCAAGATTTAACCGTGGCTTTGAAAGATTGATTGAAGATTCGGAATCCCCAAACCGTAGGCTTCAAGAATCATCCATTATTTTCTGTATTGAGGTACGTGGGGTTTTCCTAAAAATCTCATGGGCATAGAAATCATGATTTTTAAGAAAAGGGTTTTAGATTTATGATCTATAATCATGTTTTAGAAGTCTCAATGACATTGTTTTGGTCGTTAGGCCTTTCCCCAAATTGATTTGAAATTCTATATATATGTTTGCATGTGTTTAAGGATGAATATTCAGTTGAGAGCATAAATTATAATGAATCCCTCTCTTGATATGATTTTTCCCATTATTCGTATGATATGGATTGTTTTGAAAAGCATGATATGAAAGGTCTTGATTTATACTATGATTTGAACATGATTTGGAATCAAAAGAGAGGGTTGTGCATATGTTGATAAATGTTGAATATACATATAATGAAAGAGTGCATGGTTTTGCCAAAAGTACATGACCACCATATGTTTGAAGAATTCTTGCATAGTTTTGACTTGTGTTTCGGAACATGAATCTCTTATACTATTTGCATGTTTGGGTGGTCTGAATTGAGTTTTGATGAAAGAATCATGCATGATGCATTATGGCTCAGAAAAAGAACTTGAAAGTCTTGGTGTGACGACACCAACTCAGATAATGCCATGTTAATTCAAAACAGAATAGAATGCATATTTGAAATCAGATTTTCAGATTTTGAAACTATAATGGTGCATGTTTAAGAACAGACTAAAATTGGGCATAAAGAGAGCTTAGGTGGTTCCCCGAAGAAGGCACGAGTTCAGACAACTCATTGCCCAAAACCGTGATTTGCCGATCCAGGTATATTATTATACGCTGGCCTAGTGCCCTGTGGCGTATCAGACTCAGACACTCCAACCCTTGCGGCACACTTGGGTTGGGGGATTCCCCGCCGAGTCAATGGCGGATTCCATATAGCCCGTGGAATATCAGACTTGTAGGGGAGTGCCACCTAACTCAGAAGTAATACAAAGATCAGAGGCTGCATTGACAGAAAAGTTTTATGATTATCAAAGATGCCCATGTGTTTTGAAATTTATATCGTATGTGATGTTTTAGTTTTATGATTAGCTCTCAACTATTTTATTTATATTAAAAGCTTTATTTTGGATTGCTCTGAGTACCAGTACATCAGTATTGACCCCCCCTACCTTCCAGGTTCTGAGGCACAGTCTAGAGGTCCTGATAAGCAGTAGATTTCTTCAACAGAAGTGCAGGGTCTAGTCGGTGAGCCTTCTACATTTCAGAAGGCCTAATTATTTTCAGACATTTATTATCAGTTATGGTTTTGGTCTACTGGGGCCTTGTCCCAGTTTTCAGAACAGTTTTGAGATATAGTGAAGATTTCGCAGACTGAGTCAGATCTTATTCAGATGTTTTGAATTGTAACTTTCATTCTCATGTCTTGAAACTCATAGTTAATGACCATGTTTCCGTATCAGATTGTATTTCCGCATATTCTCCTATTACATGAATGTTGTGCATGACTACCAGATAGAGTAGGACGTTCGGGCCTTCATGGTTCGGGTCGTGACAAACTTGGTATCAAAGCACGGTTCATGGTCCCAGAGTGTCTGCGAAATCGCGTTGGGTAGAATCTTGTTTATGGGTGTGTAGCGCGCCACACTTACAAGCAGGAGGCTACAAGGCGTTTAGGAATGTTTCTCTTCTTTGTGGTTTAGTTCGTGCTTCAGAGTCTGAATTGTCCCCTAATCAATGGTCTCTTGTGTTTCAGAGAAACAATCATGCCTCCCTGTCGTACTATCGATCAGAATGCACAGACAGAAGATGTCCGTCCCACTCATGGGATAAGGACCCGAAACAAAGCTCAGACTTCGGAAATTGATGCTACTCCGGGAGTCCCACCTATTCAGACCAGCCCACCTAGGGCACCCAGAGCTCCCCGGACGGGGACTAACCGTACACAGCCTTGCGAGAGAGAGGTATCTAATGCAGAATTCAGGCAGTCCATTCACATGCTTGCACAGTTGGTAGCCACACAGACTCGGCGGTCGGAAGATATTGGGTCTGCATCTATTACGCCTGAGGCTACAAGGGTGGGTCAGTTCATGAGAATGAACCCGCCCAAGTTTTCGGGCACCAAGGCAGAGGAGGATCCACAGGAGTTTGTGGATAAGATAGAGAAGATCTTCAAGGTGATGCATGTAGACGAGGTGGAAGGGGTGGAATTAGCAGCTTACCAGCTTAAAGAAATTGCGAACTAGTGGTATAATGAGTGGGAGGATTCTAAGGGTGAGAGTGTTAAGCCCACGGTATGGGGCGAGTTCGCGGAAGCCTTCCTTGATCGGTTCTTTCCCCTTGAGTTGAGAGAGGCCAAAGCTGAGGAGTTTATGAACCTTAAGCAAGGAAAAATGAGTGTCAAGGAGTACACTCTGAAGTTCAACCAACTGGCTCGTTATGCTCCGGAGATGGCTGGTAATATGAGAGCCCGAATGAGGAAATTTGCATCCGGCCTATCGAATGACTTAGTGCTTGAATGTAAGGGGGCTATGCTGAACAGGGACATAGACTACTCTAGGCTGTCAGTGCATATGCAACAGGTAGAGGAGCAAAAGAAGAGAATCGTTGAATCTAGGGAGAAGGACGGACCGGCAAAGAGAGCCAGAACAGCGGATCAGAACCACAGTCAGCCATAGAGAGGTAATTGGGGAAATAAATGGCAGAAGAAGAAGAATTGGGGTAATGCTCAGTCTGCAACCAGCGCCCCAGCGCCCAGACCTCCAGTAGACCGACGACCTCAGAGTTTCTAAACTAATCATGGATCCAGAGCTCAGGATACCCAATCACAGGGCAACGTAGATCAGAAGCATCGTACGTTTCCGTGGTGTGAGACCTACGGTAGGCATCATCCAGGGAGGTTTCAGCTGGGTTTGCTGGTATGTTATTCATGTGGTTAGTCGGGTCACTTTCACAGAGATTGTCCTTCGGCTAGAAGAGTGTTGGTGGTGCTAAATCTCAGGCAAATTCTTCTGCACCACCACCGCCCCAAAAGGGCGCCACCTCAGCTATCGGGAGTGGTCGCAACCGACTGTATGTGTTGTCCAACCACCAGGAGGAGGAAGCCTCGCCAGACGTAGTCACCGGTACGTTACAAATCTTTTCCCGTGATGCTTATGTATTACTTGATCCCGAGTCTACCTTATCCTACGTGACCCCTTATGTGGCTGTCAGTTTTGGGTTTGAGCCCGATGAAATTTCAGAACCTTTTCCTGTTTCTACTCCGGTGGGAGATTTTGTTGTGGCTAGGAGGGTGTATAGAAATTATATGGTGACTGTTTGTAGGTGGGATACTGTGGCAGACCTCGTAGACTTAGACATGGTTGATTTCGATGCTATCCTAGGGATGGATTGGCTTCATTCGTGCTATGCCACACTAAATTGTAGAACCCGAAAGATTACTTTTTCCTTCCCGAATGAACCAGTAATAGAATGGGAAGGACATTCCTTAGCACCTAGAGGGCACTTTATATCTTACCTCAGAGCCCGTAAACTCATTTCTAAGGGTTGCTTGTATCATCTTATTCAGGTTAAAGATTCAAATACCGAAAGCCTTTCTCTTCAGTCTGTCCCTGTGGTGAATGAGTTTCCAGAAGTTTTTCCTGATGATCTCCCAGGCATACCACCTGCTAGGGAGATAGATTTTGGTATTGATTTGTTGCCCGATACCCGTCCCATCTCTATTCCGCCATATAAAATGGCTCCTGCAGAACTGAAAGAGTTGAAAGAACAGCTAGCAGACCTTCTAGACAAAGGTTTTATACGTCCCAGTGTTTCTCCCTAGGTGCACCTGTACTCTTCGTGCGAAAGAAAATGGTTCCCTGCGTATGTGCATAGATTACCGCTAGCTAAATAAGGTCACTGCTAAAAATAAATATCCTCTTCCTAGGATTGATGATCTCTTTGACCAACTTCAGGGTGCTAAATGTTTTTCAAAGATAGACCTTCGTTCGGGATACCATTAGTTGAAAGTTAGAGAGTCAGACATTCCCAAAACAGCTTTCCGAACCAGATACGGTCATTACGAATTCCTAGTCATGTCCTTTGGGTTGACTAATGGCCCTGCAGTCTTCATGGATCTTATGAACAGGGTGTTCCGTCAGTTTCTAGATCTGTTTGTTATAGTTTTCATTGATGATATTCTGATTTATTCCAAGAGTGAGGAGGACCATGCCAATCACCTCCGAATCATCC
Source organism: Capsicum pubescens (assembly GCA_030864215.1). NCBI lineage: Eukaryota > Viridiplantae > Streptophyta > Magnoliopsida > Solanales > Solanaceae > Capsicum > Capsicum pubescens. The sequence goes on along the minus strand of CM061544.1, from coordinate 348,449,477 downwards.
TTCAAACTCTCAAAGATCATAAGTTGTATGCAAAATTTTCCAAGTACGAATTCTGGCTTAATGTTATTACTTTCTTGGGGCATATTGTGTCTAGTGACGGGATTAAGGTTGATCCCCAAAAGATTGAGGCAGTGAGAAAATGGCCCAGACCCACGACTCCAACCGATATTCGGAGCTTCTTGGGTTTGGCAGGGTATTATAGAAGATTTGTAGAGAGTTTTTCTTCCATAGCTGCACCACTTACTAAGTTGACTCGGAAAAAGGTGAAGTTTATGTGGTCCGACTCCTGTGAGAATAGCTTTGAGAAGTTAAAAGATAAGTTGACAACTGCTCCTGTTTTGACACTTCCGGAAGGTACGGAGGGGTTTGTTGTGTACTGTGATGCGTCCCGTGTGGGACTTGAGTGTGTACTTATGCAGCACGGTAAGGTGGTGGCCTATGCATCTAGGCAGTTGAAGGTGCATGAGCGAAATTACCCCACCCATGACTTGGAGTTAGCGGCTGTGGTGTTTGCGCTTAAAATCTGGCCGCATTATCTCTATGGGGTACATGTTGATATATTTACTGACCACAAGAGTTTACAGTATGTTTTCTCGCAGAAAGAATTAAACCTCAGGCAAAGACGATGGTTGGAGCTTTTAAAGGATTATGACATGTGCCTGCACTACCATCCGGGCAAGGCAAATGTGGTAGTCGACGCCCTCAGCAGGTTGTCTATGGGTAGTCTTTCTCATGTTGAAAAGAGAAAGAGGGAGATGGTGAAGGATATTCACTGACTTGCAAATCTAGGAGTACGACACTTAGATTCCGAAGATGGGGGAGTGGTTGTTCATGAGGTAGCTAAATCTTCCCTTTGTGCAGAAGTTAAAGAGAAACAGGTTGAAGATCCTATCTTAATGCAGATGAAGAAAGATGTGGGTCAGCAGAAGGTGATGTCTTTTGAAATAGGTGGTGATGGTATTTTGAGATATCAGGGTCGACTATGTGTGCCAGATGTAGATGGGTTACAAAAGAGAATCCTTGACGAAGCTCACACCTCGAGGTATGTTGTTCACCCAGGCTCTACTAAGATGTACCATGATCTAAAGACCTTATATTGGTGGAATAATATGAAGCGTGATGTGGCTAATTATGTTTCCAAGTGTTTGAACTGCCAACAAGTTAAAGTAGAACATATGAGGTCAGGTGGTACGTCCCAAGAGATAGCTTTGCCTTTGTGGAAGTGGGAGATGATCAATATGAACTTTATTACGGGACTTCCGAGGTCCCGAAACCAGTATGATTCTATTTGGGTGATTGTTGACAGGCTGACCAAGTCAGCACATTTTATGTCTGTGAGGACCAACTATTCGGGAGATGATTATGCCAAGCTTTACATTGAGGAAATAGTCCGCTTGCATGGAGCACCTATATCATCATATCTGACCGAGGTACGCAATTCTCTTCTCAGTTTTGGAGGTCTTTTCAGAGGGGTTTAGGTACCCAAGTGAATCTGAGTACTGCATTCCACCCCACCCTCAAACTGATGGGCAAGCTGAGCGCACCATTCAGACCCTTGAGAATATGTTGAGGGCCTGCGTGATTGACTTCAAAGGTAGTTGGGTAGATCACTTGCCATTGATAGAGTTCGCATATAATAACAGTTATCATGCCAGTATTAAGATGGCTCCTTTTGAGCCACTGTATGGGAGAAGATGTCGGTCGCCAATAGGGTGGTATGAAGTGGGTGAGACGCAGTTGTTTGGGTCTGATCTTGTTCATCGGGCAATGGAGGACGTAAAGACTATTAGAGAACGACTTAAGACAGCCCAGAGTAGACAAAAATCCTATGCCGATGTCAGAAGAAGGGAGCTAGAATTTGAAGTTGGTGATTGGGTATTTCTAAAAGTCTCCCCTATGAAGGGAGTTATGCGATTCAGGAAGAAAGGTAAGCTGAGTCCTCGCTATATAGGACCATACCAGATTTTGAGAAGGATAGGTGCAGTTGCGTATGAGTTAGAGTTGCCTGCAGATTTGAGTTTTGTTCATCCGGTATTTCACATAACCATGCTGAAGAAATGTATTGGAGACCATTCTCTGGTGTTGCCTGTAGAGGAGATCAAGGTGACAAACTTAGGGCTGTGCAAAAACCGAAGCGACCGATAAACCGAACTGATAAAAATGTTATTGGGTTATTGGTATTGGGTTATCGGGTTAACGATTTTTTATTGGTTTTATAAAAAAATTTATTGGGTAAACGGTTCGGTATCGGTTTTAGAGTTATTGTTTTATCCCTATTTATGTTATATATTTAAATCTCTCTCTTTATCTCTCTCTCTATATAGAGAGAGAGATATGTGTATGTATATAAATTATATGCACTACTAATTCATAATTCAGTGATTCACAAAGTATTAACCTATTCAGGGCAACAAAGGCACAATATAAAGTTCGGTTATTATCGTAATAAAAAGCTTGAAGCATTTATAGCTTCCAACAATTAGGATTCAATTTTTTTCTTAACTAACATTCAGTTCAAGTTTGAAGATTTTTGGCGGTAATTAAGATTTCATTTTTTTATGTTAGTTGTTACTATTTCTATTTTATAAGTATTTTCTTATTGGTTAAACTGAAAACCGAACCGTTAAGGACAAAAAAACGATAAACCGAAATCGATAAGAAAATATCTTATTGGTTGGTTATTGGTTTTACATATTTAAAAACCGAAAACCGATAAACCGAACCAATAACACGTAAAACCGAACCGAACCGACCAATGCACACCCCTAGACAGACTCATTAGCATATGAAGAGGAACCTATTGCAATCTTAGATCGCCAAGTTCGGCAGTTGAGGAGCAAGGAGATAGTGTCGGTTAAGGTGTTGTGGAGAAATCAGAAAGTTGAAGAAGCAACTTGGGAATCAGAAGATGACATGAGAGCAAGATACCCAAACCTGTTTGATCCGGTGAATGACGAAATGGAAGGTACAATCCTTGCTTTATTATTTTACGGTTGTAGTATACCTTAAATCGTGCTTGTCTGTGTTCCGCGTCATCATTCGAGGACAAATGATCCCAATGGGGATAATGTAACGCCCCGCATCGTCCATGCGTTAGCTCGTGGTAATATGCTCTTAGAGTTGAATGACTAGAATAGTGTCAAAGAGACTTAGTCTCATTTTTTTTTACTTCCAAAGTAAGTAAAGTTTAAACCATATATAATTTTCCTAATTTCGACTTTTTATCATGTGGGAAATTGAATGAGCTTTCCGTCGATATAAGATTCACCCAAATCCGATAATCGGGCAAGAAATTATGGCTAATTTAAGTCCTAGCCGAAAACACCGTCATTTTTGTGTTTGGCGCGTCGCGAAGGGGGTCTATTTAACAATTGTCAAATTCTCGTAGCCTAGCGCGATTGTGGCGCGTCGCGCTGAAATTCCAGGTCCCAACCAGTGGGACAACGCGATGGCTCCGCGTCGCGGTGACCCTAAGAATCCCATTCATCAATTTCCAGTGAGCCACCGCAATTGTGGCGCGTCGCGGTGGCCCATAAAATCGAGCTCCCAGTTATATTTTATTCCGTCTCATTAAGGGTATATTAGGTATTTTTCAACCTCTTATCAGCTTAAACACGGGATTACACTCCCAAGTGACCACATTATTTATATTTTCATCAATAATTCACAAGAACACTCTCTAGGGTTTCAAACTAAAAACCCAAATAACTCAAGATTTAACCGTGGCTTTTCAAGATTGATTAAAGATTCGGAATCCCCAAACCGTAGGCTTCAAGAATCATCCATTATTTTCTGTATTGAGGTACGTGGGGTTTTCCTAAAAATCTCATGGGCATAGAAATCATGATTTTTAAGAAAAGGGTTTTAGATTTATGATCTATAATCATGTTTTAGAAGTCTCAACGACATTGTTTTGGTCTTTAGGCCTCTTTCCCCAAATTGATTTGAAATTCTATATATATGTTTGCAAGTGTTTAAGGATGAATATTCAGTTGAGAGCATGAATTATAATGAATCCCTCTCTTGATATGATTTTTCCCATTATTCGTATGATATGGATTGTTTTGAAAAGCATGATATGAAAGGTCTTGATTTATACTATGATTTGAACATGATTTGGAATCAAAAGAGAGGGTTGTGCATGTTGATAAATGTTGAATATACATATAATGAAAGAGTGCATGGTTTTGCCAAAAGTACATGACCACCATATGTTTGAAGAATTCTTGCATAGTTTTGACTTGCGTTTCGGAACATGAATCTCTTATACTATTTGCATGTTTGGGTGGTCTGAATTGAGTTTTGATGAAAGAATCATGCATGATGCATTATGGCTCAAAAAAAGGACTTGCAAGTCTTGGTGTGACGACACCAACTCAGATAATGCCATGTTAATTCAGAACAGAATAGAATGCATGTTTGAAATCAGATTTTCAGATTTTGAAACTATAATGGTGCATGTTTCAGAACAGACTAAAATTGGGCATAAAGAGAGCTTAGGTGGTTCCCCGAAGAAGGCACGAGTTCAGACAACTCATTGCCCAAAACCGTGATTTGCCGATCCAGGTATATTATTATACGCTGGCCTAGTGCCCTGTGGCGTATCAGACTCAGACACTCCAACCCTTGCGGCACACTTGGGTTGGGGGCTTCCCCGCCGTGTCAATGGCGGATTCCATATAGCTCGTAGAATATCAGACTTGTAGGGGAGTGTCACCTAACTCAGAAGTAATACAAAGATCAGAGGCTGCATTGACAGAAAAGTTTTCTGATTATCAAAGATGCCCATGTGTTTTGGAATTTATATCGTATGTGATGTTTTATGATTAGCTCTCAACTATTTTATTTATATTAAAAGCTTTATTTTGGATTGCTCTGCGTACCAGTACATCTATATTGACCCCCTACCTTCCAGGTTCTGAGGCACAGTCTAGGGGTCCTTATAAGCAGTAGATTTCTTCAGACAGAAGTGCAGGGTCTAGTCGGTAAGCCTTCTACATTTCAGAAGGCCTAGTTATTTTCAGACATTTATTATCAGTTATGGTTTTGGTTTACTTGGGGCCTTGTCCCAGTTTTCAGAACAGTTTTGAGATGTAGTAGAGATTTCGCAGACTGAGTCAGATCTTATTCAGATGTTTTGAATTGTAACTTTCATTCTCATGTCTTGAAACTCAGAGTTAATGACCATGTCTCCGTATCAGATTGTATTTCCGCATATTCTCCTATTAAATGAATGTTGTGCATGACTACCAGATAGAGTAGGACGTTCAGGCCTTCATGGTTCGGGATGTCCGTCACGGCCAGGCCCTAGTTCGGGTCGTGACAACAACTCTCGATGGGAAAACAAACATGGCAGGGTCATTGTCTTGAGTTTTTCCGTTAACCTAGTAACACTACAACAATTTTACCATTCTGCATAGCAATACCAGGTTCAGTTTGCTGACTAACAGTCCGCACATCGTTGAAAGTACATTACCCAAAGCCCAGAGCAAACATAAGCTAAATTTCCATGGTTTGGTCCACCTGATCATGTTTTCTCCAAGCAAAGTCAAATGGAGAGAAGTAACTGAACAAGCTTTTCTTGGAAAAGGAGCTTGTCATTAACAAAAGGGAAATAAAACATACCCCCTTAGATCGACAAGGGCTTGGCAAGGATTTCGAAGGATCTGAGCAACACCAACTGAGCAATGTCAGTTGCGGCCCAATGGCTTACAAACTACTATGCAACTCGAAGATAAACTTCTAGAAAAGAACACTTCTTTCAGTCATGATCTCTTGACGGAAGTTCAAAGAAGCAAAGGAGGAATGGAAGGACACTGAAGGTGAAAAAACTTCAGCATCTGATATGTAAAAGCAGTATATATGACTAAAACATAAATAGAGATAACTGAATAAGAAATTCTTTCAACAATGAAGAAACACCATCTACCTCGAGAAAAAGGCTGAGGCTTTGGTTCCGGTCTTTTTGCGGGAGTTGGATCACTTCTCCACAACATTTTTGAGATAGAGGTTATCGTCGAAAATGTTGCAGGAACAACCTTTGAGAGAATAGCCCCTACAATTGATCTGCTTCGGTCTACAGAAAGTCTTGAAAGTGTAAAGAGAAATTCAGTTTAGCAAATAAAATATGAAATGGGAGCACAAACAGTAATTTAGAAAAGAATTAAATGAATTTGAGAAAGATCATAACATAATATACTGCAAACTAACCGATAAGCAGAAATCACAGCGTCAGCTCCAACAGTGATTGCACAATAATAACGCTGACTTGACTGCCCAACAATAAAAGCAGCTGAATTCAAATACCAGAATAACTTCAGAAATTTTCCGAAAGTCAAAGGACAGAAAATAGCATCTCATTGAAGCAGTAAGAGTTCATTTTGGTGTGTGCAGAACTATAGGTGCAGGTCTAGGGGTTTGAGGAAACAACAAAGCCCAGTAGACAGCATCTCTTGTGTAAAAGGAAGAGAAGAAAACATTGCGACATGATACAGTGAGAAATTAAAATATTACCTCGAGCTCCAGCAGAGGAGGGGGCATCAGACCAGTGATAGCAGCATCAACACACGAACCATACTTACTAACATTCCATAGCTGGTACGGAAGCCTCCCGAAAGTTTCTCTAGAATTTTCAGATTCTCTCTCATCCCAGAACTGGGAGTATCTTTCTCGAAACCACCTCTGCAGCATATTCTGCATTTAATATCGACATTAGCAGTTTGGCATATGAGAACCTAAACTTCATGGTTCGAGATCTAATGGAGATGTAAATATTAAAAATAAATGTTCTCATGACTCATAGCATAGTTGATGAAGAAAAAATAGTGTTACTTGTAACCGTGAGAATAATTGAGTACCTGAATGTCTGATCCATCAAACCGACCAATAACACCTGACAAAACAACACAGACCTCTTCTGATGATGCATCTTGGGTCAGATCTCTCTTGGTATCACGGACTCTCAATCTGAGAATCTTTCCAGGGCTTACTATCTGCCACACACAATTTCTAGTAAGTTCGCTAATTATCCTATGGCACAGCTAACGGTAACAACAAATAATCTCAAAACAAAGGCTTCTAGGTTCCAAAATCTAGTTTTACTACATAACATAATCAGTTTAGATGTGAAACTGCAACAAAAGCAAGTAGAGACTATCATAAACAAACTCTATTTCTTTCTTTGAGATTGACTCTATCATAAATGGCAAATGAGAGATTCAAAAGATAAATGACAAATGAGAACCATAAAACCATTAAATAGCAAAAATAAGAGTAGCAGAATTCGTTGATAAATAACATTTGGTCCAAGCACAGATGCAACTTCACTAAAATTCTTTCTGAATGTGAATTCCACTGCGTCATCAGCAACCAATCAGTTCCTCAACAACAACAACAATATACCTAGTGTAATCCCACACATGGGGTCTGCGGAATGTAGGGCGTACACAGACCTTACCCCAACCTTTAAAGGGTAGAGAGGCTATTTTAGATAGACCCTCGGCTCAACCAATCAGCTCCTCAACAACAATAATATACCCAGTGTAATCCCATACAGAGGGTCTGGGAGGGTAGGATGTACACAAAATTTACCCTTACCTTTTCAGGGTAGAATTACTGTTTCCGACAGACTCTAGGCTCAACCAATCAGCTCCTCAACAACACACCCAGTGTAATCCTACACGTGGGGTCTGGGGAGGATAGGATGATGTACGTGGACATTATCCATATCTTTCCAGGTAGAGAGGTTGTTTACAATAGACCCTTGACCCAACCAATCAGCTCCTCAACAACAACAACATACTCAGTATAATCCCACACGTGGTGCCCGAAGAGGTAGGAAGTATGCATACCTTACCCCTACCTTTCTGGGGTGGACAGACTATTTCTAATAGACCCTCAGCTCAACCAATCAGCTCTTCAATTACTACAATTCAATCGGTTACATCACCAAATTTTCCCCCTTAAATAGCTTCTTCACATTAACAATCAAATTCATGGGGTACATTTATTATCATAAAAGAAAAAAACACTCACTCAGTCTCAATTTATGTGACATACTTTCATTTTTTGTCATTTCCAACTTCCGAAAAAAGAACGACACATCCTATTTGGCAAATGATTAATCACTCTATCAACGTTTTATCCATGTTGGATCCCACTTATATGACAAAAACTCCACAAATGTGTAACTTCCTACTCCCTCCGTCCAACAATAATAATAGAGGAAATTTTACCATATCATTCTTTGAATATAATTAATTTATTTCTTCGGAAAATGTATTGGATAATGAATAGTATTGAATACCTAGGTAAAATGGGCAAAAATTGATAAATTATCCACTGATTTTCCAAACCGGACAAGTATTATTGAACATCTATGTTTGTTATAGTGAACAAGTACTATTGGACAGAGGGAGTATTAAAATATCCATTCATTTAAGAGTACATTGTAAATTTTTTCGTATTACTTAATCTTCATGTCCGATCAAACTACATCACACAAATTGGAACCGAGGGAGTAAACAATTCCACTGCATTTACAATGAATAAAAAACACAAAATTACCTGTTTATGAATGAGATCACCACGAAGTGAATAAATCAACAAATACCCTCTCGAAGTACCCAAACCGAGCACTTTAATATCATCAAAAACCAACCACTCAATCGCCGATATATTCTCAGCTTCAATCGGTGACAATTCGGGTACAATCTTCACCCGATTACCAACCGGGTCGGATCCTCCGACCCAATGAAGAATGAGAACAATTGAGCGATTTGCTAATGCAATTGAATGAGTATCGAGTGCAGTTAGGAGATTAGGGTTGTTAACAAGCCATCCTTCTTTGCCGGCGCCGAGCTCCGATAGATCATCGCAGGCTATACAGCCGAGCTCCGACGTGTGGTTCCGTCGGGCCATTTTACGGGTCGGATTGAGGAGATTATGGGTTGGATAATTGGGGATTAGGACTTGGAAATTTTGTCAAATGATGGAGTGGGCCCTACTATGATATATAACTGTATAGTTTTTTGGACTATTTTATTATTTACATTTATGCTTTGCTTGCACCATATTCAATTTCTTTTTACTTTTAAACTGAATTTTACATATTGGGAAAATTAGATGAAGTTACTATGAATTCTATACTATAGTTTAGAATTTTGGAAATTATTTTTTTAACCACTAATCAACTAAGGTCTGCATGCGCTTTATTTACTGAGGAAGGGAGTATTATTATTGTTATTGCAATCAACTAAGATGTATGGGTGAAATCAACCTAGAGAAAAATGATATCGGCAGAGAAATAGACGCAAGTATTCATCACAACAAAGAATGTAAAATAGCAATGAAAGGCCTCCTCCGAGATAGCAACATCGGAGGCGCACTTTCATATCAAATAAGACTCAATGGATTATCATCAATGACATGACACAAGAACAAACAAGAGACAAGTTTGTCAGACTGCTCAAGTACATGGACAATGATACAAGATCGACAAGGAGACACAAAACAAACACCAAAACATTCCACAAGTTCAAAGAACCAAGGACCTCTTTGATGACCACTTTCGAATTCAACAAGAAACCAACAAAACAAGATGAACAATAGTGTTTAACACACCAAACAGCCAGCCCAAACTAGATTAACACACAAGACGAAGAACAACAACAAGAGAATAACTACTTCACGGATTCAACAACACAAAAACAAAACGGGTACAAGAAAATAAGATAGATAACTTGACATACAATGCATAAACTCTTATGAACCAAAATGTATATTAAACATTAAGATCCAAAGTTTTCATACAAATAACACCAAGTTCTTACGGAACCTCAAGGGAATTGAAATTCCCAAGCAACCACCGTTTCTAAGATTGTTATCAACACAAGTGATGTCCACACTTGCCACAAGGAATCCACCTTGCAAGACACTCTCTTGAGCTCTCAAAATATGTCATCTAAGTCTAAGAGAAATGACCTACTAAGGTTCTATTTATAAGCTAGGTTAACTTATTACAAAAAGACCAAAAGGCCCTTAATGAGCCCTTACAAAGGGGCGGCTTGGAGTGTGTTTCTTGGACGGTTTTGGAGTGTATGAGGCTTCCTTGACACTTCAAGACTTGTTCCCTTGGACAGGCAGCCCCACAAGCTTGGGCCTTCACGTTTTGGCTTCCATTACGTCCTCGAGTGCTAAGATGCCTCTTTGACCCGTATCATCCTCCCCTCTTTGGAAAGGATTCGTCCTCGAATCCAAACCTTGCAAAACAATAGGAAGGACAAGAAAACACAAGTTTCTCCAGGTATGAGGGTTAGGGTTAGTGTAATCAATCATAGCATCTTGCCAAGGTGGCTCAAACTTCACATATAACCAAGCATCCCTCTTACCCAAATACACTCCCAAGAAAGAATCAACTAGTCTATCCACATAAGTATGACAAGAAACAAGGAACCAAAGTTGTTTATCAAGTGGAAAACATAGACTCTTCTTGGAACAACAAATAGACTTGAAAGCCGAGATAGGAAAGACATACATTCCGTGCACATTCAAGTCATTCCAAAAGACATCATCACCGTATTTCAAATGATCACCAGGGTCAAATGGGTGGAGTGTCCATGGGTACGAGTTGGAAACACACTTCCTTACCCCAATACTACTACAATTATGATCAAATGTCCCATTTATACTAGCTTGATCTACAACAAAAACAACTAGAGGTTCATCCTTAGTCAATCGGCCAACATGTTCAACATCACCATTTTCACACACAAGTTGGTCTTCATGACTTCCATAAGAAAATGTACTATCACTCGGCACAATGGCTTCAACACTGGGTGGATCAAATAGTGTATCCACAATTTTAAGTTGTATACTATTTCCACAAGATGAAGGAACATTCGGCTCACTTAAAGACAAACTATTATTCACACTTAGTTGGCTACGAGCCTCATTCACTAGAGTGCAAGAGTTAGTTTGATTACCTTGTAGCACACTTGGAGCATGTCCACTCACGGGAACTTGATTAGGAAGGCTTGGATGCTCTACCAAGTTATCCAACCCCTTGCAAAGAGAGCTTTCCGTCCCTTCCATTCGGCCCATTATTCTTTCCATTCTCTCCATTCGACTACTAAGGTCGTGTTTCATACCCATTATGGCAGCCATCAAATCATTCATGGTCACCTTTTCTAATGTCATAGTACCTAACAAGAGAAATTCTAAAACAAAAACACAAAAAACAACAAACTAGTTAAGGTTAGAAAAGAAAGCATCCTCACAAAACGTCTCAAAACAGTCCACAAACTCTCAAGCACACACTTTTGATGTTTTCACTCTATTGGTCTCACAAGTGTTGATAACCCGCTTGTACTCCAATGAGGTCAAGTGGTTCCAATTGTGGCTCGAGGTCGGAGTGGATTCTTATTTGAAACGACACAAAAAGTAATGTACGAACTTGAATAAAAAATATACTACGATTCAAAAACAAGAAAAAACACAAAAAAACAGCGCTAACACGAAGAACGTACTCAAAAACTAATCTACAACTTAGTAGGTATTTACTAGTTGTCAATTAGTATAAGAGTCAACAAAATTGAAAACCAATAGAAACAAGAAAGTGAAACTAGGAAATCCAATGTTCTTGAGCTCTTTGATGACGTGGCACTTAACTATTGGACGTTGTAATGTTGAAAAATTTTTGTTTCAAAAAACTAGTTGTTCAATTTTATGTGTGGAAGAAGAGAATTTCGGCCAAGGTATGGGGCAAACAAGGTCTAGATTCCTCTTTAAAGATTCATAAATTATTTCACCTACTTGCACCAAATTAATAAGACAGCCTTTTTGGATGTCTTGTCCCCCTTCCCCTTTTGGACAATCCTCGAAAAATGTTTTTTCTTCTTTTGGTAGTTATACTTTTTAGGATCTTTGATCTTCTTACTACTTTGGTGTTGTCTTGAAAATGATTTCAAGACAAACAAAAAGTCTTCTCTTCTTTATATGGTTTTCAAGATCAACAACAACCTTTTCAACACAACTTCAAGAACATAAGATGAACACCACCACAACAAAACCGTCCACTTAACACTACCACACACTTAAACTTAGCTCAAGAAATTATACCTTAGACTCAATATGTGTTGAGGAGAAAGAAAACCAACACAAGAAACAAACTAAGACAACAAAATACACCTAGATCTAGAAAACAATTCCGCTAAACACAACAAGAACACCAAATCTATATTTTTTTTCCTTTTGATTTTTGTTTCACTCTCAAGCCCAAGATTGATCTTGTTAGAACAAAATCAAAGATGACTTTGATACCAAATGATACAAGATCGATAAGGAGACACAAAACAAACACCAAAACAGTCCACAAGTTCAAAGAACCAAGGACCTCTTTGATGACCACTCTCGAATTCAACAAGAAACCAACAAAACAAAATGAACAATGGTATTTAACACACCAAACAGCCAGCCCAAACTAGATTAACACACAAGACGAAGAACAACAACAAGAGAATAACAACTCCATGGATTCAACAACACAAAAACAAAATGGGTACAAGAAAATAAGATAGATAACTTGACATACAATGCATAAACACTTATGAACCAAAATATATATTAAACATTAAGATCCAAAGTTTTCATACAAATAACACCAAGTTCTTAAGGACTTCAAGGGAATTGGAATTCCCAAGCAACCACCGTTTCTAAGATTGTTATCAACACAAATGATGTTCACACTTGCCACAAGGAATCCACCTTGCAAGACACTCTCTTGAGCTCTCAAAATATGTCATCTAAGTCTAAGAGAAATAACCTAATAAGGTTCTATTTATAAGCTAGGTTAACTTATTACAAAAAGACCAAAAGGCCTTTAATGAGCCCTTACAAAGGGGCGGCCTTAGAGTGTGCTTCTTGGACGGTTTTGGAGTGTAGGAGGCTTCCTTTACACTTCAAAACTTGTTCCCTTGGACGGGCAGCCCCACAAGCTCGGGTCTTCACGTCTTGACTTCCATTACGTCCTCGAGTGCTAAGATGTCTCTTTGACCCGTATCAAACAAGCTCGTATGAAGCTGAGAAGTGCAGGAATAGTAATCGGCTCCACTAGGTTGATCGTGTGGTAGTATGGCATAGGTTTTGGTACCTTAGGGCTCTAATGACAAATTCTAATTGATCAAGGCCAAATATTATAACCTTTGAATAGTTGCCCCTCTTTACTTTAAAACGCATCCTGACTCCATTTTTTCTCTGGTTGAATACAATAACTTACTTGGTCTTCAAGCATTTTACTTATAGTTTGTCTTGCGTTGATAGTGACTCGGATAGTTGGGAGCTAATCTAAAAAATGTGCATCCTTAATCTAGACACACTTAGATTTGTCTTTTTTACTTTGCTTATTTCGTTGTATTTCACTTATTTTCATTATCATCTAGTAATCAAATTGCTCGTATATTAGACATAAAATAAAGTTAAATCATAATGTGTATGTTTAAGTCACCTACAAATTAACTGTACAAAATTCACGGTAAACATAAAATATGTACTACTCTTTACATTCCTAAATAAGTGATGTTATGCCTATAAAACAATATTTTACTGTGAAACTTGACAAATATCGTCAATTGTCACTTTTTTGACAGTTTCCCTTAACCCCTTCCTCAGAGCTCCCTTCTTCTTTGTTCGCTTGATGACTTGAACTTAATTCTTTAAATTAAAAGTGAGAAATATTTATCATCCGACCAACACAATTTTGTTCATGTTATCTGCCTTCTTCATTTGTTATCCTATAAATATGCTTAAATAAGCTTTATCCTATAAACCAACACCCCTCACTGTTTCCCCCCATTTTCGACCCAAAAAAAAAAAAAAATGCAGAATCACAACTTATCTATAACTAAAACCCTAAACCCTACCTTCTCCCCTCTACACTCACCATCTCTCACCCAATTCTTTAAACTCCCAGCAATTCGACATCCCTTTAGAACTCCAAACCCTCTGATTATCCGATCCGATAACCGGAGGGATATCCGGTCATTTGCGGGCCGAAGCAAAGGGAACTCTGGTGGTGGTGGTCGAATTGAGGGAGGAGCAGAGCTTCGACGACAAGCTAAGCGAAATGCACGTCGCAAAAGCAAGAAATTAGCAGAAAGTTTGTTTTACAGACTTAAGAATCCTCATGGAAATGGAAACTACGCGGATAAGTTCTCCGAAGAAGAGTTACAGATGATTGGTTTAGGGTATGATAGAATGGTTAGGTTTATGGAGAAAGATGACCCGAATCTGAAACACCCGTATGATTGGTATAAGTATGGTCAGTTTGGACCGTATTCGTGGCGTGGGGTGGTTCTAGGAGAGCCCGTACGAGGGCGATTTTCGGATGAAAATGTGTCGATGTTTGGTGAGGTGAAGGATCAAGAAGAGTGGGAGAAGATTGAGCAACATGAAATGGCTCAGGAGTTTCAGGGTAGGTTAGATGCAATGGATAAAAATGTGGGGTTTAGGTATTTTTGGGTTTTTGTTAGGCATCCGAAATGGAGGATATCGGAGTTTCCTTGGGAACAATGGACGTTGGTGTCTGAGGTTGTCGTTGAAGGTGGGAATCAGAGGTTGGATAAGTGGAATTTGATGGGGAGGCTTGGGAATAAAGCGAGGTCGATGATCACACAATGTGCTGCATGGATGAGACCGGATATTGTGTATGTTCAGAGGCCGGTGTATCAGTGTAGATTTGAGCCGCAAGATGATTTTTTTAAGACGCTAACGCCTTTGCTTGATCCGGAGAGTGAACAAGATTTTTTGTTTGAATTGGAGGATGATAATGGGAGGGTGGAATTTTGTACGTATTTTGGTGGTTTGTGTAAGATTGTTAGAGCGAATCCTAAGGCGTTTGTGGATGATGTGGTAAAAGCGTATGAGAAGTTGAGTGATGAGAAGAAGTCGAAGTGTTTGGGGTTCTTGTTGGAGAATCATCCTGTGCCTTTGTTGCATCCTTATACGAAGGAGTGGAAGGCGAAGTTGGAGGAAATGGAGATGGGTTGTGATGCACCGGATGATGATGATTATGGTAGAAATAACAAGGGGGAGACCGAGATTGTGGACTGGATTGAGGACGAGGAGGATGGTGAAGATGACGATGAGGATCATTACGATGTGGATTTGGATGCAGGAGGAGATGAAGATGATGAGCTGGGTATCAAGGAGGATGACGACTCAAGTCAAGAAGAGGATGCTACATTCTGGGATGATGAATTTAAGAAGGCATTGAGTAGCAACGAAGCGATGGAGAAGTTTGCCAAGAAATATATGGAGACATCTACGAAGTTCTATGAGAAGCATATGAATAAAATGGATGGGAAGGGAAAAGAAGCGAAGATAGATGATGGAGATGAGTTGGCAATGAGAGGCGTTAGAGCCAAAGTTAGTCCAAAGGAGTGGGAGAATCTTGGGTTTGGTCCTTTTAGAAGGAAACTTAAGAAAGGTAAAGCGCCACCTGAATTGTTCATGAGAGCTGCAGTCAGACCATTCACTTACAAGAATCTAGTAAAGGAAATTGTTTTGACCAGACATGCTATACTAGAAGGCGAGATTGGTCAGAAGAAATGAGGTAGTTTCCAGATCTTGCAATGCTGGAAGGCGAGATTGGTCGGAAGAAGTGAGGTAGTTACCAGCTTTTGCAATTGGGTAGGACTATAGATGCAACGATTCATTGTGCTATACTGCATATCATACTGCAGAAAAAATGTTGTCTCAGGAGCCAAGTTAGTTTCTTGTATAATTTCATTTGAGGGAGAAAGCGGACTCTGCATTCTCATAAAGAAATATTGCTATGTATTGATACCAAAGTGTAGAAGTACTAGTTATTATCTCAAAAAGTGTGGTGCAAATTCACTACGGAATTAATCGTGTCATGTAAATGAAATGTCATTGTAAAGAGTTGGAAATTATGCAAAAGCAAAAAGTTGGACTTGAGCTAACCCTTTACAAAATCCCCACTTCTAAGCTAAACACTGGACTTGTAAAGGGTTAATGAAATACTTAAGCAATTTTTTCTTATTTTTATTATCCCCATATCAATATACTTCACAATTTTTTTCATCACCAACCGCAAAAAATCGAAACTTCAAACCGAATTGTTCGTTTTGTACTATCAAGAAATTGCCAACAACTTTCAGAAAATACAGCTTTTTGTAATTTCGTAGAATAAATAGTTTCATGCAAACTTTCGTCCGTCTCCAAAGCATAAAGGACTGAGGTATTGGATTGCAGAAAATAGAAGATAATTTAAGTTGAGAAGAATCTTACTCCTGCAGAGCAATCAAAGGTAGATAATAAAGAGTTATTTACACAATTCTCGACCCCTTTGCAGGGTAAAGAGTTCTACGCATGTTCTCTACTACAGCTCAGTTTGTTTCTTTCCACTGCAGTATAGATGTTACACAACAAAAGGCTCATTGTCAATTTTCCTTCCCAAAGATATCCTCCGGTACATAAAATTTTAATCCAATGGCCTGCAACCACAAAACAATGGAACACATATTATACTCCGCTTTTTGCATGCATTGAAGGTGTACCATCAAAGACGGAAGAAAGGGGGGGGCGGGGGAGTAGCACTTCTTTTCCTTTTAGAAAGAAGATAAATCAACTGTGTGCAACTGAGTATTAATGCAAAAACATTATGGTATGGTTAGCCATTTCAAGAGAAAGATAGTTTCTGGACCGTATCCAAACACCCTAAATAATGGCAGACAGTGGCAGATGCATCATACAAGTGATGGGGGTGCAATTGAACCCATCATTTTCGTGAGATAATGTAAAAAAAAAACACACAAAAATGTCAATAAATATTAATTTTTGAACTCATAATTTCAAATGTGCAAAGGGTTCACAAGCACCATGCATACCATACCAACAGAGCAGTCAGTCTGAGACAATTAGGGATGTGACACAAGTTAGCATATAAAGCAAAGTTGAAAACAGTTCATGCAACAATAATCATCATCTAATATCAACAGAATATAGGTACCTGTGCAAATCTAATATCAGCATCACTGTGGTCGCCTTTTCTGCCAGCAGCATCACCGACAAAGAAAGATCTAGTATAACAATAAGCAAAGTTCTATCAGATTTGTCATGAATTAGAAAGTACTAACTTTAAAATTGGGCTATAGACCAAGGAAGAGGAAATAACTCATCCATGTCTATGGGAACACCAGAATTGAACTGTTGTTTCATAATATTCCACATCCCGGTCTTAGGTTTGCGAAAGGGATCTTCTGGCTTGATCTTACTCAAGCCACAAGCAATGAAGACCTGCATAACAGAGTTATGAGAACTATTACAATATATTTACAGAGAATTCTAGTAGATTATTTTCTCTCTGCAATTTTCATCACTTCTGAAGGAACCCCCCCCAATCCCATCCACGATCCATCACAAACAATAAATAAAAGCTAAAAAGAGACTAATCTGAGAGAGCCTTCCTTTTTCCTCATTTCCCCCCTCCTCTTCAGGGGGTAGGGAGTTGCAGAAGAATCAGGCACTAATAAGCAACATATCACCTACTTTTTTGAAAGAGAATTAACCTTTATAACATCTAAGAAAAAACACTAACTAGATTAAAAAATTTACACACGCAAACAGATCCAACCACCTGAATTGGAACACCAGCAACTTTAATAAATTGTTCAAGTCGTCCAATTTTTGAGTCTACAGCTGCCTGCCTACTTTTCTTCCAGCGCTCAATGTTGGATTCATTAGTAAAAATCACCTGCATGCATTAATAAAAATAAGATGGCTGATTTGCAGATAACGCGACGAACTTGTCAAACAAACTTCAAATCCACCAAGTGACTTAATAAACTGCAGCATATGAATTAAACATGTTATTAAGACACTAGAAAAAGGATGCCCACCAGCTTATAGCCATCAGAGTACAAGCTCTGCAGCTTCGCTGGGATTGAAGGATACATCAGAGACCACGCATCTGCACCAACTCTGAGAAAAATGGAACTCCGTCATATCAAAAAGAGAAGTTTGACTTTAAAAACATTTATTTAATATCAGAATATTTAAAAATACCTATCTAAGTCCAGAATATTTAAAAATACTTATCCAATTCTAGAATATTTTAAAATACTACTCTAATTCCAGAATGTTTATGGCATTGGTATACATAGTCCATACCAAAAACTCTCTCTCTCTCTCTCTCACACACACAGGATGTTAAACTTAGTATTCACCAGACACGAAGTATTTTTCTTTTTGAAAAGTCACCGAGACACTAAATGATGTAAAGAAAGAGCTATGTGTTTGGTGTCAATAGAACTATTGAAGAAATAAGTGCATCTCCGAGTCCCTTTTTTTGTTTTAACATACACCTAACAGTTTAAAAAGGGAAATGGAAGACATGGAGAAATTCCTCACTGAAATCTATAGTTATGAGATTTTGGATGGAAGATGGCAAAATGCTATGGCTACTACGAAAAGGTCTTCCTACATAAATCATTTAGAAAAACAAAGATCCAAAGAAATCAGTTTTTCACAAAAAGTTGCAAGTTGACATGCACTCTCATAGTTACACCTTGAGAAAGAAAGGTAGGCCAAAAAATGAAGGGAAACACAAATAACTCTTTTGCATTGTGATTTGTCTACTTTATAGAATTTTATTTATTCGTATTGTAATTACTTGAGTGCTTCCAAAAAGGGTGAATGAGAACTCAACAACTTGGAGGAAAGCAACACCAGGAAGAGATAATGAATCAGGGAAGTAGTGCCTTCGTGCCTTCGTGCCTTCACATATATTCTGGATGACTTAAAGAAGAAAAACAAGATCAATTAAGAAGGAACTGACAAGCCCTAGTGGAGAATTAAGGAATCTTTTTTTGGTTATTTTGGGGTAAGACTACCCGTATGTACAGATAGTTGGATGTATATCTTGGACGCTTAATATAATATTCATCATTGTAACACAGCCACCACTTTGGGGCAAGTAACAATTGTTTAGACTTATTTAAAACATGACGATTCTTTTCTATTAAATCCTGTGATTTTATACATTATAGAGTTAGTTTAAGCTCAAGTCACGTAAGTTACGCAGACGCTTCATTTTTGATGCCGCACCCGTGTCGGATTCTTCAAAAATACACTAATTTTGGCGAATCCGACACGCATCCATTGACATTTTTGATGAGTCCACACAACATAGCCAGTCACACATTATTTACAGTTGCAAGGATTATCATATACACACACTCTCATCTCAAGAAGAGTTTTGGATAATATGAAACACAGGAAGAAACCATACCTTCTCACAGATGTATTTGCAAGACAACCATCAAAATCAAAGGCAGCAATTTTACTTGAAGCATGAAGTCCCTCATCCTAAAAACCGAAAAATGTACATTAGGTAAAATGCAATATCTTTTAAAAATCACATGCCCAACCAGTGCTAGAATAATAGCCTCCATGCCATGCATCTGGCTCTTCATCTGATACTATTCCATCCCATTAGAGGTCATACAATTTAGACTAGCACTACAATTAAAAGACTTATGAATGGATTATTATATCATTATTGGCTCTGATACTATTCCATCCCATTAGAGGCCATACAATTTAGACTAGCACAATAATTAAAAGAAGTATGAATGGATTATTATATCATCATGGGAAAAGGCTCAAATATGTCATCCAACTTTGAGAAAAAACTCATCTTTGCTATCCGTTTAAAGTTTGGTTCATTCATGTCATTGTTGTTACAAAAAAGGCTCATTCATGCCATTTTTTTAACAGACTAGTTTGGTGGTTTTTGACAAAACCATTTTGTAAACGTGGTCATCAATGATTCATCCACGTCATTAATTAAATGAGCCAAAAAAAATTTAAGGGAAAAGACTCAAATATGCCATTGAACTATTAGAAATGGCTCATTTATGCCATCAGTTAAAAGTTCCGCTCATTCGTGCCATCGCTGCTGTAACATCAGCTCATCCATGCGATTACTTTTTAACGGTGGATTTTCAAAAATAGCTTTGCCACATGGTCTTTTATTAGAGGTACAAGTCATTAATTAAAATAAATCAATATTAATTTCAAAATATCTTGGACCCATTAAAAAGAACCGATCCATTTAACATAACCCGACCCACATCCATTAAAGTATTTTTTTTCTACAACAACAACTATTTTTCTGAACAGAAAAAATAGTGAGTAGCGTATATCCTTAGGTTGTTTCTTGTTGATTCTAAATCATTATAAATGTTACGCTTAATAGAAGCCTCAAAAGTTCTATCCTAGAGTAACTTTCTTTTTATCCTACAGTAACTGATTAGTTGTAATTCCAGTAACTCCAATATATACTCCGAAGTTGTAAGAAAAGAAACCAATGAATGATTAGGGCAAGTAAGAAAAAAAAGGAGGCGTACCAATAGAACTTTCTCCATTCTCCCATCACAAATCAGGGGAACATACATTGTTGAACAATCATTTCTAAATAACGGCTTAAAAGAAGTCCCCTATCCCAATTATTACGCCATTTATATGGGATAACTTATTCCATCACTATGGTATAACTGGTGGAACAAATAATCCCGATACTAACTAATTTCAGATATTTTGAAATTAATATAGATTAATTTCAATTAATGACATGGACCTCTAATAAAAGGCCACATAACAAAACTGTTTTTGAAAACCCACCGTCAAAAAGTAATCGCATGGATAAGCTGGTTTTATAAGGCGATGACACGAATGAGCCGAACTTTTAACTAATGGCATAAATGAGTCATTTCTGATAGTTCAATGACATATTTGAGTCTTTTCTCTTATTTTAATTAATGACATGGACCTCTAATAAAAGGCCACATGGCAAAGCTGTTTTGAAAACCCACCGTTGAAAAATAATTGCATGGATGAGCTGGTTTTGTAACGATGATGGCATGAATGAGGCAAACTTTTAACTGATGGCATAAATGAGTCATTTTTGATAGTTCAATGGCATATTTGAGCCTTTTCCCTATCATCATTGAGTCATTGACCAAGTAGTACTTAAAATAAAAATTCGAAGAATGAAAAGGTTCAACAATATGTCAAAAAGATGTCACATAAAATTGGAGAAGGAAAACTTTTAAGTGTAGAATGAGAGTGATGTCAGAAAAGTTGCAGCTGTTGAGATAAAGAAGAATAAAAGGGCAGCTCAGTGCACTAAAGCTACCGCTATGCGGTGTCCGAGGAAGGCCCCACCACAAGGGTGTATCGTACGCAGCCTTACCTTGCATTTCTGCCAGAGGCTGTTTCCAAGGCTTGAACCCGTGACCTCCTGGTCACATGGCAATAACTTTACCAGTTACTCCAAGGCTCCCCCTTCAGATAAAGAAGAATACACTTACATATTAGGATCCTACAAAGAGAGTATCTTGAATACCTAATCAACAACACCCTGGCCCACTACCCCACTACAAAAAAATGCTATCTTCATGTACTCAATCGAAAACCTCATACAACTTGAGTGTCAACATTTTCGTCAAATAGTTAATAAAGTATAAACTCGATAAGACTAACCTGTTCAAGATATATAAGCGTCTGAAACGCCCTCCATTTTGGTAATAATGTAGCATCCTGAGAAGAGAAAGAGAAATAGCTCTCCATTAAAACAAATTGCCAAATATCTGATCGGTGGCCTTTTTTTTTACAAATATAAAACCGCAGCAAGAAATAACTGGTAGCATGGAAGCTAAAAAGACAATTCATTTTCATATCTTCAAAATGAGGCGGCAAGGGGTGAGTTAATTAGCTAACAGCTAAATCAGGACGCAGCTATTTGTAAAAATGTTGCCGTTAAAATGCCATCCTATGACAAATCAAAACCCATAAAGAAAAATAATAATAACGGGTTACAAACTATAGCTTTCCCGGTTCTAACATTTCCATTCAATTTTTGCTGCTCTAGGATGTAGGTAGCCGGGATTACTGATTTTGACATATGCTAGATATCGTACCTTATACGTGTCCCTTGCATCACAAATAGAGAAGGCTATCTCCAACACAGGTTCCTCTTCAGTGGCAGACAGCTAAAAGAGTTTTGCCATGCAAGACATGCTTAGAGAGTCAGTCAACTAAAACGAAAAGGAGACAACCATAAAGAGATGCTACAAGAACATGGGACCACACTGCTTAACTTAATTGTGCAGACTAATCAATGAAGTCATCTTTCATTTCAAGACTTAATCAGTGTTAATCGGAGGTTTAAGTATATCTTGTTGCCAACTTCAGTGCAGGATACCAAAAATGAGAAGTACAGACAATTGTTCTGATCAAGTAAAGCCTAAAGGCTTCAACAACCTTGTAAGGGAAGATGACAACCATCTCTCTGTTATATGAACAAAGACAATTTTAGCTGCCGAATATTTGCATTCTGGACTGGCTAGATGAATTGTGCATGCAATTAAGGTTTTACCTGACAAGTGTCAACATTAACTGGTTTACCATTGGATACAAAATAAATTCAAGCTGTGGCTTCTAGTTTCCTTTTACTCATAAAAACGCATCTGTTAGAAGCTTCAAGTGGAAACTGCAATATTTACCTTTAGTCTCTTTTGCTTGCTTAGTTCGTGCTCCGAGTCTTCCTTCTCATATGTCCACAAGCCAAATGGAGGAAATTAGTGAGATATAATAAGTTAATAGCAAAAAACAGATTCACTAGCTCTTAACTTTACCTGTGCACAAGTCTCCTTTTGTTTTCTGTCCATCTTTTCTGAGTCGGCATCGGAAACCTGTGAATTAATAGTTTCATTGTCAGCACAAGTGAAGTTCCAATAAACTGACTTACTCGACAGGGTACCTCAGCTTTAACACTCGCATAATAATAGTATAAACTTGGGAAAAATTAGTCCAGCAAAGCTTCAAACTTCAGGAAGTAAAAGCAAGAGGTGAAAAAGTTGGCAACTCACTCTGTGACAACATAAGTTGAAACGTCTCTCATTTAAAGAACACGAGAAAAGGATATTGAAGTACAACTTGTCCAAACTCATGTTCTTGAGATTTTAAGTAGGGGGAATTCTAAGTGGGAATCAATTTTAGCCTTATTGAAATTTGGAAACAGTACTTTGAGGTATTAAAAAGTAAGATGCTACCTATGCTACCATAACAAGCGCTTTATACTTGCATTACAAATGCCTAAGGAATTTAAACACTAAAGAAGACTGCACCTTCTGCAAAGCTGGAATCTCTTTGTTAATCAATTTCTCCAATGTTTCTTTATCTGTGCTCTGCATAAAATGAGAAAGACAAGCTTAGCTGCAATAAAGTATATTATAATTTTTTCAGATAAATAATAGAGTTAATGATCAAAAAAATAAAAAATTGTCCCAATTTTTCAAACTATCACGTGTGCAAATTTCTTATCTGAACTATCACAACTACTTATCAAAATATATCTTAGCTATCATAATTCATGTAGGAAACGGGAACAATTGATAATTGAGGTGTGTTTTAATAAATAATTGATGATAGTTCAGATAGGAAACTCACACCTAATAGTTCATGTATGAAACTCGATAAATCAGGATACTTAAGATGTGTTTTTGACCATTCAAATTGCACATGCAAATTGCAAAATGTGCTTACAATTAGTCCAAATTTCCTACCTGAAACATACCTAAAGTATCTCATTTTTTTCGAATTCCATACCTGAACTATAACGCATGCAAATTTCCTAGCCGAACTATCACCAACTATTTCTCAAAACAAACCTCAACTACCAGTTTTCCCCTTTTCCTGCCTGAAATATCACCATCGTTCAAGTAGGGAACGGGAACAAATCATAGTTGAGGTCTATTTTACAAAGAGCACACCTGATAATTCGAACATAAAACTCAAAAACTGAGATACTTCAGATACGAAACTCGCACAGCTGATAATTCGAATACATGAAATACTCCACATGCAAATTGCAACAGCAGATTAAATTTAGTCCAATTTCTAGAAACATATATATACCTCGAGCAATGAGAATCCAGTGACATTTTCCACAGAGGAAACAAAATCAGAACTAAACGGAAAACAATCGAGATGATGCCATTTCGTTTGGTCAAAACCTTGAGGATGTTTCGACACTAATCCAAGCCTCACCGATTTCGCCGGAATCTTTTCGTCGCATTTCTTACATGCCGATCGACCGGATTTCGCGTACTCTACTGTGATTTTTGTAGAAGAAGCCATTGGAGAATTGAATAGTAGAGCAAATCTAGGGTTTAAATTGTTGGGTTTGAATGGAATTTTGAAGAAGCTGGAGGTGATTATGGTTAGCATTTATTAAGAGTGTAAATAGTGGAGATTTTAGGGATTCTTTTTCCCGCCATTGATGACAGCGTTTGGCTCCAATTCCCAACTTATCACAAGTTATGCGTGAGAGACATTTAAGGCTTTGGGTGTGTGCGCGTGAGAGTTAAGGCTTTGGGTGTGTGCGCGTGAGAGACATTTAGTAGTAGCTGTTTGGCAATTACTTTTTTTTTGGGAGTTGGAGTTGGAGTTGGAGTTGGAGTTGGAGTTGGAGTTGGAGTTGATCATTTCTTTTTGAATTATTTTTTTTTAGACTTTTGAAAAATCTTTTTTAAATATGATTTTATGCCCTTAACTTTTAAAAATTATCAAAATCACTCAACAACTAATTTACCTACTAACATACAACTAAATGTTGAGAAAATAATTTAAATTTTCAATTGATAAAATAATTAACAACAAATTAATTATTATGATTGTTATTCTTCTAAAATTTGAATAAAATATCGCAAGCACGAGCTAAATAAGTTTATCTAACCATAATCGATTGAATAGAGTAAATATATTTTGATAAATATGATTGATGGATATAAATATATTTTATATATTCTTAAATTTGTTGATAAAAATTCTTAATTACTTTCACTTGAATTAATTATTTTATTGAATTTGGTCTTTTTAAAAAAAATTATGGATAAATTATTTCTGAATAGATTAGCGCTAATTTTTTGCTTTTTCTTTATTGATAATATTGATTTTCCTTGAATATTA
This sequence comes from Capsicum pubescens, assembly GCA_030864215.1. Lineage (NCBI taxonomy): Eukaryota > Viridiplantae > Streptophyta > Magnoliopsida > Solanales > Solanaceae > Capsicum > Capsicum pubescens. The sequence continues at coordinate 348,424,427 of CM061544.1, read as the reverse complement.
TTGTATCGTAAATATGGATCGGTATGTTATGTTTGATATGCGACTTTATTGACAACGTTTTAATAATTTATTAAAATAATAATAGTCATTATATGACATATACAGAAAATTAGAATGGCAAGAAAAAAAAATATTAAATTTCTCACTTTTAAATAACATAATGCACTAGGTCTTATATTTCTATAATATAGTTCATTCAAAATAAAGTTGATATATTTCCGCCATAGATTGTCATTTATTATTTTTTACTTCACGTTAGTAAATTTTAGTTAAAAGAAGAAAAGGAAATTAGAATATCTGTAACAATTAAAAATGATGTTGTACCATAGAAAATAAATAATATTTTTTTCTTGGTGGTTGGTTGTAGTTATAAGAGATGTTTGTGTAAAAATTTAAAGATTGAGGTTATATCTAATAACAATGAAAGTTGAAAATTAGAGTGAAAAATTGTGAAAACAACAAAAAGTTGTTTTCACTTTTTGGAATCCAACTCTGGGATAATTTTTTGAATTTTCATGGTCAAACACCACAATTTTCGAAAAAATAAAAAAAGTGAAAAAAATCCAGAAAAAAGGGAAAAAAAGTTATGGCGAAACGGGCCCTTAAGACATGGAAAATATTTTGTAGTATTTCGTTGGAAAAAAATATTTTTCAGAAAATAGAATTTAGTGTTTAGTTAAATAGTAAAAATATATTTTAGAAAATTATTTTTGACCTTGAAAAATACTTTTTTCCGGGTGTGTTCGATATGAAGGAGGAAAAATATTTTTTAAAAAAATAAGTTGTTTCTTACGTATATTCTTAGGTTCGTTATGTGAATTGGGTAAGTATATATTTTCTAAAACTATTTGTATATGTTTAACAAAAATAATGAGAACAAATAGGATAAGAAGGGTGGGATAAAGAAAAAGTTTCAATTTTTTTTTAAAAAAAGCAAATTAAGAAAAATAGTTTTTGGGGGGAGAGGGTTGGTAGGTGGGGGTTAAGGTTGTCGAAATAGGTAGCAAGGACAGGGTAAGAAAAAAAAATGATTTTTGTTAAAAATAAATTATTATTTTTCTTTGGATGGGGAAGGGGCTAATAGGGGGTGGGAGAGGGGTAGGGGAGAGGGTGGGTAAGAAAAAAAATATTTTTTTTTTTTTGGGGGGTGGAGGTTGGTTGTAACGACGCTACAAATTTATTTATAAATTTATCCTATTTTAACCAATCTCGTAATTTTTAGACATTGTTTTATAGTAATGGGCCAAATTGATATTTTCTTAACTCTTGAGACCTATGTATAAGAATAAATTTTAAGTGGGAAGGATTGACAATATCTATATCTATAATCTATAATTTATATCTATCTATAATATATTAAAAGTGTGAAGAACCTTAGATGTAACACCCCGTAAATTTTTTCGTACACTTATCGCGATTATATGGAGTCCTAAAAGCTTGCGTATGGGTTAAATTAAGTTTATGGTGTTCGGAAGTATCCCGTCAATAGTTGTATGTGTAGGTATTGGAATAAGCTTTCCAACGATATAAAGTTTGCCCAAAACAGAGGAGTATTTCATATAAGCGAGCACATTCGAAATTTCAAAACGGTGGCCGGGAAGCCTATGAACAGTAAATCTGCAGGAAAATTACTGCAGCTAGGCAATTTTCTTTGGATCAACTTTAGACGATCATAACTCCTTGTACAAAAAGAACTGTGTGAGCTGCTATATATCGACGAAAAGCTCCGAGAGTCTTCTTTCCGATGAAATTGGTTTCATCCAAATCCAATGTCTGAGTAAGGAGCTATACCCGTTTTACTACAGCCTATCAAAAAAAAAAAACAAATTTTGGGACAGATTTTTGGGTCAACTTTAAACGACCATAACTCCTTGTACAGTAAGAACTGGGTGGTATACTTTATATGAAAATGAAAGACCTTTGAATTATCTTTCCAATACAATTGGTTTCACCCAAATCCGATACTGGAGCAAAGAGTTATGATCAATTTACTTCAGCCTGTCAAAACTGTCCACTGGGGACAGATTCGGATTTATTTAAATTTTTAGGGCAAAATGGTCATTTTATATTACCTCTTGGACGAAAATTGGTCTTTATAAACATACACTTAGCCTCATATATATCATATATCATCCAATTATTAAGAGAAGGTGAAACCCTAGCCTAATTTCAACTTCAAATATTTTGTGATTCAACCGTAGGAAATTCGAATTGGTTCCGTAGTTGTGTTCACCATCTCGAAAGCTTCGAGAAGCCCCCCATGGTTATGTAAGGAGGATTCTAAATACAAGAGTTCATTGTTAAGGTATGAATATTGTTTATTCTTGATTCTTATCCATGAATAAGTATTGATAAAGGATTATGAGTATTGTCTTGATGTTGGAAGATAACTAGAAACATAGTTATGAATTGTTTTGTATAAATTGTTGTAGTAAATTATGGAAGTTGTTGTATTGGATTATGGAGGATGAATTGTGGTGATATATCATTATATTAGTGGTTATGTATGCCTAGTGATCATGTTGGTATTGGATGGTGATTAAGAGGGGAAATGAAGGTTAAGAGTGATGTTGAGGGATATTGCATGAAAATGCATGATATGTGAATGTAATAAGAGTATAAGAGGATGTATGTAGCACTCTTATTGATGAGTTAAAGGATTACTTCCTAGACATTATTTGGTAAAGTTAATACCTAAATGGTAAGGTTTGGTTGCTAATACTAGTTTGCCACAAATGACTTATTGTAGATAAGTGTTCGAAGAGTACGGGAAGTCAAGTTGGACTTGTATTGAAGTGGTTATATCAAGGTATGTAAGACATACTCTATCTAATCTTTGGCATGAATAATGACCCATGGCACTCTCAAGTAAGCTTCCAACATTGTCCTACGACACATGACACATAATAACATCATTTGATCTTCGACACCACCAATTGAACTTGTTTTCACTTTTAAGATGTCCGGCTAGTCAAAAGAATATTCATATACTATTGTTGACTCCGAAATGGTTTAATGAGGTATCCATGATTCTCTACTTCATTTTCATGATATTGATTACCTATTTACATGTTTTTCCTATTGAGGTATCATGGTTTCAAGTTCCATAAGGTGTGACCACAAAGTAACCAATCTCAAAGATTAATTGAATTAAGAAATGGAATGTCTTTATTTTAAATTGATGATATGATGTATTGTATTAGTACCACTGATCAGTTGGTCATTGTATTATAAAGATTATGTATATATGCTATTCCAGGGGTGGTCCCTGATGTATTGTATTAGTACCACTGATCAGTTGGCCATTGTATGACATATGTTATGTATTGTTAAGGAATACGGGAAGTAATGATATGAAAGTAATGTGCAGGTATCCCATCAGCTCTTTTAAGTGTGGTCTACTCATACTGTTTATTCACTGGTATCTGGGTTCTGTTGATCTTTTGTATCTCATCTTGATACTCACTGCCTTACATACTCAGTACATATTTCCGTACTGACGTCCCTCATGGGGGACCTGTATTCATGCCTGCAGGAACGGGTACTTCAGGTCGTACACCTCTGCAGTAAGAGCCAGGACATTCTGTTGATAGTGGTGAGCTCCAGTTGTTTCGGGGCATCCCAAGTCGTTTCTATATGTACTTTTGGTATTTGTATAAAAGTCTTTTGTGGGCGGGAGTTTGTCCCGACCCTAACTCAGTTGTGTATCTATGTAGAGGCTTTTGTAGACATATTGTACAACCATAGGAGTGTTTGGTTGATAGACGTGATGGCTCTGACGGCCAATTACTGTTTATATATATATATGCGTGTCTGCTGGGCTGATACAGGTACTGTTTTCTTCTATTTACAACGAAGTGCTGCCCAAATTTCTAATTTTCATAAGTAATGTAAGTGTGAAAGTATAGGTTATGAACGGGTTCTCCCGGGCCTCCTCGGCTACGGGTGCCAGTCCGCTCCAATGGGATTTGGGGCGTGACATTAGAAAAGTGATTTGAACTTTTTATCCTTCATTAAAACACTTTTCTTTAGATAAAACTGTCATTTCACTATATTTTAAATTTTTTATTTAATTATTTTTTATTATATTAATTAGACTTCCTAAAATATATGGGACTCCTAAAATATATGGTAAGAGAATTAATTAATAATTTTCTTTCTACTAGACTTTCTAAAATATATGAGACTCCTAAAATATATGGTAAGAGAATTAATTAATATTTTTCTTTTTACTATTCAATTAGAAAAATACTTCTAAAATAGGACTTTATTAAAGAAATACTTCTATAAATATTGAGATGTACGTTAAACTATAGAACAAATCGATTTGCCTATTGGGAGAATATGATTAATGCTCATCTAACTTGATTCGATTGCATGTCTAGATTGGTGGATGTTTGATTTTCTAACCCTCAATTTCTTCATTGTATTTGTCAGCATAAAAAAATTCAACATGTGTGTATATATATATTTTCTTTGTTTTCATTCAAAATTATTCTTTAAGGTCAAAATTTTCGCTCAGATAAAAATTAGTTGGATCAAAATCGAAGCTTTGTGATCACTATTATATTTTTCTTTTATAGTTTACAGGTTGACGGTCGTAGATGAATATCGGTTGACTTTGAAGAATCTCTTGTGTAAAGGTCTGGTTTAATTATATTGTTTTGATATCTTTATTATCTTATTGTTTTATTTTAATTTACAGATGCTAGATGAATATGGATCGGCTTCGATTTTTTTTTTAGGTAAAGGTTAGGTTTATTTGTAATATCGTAATATCTTTATTAGTTTGTTATTTTGTGGTAGATTACAGTTCGTAGATGAATCTCGATTGACTTTGAGAATTTTTTGTGTGTAAAATTTAAGTTTAATTGTATTGTTTTGATATCACTTTTATCGTATTATTTTGTTACATTTTACATGTGATAGATAAATGTTGGTCGGTTTTGAGGAATTTTTTTATGTAAATGTTAGGTTTAGTTGTATTATTTTGATATCTGTATTATCATATTATTTTGTTATTGTTTACAGGTGGTAGATGAGTGTCAGACGACTTTGAGAATTTTTTTGTGTGTAATGATTAGATTTAATTGTATTATTTTGATGTCTCTATCATTGTACTATTTTGTTGCAATTTACATATGGTAGATGAATGTCGATTGACTTTTAAAAATATTTTTGATAAAAATTAAGTTTAATAAATAAATTCTTCATCTTTACATACTCAAAAGATATTATATTTAATTATTCTATTTATTTTTATTATTTAAACGATATCCTATTTAGTGTAATGTTTGAACTCATTAAAGTGAGGTACACGCGCAAGGTGTGTACACCTAAACTACTAATAATAATTATAATAATAAAGATCAGAAATTAAGAGAAAGAGGGTTACAGAAGTGACGGTTTTCACCACTGCAGAGAAATTCATAAGCAGGCGTAAAGGAATTCTCCATAATTTCAGGTTCAGGTTAGTCTTTTCGAAATTATTAATGGTTGTTTGCCTATGTTTGTGCGTAGTGGCATAGCGACAGTGAATTTGACTTTAGATTAGTGTTGGTTGTTAGAGTTAAAGAATTGAAAAAATCCAGGCAGTAAACTCATTCTCTAATAAAGACAAAATAAAGGCTTAAGTTGAGATAAATCATTGGCAGTACAAAAGAGAAGGTTAATTTCTAAAGCATCAATGAAGTCAATGTTTGTTGCTGCCAATAGGATCGTCCGTAGGTGGAATAATGTTGTTGCCAATGTTTCTTGGATTCATTTAGTTAGTGAAAATTTTTAGTATATTAATTAAATTTTGGGTAATTCTGAGCCGATCATTGGCATCCTATAGAAAGATGGTAAATGTTATATTATTATGCAGACCCCTAGGTTACAGATAGCTATAAATATTTTTTTTTTTCGTAATCTGCTCCATAATTTGGAATTAAGAAAATTGAGGTTTAGGTTTAGGACTTTTAGAGTAAGAATTTATAAATGAGTGTCTTTAGATTCGTACTCTTATATGGATTATATATTTGAACAAATTTTGACCGTTCAGAGACTTTACGGAAGGTCAAGTTTGTTAATTGACGTTTGGGGCTTCTCTTAGAGCAAGTTGAGACTTTTCTTAGACTCTTTTTCAAAGTGTTTATTTGTTAGTTATGTGTAATGAAAGTAATGGAAAATGGGGGTCCTGTATAGGTGATTGTGACGAGCATCTATAGGGGTACCGGTATTATTTGAGGGGATAAAATAAGTTAATTATATGTTTTGAACTGTGTTCCCTATTTGCTAGCTCGATGGACTGATTGTTATGGTAAATAAATTGTTGAAAAAGCTAGCTAATGAGAATACTCTCACTTGTATATTTGAGTTAACTTTGAAATTGATATCTGATCTGGTTTAAGATACGAAATGTTTTGCTTGACTTTATTGATGATTTGGGATCGGAGTTGCACGCCTGCACATTATGCATTGCATTTCATATGGGATTGGAGTGCACGCCAGCACAATATTATATATATTTATTGGGATCGAAGTACATGTCTGCACAGTATATTTATTGAGATCGAAGTGCACGCCTGCACATTATATTTATTGGGATCGGAGTGCACGCCTGCACAATATATTTATTGAGATCTGAGTGCACGCCTGCATAATATATTTATTGGGATCGGAGTTCGCGCCTGCACAATATATTTATTGGGATCGGAGTGCAGTATATGCATTTGCATCGCATTGCATTGATTCATTCGGTTCAGACTGGTTAAGGTGTATTCGTTGACCTTATACTTATTGTATATGTTTTACTTGTTTCACTGGATTGAGAATTTCGTGGATTGTGTTATGATATCATTATGGCTATTAAACTTGACTTTTGAGTTGGATTAGGGTGGCTTTCCTGAGTGCAAGTTGCGTGTTTGTTTTAGATAATTGACGTGGTGTCACTGGTCACCACTTTGAATTAGGGTCAGTCGACAATGTTTGCTGAGTACACGTGGTTCCGTACTCACCCTTGCTTTTTCTGCACCTTACGTGTAGGTACAGATCTGACGACCTCCGGATATTGACTCTCGCGGTTTCTTCTTTGCTAGCATCATTCGAGATTCGAGGTAGCGATTATTGGCTTTAAAGACTACAAAAATCTCCTTCAACCCTATTTTTATACATTTTTGTATTTCGGGATACTCAAACTCTCTTTGATTTTGTATTTAGTGACTTGTATTAGTGACTTCCAGACTTAGGATTATCTATGTTTTAAATTTACTAGCCTATTAATCTACTTAAGAGATTATTCGGGATTGGTTATGTTCTTATTGTCTTCTGCTTATGTGAGTTTGGATGTTGTTCTTGAAATTGGGTATCTGGCTTACCTATTACAGCGGATAGGATAGGTGCCATCACGGTCCCAAATTTGGGTTGTGACAGAGGGTATCAAAGCCCCAGGTTCATTGGTCTCACAAATACAAGCCAAGAGGCTATAGGAGTTTAGAAAACATTTATTTTATTCTCTCTCTTATCGTGCAATGTTGATCTTTTAACTTTAAATACTAAAATTCTTATTATATTCTCTCACAGATGGTGAGGACTCGTGCACTTCAGGATCGTGGTTAGGATCCCCCACTAGCCCCTGAATCGATTGCTTGACGGGGATACCTGGATGGGGTAGGAGATGCGTAGGGGCAGAGGTTGTAGTAGAGAGAGAGCTCGGGGAGCTGCTCAGATTCTTGGTAGGGTAGGGTCTCTCGAGGTTGAGTTTGAGGCAGGTGATGATGTTGTTCAGGTTCCAGGTGATGATGTGGGCCCAAGACACCACCAGAGTTTGTTGTTGCATCGATTCTTCAGAATACCTTAGATAAAATATTGGGTGTTTTGGAGACTATAACTCAGGGAGGTGGATCACTTGGTACTCCGCAGGGTTCACATGTTAGGTGGGGGCGCAAACCCCAGATTAACATCCTATTTCGATCTATCAGGTCTAGTGGTTCAGCCATCATCGAGGTATGATGTTGTGCCTATACCAGGGGTTGGAGCTACCGGTGGAGTTACAACAGTTATGTCTGATGAGGAGCAACAACGGTTTGAGAGGTTTAGGAAGATAAACCCACCACAATTTCAGGGTGATCTGTGTGAGGATGCCTGCGAGTTTCTAGTTAGTTGCCAGGAGAGACTTCAAAATGTGAGATTGGTTGACTCCCACGGGATACTGCCCTACAGATGCGTGGTCTTTCCAAGTAGTGGTGGCGCTCTTATATTGACACCAAGCCAACAGGTTCTCCATCGATGACTTGGGCTATACTTGCACAGGCCTTCATTGATAGATTCGTTCCTCGTAGCTTGAGGGAGAGCATAAGTTTGAGAATTTAACGCAGGAGGGCATTTCTATGGCTGAGTACGAGAGACTTTTGTATGCCTTAGCCCGTTATGCTATGGTGATCTTGCCAGATGAGGTCGAGATGATCAGGAGATTTATGGGGGTTTGACACTTAGAATCAAAGAGGTTGTGTTTGTTGTAGCCCAATATGGGGCTTTTCTTCAGAGAGTGGTTGAATCAGCAAAGGAGTTTGAGTTGATGCATCGTGGAAGTATGGGGATTTGAGGGACAAGAGGTGAGGCTAAGGAGGCGATTTTGGACCAGGAGGGTGTTTTGAGGATTAAGGGGCGAATTTGTGTTCCTAGAGTGGGTGATTTGACTAGATCTATTATGAAGTTTTGCGCTATTCCATTCATCCAGGTGCGGTGAAGATGCATCATGACCTTAAACAATATTACTGGTTGTATGGGATGAAGAGAGATATTGCAGAGTTTGTGGCTAAGTGTTTGAATTGCCAGCATGTGGAATATGAACACAGGAGGCCAAGTGGTTTGCTTCAGAGGATGCCCATTCCTGAGTGGAAGTGGGAGCGTATCACTATAGATTTTATAGTTGGGGTGCCTTAGACCTTAGGGAAAGATGATTCTGTTTGGGTGATTGTGGACATGTTGACCAAATCAACCCATTTTATGCTTGTGAAAATGAGCTATAATGAAGAGAAATTAGCTAAGATTAACATTTATGAGATAGTTTGATTGCATGACGTGCCTATCTCCATTATTTCGGATAGAAGTACTCAGTTCACTTAAAACTTTTGGCGTACTTTGCAGTGGGGGTTGGGTACTCAGTTGGATACGAGTATAACATTCCATCCCCAAACAGATGACCAGTCAGAGCGGACTATTTAGGTGTTGGAGGACATATTGCAGGCTTGTGTGATGGATTTTGGGAGTTATTGGGATCAGTTTTCGCCCTTAGTGGAGTTTTCTTATAATAATAGCTACCATTCTAATATTCAGATGGCTCCGTTCAAGGCTTTGTATGATAGGAAGTGTAGGTCCCCAGTTGGATGGTTTAATTCTTTTGAGGTTAGACCTTGGAGTACTGATTTGTTGAGAGATTACATGGACCGAGTGAGATTAATTCAGGATCGGCTCTTGGTGGCTCAGAGTAGACAGAAGAGTTATGCTGACAAGAGAGTCTGTGACTTGGAGTTCATGCAGGGTGAGCGAGCTTTGTTGAAGGTATCACTCATGACGGTGTGATGAGGTTTGGGAAGAAAGGAAAGCTTAGTCTGACGTTTATTGGCCCTTTTGAGATTCTTCAGCATGTTGGTCCAGTTGCTTATGAGTTGGCTTTGCCACCGGGTCTTTCAGCCTTACATCCAATTTTTCATATTTCTATGTTGAAGAGGTACCATCCAGATGATTCGCATGCGATTCAATGAGTCTGGATCAGAATCTGACATTTGAGGATGAGCCTATCTTGGATAGACATGTTAGAAAGTTAAGATACTAGGAGATAGCCTCTGTGAAGGTGCAGTGGAGGCATCGTCCTGTTGCTGAATCCACTTGGGAGATTGAGTCCAACATATGGAGTAGATATCCTCATCTCTTTGATAGTTCAAGTATTTTTTTTCTCTTTACATTCGAGGACAAACGTTTGTTTTAGTGGTGGATGATAACGACCCTGGGATTATCTATGTTTTTAATTTACTACCCTATTAATCTACTTAAGATATTATTCGGGATTGGTTATATTCTTATTGTCTTCCGCTTATGTGAGTTTGGATGTTGTTCTTGAAATTGGGTATCTGGCTTACCTATCACGAAGGATGGGATAGGTATCATCACGGTTTCGAATTTAGGCCCTGACATTGGTAGTGGTGGGGTTAGATAGCTGAGGGAAAGAAAAAAGTTTGAATATTTTTTTAAAAAAATAAATATTTTTTTTGAATGGATGTAGGGGTTTGAGTTTCGGGTTAGGGGATGAGGTAAGAAAAAATTTGAATTTTTTTTCTAAATGGGGGTAGTAGGGGTTGGGGTAGAGGAATGAGGGTGGGGTAAGGAAAAATTTAAAAAAATTCAAAAAATAAATTTTAAAAAGTTAATTTTTTTTTTTGGAGGGGGGGATGGAGGGGTTTGGTAGGGTGGGGGTGGGGTAGGAGTCAAGAAAAAGTTTGAATCTTTTTTTTAAAAAAAATATTTTTTAAGAGGGGGGGGGGGGGAGTAGAGGTTTGAGTTTTGGGTAAGGGATGAGGTAAGAAAAAAATTTGACGTTGGAGTTTGGATGGGTGATTTTGAGAGTTGGTATGAATATTTCAACTTAAGAGTGAGGTTGAAAGAGATTTTTTAAAAATATTTTCCGTATTTTTTGAAGGAAAGTCATTTTCTTTAAATTTGAGAAAAACAAGTTGATTTGGAAACATTTACCAAAACTTTTAAGCCAATCAAACATGAGAAAATTGAAAAACATTTTACAGAAAATGTTTTCATTCATACCAAGAGCAAGGAGTTTTTTTTTCTATTTTTCAAAAATGTATATTAGCTTTTTCATTTCATTCGGAAAATATTGTGTCTAACTTTCAAATTTTAAGAGTTAAAATATTTTTTTTATCATTAGCAACCAAAGCATGGTTTTTACAAACTTAATACAGATGGATGCACAAAAGGAAATCCAAGGCTAAGCGGAGGAGGAGGCATACTTAGAGATGAGAATGGGCACATGAAAGTCGCATATGGTAAAGCTTATGGCATCAGTACCAACAATATGGCAGAAACACGTGCTCTAGAAACTTGTTTTCGATGGTGTATCAACAATGGCATCAAGAATCTGGAAGTTGAAATTAATTCCAAACTTCTGGTACACTGGATACTTAACAATATTGATACACCTGGAGCCTATTGAACAAGATTAACGGCATAAAAGAGATGTTTCAACAGTTGGACAATTGGAGTGTTCAACATTGCTTTAGGGAAGGGAATAAGGTCACCGATTGTCTTGCCAATTGGGGACTTCAGCGCACCAACACCAGTTGGATCTCACACCACCAACTGCTACCAAGGGAAGCTAGAGGAGAAGTGAATATGAACAAGATGGGTGTACCATCAATTAGAATGAACACCAAGAAAAGTTCCTTCTCCATAGACACAGACTTGGACAAATTCCACTCTTTTGATGTTCCTTGAAGTAATTCTGGAGCTGATTTAAAATCCTACTTTCTCATAGAGTGGTGATGTCCCATTCTGAGTAGGTTCAGGAGGTTCCTCTCCTTTTGTACAGTTGGTTTTAATTAATAAAAAAAAGAGTTTTGATGAAAAAAATATATCATTAGCAACGAAAAAAATTATTCAGATACTCGTAAATAAGGTTTATTTAAACCGTGTTGTATATATCTTGGATATTATTGATGGTAGATCGACCAATTGAATATGATGTCCCGAATGTTATTTCACGTTGTTTCCCACATAAGCCTCTTCAGATCGAGCTTATTTTTGAATTCGATGATCCTTATAAAGAAGTAGTCCGCACGAATTAGTTATTAGTGCCAAATAGATCGATAAAACAACAGTAGCAGTAGATACGGTTCACAATCAACAATGTCAAAATATAATGTGTTTATGTGGCTAGTGGACAAAAATTACTTTAAAACTATTCAAATGTCATAAATGTACCATATATAGTGAATGTCTACTTTACCATATATAGTGAATACCTACTTTACCATATATTGTGTATGCATATTTATGAAAAAGTTACAACCCCGAAGTTAGTTTTCCCCTATAACTAAAAGGGTTTTCCTTCATTATAATTCATCCATCGAGAAAAATAACAATTACTATCTCTTCTCTCTCTACTCTTGTTCTTTATTCTTTATTATTTCATAACACGTTATCAGCATGAGACTCTACCAAACAAGGTGATATTATAAATCTAAAGGTAATTTCAAGGTTAGTAATTCCTTATGTTATTTGTCTTTTGCTACTAATGATATAATTATTGTTGAATTTGAGAAAAAATAATTGATTTGAAACCACTTATGCTTTAAATTTATTCATGAAGAACAATATTGTTAAAAGATATGATGATGAATAAAAGTCTCATCGTTTTGTAGCTTAAGACGCCTCTAAATGGATAAGACGTTGAGTTTTGAATCTCAATGCACCATATTGATGATATTATGATGACTAAGGCAAAATAATGGGTATGTGGTGAAAAGTCGTTAAATCTAACCCATTGAATATGCTCCATTCTATGAAGTGAATGTGGTAGCAATATGTGATAAGTCTGAAAGATGACAATTTGCTTCATTCTTGAAGTGAATGTGGTAGCAGTGCATAATATGTATGAAGACAAGTGATTGAATGTACGAATATACGCGTGGAAGGACAATATGATAATGATTATCAAAAGTGATGATATTTTCACACGCATATTATGATCATAAGATATGTTAGAGAAAAATTCTCCACATCATATGTATGCCTCGATTTGCTTCTGAAGCAGCAATATCATGAAAGAGGTTATAAGTTATCAAAATTTGATAGGATTAAGGCACGATTATATTCCATTCCTGGGGAATGAAAAACTTATTAATGCAACCGTGCACTTGATTGTGATAATATCACAACTCACCTCCGAAAGAGGCAGAATAACTGAGAAGAGTTATTTGAAAATCTACTTCTAAAGTAGTAAATTTGAATTTTATTCATGTAATAGTAAAGCTGAAATTTACTAAAGAAAAAAGTGTATGTCATGCTAAACTTGGAGTTTACTAGTATAAAAGTTCATAAATTGACATGAACGATTGCGAAATCCCAAAGATGTGCATATTAAGTATTAAATACATATTGAAGAATTCAAAAATTCTTCATGAGCTTTTAATGTTGCTTGTTCTCATGATAAGTTGATTGAACCAACTAATGTTGGGATTTGATCCATCAAAATCTGAAAAGTATAAAAGGTGAATAAGGGCCCGTTCACCTATCATATGGTATGTTGAAAAGATGCATCAATAAGATGATCACATGTACATTCATTGTCAACCTGCGTTTAACATTCATTAAGCTGCTTGTTCAATAAAATTGAATTAAGAGCATAACTTTCAGATTGTTTAATAAAAAAAAAATCATCTTGATGGTGATGGTTTGACATTAAATGTCTATGATAAATAGCTAAACCATTGCTAATGAGAACAAAGCTCCATGTGTTGGTCTGAAATATGATATATTGCATACAATAGCACTTGTATGCATTAGACCAATAAATTATGATTATTTCTTCCCTCTCAATTGGTTCAAGGTCAGGAACCAACTATTTCATCTAATAATTTTAATGTGCGGTATACGATTAATGAATATACCATGATCCATAAAGATGGATTCCTCAAATAAAATGGAGGATGCATGTTAGTTTTCCTAACATAAGGGGAGATTATAAGCAGCTATGAAGTATGTTAGGAATTATCATCAGATCCTCATTCAAAAGATAATTCAAGTCAAATGCCGAAAGCATTTGTTGACTCAAATTTAATCTCATATTTAAGTTGCAAGCGCTCCTATAGTGTGTCCCTAAGGACAAAGTCTACGCATACATGAAGCATGGTAGATCAATTGGTTCCAAATTAAATAATCCTTGAAAAGAATAAAGAGCGAATAATCATAATAAGAAGGCAATGTGCTCTTGAAGAGCCTACGTCATAACACTTCATGAAACCTTAAGAGAGGTTCAGGTACCTAAAAATAATGAAGTAATGAGATCTCAAAATGTTATGTCGCATTGTGAACCGATACGAAATGATATATCATCAATATCTTTGACACAATATTGGCGTAATATTGTGAAAGATTGTGAGGATCTGAATTCTACGTTTATTTAAGCATGCTGACATAGAAACATTTATCAAGTAACATGAAAAGGTGCATCTTGATAAGTGAAAACTTATTTGATTTGCACTCCACACACTTGAAGATGTCATACATGAAATGTTGAATATTGTCACTTGACAAAATATATCTTGCAAATACTACAAGGCCTGATATAGTCTTTTTTATTAATTTGTTAGCAAGGTGTAGTTTTGCTCCTACTAGGAGACATCGAAATGGGATCAAATACATGATCTTATATTATTATAAAGATTGCAGTCTCGATCTTATTGATTATGCTGATGCTGGGTATTTAATTAACCCGTATAAATCTCGATCTCAAACAGGCTATGTGTTCATATGCGAGGATGCTGCCATATCTTGGAGATATACAAAGCAGTCTATCGTAGCCACTTCATTAAACCATGATAAGATTATAGTTATTCATGAAGCTAGCCGAGAATGTGTATGGTTGAGGTCCATGATACATCTCATTCGAGAAAAATGTGGTTTGAAATGCGACAATGTACCCATAATTTTATACAGAGATAATGCAGCACGTATAACACATCTTAACGGAGGATTCATAAAAAGAGATAGAACGAAGCACACTTCATCAAAACTTTTCTACATACATGAGCTACAAAAAAATGGTGATATTAACGTGCAACAAATTTGGTCAAGTGACAATGTGTCTGATTTATTCACCAAGTCTCCTCTAATTGCAACTTTTAAGAAGATGATGCACAAGATCGGGATGCAAGGATTCAAGAATGTTATCATTAAGGGGAGTTAATACGCTCCGTACTCTTTTTTCCTTACGAGGTTTTGTCCCACTGGATTTTCCTTTTAAGATTTTTAACGAGGCAACCTATATGCGTATTATCTATCAATTAGACATTCAAGGGGAGTGTTATAAATGTATCATATATAGTGAATGTCTACTTTACCATATATAGTAAATACCTACTTTATCATATATTGTGTATGCCTATTTATGGAAAAATTACAATCCCAAAGTTAGTTTTTTCCTATAAATAGTGGTTTTCCTTCATTGTAATTAATCCCTCGAGAGAAATAACAATTACTGTCACTTCTCTCTCTACTCTTGTTCTTTATTCTTTATTATTTCATAACATCAAAATAATTTTTCAAGTTTTAAATTTTTAATTTCAAAAACTTCAAATACTTTTTCAGATATTTGAATTAAGTAAAGGGTCTATAAAAATAAAAGATGTTCCTTTTAAAAAAAATTCAAAAAGTGGTCTAACCCTCAACTATCTCTTGCCCCTCGTAGGCCAACACTTAATAAAACCCTTCAGCTCCTCACAACTCAACACATTTTCAAGAAGGAAGATACCGAAAACCCCAAAATGGCCTGGAAAACTGAAAATGACCTCCAAAACTCCGACCCAGTACCAAACTCCGGCGATGAAACTGAATGGCCTTGTAAACCCATAGTCGAATCATCAGGCTGGCCAACTAGTTGGACCAACGACAGTAACAAATCAAAGCTAAAAACCCCTTCACCTACTCCCGAAGACGAAGCTGCCAACAACAGTCAGCTTCCGGCATTGCTTCTCGTGGCTGAATATTTGAATTCAACACTCAGCCTTGACGATGACGATGAATTCAGTGAATATATAGGTGAAGATGGTGAATTTTTAGTTAATGTGGATGAGGAGGAAAATGGGTTTCAAGATTATGATTTTTTCGCAAAGTTGTTTAAGGAAGATGATGGGTTGAGAGCGTATTATGAGAAGAATTGGGAGAGTGGGGGGATTTTTTGTTGTCTTGTTTGTTGTGGGGTTCGTGAGAAAGGGTGGAAAAGGTTTAAGGATTGTTCATCTCTTGTACAGCATTCGATAAGCATTGCGAAAACGTCTAAGAGACGAGCTCATCGGGCTTATTGTAAGGTTGTTTGTGAAGTTCTTGGTTGGGATGTGAATCAGCTGCCTTCAATTGTCCCTTCTGTAGGTGATAAGAAAGTTAAGGCTGAATGGCCTTGTAAACCCGTAGTCGAATCATCAGGCTGGCCATCAAGCTGGGAAAACGACAGTAGCAAATCAAAGCTACAAACCCCTGCACTAACACCCGAAGACGAAGCTGCCAACAACAGTCAGCTTCCCGCGTTGCTTTTAGTAGCTAAATACTTGAACTCAACACTATGTCTAGACGACGACGATGAATTTGTCGAGCACATAGGTGAAGATGGTCAATTTTTTATAAATGGGGATGAGGAGGAAAATGGATTTCAAGATTATGATTTTTTCGCGAAGTTGTTTAAGGAAGATGATGGGTTGAGGGAGTATTATGAGAAGAATAAGGAGAATGGGATTTTTTGTTGTCTTGTTTGTTGTGGAGTTCGTGAGAAAGGGTGGAAGAGGTTTAAGGATTGTTCATCTCTTGTACAGCATTCGATAAGCATTGCGAAAACGTCTAAGAGACGAGCTCATCGGGCTTATTGTAAGGTTGTTTGTGAAGTTCTTGGTTGGGATGTGAATCAGCTGCCTTCAATTGTCCCTTCTGCAGGTGATAAGCAAGTTAAGGCTCAGGTAGCTGGTTATAGGTTGTTTGGATTGTTGTTACGTATTGCATCATGTTGTTAGTTTAAATACAATGTTTGCTTTGATTATTACGTAAATTTTATTGTATCGAATCATTAAGTCTATCATTAGGTGAAAATGGTGTTTTTTTCGTTAATGGGGATGAGGGTTTTGTGGATGAGGAAGAGGGGTTTCAAGATTATGATTTTTTCGCGAAGTTGTTTAAGAAAGATGATGGGTTAAGAGAGTAATATGAAAAGAATCACTTTTTTGTTGTCTTGTTTGTATTGGGGTTCGTGAGAAAGAGTGGGAGAGGTTTAAGGATTGTTCGTCTCTTTTCAGCATTTGATAAGCATTGCGAAAACGTCGAAGAGGCATGCTCATCGGGCTTATTGTCAGATTGTTAGTGAAATTCTAGGGTGGGATGTTAATAGCCTGCATTTCATTGTGCTTTCTGCAGGCAATAAACCAGTTAAGGCTCAGGTAACTGTTTATTGTTCGTGTTGGTTTTAATTGGACATACATATAGCTAACTCAATTAGTTTGGGTCTGAGAAGGGGAGACCCCGCGCATAGCGGGAGCTTTAGTGCGTTGGGCAGCCCTTTTAATTAGTTTGGAACTCCGACAAGTTTGATTATTAATCATCCTCAAATGGATAGATAGACAGTTAGATACTATCAAGATGCTGAAATTGTTTTGTAAGTCTTTATGGTGGGGACTGGGAGGGGATGCATAGTGGATTTTACTATCCTTTTAGGGGTCATTTGGTAGGTTGCATAAGAAAAGTGCTGGATAGGGCGTATTAGTAATGCTAGTGTTTAGTTATGTTGAGATTATTTCTTATGCACCCTTTTGTTTGGTGTATTACATAATTTCAAATATTTTTTAATCTTCTTACAAATAAACCCTCCAAAAATACAATGGGAGGGGTGTAAAAATGGTTTTGAGAGCCGATTGTGTCTTTAACCTGGCTAATGCAGTCATTAGAGACCCCTGCATTGCTTATACCATGGTTTGTCATGTATTAGTTATACATAGCATAATACCAAATAGAGTGTAGCATCAATTACAAGAAGGTTGAGAAAGTTTACCAAGCAAGATATTAATAATGTACGAAGCTAATGCATGCATTATTTTTTGTAGTTCATCCTACCATACCACCCTTGTTATAAGTTTATATCCCATATGTACCAGCTTAGAGCTGTCAGAATGCTTATGTCTAGTTGAGTGAAAAGATATGGCTGTTCATCAGTTTGACATTTTGCATTTTTGCAGGGGAATGTAGATGATGGAGGTGATGACAGTTTGAATAGTCAATGCAAATCCACAATTTCTGGAAGTATCAGCGATGCTGAAGCGTCTCTGTCGAAATTGTCTTTGATTGATGAAAACCAACAAGGAAAAGATTGTTGCTCTGCAAAATTAGAGGTTTGTTTGATGGCTAGTAGTTTCTGTTTACTATGTATAAAGTATACTATAATAAATGAGATGTATATTATAATAAATGAGATTATGCTAAGTGTTAGCTGACCTCTATTATGTCTTTAGCACAATTCTCTAAGTGGAGCCACTGTTGATAGGAGCTTGGGAGATCTCAGCAAAGGTATTTCTGAAACAACCGAAGAAAACACAGAGGGTGTCGTTAACTGTGGGGTAAGTTGTTTGATATTGCATTTAGTTCCCATGGAAATCTCCTGCTGAGTCAAGTGTCTGGGCTTGCATGTATGCTACTATATTTTATCTTTAGCATAATTCGCTTTGCCGCTAGTGCTAATAAAAGTTGTGAAAGATGTCAGCGGTGTGATTATGGAAACACTAAAAGAGACTTTGGGTTGGTTTTTTTTTTCAGGGATTGTCCAGTGTAAGTTTTTGGGCTCATGTCGTTCTCAATTTCTTTCCTGTGGATATCTCTATATTGCTTCTATGCTATGATTATTTCAGAGATGGAATTTCACACCATTTGATTGGCTTATCTGTTGTTATAGGAGAATTCTGTGACGAAAGCTGGTGTTGATGGACTCTTGGAAGGTCTCAGTGATCTTACTCTTGAAACACAAAAAGGGAATGCAAAAGGTGCATCTGATTGCGTGGTAAAGCTTCGTGTCTTTTACTGCTTCATAGAATGTGCCATGTATATCCCCTACCAGGTTGCTATCCAATATTTACTTGCCTTCTCCATCTCTTATGAAATGTGCACTGTTATTATTTGAAAGGAAAAGCAACAGTCTCAATTATTTTCAACATACATGACCTATAAAATTTAGTGTTTATATTACTTTATCTCGTCCAATTTATATGTTTTATGCACTATTTCATTAAAAGTTTAATGTTTATAGTACTTCTCGTCCAATCACATGTTTCAACCAACAACTCTTGTCCCATATGTAGCAACGGTGAGGAGACTTTAATTCACTTATTCAGTGAATGTACCATGGCAAAGCATTTCTGGAACTCTCTCAGTATTCATATACCCTCATCTACCAATACTTGTAGGCTTCAGAACTTGAAAAACTCGTTACCCTATTAGAATGGGACTTCACTTACCTTTTGTCCTCCGGCTTATCTGGATCAACGGAAACCACTAATGTTTTCAACAATTCCACAAATCACAGCCAGACTTTTAGAATTCACGTACTCCACAACCTCTGCCAACTAGACAACCATTTATATTAATGGTTTGCCCCCACTGCTGATGGATTGAAACTTAATGTAGATGGTGCTTACAATCCGACCACTTCTGTTCAAGGAATAGGCAGAGTCTTTAGAGACTAACAGTAACTGGATTAGGGGTTTTATTAGAAAAATGCTGCACTAAACCCCACCCACATAGAGCTCAAAGCCCTTCATGAAGGACTCTAAACTGCATGCACTCACAAACTCCCGATTCTGAGATAGAAACCGGTGCCACAGAAGTAATATCTCTTGTGAATAACCCTCCCCGCTTTATTCTAACATTATTGCTTAATACAGGTGCCTTGTGAAGAAACTGGGCAATCCTCCAATCCGGCATAGTTTTCCATGAAGGAACAAGGTGGCACGTGTTTTGGCAACTCTCCTCTTCATCAACCAGTGTTTTTGTTGAATGCACCGCGCCATAGTAGGAAAAAAGTCAAGTCTCTTGGTTTGTAATAGTCTAGCAAAGCTTGGAAACCTCTAGGTATCATTCACTCAAATGTAATAGCTAGTAGTAACTATGATGTAATAGCTAGTACTGCCAACTATGATGTAATAGCTAGTACTGCCAACTATGTGTAACCGCTACTTAATTTTCAAGAACTTCATGCCCTAAATCACGCAGAATGTTAGTAGTAGTTGCTTTGTCCAATTGTCTTGGGGTGGAATCTGCTCTATTCTCCCGGGAACCAAGTATCTTTCGTCGAAAAATTTGAACATGGCTGTAAACTGCGTCTGTTGCTCATCACAAACAATAAGTTACAACTATGATATTTGATGATTTGGTGGAGTGCATGAACATAATCGAAAAGGAAATAAACTTGACATAAAATACGAAAAAGTCGTCTGAAGTGATTAATAAAGAAAATATTGCAAAATCAAATAACCTAGTTTACAGTTAGATGAATGGACCGTCGGAAGCTTGTATGACAGCTGGTGTCAAATGAATGAACCGTTGGAAGCTTGTATGACGGTTAGTTGACTGCCCTAACTATGGCGGAATATTTTGGTGATGCTAATGAGTAAGATGTACTTTTATTTATTGATAGCATCTTCCATTTCGTTCGAGCTTGATCTGAACTATCGACCTTATTAGGTAGAATGCCTTCCGAGGGCTCTTGAAAACAACATCTCTACGTTCAAGAGGTAATAGTAAGGTAAGTTCGCATCTACTCCACCTTTTTCAAATTCAACTTGTGATAATTCACTGGATATATTGTTGTTATATTAGGTAGAATGTCTTTCACCATGAGTTATAAATCGACCCTCAAAAATAGATATTTAAAGATAAATTTCACACCAAACGCGAAGGGATATATTGTTGTTATATTAGGTAGAATGCCTTTCACCATGAGTTATAAATCAACCCTCAAAAATAGATATTTGAAAATTAATTTCACACCAAACACGAAGACAGAAAGACCAATTTGAATATCCGATAGACCACAATCCACAAAGATAGAAACAACACGATGCAACCAAACATGCCCTAAAGTGACCCCTCTAGCCTCTATATAAAACGCTATTTGCGCATAGATGGAATGGAATATTTGTTGAAGAGCGTACTAACAAAGCGAAACAAAAAATATGAGTGGTGGAATATCACAAGACTGGGAACCGGTGGTGATTCGGAAGAAGCCGCCTACTGCCGCCGCACGTAAGGAAGAAAAAGCCGTTAACGCTGCTCGTCGTGCCGGTGCTGAAATCGAAACCATCAGAAAATGTTCGTAATCCTACTCGCTATTTCGCCTTTTTTGATTATTTTTTTAATAATCGTGGTGTCCGAGCTAGCTTTCGGCAACTGTTTCATTTTTATATATCAAACATTATCAATTTTATGATAATAACGTTTGTATTGATTTTTTTTTATTAGATATTTTTTAGCTCGATTTTTGCTGCTGGCTGTTCTGTTATTCACCGTTCTCCTTGCCTATATATGTGTATTCGAGCTCGCTTGTTAATAATTTCTCTGTGAGCTTATCCGATTTTGCTCATATAATATGTTGAATTTTATTTCGATGAATAGTTTTAGCTCGATTCTTATTTCTATGTGAGCTTATCAGATTTTGCTGAAATAATCTGTTGAATATTATTTCGATGAATAGTTTTAGCTCGGCTCTATGTATATGTGCTTGCACGGGCATGTTACTATTTGTTGCGATGGCTAAATTTTCTATCTCTTATCCGTTCGCAGCTCCTTTTTGCTGTCCTTGAAAGGCGCGTGCGTGTGTGTATATACATATATATGCCAACGTCTGTCAGCTAGGGTTTTCATTTTCATACTATTTATCACCTGTTTATAGGTGCATAGGGGGGTGGAGATCACGGATTAGGTTAGAAGGGTAGTAGGTAGCTGTGTGTTGTCTGGCTGTCCATTCATATTAGGAGGAGGAGTATTGCTCCTGTAGTTTCTTGTCCTTTGATTTATGTGACTATCTGTTGATTCCTTGTATCTTGACTGTCGTATTTTGCTGTTGAATTTTTATTACTATTTGTTGTTTTTGTTATTTTTTGTTGTTTATTGTACTTCCTTTACTTCCTTTTCTGGGCCGCTTTGTACTCTATTTTTTTTGGAGCCAAGGTTTATCGGAAACTTCTCTATCTCTAAGGTAGGGGTAAGGTCTGCGTATACTTTGCCTTCCCCAGACCCACTTTGTGGGATTACACTGGGTGTTGTTTGTTGCTGCCTATTATATGCTACTCCAAGCATGTATCATTGTTTGATTGAATAGCTTTGGGTAATTATGACCTTTAGGTATGGTGTAATATCTCGGTGCTGGGGTGCATCTGATGACTAAACTTGTTGTTTTTCATGAAATCAGCTAGTGGGATTTCTGCTTCATTTCGCTGACAAATGACTGTTTCTGCTTGAGTTTGTGTTAAACTGTTAATTGAAGTTTATTATCATCCTTCACGTGGCGGTCAAATTTCCATATTCCTGGCTACATTCATATCTGGGGAAGTTGAATACAAGTATAAACCTAAATGTGTGTGCCTTTTTCTCTCTGTTTCCCCTACATAAACTGGGAGAAAATAAAATAGAACTACAACTACGCTTCAATTCCAACCTGTGCCAGCTATATGAATCCTCTGTATATGTTGTACCCTATTGGTCCATTCGATTGGATACTCATTTTTTGCATTTATGGATTTCTTTTGTAGTTGGAGGTTCTCTAAATTGCACTCATCCATAAACTGCCACACAATTATTTGTCAAACTAAAACAATCCTTGGTAAACATAAATCTGATGTAAATGTTGCAACACTATGCTTTAATCTCAACTAACTGATTCCGTGCATATTGAATTTTCTGCATCCCATGCATTTTGTTTCAACACGTCCACAACGATTTGGGAAGAATGTGCCTTGGGATGACTTCCTTATTAAAACATTCAGTCATGAAGTATTGCATGCATACCTTCTCTCATTTGAAACCTATAACTTCTTCCAATACTCAATGAAACTGGAAATCTAAGGTTGAATCTGAAAACTAGAAACCGTGAGGTGTGAATGGAAATGAATTCCCTATTTTGTGGAGATGAGATGTTTGATGGGACATATCTAATGTTCAGCATTTTTTATAGACGTTCTCCAGTACTTTGCAGTTACTTTAGGATATATTCTTTGATTTTAGCGTGTAAACTTCTACAAGTATGAGGTCCTTGTATGACAATATAATAAACTCTATAGAATATTCTCTTTTGGGCTTACCTCCGTCAGCTGGTTTGTGAGTTGAATTATCCAGATTTCCATTCCTTTTTTTAATTTGTATGTTGCCTGTTTCTCCTATTGGTAAAGCTGTGTATTCTTTATTTTGAGGGCTAATGTGTGCTTACAATATCTATGGTCTGTTGCAGCTGCTGCTGGCACAAACAAGGCTGCATCCAGTAGTGCAACCTTGAACACCAGGAAACTTGATGAAGATACTGAGAATTTGGCTCGTAAGTTAAACCGACACCTTTCAACTTAATTACTAAATGTTTCTATGAGAATACCACATATTTAGAGTATGTTTTGTTCTTGTAGTTGAAGTTATGCCTGCTTCCAATTGTTCTTTGTTGTCTTTGGTGTTCCCTTTATTCTCCTCTACATTATTTTGCTGGCACTATGCTAACTATTTTTGATGTTCCAGAAGCATACTTTCATCCATGACCGTGTTTACATTTTGCAAAATTTTGTAATTTCCTTGACCTCCCAATTAGTTAGACAAGAAGGATGCCTTCTAAGTTCTGTGAATTTGGCAATAAGTAATGCCCAAAATTTTGGGAAACACATCGACCCATCAAATGAAAATCATCCTTGAACTTTTTTCTGCATCTATTCTGCTTTATTCTGAAACATGTTACATAGGCTGCTATATTCATTTCTATTGGAAAATGTTTTATTCAACATCCACAATTCTTATGAATGTGATGTCTCGTTCTGGAAGTAGCTGTTAATAGCTTTATTTATGTGATCTCTCCTCTTTTATATGTGCTCGTTCTCACTCTGATAAAATCTCCTGATTTTGTTGTTTGAGATGTTTTGACTTCTGTCTCTGTTTCTACTCTTTATGTATGTGTTCTCATCCTTAGAAAATAATAACATTTTGTACCAGAACAAACTTATCCTTTCCTATGATAATATCCGCTGGTAATGTTTCATTTTTGACCTTGTTGTCAGATCAAAAGGTACCAACTGAACTGAAGAAAGCCATCATGCAAGCTCGACAAGACAAGAAGCTGACTCAGGCTCAACTTGCTCAGGTATACCACTTTCCTATCTCGCTCTTCCCCAACCGGCCCCCAAAAACTTAAAAAGAAAGTAGAAGGGGGTTAATGAACAGATTGACAGTACCAGCCACCAGATGTCTGATTTTCATAATCTGTGTGAAAATCGTTCTGATATTCCTTGTTGTTTTGCAGCTGATAAATGAGAAGCCTCAAATCATTCAGGAGTACGAGTCTGGAAAGGCAATTCCAAATCAACAGATCATATCTAAACTGGAGAGAGCTCTTGGTGCGAAACTTAGAGGAAAAAAATGAAGAGCCTTTTGGCTTCTCGAATCTATGTTCCAGTCCTAACTGTGGTCATGTACATGGATATCTTTTTCTGTTAGCCCTCGTTCTATAACCACTGTGGTACTTATGCCTGTGTATGGATTGATGGTTGTGGATTTCTTGGCTATCGGTGTTACTTCTGTGGAAAAATAAGGCGTTTATGCTTAAGCAAGGGATGTTGTCTTGTGCTTCCTGTTTGCTTTAGAGAAGGTTTTCAGTTCTCTGTGGTATGATGTTCCTGTCATTCTTCAGATCAGCCTTCGTTACTTTGAGATATAATGGGAGACATAATTGGCATATGGGGAATATGCAAAAGTATATCCCTTTGCAGTGTGGAATATAATTTGATGCTGCAATTTTATACTAATGGAAATGCTACCTCTTCTGTAAAAAAATAATTTGCATATGGCAAGGTTCCTGTGTTGATGTCATTCATTGTCTTTGATTTTCCATGCTTTCTTTGTGACTTTTGTCGACGCCCTACCTAAAACTACTAGCAGATAAAAAAATCTGCAAAGCCTGAATGACAAGTGTTTAAGCTTGTATGGTATGCGTGATAAGGTAGGATATCCCACCTCATTTAGTCCACATATCAAACGGCCCCAGAGATTAATGGTGGGTATAAATAAGTTTGCAAGTATCATCTTGCTTCACATAATTGACATGTAAAATTAGCAACTAGGGAGTAATTTGCTTCTCAAGTTTCCATCAAGATAAACCATTCCTTTTCGATCATTACAAATTAGAATGAAACGTAGAAACCATTATAAATATGAGCAGAGCACGTTTCGAGGAAATTGGTCCGAGTAGTACAGAGAACTCCACCATTGATCGAAGCTTTTGTTACATGATGTTGAAATTCCCATAAAGGTTAGATTACACTTGATTCCACATCTACTACATGACTAAATTATAAAAATATAGCATAAGCAGAGAACACTAGATTAAACAAAAAGTGTCACTTTGCACCCAAAGAAAAAAGCAAACTAAGAAGCATATTAGCAACAGTTTTAAGAAGAATCTATTCACAGGCCAATTTTGTACCAAAACTGGTCAAGCAAATTGCAAACGCTTGGAAGGCAGACAAAGGCTTCCTGTAGTCCATTGTAAAAATGTCATCTCCTACTTTCCCAAATTGGAGGATAACGGTATCCTCGTCACCTTTTCCACCAGGCTGGCTTTGGTCCATCGTTGCAACTAGCTGAAAGTTTTTCACAGATGCAACGGTGACCCTGCCATGGAAATTTAAACACCAACATTGCAAATGCTCATGCCACCGTGGAGCTTTATTTTTAAGAACTGTGGAGTTGGTTTCTGCGGAACCAGGCTGCTTCTTCTTTGGAGCATTCTGAGATTTGTCCATAACAGCTTCTCCAGGACAGGGGCACTTGAGTGAACAGATCATCCTTCTTGGTCCTCTTGACTTCAACAGGTTCAACTTATAGGAAACATGTCCCACTTCAAAATTACCAGCTGGTAATTGGGGACTAATCTGCTTACTTGCAAACCGTCGCAAAGACCGGCTGCTTGATGGCCTTGCCCCATTGTGTGGGGGTTGACTATCATATATGGTAAAATTGGTTCCAAGAAAGTCCGATCTGTCAGTTAGATTCAATGGCAGGGTCAGAACATGAAGGAACAAACAAGAATGAAGAAAAGAACACATCTTTTCTTCTCCCCTTATTCCGAGAAGGGAAAGACAGGTATTAGGGAGGGATATACAAAGTTAAAAGGAAAATTCAAGCTTTTGCAAGAGATAGGTGACACGGTATGCTTTTAGCGTATTATGTTTCCTATTGATGTATTTTAATGTTTGTTTCTCCAATAACGATATTGAACACAAGACAACGGAAAATCTAGTTATAAAAGTAGAGTAGTGAACAAAAAAAAGCTCCAACTAAAGCGTTCAATTTTCTAAACTCCTCTCAACGGCAGAAACCTTAACAACAAAGAAACAACATTAATGGGGCTATCTTTAAGAACTTTATCTGGGCTGCTAAATGAAAAGTACACGGCACACATTTCAAGGGGGATACAGTTACGTATTTCCAACATCATCAATTTTTGTACCCGTGATTGAACAGATTCCTTAATGGCAATCCGTAATAGGAATGAACAGATATTGTTTGTGGCAACCTTCTATTCAAGTAACAGTTTCATGGAAAACTAACTAGCCAAGAACATACAGATTGAAGTTGAACCTGTTTGCATGATTAGAAGCAGTACAATTGCATATAACCAAGGAAATTAATTCATTACAAAACATGGAGAACTATAGTGTTCTCCGTCGGATGGCAACAGAGATGGGTAAACTTCTAGATGCCAAACAATTTTAAGCTCAAGACTTGGATATCTTGACGTTGTAATACTTGAAAAAGAGAGAGGAAGAAATTACACCATGTTAGTTGATCTTTTTAAAGATAAAAAAAATCTGACAAAGTTCCACTAGGGATGCTATCAGCAATTGCCAGCCTAAAAATAATTCAGTTCACTCTGGAAATAGAAGTTACAAGACATAAGAAATTAGAAGGATTTCTATACAAGTTATAGCTTAGACATATAGCCAAAATTCATATCTTTTAAGGAGTTGCATTTCACTATGCCTGAATCATTTCTTGCTCCTTGCAAAATATTAATCAAGACACCACGTGAGGGACATCAAAAAGGCATGCAGATGATCTAAGATATGAATCATAAAGACTCTTTGGAATGTCACTTTTAGAAAAAAAAAAAATTTTAATGAAGCTACATACACTTTATGGTTCTTATTGAATAGCTAAATCACATATTATACTCAACAGTGACCTATGAAAAAGCAAATGAATTGCTGCTATTAATGAAACTACCATAATCTATCTCATCACATACTAGTATTATCTATGCTATGTATGTAAGTGAAGCACCCGTTACCAATGTGATACAAGCATGAAGAGCACAAAAAAAAGGTACAAGGTATTATCAAAGGTTCAAGTTGCGGATTGAAGACCTTTTGGAGCCTTTTTTTGAAGCCTTGTTCAAGTGAAGAAAGGAGGAGGGATCTTATACTCCATAGGCGCCTCTCATTAAGGGCATGATGGACTTTTTACACATTAAAATGACACTCCATGGGCGCCTTTCCTAAAGCCCTTCATTAAGGGCATTTGAGTCATTATCTTGTAATAGTATAAATAGACACCTTAGCTCTTATTTTCCTTAGTTTTGACATAATGAATTGAGTGACTTTTTAGATTGTAATCTTAGTGATAGATTGTAGTCTTCCTCTTCTCCTTAAGAGAGGGAAAACCGAAATTGAATATTGAATGCAATTGAAAGAGGATTTCACTTGTATTGGATATTGGGCAAGAAAGGTGTGCTTGAGGAAGTGTGAGTCCTTTGGGTCACCTAAGAGAGTGGTTTGATCTTACATTGGTGATGTGTGTTTGAAGGTTTGATACACCTTCTAGTGCTATTCATTGGTGGAAGTGAGGGTCTCTCTACTATCTTTACTTTATGCATCTCTTCTTCATCTCTTTTCTTCTATGTGTGTTGTTTTTCCTTTTGTGTGCTTGCTGATTTTTGCCTTCTAGTGCTTAATTTCGTGTTTTTGGTAGTCTTTAGGCTATCACAATGTATTTGAACTCACCAGCAATCATGTTAGAAGATTGCAAGGTAGACGGACCTTTCTTGCTACAAAATAGTTAACTTTGCCCCTCATAACAAACGACAAAATAACATTTTAAGTCTGTATCATGTTTCTGCCTTGATCTATATAAACTTCCTCATTTTTCAATTTTACGAAAACCTACCCGCTACCTACTGGTCTTATCTTGCCATATCTTCTTGTTGGATAATGTTGCTAAACTTTCTTCTCTGATTCCATTCTATCGCTGGCACCAAACACTCCCAATCACCACCTATTCTTGTAACATCTTCATCACAACTACTAAGTCTTGACACACCCTCTTCATTTTAGCACTTTTGACCACTAAGCAGCTCGCTCAACCCCTTCTGCTCAATAGCAACATACCAAATCACTAGACCTTTTAAAAAGAAGCCTAAGAACTTGGGTTCTAACCTGTGACCCCCAGAATATCTCACAGAAAAACAAGCTCCTTATCTAACAACAGAAGCACCGAGAAGAAAGAAATGTCAGACACTACTGAATCTCGTTGGGCATCTAGATTTTCTTTTATCATTTGACATCATATGAGTGGGTCATAATAAGTATGTACATGTTACTCTATACCACAACAAATATGCTTTATATATCCTGGGCATCTTTTCTTCGAATTTAGGTTATGTCTATCTCAGAGAACCAATATAACTAGTACTATAAGCCTTCAACTGCACTACACCGTGTTCTAGCCATGTCATTGTATATTTTTCTACATCAACATCTTGTCATCAAGCTACATATATGACATGTTGGCGAGAATTTTGATATTTCTGATCATTATGACTTTTGCCATACAAATCTACTTTAGTCCTTCAGACTCCAGTTAGCCCAACAAAGATAACCACATATTACCAAAAAGAATGCTTTCCACGCAGTTCATTTTAAGGGGTCAACAAGTTTTTACCTTAACTTCCCAACATAGGCCTTACTTCTCTGTGACAAATCATCTGCGTCAAGAGATATTACATATTCAATGTGAGCGCCGTTTCTGTATCTCCGGGCTGCTAAGAGAAATTTCCCCTGGTCCATTAATGCTGCCAAATATAAATACCAATAAATCAATTCAAGTCGGGAAATCTCTAACAAATAAGAGTAACATACTTTGACTGGTATTATTAAATGAAGCGTCAGACTCAAACCATCCTTCAAGATGATAACTTCCGTAAAATAGCAGTGAAAAATAGAATACAACTGTCTTTTATTACAAGGAGCCCTAATAACATGTTTAATTAAAATAAATAATCATGGTAATTTTTAATGTCGTGCTTATTAAGAAAGATCATGAAAACAGTGCATGTGTCTGTTGACTCTGTAAAAAAGTACATTGCAATTTCCTAGTGCTGTTAATTAGTAGTATAAAATTAAAATATTTAAGAGATTAAAACTGATTACGACAAATATTTTTATCAAAAAAAGAAAGATTATGAAAGATACCAAATCTTGACGAAATAAAGCTGAGAGCACGATAAAAATAGGTGCCAACATGTAGACAATAGACTATTAAGACTTCCATTGATAAGTCAATATATGAAAAGTTGAATAGTCAACGACGATATAAAGTCTAAACAAAAAAAACAGACCAAGTCAGTTGACCAGGAAAGATTCAAAAGTAATTTAAAGAGTATGATTATTAAGTTGCTAAGTAACCACCTAAACTACAGTCCCCACCAGCATTTTTCATAAAGTCAAACATCAATTACTGCAGGTAGCAGCCAATTTCCCAAGGCTAAGTTCCTGAAAATAATATTTGCCAAAGTAAGAACTCACAGGGAGAAAGAGCAAGATAGAGGTAAAAAGTTGAGTTCCTCTTGTCACGTTTGATGAAACATTGAATAGGAGAGTCTCGAGGCCCAGGCTGCAGTAGAAAATTGGAAAACGGAAGGCATCATTTACAACCGCATTAAAGACAATATTATATTATTAAAGATATAACAACAAGAATGAAGTACACTAAGCTCCTAATTACCTACATTTTATACAGATAATCAAGCTACGATATTTCTTGCAGCTGAAATTATCACTAAAACCAACCCAGTATTCAAAAAGATCAGTAAAAATATTTCCTTTTTTTATTCCATGGCGTGGGGTTGCTTCTTCTATTGGAACAATTAGTGGTGCCCATTTTGCACATACGGAAAATTGTGTTTAAAGAGTTGATCAAATTGAGAATGGAAGAAATTGGTCTAGACTAACACATATCCAACAGGGACAATCCGAATTAAGAAGGCTCATAAAGAACTCCTCATTGTATTTCCAGCTCAAAAACCACAAGTTCACTGGACTACAAAACTACAATCGATCAACTATGTCTTGACCCTTAGTTTAGTCCGTTATGTAAAAAAGTGCATCCCGGTGCACTAAGCTCCCGCTATGCACAGAGTCCAAAGAATAGCCGAACCACAAAGGCCTATTGTACGTAGCCGTACCCTGCATTTCTGCAGACAGTTATACGAATCCTCTATTTCTATTCCTCTCTAATCAGGCCTATTTCACATTTTCACTCCCACCCAAAATTTCTAATTCCAGAATTTTCCTTCTTTAAATTTCTTCAGTGTTTCACTAATCAAAACACCATTGCAATAAAGCTTATACAACAAAGAGAACAGTACAAAAACATAACAAATTTACGGAACCAATTTTTCTTCTTTTGATGACCATAGTGTCCGGGCCATCTTTCCCACACCTCAACTAGTTCCACGGGATACCTGCCACCTCCCACCAGCAGCATATACATTGTAAATTCTGTCAACTAAGGCTATAACATATGGGACAAAATCACCTAGTGTTTTCATCTATTCCTCACAAAGTAGCAAAGAATAAAGCTCAAACGACCTCAAATTACGCCCTTTTAACCTCCAATTTATGAAGAATCACAAAAAGTACCAAAAAATTTATTTTAAATTCCCTCTTAAAACAACAAAAATTGAGAATTTCCTTTTTCTTTTAGCTATTTACACCTCTTCATTCCACGGAACAACAGGTACCGGATAATTCTATCCACCAAGGCTAGGGAACATGTAAAGAAATCACCTAGTGTTTTCTTCTATTCCTCCAATAAGGCTCAAATTAACTAAATTTATACTCTTTGAACCTCCAATTAATGAAAATCACAAAATTACCAAATTGAACAAAAAAATTGAAAAAAATAGCAATTTTCACCTGTTTAAGGCAAGAAGGAAAGGTAATTTTTCCATTCTGAAGAGCTGACTCAACAACATCTTCAGTAACTTGTCTCCATCTCTTGCAAACACATCCACAAGCGACGACGTTTTGACGAAGCGGCCAACTCTCCTCACTAGCTTCCACTCGCTTTATAATCTCTCCTAACAACTCCGGCAACATATTCGACCACGAAGACGTCTCATCACCTCCGTCTCCGGCGCCGGAATCGAATTCAACGGCGCCGTTTTTGTCCACGTCATCGTTTATAGAAGTTTCTGGAAGCTTGAATCCTTTGAATGATTTGGAAAATGTAAATGATTTACTTATGATTCTTCTTGAGGAAAGAAACGAACGACGCAGTGACATTTTTGAATTTTTTAAATATTTCTTTTCTTTTTTCTGTTTATGTGAAACTGTAAAAGAGAGTGTGAAGGAGAGAGAATAATGAAGAAGAGTGGAGAAAATTTTTGTGTTTGATGGAAAGGGGAACGATAGAGTTAACTGGCTGTCAGTTTTTAACGTTAACATCACCTGCCGACGTGTCATGTGCAACTAGATTTGGTTCATTTGGATTTGATTTATTTAAAAATAATAATATAATATAATAATTTTGATATGGCAGAAAAGTTTTGGAGGGCAAGTTGTAAGATTTTAAAAGATATGTACTTGGTTTCGAAAAAATGAGCTAAAATTTTGTGGTGCTAAACTAAAATTATGTTAGATATAATAATTTTTTTTTTTAATCTTATTATCTTACACATGTAATATGAAAAGTTGAAATTAAAATATTATAAAAAAGTATCACAATCGAATTTACGAGTCATGATGACACCTACTAAATTTCACAAGTACGTAAGTCAAATCGTAACCTGAAGCTAAATACAATGGGTTAATTTGTTGAAAAATGTCCAACTTAGGCGGAAATTAATAACACAACTTATAAACAAGAAAAAACAATTTAAATTGATAAAGACAGTCAATACAAGATACCATCTCATAACGTGATAGAGTCAGTACAAGAGCATCTAATAGTAATACAACTCAAAGATTTAGAATAGTCAACAATATCTGTCTCGATAACAAAAGACTGAATATCAAAAGATAGAAGAAAATAGGTGACTCCGACTCTAAGAGCTCACTCTATCTCCGGACAATCAACACAACATGATCAAAGATCAACGGCGACAGTTAGTACTCGAATCTGCATAAAAAAAGTACAGAAGTGTAGTATGAATACCAAAACAAAGGGTACTCAGTAGACATCATTGGCCACTGAGCTAAATCATGATATAAGTATGATAAAGTGCAATATATTATAAACTAAACCAAGATACAGAAACGAACTTGAATCATCTCCAACATCATTGTACATAATAAGTAATTTAACTGAAAAACTATATAACATAAGGCATCAACACATGCCAACATCGTCGTGCATAGTAAATAAGTAATTCGAAATAATAACGTATCATAAAGTATCAACACAAGCAAACATTACTACAAAATTCAACCATACGTCAATTAGTGCAGAAAGTAAATAACTCATCACGGACCCCCATATGCCCGGAGAGTACAATCAAAGGTAAAATAATGCAAGCATCCATCATTTACAACTAACCATCATCGTTATTTAACCGATAATTCACAATTTACCATCACTCAATAATTTTACCATCAAATAACAACCTGATCATCGCTTATTCTCTAGTCACCATTTATCAACTAGCCATCTCTTATTCACTAATTCATTTAACCGCTAGTCAACGTACAACCACTAGTAATCATTTATCAGCTAACATTATTTGTTAACTAACCACCATTTATCAATTAGACAACATTCTTCACTAATTTTTATTTATCACTAATCATTAATTATCACTAACTAACAATCATCACTAATCATCAACTATCATTCCTTATAATCAATCATTTACCGCTTTCGCGAAATATAGTCGGCATCCCTAACATTAATATCATACCTACTATGTATAAGCATATATATATATATATAGTAATCATATCATAATAAATAGCCGGACTCGAATCGATAAATGTACACATAGGTACATTAATATAATCAACCTCCGAACTTGTCGATTATCAATGTATCATTATAATCATCCTCCGACCTTGTCGGGTATATATATCATCATCATAATCATTCTTCGGCCTTGTCGTATATATATATATGTGTGTGTGTGTGTGTGTGCGCGCGCATGTATATCATCATAATTATCCTCTGATGGATTTTTAAGCTCGATGTGGGAAGTGGAGGTTCTGGAGACAAGCTACCTGAGTCATATAACCGCCATATATATATATACTCAAATCGATAACCACATCATCATGTCGATGGCATAATCAATAACATAAGTGCTAATATAGTCAAGCATCATGATTTTTAGCATAATTAATAAATAACACAATTGCTAATATTGTCAGTAAAAATATTTTCTAGCATGATTACTAACATAACCGATTAGCATGATCAGAACCATAAACATTAATATAGACAATAACTTATCAATAACATAGTTAATGGTTTACCATTCATCATAATCAAGGGCCTATTCAATAGCATGTGCAATAGCTTATCATGAGCTTACTCAAAAGTTATTCATAGCATAACCAATCACTTATTATAGCATAATCAGTGTTTCATCGTAACATAATCGACAATTCATAAATTAGTCCATGAAAAATTCCTCTAATGTCATTATCACCATGACCATCAAGTGCCGAGGTTCCTCAATTTCGCCTCAAAGGGCATTCTCTAGGTATTTAACAAGCGTATAAGGGTTTCAAGAGACTAATCATCAATCTTGACTTAAGGTGAGTCAAAGAGTCCACTTCTAAATCCCCGAAATACATTCTAAGACAAGTTTTACCCCGGACTAGGCTAAGATATTTAAATCCATTCTTAGATGTTAAGTAAGCCACAAATAGTCCTACGGTAGAGGTCCTTCTCAATTACTATAACTAGGCTAAAATAATAACTAAGGCAACCTCTCTCAGCGTAAGAAATTAAGGTCAATCTTACCCTAAGCATGAGTGACTAAGGCACTCTCACCTATCTAGAGTAATCTAGGGTATTTTTATTTTAAACATGAGACATGAAGTCTAAAAATTTAAGATTAGCTCGAGAGTGAAATTAATAAAGTGTTTGCTTTTAAACCCCTAAAATATTGATCATTCAAAATTTTTTGACAATGAATATGATGATTTTATTTTTATTTAACACTTATTTAAGATTGTACAAGAAAAAAAGTTCAAAATTTTGTATTAAAAAAGAAAGAAATTTATTTATTTATTGTCAAAAATATTTTAGAACTTTCAATTAAATGACTTATATTTTCATATTAATAAATAGAGTTTTTATCATAACATCTAAGATTATGTATGATAAACACAGGACTAACATCTTATTACTCTATAATTACTCCATATTTTTATTTACTAGGTGAGTTTAACCAAAAACAATTATGTCATTTAAATGCATTAAATTTAACAAATGTAAAAGTATAAAGGCAATTATAAATTATCTTTTAACGTACATTTGTATATACCGAAGGTGCTCTGTTAAAAATTTGATTTATGTCATTAATTTTATTGAAATATTGTATTGGAGAATTTTTTTTATTGAAAATGACTACACCGTTAATCATAGGATTATGGTTCGCCGTTTTCGAAAGTCAGATTTGTTGAACTTAACAAAAACTTGTTGGCTTTAATCTTGTGTCCATCACAAATAAAATCAACTAGATCCACCACATACAAAATACGTCTTATTCTTCTATTTTCTCCCTTAAATTAAACTTATTAAAGAGTCAACTATCTTCTCTATTTATTAAAGAGTCAATTATCTCCTCAATTGCAGATTTATTTTCTCCCTTAAATTAAGCAAACTTATTAAAGAGTCAACTATCTCCTCAATTGCAGATTTATTTTCTCCCTTAAATTAAACTTATTAAAGAGTCAGCTATCTCCTCAATTGCAGATTTTTATTTATTTAAAAAGTTTATTTCATGCACTGCAACTAAGTTACTGTTGAAAATATAAAATTTTCTTAAGAAGAAAAAGTATGTTGTTGAATGTTACAAAAACGTTTCTTGTAAAAATTTCTCTGTAAAAATTATGATACATCTTTTTAGAAGTTGAAGAAGTGGATTAAAATAGAATGGTATAAATCTAAGATAAAATACACAATCTTTTATTGAAAAAGACACATTTTTATTAAATACTTACCATTAATAATTTAATTTAAATAAAATTCAATAGCTATTACTATTCAGCTTCCACAAGGAAAACTAAAAACTTATATTATAGATACAAACAAGTTACTAAAGAGCAAGCTGCCACTTTATCTGGTCTGGCCTTTGAAATCCATATGTAGCACAATCTCTTCAAAGTAGCACAATCTCTTCAAAACAAAAAGAGTAAGCTGCCACTTTATCCTGGTCTGCCCTTTGAAATCCATATGTAGCACAATCTCTTCAAAACAATGACAGCTCTTGTTCTTATCTCTCTAAGATTAGCTTGACAAATACTTGTAACAAGCTTAACTATTCCTTCTCTTTGCCTTTCCATTAAACATGTCTATTTCAACTCTATTTTCCAATCTTGGAAACACGTCTATTTCAACTCTATTTTCCAATCTTGGAAACACCTTCAGAGCTCTAGCCATAGATATAAGGCAAACAACATAAATTACGATATTTGCATAATTATTGAAGATCTCAATTTTGATTTGTCGAGATACATAATTAATTTTCGATACATCCAATAAAAATATATTTTTTCATTGTAAAGATACATAATTAGCTCCCAATATATTTTTTGCGATTTTGGGTCTGTCGAGATACATAATTTATCTTCCGATACATCCAATGAAGATACATAATTAATTGAGATTTTTATAATTACTTTGTAACGATAAAAATTTATGTAAATATAATAAGTTAAGATTTATATCTATGTTATTTTTTGTATATATAATCTGCTCCATAATGCTGTGTATAAGAGGTTGAAAGTTTCCAATTCAAACTTTAATAGTCTTTCCACTGTTGCTAATCTTTGATGGACAACTAGCCATAATATGAACTTAATTGTTCTTCATTCAACTTGAAAACATCGTGGTAGTAAATAGTAATATAGTGTACACTATATATAGTAAAAGATTCAAAATTTTGTGTAAAAGAAAGAATTATATTTAGAGTCGATCAGATAATATTTTTTTTTATTTATAAATAGATTTTAGATTTGTTGAACTTGTATAATTATCGAAATAAATCATGTTGATTTTTGACAATAAAACAACAGAATTTATATAATTGTTTATTTCGAATTATGGTGTATGCATGTGTTGTCTCGTAAAGACTTTTCTTATTGAAAGTAACTTTTCAACTTTTAGTGAGAGTCTTCGTACTAGATAATATATTATTCTGTAAATGAATTTTACATATCAGATAATCAAATTAAAAGAAATATTATAAAATATTTTTAATTGAGTTTTTAAAATAAATACTTTCTTCGTCTCGTATTAGTTGATTATCTTATTAAAAATAATTATTCTATATTGGTTGGTCACCTTATCAAATCAAGAAAGTAATAATTAATTTTTTTTTAATAATACCATAATTAATTCTTATTGAAAGTGTTTATATTTGTTTGTAAAGTTTTAAATTTTTTTTTTAAGAAGTGAATTAATAAAATTATTTATTATTTTTTAATTATCGTATAAAATGAAATGTGTCTAATTGGATGGGGAATAAATAATCTGTCTTGTAAACAGATAAGTATGGTAGGTAATTTTGTCTTGTTACTTTAACTCACATGTCAGATTAGTGGGTTATGGTTAGTTTATTTATTGCTTTATTTAAAATAAAGAAAAAGACTTCTTCTTGTTTGACTCTGTTTTTTTTCTTGTTTGAGTATAAATGATACGGTCAAAATTAGACGGCTCAATCTCTCAAAATTGATTAATTGATTAATTGATTCTTTTTTTTTTTCAAGATTTAAATTTAAATTTGGAAGTGTATTTATGTATAAATTAAAAATAAATAAATTATACATTAAAATTATATAATAAATATAAATTATAATAATGAAAAAAATAAAAATATATCTTAAAATTTTTAATTAAAAATTAATTTATTTGAATCTAAAAAAACAAAAAAGTATCATGTAATTAGATGGAGGGAGTAATATTTTTGAATTTTTTAAATATTTTTTTTTTGTTTATGTGAAACTGTAAAAGAGAGTGTGAAGGAGAGAGAATAATGGAGAAGAGTGGAGAAATAAAAGATAGTATGATACACGCTTTAATATACGTTGTGATGTAATTTTAAAATGAAATATTTACAAATCTTAACTGATACATCATCAAAAATATTTAGGAGTTGTTTGGTATATAGATTAAATTATCTTGAGATTATAGTTCTTAAATTATAATCCTGAAACTAATTTATTTCATGTAAGATATGGGATAAAATAATTTCAAGTTGGATGGAATAAAGTGGGATATCCAAGATTAAGTCTGTGATAAAATTATTCCATATTTGATAGATGAAATAAATCTTATCTCAAACTTAATCTTTAAATATCCATTTTATCCCGCATACCAAATAACCCTAATGGACGAGCAAAACGTTGCATTGCGAAAAATCTTGATGGTTGTTATCACTTGAGTACTTGCACATATCACAACTTTGGGGCATATTGTTCAAAACTCAAGCCTTTCAAATAATTTTCTTTTTTGCTTCAAAATTAATTCAAACAAATTCTAAATTTGATATCCAACATCGTAATGTCAACTCCAACAATTTTCAATGATTAGAATTGACTTAACCCATCAAAAATCAATCTTAATCAATATCTATCATCTTCATAATCAAGTTCAACAAAACCCCAATAATTATATTGCTCAATTTTTCTTAACCAAACATTAAAATTTCAATTTTAAGTGTCCCCTATACAACTTTTTTCTCCTGTTTTCTATGTTTGTTGATGATTCTTTAAGTCACAATTATAATATTCACGCCCCCTTACCCCTAGAAGATTTTAAGATGTGCACTGTTTAAAACTGGCTAGAGGTGTGAGACTCTGGTTATGGATGGTTTTAGACGGGTCAGAGGTAGATCGAAGATATATTGGAGGGAGGTGATTAGGCATGATATGGAGCAATTACAGCTTACAGAGGACATGACCCTTGATAGGAAGGTG
The DNA here is from genome assembly GCA_030864215.1 of Capsicum pubescens. Lineage (NCBI taxonomy): Eukaryota > Viridiplantae > Streptophyta > Magnoliopsida > Solanales > Solanaceae > Capsicum > Capsicum pubescens. The sequence continues at coordinate 348,385,968 of CM061544.1, read as the reverse complement.
TGGAGGACGCGGATTAGGGTAGAGGGTTAGGGGGTGGGAGCGCGACGGTAGTAATAGGGGAGTGCTCCTTTGGGTCTGGAGTTTTTGGTTCGTAGTGTTGGGGCTGTAGTTTTTGGGGTTAGTGGTGTTGGCTTTTTTGCATCCCGTACTAGTTTATTATGCACTTATCTTTTGTGTGTGTTATACTGTTAGTTTGTTTTGTGTACCATACTAGTTTGTATCCGCTTACTTTTTGTATTGTATTTGTTATACTGTTATTGGTCCTAAGCTGGGGGTCTATCGGAAACAACCTCTCTACTTCTCTTGAGGTAGTGGTATGATCTGCGTACACTCTACCCTCCCCAGACCCCACTAAGTGGGAATACACTGGGTATGTTGTTGTTGTTGCACTTTTTAAAACCAAACCATACATAAACAATTATGGTTTAAGAAGGGAAACTTGGATGGTTTTGGAACACATGTTTATTTTTAGGTATTTTTCCCATTTACTTATTATTATTTGCTTTCAACATAAGTATGATCAACAACTAATTTCCCTTGGAATAGGAAAATTTTGTTATTTTAGCCCTATATTTTATGATACAAGGAACATACTTCCACCAAATATATGCTATTTTTCGTCCTACGTTATTGGAAATTCTTTTTTAAACATTAATAGATCAGTTGGTCATCAACTTGATTGAGTATCTGAACTTTCGTTGTTGATGAGGATTCTATTCCCCACCCTATATAATCTCTTCCCATTTTCTAGTCTCTTACTCCTAATTTCTTTTCTAAAAAAAGAAAATAAGTTTGATATAACGACATTGACTAAAAAGGATATTAAGTTCGATGTGATCAACTTTGACTAAGAAAGATTAATTGAGGAGATTCGATAATAAATCTCCCATGTAGAAAACTACTCACTCAACCAACTAAGCCAAGCATCCAAGCATGTTTCTTTTTCACTTCCTTCACATAGTACTGGAAAAAAAATATCAAATTTTCTTCACAACCATCCAAATATTAACTAACTGTTATAAATGTATTTACATTATAGTGAATGTCTATCAAGATGTAATAAGATCTAGTTGATATCTATGAGGATTTGATGTATTTGTCTTTTAGTGTGAAACTAGGGTCAAATTCCCCCTATAGATAGAAGAGTTTCCTTCATGGTAAATCATCCCTCAAGAGAATCCCTTAAGAGAAGAAATAAGATCACTCTCTCTATTCTTTCTACTCTTCTTCTTTATTCTTTATTAATTTATAACACGTTATCAGCACGGGGCTCTACTATCTCAAAGCTAAGGTATTATTTCTTTCTCTCTAATCTATGGCTATTAGCACGAGATTAGTACAATCGGCAACCTGCCAATAAATGGACTCGTTAGAATATTACTTAGTTAGACGACTAATTAAAAATAAAGTCATCAGGATAATCACTTATGCATATATATTTATAAATCGATTTGGATCTTAACAAGATTATCGGTTTTATTATTTTAGGATTCATGTGTAAGTTGCATACAACATGCATACTATTACTATTTTCTAATAGTAAAGGTAAATATATTATTGACATGTCCTAATTCTTATTGTTAATAATAGATACTGCTTATATATTATGTTTGTAAAATATATTCTACAATAATATTATAAATTGGATACATCATGTTTGTTATACTTGGATTCCCGAGGAGTTAGAAAATAGTATACGGCCACTGCTAGTGGTATTTTTTATAATTGTCTTATGAATAAATTCGTTTAAGGTTACAATCATAAAAAATGGTTTAATTTTACCGTGGATTCTTGTCATATCACACTAAGATTGTAAGATATTGAGTTAAAGTTTTGATGCACCATGATGATAAGGTGTTGGGTTCAAGTCCCATCGATATATGCCTAAGACGCCTTTATATGGATAAGATATTGAGTTTGAATCTCAATATACCATACTGATGATATTATGATGGCTAAGGCAAAATTACGGGTATTGGGTGAAAAGTCATGTAATTCGACCCATTGAATATGCTCCATTCAATGAAGTGAATGTGGTAGCACTATATGATACAACTTACTTCATTCTTGAGGTGTATATGGTAACAGTGCATTATATGTCTGAAAGAAGATAAGTGATTGAATGCACGAATATACGCGTGAAGGGACAATATGATAATGATCATCAAAAGTGATGATATTTTCACACGCATATTATGATCATAAGATATGTTAGAGAAAAATTCTCGTAATCATATGTATGCCTCAATTTGTTCTTGTAATAGCAATATCTTGAAAGAGGTTATAAGCTATCATAATTTGATAGACTTAAGACACGATTATATTTTATTCTTGGGGAATGAGAAACTTATTAATGCAAACGTGCACTTGATTGTGATGGTATCATAACTCACTTCCGAATGAGGCGGAATAACTTAGAAGGGTTATTTTGAAATCTACTTCTAAAGTAGTAAATCTGAAATTTATTCATGAAATAGTAAATCTGAAATTTACTAAAGAAAAAGGTACATGCCATGGTAAACTTGGAGTTTGCTAGAATAAAAGTTCATAAATTGACATGAACGATTCCGACATCTCAAAGATGTGTATACTGACTATTGAACATATATTGAAGAATTCAAAAATTCTTCATGAACTTTAATGTTGCTTGTTCTCATGAGAAGTTTGTTGGACCAACTATTTTTGGGATTGGATCCCTTAAAATCTGAAAAGTATAAAAGGTGAAAAAGGACCCATTCACTTATTATGTGATATGTTGAAAAAAATGCATCAATAAGATAATCACATGTACATTCATTGTCAAGCTGCAGTTTGACATTCATAAAGTTACTTGCTCAATAAAATTGAGTTAAGAATATAATTTTTAGATTGTATAACCAAAATAATTCATCTTGATGATGATGATTTAGCATTGAATGCCTTCCATAAATAGTTGAACCATTACTAATGAGAACAAAATTTCATGTATTGGTATGAAATATGATATATTGCATACAATAACATTTGTATGCATTAGACTAATAAATTATGATTATTTCTTCCCTCTCAATTGGTTCAAGGCCAGGAACCAATTATTCCATCTAATAATTTTGATGTGCGGTATACGATTAATGAATGTACCATGATGCACAAAGATGGATCCATCAAAGAAGATGGAGGATGTATGTTAGCTTTCCTAACATAAGGGGGAGATTATAAGCAACTATGAAATATATTAGGAATTATCATCGGATCCTCATTCAAAAGATAATTCAAGTCAAATGCCGAAAACATCTCATATTAAGCTGCAAGTGCTCCTATTTTATGTTCCTAAAGGATAAAGTCTATGCATGCGTGAGGCGTGGTAGACCAATCGGTTCCAAATAAAATAATTCTTAAAAAGAATAAGGAGCAAATAATCATGATAAGAAGGCAATGTGCTCTTGAAGAGCCTACGACATAACACTTCATGAAACCTTATGAGAGGTTTAGGTACCTGAAAATAATGAAGTGATGAGATCTCAAAATGTTATGTCACATTGTGAACCGATACTAAATTATATATCATCAATATCTTTGACACAATATTGATGCAATATTGTGAAAGATTACGAGGATCTTAATTCTACGTTAATTTAAGCATGCTGATGTAGAAACATTTATCAAGTGACATGAAAGGATGCATCTTGATAAGTATTAAACTTATTTGATTTGCAGTCCAGATATTTGAAGATGTCACTCATGAAATGTTGAATATTGTCACTTGACAAAACTTATGTGAAAAACTTTTAAGGATTCAAAATGCTTGAAGCATATAAAAGTTTCTGGGAAACTTATTTATAATCCTTATATTATATAAGCTTATTGCTTGAACATCATTGAAACTCTTAGAGAGTTTTCAAAGCAATAGATTATTTGCTGAAATTCGAAATATATCGAATTGGATTGGTTATGAAGTACCATATCTTAGTGCAATTGATGCACTCGTGTACCTTGCAAATACTACAAGGCCTATAGCCTTTTCAGTCAATTTGATAGCAAGGTATATTTCTGCTCCTACTATAGACATCAAAATAGGATAAAACACATGAGCTTGTTTTATTCTAAAGATTGCAATCCCGATCTTATTGGTCATGTTGATTTTGGGTACTTATCTGACCTACATAAAGATCGATCTCAAATAGACTATGGGTTCATATATGGTGGTACAACAATATCTTGGAGATATACAAAGCAGTCTATCGTAGTCACTTCATCGAATCATGCTGAGATAATAGCTATTCATGAAGCAAGTCGAGAATGTGTATGGTTGAGGTCCATGATACATCTCATTCGAGAAAAATATGGTGTGACATATGACAATCTACCCACAATTTTATACGAAGATAATGCATCATGCATAGCACATCTTGATGGAGGATTCATAAAAGGAGATAGAACGAAGCATACTTCATCAAAACTTTTCTACATACATGAGCTCCAAAAGAATGGTGATATTAACGTGCAACGGATTCGTTCAAGTGATAATGTGACTGTTTTATTCACCAAGTCTCCTTCAATTGCAACTTTCAAGAAGATGGTGTACAAGATCGGGATGCAAAGGTTTAAGGATGTTCTCATTAGGGGGAGTTAATACGCGTTGTACTCTTTTTCCCTTACGAGGTTTTGTCCCACTGGGTTTTCCTTGTAAGGTTTTTAATAAGGCAGTCGATATGCGTATTGTTAGAAATGTGTACTCTTTTTCCTTCACTAGATTTTTTTTCTACTGAATTTTTTCTAGTAAGGTTTTAACGAGGCACATTATCTATCTAGACATTCAAGGGGGAGTGCTATAAATGTATTTACATTATAGTGAATGTCTATCAAGATGTAATAAGATCTAGTTGATATCTATCCGGATTTGATGTATTTGTCTTTTAGTGTGAAATTAGGGTCAAATTCCCCCTATAAATAGAAGGGCTTCTTTCATTGTAAATCATCCATCAAGAGAATCCCTTAACAAAAGAAATAAGAATCACTCTCTTTATTCTCTCAGCTCTTCTTCTTTATTCTTTCTTGTTTTATAACACTAACTTTGTTATTCGTTAATTTTTTTTTTGTTTAATGTTATAATTGCGTCATTAGGAAAATATTTCATTTTTCGTCCATTTAACTCTTAATTAATACTTAGAACTCTATTTTTTTTTTGCAGAAATTGAACACGTAAGGACGTCGCCCATTTTATGTTTGAGGTTCGTCAATAACAAATGTAATCTTCTCTTCTATAATATAAGGAGTAATCTAGTGAAGTATAAGGTATAATAATTTCAAAATAAAATTCAAGATTATTTTATCTTGTGTTTGGTTTGAGGTATTCGTTAATCTCGAGATTATTTATTCCATCATTTATATCATATTGATGAGATAACTTATTCCATATACATGGCACAATAACTTATCTTAAAATAACTAATTTGAAATAATTAATTTCAAAATAACTTGTTCCAACTAAACCACCCCTGGATATACAAGTAGAATTTTCTGTTCCTTAATCTGCATTTTTATCATTGGGCCATGTAAATGTGCAATACAAGCAAATGACGACTGGGCTCATGGGCCGAAAATTCATCGTGATTTAAAGTGCGTTCGTCTTTAATTTGCACTTTTGGCCCTATTTCGTGTTCATCTTTAATTTATGCTACCGATGATAATGATTTTTTCAGCAAACATAAATTTATATTTCATATTACAGTATAATAAGTTATGTCTGGATATGATTTCTAATTCTAAAGAACTTATACCTTATTAGATACAATTGGGAGTGCTAAAAGTCAAATATTAAAGACCAATCTATTTTAGAAGTAAAGTGACGGAATTTGGTATGGGTTAGTCAATTTTTTCATCCACTTCATCTTCAGCAATCACTTAAAATGTTGTTTATTTTTCGAGGAAAATAACATAAACATACACCTTAACTTATTATATTTGTATAAATTTTTATTTTTACAAAATCTACAATTTATATCTATATCTTTAATATATTAAAAGTATAAAAACCCTTAAAAAAGTGATTTAAACTTTGTTGCCCTTCATTAAAATACTCAGCAATAGATAAAATCATTTTTTCTTTTACACTTTTTTTTCTTCAAGATTCAAGATATTTATTTTTCCTTCAAAATTTAATTGCATAACATGAAAATTTAAATATTTATTTTTTCTTCGACATCTATATTGATTCTTCTTCTACTTTATTGTTTTTCCTTCGCTATCGATATTTGTTCTGCTTATACTTTATTATAATTTTTTTTGTTATAAGTAATTGTGTTATATTATTATACTCATATATAATATAGCTTTATTATTTAGAATATGTTTCAGTGCATCAAGATTAATATAATTTTAACTTTTGATATTAGTAGTGAAATTTTATTCACCATGTTTAATTTACTCCTTAATTGTTAATGTGATGATGAATTATCATTATATTAATTTGAGATTTTTGTAGGAACCTGCAAATTTTAAAATCCGCTCTACGTTTATATAAACATATCCATGTTTATATAGATAATTATACTTGTGACTACTTAAATATATTAAGTAGGAATCGATAATTGTAGAGGCATCAAATCTCAAAGTATATTGTTAATCGACGAAAAAACTTTATAAAGAAGGGTACATAAAACCTTACATCCCACGATAAATATGTTATATTTATACATTCAAAAAATAATTCAATTATTGTATCTGTATAATAATATTAATTTCCTCTATTTAAATAGATATTGCATTTCGTGTAACATTATTAAGTTTTTTCTAAATAAATTCTTCTTCTTCTTATTATATATTAAGTAACGCAATATACACGTGTAAAGCACGTACAATGAACTAGTAATTACAAAAATTTCAACTAATTATTAAAAGCTAATTATGTATCTCAATAGATTTAAAATTAAAAATAATATATTAAAAATTATTTATATATCTTTACCCTCCCCAGAACCTATTAGACGGAAATACATTATGTTGTTGTAAACTCAAAATCATCAAAATTTTTGTTGTTTGCTCCCCTTTTCTTTATCAAATTTAGGATTCTAAGATCCTACTCCATACGTTCCTAAATATATATTGTCCTTAATAAAAATAGATATTATATAATACTTATTATTTTTACAAAATTAAAATATAATTAATTATTTATTTATTTTTATCTTTATCCTTAATAAAAATAGGAAGAGATATTAATAAATTGCTATTACTAATAAAGTTCAGGCTTTATACAATGTACAAATTTGATTCCCTATTTTATCTTTCAATGCCGCATTAATATGGGCAACAAAGTAAAGAAATTTCAGCACACTAATTTAACATATGCTGAAGTTTTATTTGTAAATTTAAAATTTTAGCAAGCTATGCTAAGTGCTAACCTGCTATAATTTCAGGTGGAGTTATCGAACTCCAAAATCCTATAATTTTTTTTCTTTTTGCGTGCCTTAATGAAGTTGTATTTTTAATTAAATTTTATAGTATTTCTATAAGGATGAAGGTTTGAATATGTTTAAGAAATGATTTATATACCCTAACAAAGTTTTTATCTCTTTTTAAACTTATTGATTACATATTTAAGCTCCAAAACATATTAATAAAAAATATGATCATAATATTTTTAAAAATTTAAACATACACTTAGGAACAAAACCACAGTTACTCCTTCTATTTCTCCTCTTAAATAAGTGATTCTTTTAACTTGACATATTTTTTAATAAACTATTCACTAAAACAAAATTTCAATTAACTCTACCAACATACCCTAATAAATTTTTCCATCTCTTTTTAAATCTACGTTCATTACTAAATTTAAAGTCGAGAACATATTAAAAAGTTTAAAAACTTAAACACACACTTATACACTTATTTAGAAAGTGTGTGTGACGATCCAAAAAAAAAAACAAAAAATTATAGAAGAATAGAGGAAGTAGTATGTCCAAGCAATGAGTAGAGACAAAAAGAAAAAAGAGAGGGAGTAGCAACTAGCAATTCTTAAAACATTTTTTTCCAATAAAATACATTCTGATCAGTTGATACAAAACTCAACTCTCAACACAAGTACCCTACTCCCTAGCTTGCAATTATAGGTTGCACAATTACTCACCTTGTTACCCCTCTTCAGCATGACACGTCTTCATGTTGTGGCAATCTGCATGTCACCAATTGCTTATTACCTTAACACCTGTCATACTCACTCAAGTCCACTTGCAACACAAAATTCCAAAAACACCAAAAAAAGAGCCCAACCAATTTCTCACAATCTGGTAACCCAAAAAAGTCACTTGCATGATGAATCGAGGTGAGGAAAATATTTAGGGATTCTCTCTTTGAAGATCATGATTGATTCCCCATCTACGTATACCAAACTGCAAATGTGCTGAAGCTGTTAGAAATTCCACAGCTTGTTGTGCAGTCAATAGTTCTACCAAATTCTCTAGTGTCTTCATCCTTAGTTTATCTGCCTTGTCTAGAATCTCTGCTAGCTTTTCCATCTTTGCATCCATATTGTCTCCCATCAACCCAATTATCTCACTTGCACCATCCTGCATGAATGACAAATTCAACATGTTATTTGTAGTACATAGTACACTAAAATTGATGATTCATATTAGTTAGATCCCAAGTATTAGAGACTAAATAGTATGCACGACTGTGTGTTGTAAGTGACAGAGTGGCCTCACTCTTAACTCTCATCAATTGAGATTCAATTCAACTAGCCATCATTGAGGTCTAGTTAATTAAATCTCAAGTATTTTGATACTCAATACACTAGACTGAGTATATTGTAAGTGATAGAGTGACCTTACTCTCGAGATTCAGCTAAGCTATCAATTTTTTTTTAAGAAAAAGGAGAGGGATGAAGACCACGTGCCTGCCAATCAGACAATTCATCAGTAATAGCATTTTCTTCCTGAACAGCTTCACACTGAAGTTCACTAACTCTAGCTAGTTGATCAGGTGACAGATCTCCGAGGTCTCCATAACGGAGGCCTCGGAGAATCTCAATAATATGAGACTCAAACAAAATGCTTGATTCAGTATAAATAAGGTGGTAAGCAGTTGTTGGTCTCCATCCTGCAATCCAATGAAGTGATCTTTCTAGAGAGGTAGCCCATGGTGCAGCAAAAATTGTGAGAATATCATTTTTTGCAGCTGAAGATTTTACTCTGTAGAATTCATGATAATGTGACATGACTTTTTGGACAAGCTGTTGGTATAACTCATGTTGTTGGTCATTGGTGGGTGGTCTTGGTACTTGGCTTAGTTGACGTACCACATCTTTTAATTGATCATACCATGTTTGGTAGAAACGTTGGAAGCTCATTCTTGTAAACTTTTTGTTTTGCTTTTGTTGTTGTGTTCTTTAGTTTGAGAAAGGTATGTGGGGTTTGAATGGAGTGACTTACATTATATATTGGGGAGGAGTATGGTTTTGGAGTCTAGTACTAGTACTTTAATAACTTTGGAATTGTAACTGGTGGAGAGTATGGTTTTTATATTGGGAAGGAGATGTCACTAGTGACATTTTCAAGCTAAGGAAAAACATTTGTTAAAAGTGGAATTTTATACGATATTCGGTATAATGTTGATATTTTATCCGATGTTCGGTATGGTGTTTGATATTAGGGATCGTATGGTTGGAAAATTATCTTTTGAGATAATTAATATCGGAAATAGTTATTTTGAGATTATTTAGGATAATTTATTTCATCATGTATATGTGATAAGTTATTCCATCACTATGGAAAAAATGGTGGGATAAGTTATTCCATCATGAATTAATTCCTCCAATCAAATAAGTGATTTAAGTGATCTTTTATTTTATTTCGAAATAACTTATCCCTTGTATTACTTATACCTCACACCAAACGATCCCTTACAGTATTAAGCATGTTTTTTTAGAAGTATTCCGTTCATTTTTAATTATTGACATTATTTTTTTTAAATTAAATTTTTATTTTTATTTATTATTTTTAACATATTAAAAATAATAATTTATTTTTAATTTATTTTTTGCATTAGTTATTTATTTTTAAAATTATTTTTAAAATATATTATCTTAAATATTACTAATTAATTAATAGAGATAGTATAAAAAATAATTATATCAATAATTAATTTTTAATGAGAATGTCATGTCAAAAAAGTGAACTTGCCCGGGGATCACCGCCTGTCTTGTACCTGATAGTACATATCAAGAAAACATTACTAATAATAAGATAAATTTAATTCTGTAGAAAATGTATGAATAATGAATGATGATTAATATGAATGATAAAATAGATTAAAAAAATAATAAATCTATTATGAAAAGTAAAACAGAGAATAACAAGAATAAATAGAGAATAACTAGAGAGAGAAGAGTGAAGACTTTTTTTATTTTTTCTTAGGGATGAAAGATCATAAGATTGAGGATGAACAGACCCCGTAAGAAAATGATCATCAACACCGATCAATCGGACACAGAAGCACACCAACCCTCGGCGAAACCCCCAGATCCACCTCCTCCGATGCAGAGCGATACTATGACATAGATCTAGCTAAGAAGCAAAGCTTCAAAGATGTACTTACAGGGAAGAGCACAGATCTCAATCGATCTTACGCAAAATACCAATCATTATGTGATAGACTCCGATGAAACAACATACGAAGACACGATCCCGATCTCAAAAGAAGAGAAAGATCGACTCTACCTCCCATGGCACACTCTGTTATTGTAAAGCTAGTGGGCAAGCGAATCGGGCACCAATATCTGCGTACGAGACTCATCGCTCTCTGGAAGCCCACCGAAAATCTCATCCTAATTGATTTGGGAGAAGATTTCTACATAGCAAAATTCAACAAAATTGAGAATAAGAACAAAGCTCTCCATGAGGGACCATGGTTCGTTGCTGGAAAATTCCTATCCGCCAAGCAATGGGAACCCAACTTCGCACCACATAACTCTACACCCACCCACACGATGATCTGGGACAGGCTACCAAATTTACCGACCAAAGCATATAAGAAAAAATCGGGAGGTAAATAGGAGCACTACTGAAGATTGATTCATGTACATCTGCTACGTTGAGGGGGCACTACGCGAGAATATGCGTCCAAGTCCCGTAACAGCGGCCCGTCAAAAAGTCCATCGTTGTTGGCATCCAAAAACAACAGATTGTTTATGAGGGGGAAGGATCTCTGTGCACTAGCTGTGGTCGTATCGGTCACACCGCTCAACACTGCACCAAGGCACCAGAAATGGCACCACACACACCAGGAACCAACAACATAGAAGCTGAGCCAAAGCACTCGTTCGAAGAGGAAACCTGGGAAATTGTCACCTTTCGTAAGAGGCATGCAAAATCCAAAGGGAAATCCATCCAGGACAGCTCAACCGGGAAAAGAGCCAGACACCCCACAACCCAGGTAAAGGCTTTCGATGCAGCAACAAGTAAATTTCTACGCCCAACTACTTCCCCCGCCCTTGAAAACAGAAAGAAAAAAAGGAAAATTAGGTCGGCAAACAATGACTCAGCGGCGTTGACCAACGAAGTTAACCATTCTTCCCACACCCATACGCTAGGGCCTAACTTTACAAGTGGTCCTCACTCAAAGCTTAACCCTTTCCCCCCCCGACTAACTCTGCTGAGGGAAAAGGAATAGATGGACCCAACTACTCCCCTGTAGTCAAGGAGAGGGCCCCCCAATACCCTACAGAGAGCCCTGTCAGTACTCTGCACTCCACCCCACCGCCTTCACTTCCCACATTAATTTAGTATCTTCCACTATCCTATCAAGGGATCTGAGTAATCATCACCTTGGAGCTCTTGACAAGACCTCCATGGTCGAATCAATTAACTCCACCACACCTACTATAACCCCTACTTATTAGGGGGAAGGCAATCAGAATGGCCATTTACCTTTAAACAAAATCAGTACCACAAATGGAAAACACCAACATGGGAACTCCACAAGCTCCAAACAAACCCATGTTTCTTGTGTCAGCCCCACTCCCACAAGAACACACTCCACAATCTTGGCTGGAGCCGACACTCATAGACATGAGCATCACTCTGAATGCATCAGTCCAAAACCATCTGGTAGTCTTTGTATTGCAAGACCCACACTACCTGGAAAAACTGGTCAAAGACTACATAGATCATGCAATCCAAAGGCTAGGGAACCAAATGTGGATACAAGCCCTGATTCAAGCCACAAATCTGGGCAACATGGGACATCTCTCAACAGAGGAATACAATTTCCTAATGAATCAAACATTTCAGAGTCTGACATTCTTTCCAACAGAAATATCATCAACTCTAGTCAGCCCATTCTTCATTCCCTGGACCCCTCAAGGCCAACTATTCAAAAACAACACTTGCCTATCTCAGGAAGGAAACCTAGAAGGAGGAAACACACCTCCAATAGACTCACTCAGACAATGCAACCAAGAACTCCAGGGTATCCTGGACTCTTTTGGGGGAACAAAACACAGAGGCCTACCCTCTGGGAAATATGTTCCACAAAGAGTTCAAAGAGCCTTGCAGAGAAGCTACTTTAGTATATGCTCCAGAGAGCTTGAAGAAATGTCATCTGAGGATCCTCAAACCACAGGATTCTACCCATCTAACTGCCACACTGAAGGTTGTGAAGATGAAGGAATCCCTAACCAACCAGGGAAAGAGAAAGGATCTGATAGAGAGTCAAAACAACTCTGTCCAAATGCTAAGCTTTCTAATCTGGAATGTGAGAGGTACTAACAATGCCAACTTCAGGAGGCACTTCACCTACCTTGTCAAGATGCATAAGCCTTCTATGTTAGTACTCCTGGAAACAAAAATGAGTGATCATAAGACTCTCACTGAAGAGTTGGGCTTCGATGACCATATTCAGGCTGCTGCCAGGGGATTAGCAGGAGGGATAGTCATCATATGGAAGGAAACCACTTTCAATTTGGAAGAAATCTCTATCTATGATCAGGGTATCCATGTTATGGTTAAGGTACCCCCCTCCAATCACACTTGGCTCTTTTCTAGTATTTATACTAGTACTGATTTTAGCAATAGAACTGACCTTTGGGAAGACCTGATTAGAATTTCCCAAACTTACAAGGGAGACTGGTTCATTGGTGGGGACTTTAATGAAGTCCTTCATGCTAGGGAGAAATTTGGAGGGAATAACATTAATAGTAGAAGGGTTGATCTCCTCTAGCATTGCTTAAATCAATGTAACATGGTTGACCTAGGCTATAAAGGTAGTAAGTTCACTTGGACTAATAAAAGATACAAGAATAGAAAGAGTCTTATCCTTGAAAGATTAGATAGATGCCTGGCTAATGACTCTTGGATTTCTAAATATCCTAACTCCTGTGTAAGTCATTTTCCCAGGACCTATTCTGATCACTGCTCTCTGCTAGTCACCTTGACCAAGCAAACTCCCCTCAGAAATGAGAAACCTTTTAGAATGGAGCCCATGTGATGTGACCACCCCTCCTTCCAAGATGTCATCCATTCTTTCTTTGACCACCCTCATACTATCATAGAGGCAAACAAAAACCTGCAGGAGAATGCCTACACTTGGAATACTACCACCTTTGGTAATATTTTCCACAATATGAAAAGAATTTTAGCTAGAATAAGGGTATTCAAAGCTCCATTCACTACCACCATAGCTCTTCTCTCCAAAGATTAGAAGCTAAGCTCTTAAAAGACTATGACAATATGCTTAGGTTTGAGGAAGAGTTTTGGAGAACTAAGTCTAGAATTACCTGGCTTCAACAAGGGGACTCTAACACCAGGTTCTTCCACACCTGCACCCTTAATAGGAGGAGAAACAATAGAATCACTCTCCTCCATGACCACACTGGGGCCACCATCACTGACCCTCAACAAATCAGTGACCACATTCTGGACTTTTACTCAAGCCTGTACAACACTTACCACACATCCACCATGCTTTTCTCTACCCCCACCATCACCAAAGGCCTCTCCTAAGATGAGTGTGATCACCTCAATACCTCTCTAACTGAGAGAGAAATTTATAGAGCCATCATGGGTTTCAAACACATAAAAGCTCCAGGCCCTGATGGGATTCATCCGATCTTCTATCAGAAGTATTGGAATATCGTGAAAGGGAAAATCATTGACTTCTGCACCAGGTGATTCACTATTGGCACTATGGACCCTTCCATGAATGAAACCCTGATCTGCCTCATCCCTAAATCCCCAAATTCCACCTCTATCAAGAACTTCAGACCTATTGGGTTTTGCAATACCTCTTATAAGCTAGTCACCAAGTTGATAATTAATAGAATCAAGCCCTTACTTCCCTCCATCATTGGTACTTGCCAGTTTAGATTCATGACTAATAGAAGGGCTCCTGACAATGCCATCATAGTTCAGGATTTCCTAAACCACTTCAAGAAAATAAAAGGAAAGAAAGCTAATATAATCCTAAAAATTGACCTAGAGAAAGATTTTGTTAGGTTAGAGTGGTCTTTCATCAGAGAAACCTTGACCTAATTTAACTTTCCTCCCAACCTAGTGAAGCTCATCATGTCCTATATTTCAACCTCTTCCATTTCCATTCTTGTGAATGGAGAAAAGACCACTTCTTTTAACCCCACCAAAGGTATTAGATAGGGGGACCTTATCTCCCCTTATCTATTCATCCTCTGTATGGAAAGGCTCTCCAGAACCATTGACACCATGGTACAAGAAAGGAAGTGGAACCCAATCTCTGTGACCCTTCAGGGTCCAGCTTTCTCACACTTGTTCTTTGTTGATGATTTAACCCTTCTCACCAGAGCCACCCCTGGAGACTGCATTACCATCCACAATACTCTTAGAGCTTTCTGTGAGAGTTCAGGACAAAAACTTAACCTCCATAAATCTAAAGTTATCTTTTCTCACAATTGCAGCACTAGCTTGGTAAACCAGTGCTCAACTACCCTTAACATAACTGCCAGCACCACCTTTGGCAAATATTTCAGCTTTCCTATGTTCCATGCTAAGCCCACCCATAGTGATTTCCAATACATTATGGATAGAATGGAAGCAAAGCTAGCTGGCTGGAAAACAAAAATGATGAACATGGTTGGCAGAACCATCCTTGCCAAATCAGCCCTTAACAGTATTCCCAACACTCTATGCAATTCATTAGCCTTCCTGCCAAAACTACCAGGCTCATTAATAAAATTCAAAGAATTTGATATGGGGCACCAATGCTGACAAAAAAAGCTCCATTTAGTGGGCTGTGACACTTTAACTCTTCCCAGGGACAAAAGAGGCCTTGGCATCAGGCCCTATGAGCTTTAAAATAAAGCCCAACATGCCAGTCTGGCTTGGAGAATGTACCATAACCCAAATTCTCCTTGGGCTAGAATGCTTTATAACAAGTACTGTAGACCTCATCCAAATAACCAAGAGAGAATGATCTCCTCAAATATTTGAAAATGCATCAAGAAGGGGTGGGGTATATGCCAGAACAACATTAGGTGGACCATCAATAAAGGAAGTAGAATTAGATTCTTTGAGGATAAATGGATCCCAAACCTCCAAACTCTCAAATCTTTAATCCAGGGGCCTCTCAACAGAGGTGAAGACCAACTTAGATTTCGATCTATCTGCTCAGACGGCAGGTGTAACCTCAATATCATCTCCTTCCATTTTCTCCATGATCTCTCCAACATTATCCAAAACTGCTTCATCCCTCATCAAACCTTTAATGAGGATATTCTTTTCTGGGACAACTCTCCAAATGGGAGCTTTTCCATGAAGTCAGCCTACCTGAGCATCACTAACCATGAACTCACTCATGGCCACCCTGAGAAAGAGTACAAATAGATTTGGCAGCTTAAGCTCCCCAACAAGCTCAAAACTTTCATATGGTTGTTCCATCACAGGAAACTCACCACTAGAAGCTACCTTCACCACATTGGACTAAATGTCAATAGCCAATGCCCTCAATGCCTTAGGCAGGAAGAAGACATCACACACTTCTTCTTCAAATGCAGTATTACTTTTTGGAATAAAATGACAAATATCAACAAATACATCCAATCTTTTGACTCTAGTGTCATCAATGACACTAACTGGCTAAGCACTTGGAAGGCCATCAAGAACAAAAATTTTAATAGATGGCTCACTTGGGACCATATTATCCCTTACTCCTTGTGGAATATCTGGTTGACCAGGAATAACAACCTTTTCAACAATAAGAATGCGCTCATACCCACTAGTCAAACCATAGCCATGACCACTAAATTCCACCTGGTTGTGAATAACACTACCATTAATAGGTGCACCAAAACCACGACCCAACAGGTCAAATGGGAACCCCCCAACCGGGGAACCTATAAGATGAACACTGATGTTTCTTTTAAAACTCAGCCTGGCATCGGGGGACTAGGAGGTGATCCGAAATTCAGAAAGGAATTTGATACGAGAAAGACAACGGAAGAACGAAAACACACTCCAAATCAGTCCATTAATCTTAAGGATCCGAGGACCTTTTTGGAGACCACTCTTGGATTCACTATAACAACAATAATACGATATAACAATGGTGTATTTGACACCAAAACAACCACCACAAACTAACAAAGAGAGTATCAAGATAACAAGATAAAGAACAAGATGCACAATAACACAATGGAAACAACAACACACAATTTTGACTAGAAAAACAACAAAGAGTCCAAGAAATGTACGTAAAGATAGATAGATAGACAAAGTGAAGGTATAATCTTAAGAACCCAAGAACCTATTCCACTCTTGGACCCTTAACACTACACACTACAAATACCTATCTCTTCGGTGAGCTCAAGAGAGACCTCAACCTCCTCTAGCACCCAATGTTCCAAGCATGAATCCAACACGAATGATTCCATACTCAAGTTGGAAATCCTAGTTACAATGTTTCAACCATAGGCCTTTCTCACAAGAGAGAAATGTTCTTCTTACAACTTTCAATATCAATAAACATCTAAGACTAAAAACCCTAAGAGGTTCTATATATAGTGTATTACAAAATAGAATACAAAATAACCACAATACCCCTCATGGGTGAGGTGCCCATCAAGTGTAACTTAGGGGCTGTTTTTAGTGTATTTAGGCCCTCTTTCTCACTTCACTTGTGCACTTTCTTGGACAGATTCAATACGCACTCGTTCTCGTCCATCCTCGTGGTCGTACTCGTATCATCCTCCCCTTCTTGAAAAAGATTCGACCTTAAATTCGTACCTTGCAAATCAAGAAAAGACAATAAGCACACATCCTCATGATATGAGGGGTTAGGGTTAGCAAAAATAACACATCAACATGCCATGCCGAGGCGTGACAAAGTTGAAGTATAACCACGGTGATACAAATCAGTCCACCAAGATGCCAAAACAGTCCACAAAACGTGAGAAGAACAAGCAACACAAAGGGATACAAGATGACAAACACAAAAACACACGGATTTGCAAAATAATAAAAGGATAGATAGTGAGACCAAGATTATTACAGGATTAAGAACCAAGTATATTTCAACATTAACCCCTAATGAATGTAATAATAAAAACCACACTCATACGGTGACCGCCAAGGTAATCGACTCACCTCAAGATCCACCGTTTCCAAGCAAAGAACAATATTGGCTTTTCCAAGCCCTATACTAAGGATGACTTTTCCAAGTCCTAACTAAGACTATACTATGTTAGTCTACTCTCAAGAGAGAGGATTTCAAGTGTTTCAATTTTTCATCTTTCATAAACTAACTAGCAAATGAACTAATAGAACCTATTTATAGTCTAACTTATTACATAACAAAATGACCATCATACCCTTAATGAAAAGGGGTGGTCATGGAGTGTTACTTGGACAAGGCTAAGTAACCATAATGTCCTTAATGAAGGCCCAAAACCGTGAGTCCTCAATCTTCAATGCTCCAAGCAATCTTTCACACGTGGGATTGCTCTTTGGTGTACTCAAATCGGCCCCTCCATGTAGGATCCCATTTCCTTAATATGACCAAAGCTTGATGCCCCACGTACTGACTTCGAATGATGTCATTAAAAGCTAAGGTGTCCATTTGAATCGTATCATCTTTCCCTTCTTGAAAAGGATTCGACCTTGAATCCAAACCTTGCAAAACCAACGAAAGGACACACAAATACAAACTCCTCATGGCATGAGGGTTAGGGTAAGCACGATAAATCACCTCAACATGCCAAGGTTGCACATATTTAGAATATAACCAAGGATCCTTTGAACTAAATATTACATAATTAATGAAAAATGCACAAAGTATTTGGCTATAGAATTCACCAAAAATGATACTTTGCTTGTCATGTAAACCAAGCAACAAGTTGGGTGAACCATCATCACCAATTCTATATTTAGCACCGGGGTCAAAGGGGAAGAGTGGCCATAGACACGGGTCTAGACAACACTCTCCTTTCCCGTGGTCTCCACCCAAAATAAACGACATACTCTCTACAATAGCATACATATTATTCAGAGCAAATAGAAAGTAGAGAAAGGTATCACTCAACTCGACTTCTACTAAGGTGTCCTCATGTGTGTTCTCACTACTAGTTTCACAATTTTCACCATGAGTACTCTCAACAATAAAGTCACAAAAAGTAGAAGGAGAAGTAGTTTCCAAAACCACACATCCCTTATCCTTAAGAGTACTCTCATCTTCCAAGAAGAGATTTCCATCTTTAGGAGGAATGTTGTCATACCATAGTGGGTTAGCATATCGGCTATAGCTTCTAAGGCAAGCTATACCATCATTTCCACCACTAGGTTCATTAGGAGTGGTTATATCATCTTCAAACAAGACATTATACCTTAAGAGAGCATGATCTATTTCGCGGGAAGATTCAGAACAAACACATTCATCACTCTCTAAAAGATTAATATCAAGTTTCAAAGAGATTTCAAGTGCAAGATTATCCCAAGAATAGCTCTCGGGTTCACTCCTATTCCTTTGATCAATATTTTCAATATCATCACACACTTGAGATTCATTAATCACATTACACACATCCTCAAGTGGTGGGCAATTTTCACACAAAAGTTGATCAACATAAATTTCACAAGACGATGTGCTTTCATTCAACACAATGGTTTCAACACTAGGTGGACATAAATCGATCTTACAAGAAGAGTCGATTCGGTCATGAATAGGATCAACTAGTGTATCCACACTCACAAAAAGTACATCATCATCAAGTGGCAAAGAAACAATAGACTTACATATAGGCAAGCTATAACTCACACTCAATGGGCTACTAGCCACACAATTATCATTCATATGCACAAAAGTGTAAGGGTTAGCTATTTTACCTTGACGTTCAAGAGTATGTTTGTCTTTACCTCGATGTGAAAGTCCATCACAAGATTGGGCAGCAACTTCCTTCAGAAAGATCTTATCGTAAGTTGTTTGGATAATTGAATTTTGAGGGAAGAGTTTGGGTAACAATTGGCGTATAATTTCAATGTGTTGTTGCATATCTTCAAGATCATCATGGATGTGATCACACGTGGCCTTGAAATTATGTGTAGCCATGGTACCTAACAAAACAAAAAAAACAAAAAAAAAACAAAAATCTTCCTACCAACACTCGATACACTCACCTTTGTGATTCTCACAATTGGAGCGGTGGATATTGAAAGTTGCTTATACTCCGGTAGTCAATAAGATGTCAATCCTACTTGGCGGACGGAATGGACTCTTGTTTTGATTGACTCAAGACACAAAATAAAATTCACTTATGAACTTGAAATAAAGAAGTTACTACGAGTTACAAACGAGAAAAGCACACAAATAACGAAGACGCGAAAGAAACGTATTCAAAAACTAATTTACAACTTAGTAGGTATTTACTAGTTGCCAATTAGTATAAGAATAAAAAAAATAAAACTAAGAATCAACAATAAGAAACTAAGAATTCAAAATTTTGAGCCCTAAGTTTTGGTATTGTACAAAAATTGGTGATGTGGTGGTCTAGGATTGGTTGCGGTTTTTGAAAGGTTCTTATTTTTCCAACTTTAAAATTGTGGTTCAATTTTCAATTCTTAAAGAAGTGTATTTCGGCCTTGGGAAAGAAAAATATCAAGATTGGAGCCCTTTTTCACATTCAAAAGGGTTTGACTTGTCTTACACCTTTTGGGCAAGACACCTTTTTGAAGGGTTGGTGGCCCTTTCCTCTTTTGGACACCTAAAAAAGTATTTTTTCCCTCTTTTAGTACCAAGTTTTTTGTAGATCTTTTTGTCCCCCTTCCCTATTGGTAGGTCTTTGAGATTTGTTTTAAAGACTAACAAAGGCCCCACTTCTTTCCACTTGGCTTTTGGATCAAACAACACTATTGAAGAGCTTTTTTGCAACTAGACATGAAGATAGTCTAGAACAACAAGAACTTTCAATAGAAGTTTGAAAACCTAGCCTCACATTGAACCTCCAACAATCAACAACACCTTTTTCAAGATTAAAAACCACAACAAAATACCAACAACATGATATCAAACCACCTTCAAGTTTTGGTCCACACAACAACACCAACAATGTTTAAGTTCTTGAAACCGTAACAACAATACCAACAACAATGTTCAAGCCCAACTTGGATCTAGACTCAAGGGTGTTACTGAAGACAAAACTAACACTTAGAAACAACTAAGACAATAAAAACACACATAAATTTAGACACAAATCTCGGCCAAAACAACAACAACAACAAGAACACAATTTCGGCTAAGAACACAAAAAAAAATGGACAGATTTACCTCTTTTTGATATTTTAGTTTTCTAACACTTTTTTTTATTTTCAAGTTGACGATCCCAAGATTGATCTTGTGGGAACAAGATCAAGCCATGCTTTGTTACCAAATGATACAAATCAGTCCACAAAGATGCCAAAACAGTCCACAAAACATGAAAAGAACAAGCAACACAAAGGGATACAAGATGACAAACACAAAAACACATGGATTTGCAAAATAATAAAAGGATAGATAGTGAGACCAATATTATTACAAGATTAAGAACCAAGTATATTTCAACATTAACCCCTAATGAATATAATAATCAAAACCAAACTCTTACGGTGACCGCCAAGGTAATCGACTCACCTCAAGATCCACCGTTTCCAAGCAAAGAACAATATTGGCTTTTCCAAGCCCTATACTAAGGATGACTTTTCCAAGTCCTAACTAAGACTATACTAAGGTAGTCTACTCTCAAGAGAGAGGATTTCAAGTGTTTCAATTTTTCATCTTTCATAAACTAACTAGCAAATGAACTAATAGAACCTATTTATAGTCTAATTTATTACATAACAAAATGACCATAATACCCTTAATGAAAAGAGTTGGTCATATAGTCTTACTTGGACAAGGCTAAGTAACCATAATGTCCTTAATGAAGTCCCAAAACAGTGAGTCCTCAATCTTCAATGCTCCAAGCAATCTTTCACACGTGGGATTGCTCTTTGGTGTACTCAAATCAGCCCCTCCATGTTGGATCCCATTTCCTTAATGTGACCAAATCTTGATGCCCCCCGTACTGACTTTGAATGATGTCATTGAAATCTAAGGTGGCCATTTGAATCGTATCACACGGGTCCTTTGTTTTAATCATGAAAATATTAGTACAATTGCTACAAAGGAAGTGGCTCGGACAAGCATCAAGAAAAAAGGAAAATAGGCCGAGAGTCATCCTTTCCCACCCTAAAATGGTAACGGGATCAAATGGAATAATTAGCCAAGGGCCTAAGCCGAGGCTAGCCCTTCCTTCCCCTAGAATGTCACTCTTACATTCACACACAAAATATTTTCATACACATGATCTCTATTAACAAAACTAATCGCAATGCTTTTACCACACAAGATGTTCAAAGAGTTATGCGCATTATCAAGATCAATTCTATAGACACCATCACTAACTTGCAAATTTTTAAGCACTTCATTCACATGCTCAAGTAGTGAACTACATTTAAGAGTAAATTGATCATCATGAACACCAAGAGTACTACCAAGAGTACTCATTTCCGAGACTACACATTCCTTGCCCATAAGAGTACTATCATCTTCCAAGAAGATATTTCCATCTTTAGGAGGAATGTTGTCATACCATAGTGGGTTAGCATATTAGCTATAGCCTTCAAGGAAAGCTATACCATAATTTTCACCACTAGGTTCATTAAGAGTGTTTATATATTCTTCAAACAGAACATTAAACCTAAAGAGAGCATAATCTATCTCACGGACAGATATGAAACTAGCAAGTGCTTCACTCTCTATAAGTTCACTATCAAGTACCAAAGATGTTTAAATCTTCTCTTTACTTGGTGTGGGTCGGGGCAGCCCATCTCTTCCTTCGGGAAGCTCTCGGCAAAAAGTGTTTGGACAAGAAATGTTGGATTTTGTGTGGTAAGTTTAGGTAACAATTGGCGTAGCCTTTCCACGTGCCATTTCATTTCTTCAATATCATTATTGATACGATCAAATGTGGCATCGAGATTAGTGGTAGCCATGGTACCTAAAGCAAAGGACAACAACAAACAACAAAACAAACTTGTTAGTTCAAAATGCCTCACCACAACCTCACTCTCGGTTTTACCTCACACTTGATTTCACAAGTGTTGAAAGTCGGCTTGTACTTCGTGAGTGATTGAGGGATGAGTCCATCTTTGCTCGAAATAGATTTTCGTTTGAGTTGACTCAAAAGAAAAAATTATTTACAGACTTGAACCAACAAGACACAATGAATTCACAAAAGAGAAAAAAAAAGCACACAACAAATGCTAAACACAAATGAATGAACACAAAGACTAACTAACAATCTAGTAGATGAGTACTAGTTTGCCAATTAGTATTGGAACCAACAGAATAAACTATGGAACAATAAAAAGAAACTAAGAAAATCTAAAATTTGAGCCAAAATTTGATGCATGAATAGTAACTTGATGATGTGGCAGCCACGTGTTGGTTGCGGTTTCTACAATTTTTATTTTCCAAAGTCCAAGTCTTGACCAATTTTAATTTGGATTGATGGAATTTGTTTTAAGGAGGGAAGAATAAGTCTTGGAGCCTTTTTTTCAAGTTTCACATTTCAAGACTTGACTTTTGTAGTACTTTTCCTTAAAACATAGACCCTTGTTTCATGCGAAAGTGGTTGATAAGTGATGTAAAGTCTTTAGAGTGTAGGAAAAGTCTTTGAGTCACAAGTACTACACCTTGAAACTTGGATCTATGTCTTGCAAAACTAACAAAATACACACTCTTTTTCTTCAACTTCTAAGATCAACAATCACTTTTTTCGTCAACAATATATAGAGATGGTGAAGAAGACCAAGAACACAAACTTTGAGTCTTGAAGTTCTAAGGTTCAAGTTGAACCTCCCAAACAACAACAACAACTTTCCAAGCTTAAATTTCACAACACAATCTCCACAATACACGTTCAAAACTTGAACCAATAACACACCACACGTTCAAGTCTTGAACCCGTAACAACAATACCAACAACAATCGGCCACACTTTGTTCACATTAACAACATCAGCATTTCAAGCTCAAATCTAAGATATAGACTCAACGTGTTAGTGAGGAACAAAACTACCACTTAGAGACAACAAAGACAAGTAAAAATATTGGCCAATACACAACAAAAACACAATTTTCGGCCAAGAACACTAAATGGACAGATTGCTCTTTTTTTTTGGGAATTTTCAGTTTTTCAATAATAATTTTTTTTTTCTAAAAAGCAAGACCAAGATTGATTTTGTAGGAACAATATCAAGCCATGGTTTGATACTAAATGATACGAGAAAGACAACGGAAGCACGAAAATACACTCCAAATCAGTCCACTAATCCTAAGGATCCGAGGACCTTTTTGAAGACCACTCTCGGATTCACTACAACAACAATAATACGAGATAACAATGGTGTATTTGACACCAAAACAACCACCACAAACTAACAAAGAGAGTATCAATACAACAAGATGAAGAACAATATGAACAATAACACAATGGAAACAACAACACACGGTTTTGACTAGAGCAACAACAAAGAGTCCAAGAAATGTACGTAAAGATAGATAGTTAGACAAAGTGCAGGTATAATCTTAAGAACCCAAGAACCTATTCCACTCTTGGACCCTTAACACTACACACTACAAATACCTATCCCTTCGGTGAGCACAAGAGAGACATCAACCTCCTCTAGCACCCAACGTTCCCAGCATGAATCCAACACGAATGATTCCACACTCAAGTTGGAAATCCTAGTTACAATGTTTCGGCCATAGGCCTTTCTCACAAGAGAGAAAAGTTCTTCTTACAACTTTCAATATCAATAAACATCTAAGAATAAAAACCCTAAGAGGTTCTATATATAGTGTATTACAAAATAGAATACAAAATAACCACAATACCCCTCAAGGGTGAGGTGCCCATCAAGTGTAACTTAGGGGCTATTTTTAGTGCATTTAGACCCTCTTTCACACTTCACTTGTGCACTTCCTTGGACAGATTCAATATGCACACGTTCTCGTCCATCCTCGTGGTCGTACTCGTGTTAGAATTGGATAATAGGATTCTCAAGAGCTATCACCCATAGCTCTCCTCTCCAAGCTGAACTTATGGCTATTCTTGAGGGTTTAAAGCTTGCGTTACAAAGGAGCCTGACACCCCTTGTTATTGAAACTGACTCTTTGTTGTCCCTAAAGATCATTACACACCAACACACACCACATGCTAACATAATCTCCGAGTGCAGGTCACTGATGCTATAGTTGGGGGCTCCGGAGCTTAGGCACGTCTACAGGGAGAAAAACAGAGCTACAGATGCTTTAGCAAAGGAAGCGACAAAGAATGCAAGTTTTGACGAGCCACAAATTTTGATAGTTCCTCCTATGTATGCAAACCAAGAGCTGAATGCAGACATACTAGGAACTACTTTTCCTAGGATAGCTGTGGCATGTACTAATTTAGTTTCTATGACTGTAACTACAACTATAAACTCAAGGGCCATCTCAGACCCTCTTACCTCTGTAAACTCCTAATTTAAGTTAATTGAATCAATTCCTATTTACCAAAAAAAAAAGATTGAGGATGAACAAAAACCCTCTAATACTTCAAATCCTGATAGATATCAACTAGATCTTGATAGATATTATCTATATTCTTGATAGACATTCACTATAATGTAAATACATTTATAACACTCTCCTTAAATATCTAATTGATAGATAATGTGCCTCGTTAAAGCCTTACTAGAAAAAATCCAGTGAAAAAAAAATTAGCGAAGAAAAAAGAGTACACATCTCTAACAATACGTATATAGGCTGCCTCATTAACAAAATTACAAGGAAAACTCAATGGGACAAAATCTCGTAAGGAAAAAGAGTACAACGCGTATTAACTCCCCCTAATGAGAACATCCTTGAACCTTTGCATCCGATCTTGTGCACCATTTTTTTGAAAGTTGCAATTGGAGAAGATTTGGTGAATAAATCAGCCACATTGTTACTTGAACAAATTTGTTGCATGTTAATATCACCATTTCTTTGTAGCTCATGTATGTACAAAAGCTTTGGCAAAATGTGTTTCGTTCTATCTCCTTTTATGAATCCTACCTTAAGATGTGCTATGTATGTTGTATTATCTCTGTATAAAATTGTGGGTAGATTTTCATATTTCACATCATATTTTTCTATAATGAGATCTATCATGGACCTCAACCATACACATTCTCAGCTTGCTTCAAGAATAGCTATTATCTCATCATGGTTCAATGAAGTGGCTAGATAGACCGCTTTGTATATCTCCAAAATATGACAGTATCCTCACATATGAATACATTGCATGTTTGAGATCGATATTTATGCGGGTTAAATAAATACCCAACATCAACATAATTAATAAGATCGAGACTGCAATCTTTAGAGTAAAATAAGATCATATGTTTGATCCCATTTCGATGTCTCCTAGTAGTATCAGAAATATACCTTGCTAACAAATTGACGGAAAAGGCTATATCAGGCCTTGTAGTATTTGCAAGATACATTAGTGTTGTGAACCAAATGCACTAAGATATGATACTTCATAACCAAGGAGTTCCTCATTCTTTTCTTGAGGTTGGAATGGATCCTTATTCAATTCTATATGTTTCTCATTTAAGTAAATATTCTATTGCTTTTTAAAACTCTCCAAGAGTAGGGGTGGGCGTTCGGTACTTCAGTTCGGGTTTGATTTTTTCAATTTTCGATTATGAAATTAGGTGTACAAAAAATCAAATCGAATTAGTTCAGTTCGGTTTGGTTTATTTATATTTTGATTCGATTTAATAATTTCGATTTTTCGATTTTTTGATTTTGGACCTATTTAATTGGCTAGATTATATTTATAAATCGAACTAGTTTAACTTTCTTACGTTAAAGAAAAATCAATGTAAACTTGTAAAGTTTTCTAGGTGACAAATAAGAATAATCACCTCCAATGCAAAAATCAGATGGAGGACTATATATTAACTTTCGTTTGCGAAAATCAATGAAAAAAATAACTTTCAATTTCAATTGCTGAATGTATTTGAATTTTGGGGCTTTGGGTTGCTGGTAGTAATGGGTTGTAGCTAAAGCCTAATAGCTTATGAGCTTATATATTATAAATATTAGATAATAAATATATTATATATATATTAATATATACTCCCTCCGTTTAAAAAAGAATGACCTACTTTTCTTTTTAGTCCGTTTAAAAAAGAATGACCCCTTTCCCTTTTTGGCAATACTTTAATTTCAACTTTCCACATGACATATTTATGATCACAAGATTAAAGGGCATTTTGGTACATTTGACACTACTTTAATTTAAGGCCACAAGATTCAAAAGTCTTCTTTATTGTCTTAAACTTTGCGTCAAGTCAAAGTAGGTCATTCTTTTTGAAACGGAGGGAGTATATAATAATTAAAAAAAGTATATTAAAAATTTTAATTTATTTCAGTTTAAATCGAAAATCGAATTACATCAACCTAAAAACCGAAAACCTAATTGAAATACCGAATTTATAATAAAATAAATCAAAATCAAACCGAAAAACCAAAAAATCGAAACCAAAATAATTCGGTTAGATTTGGTATTTTAATTTTTCGATATTTATGTCCACCCCTATCCAAGAGTTCCAATAATACTCAAATCATCAAATTATCTTTTATAAGGATAATAAAAAGTTTTTCAGAAACTTTTTATGCTTCAGCCATTTTGAATCCTTTAGGGATTTTCACATAGATTATTGTCAAGTGACAATGCCCAACATGTCAATTGTGTTATCTTCAAGTGTCTGCACTGCAAATAAAATAAGTTTTACGCTTATCAAAATGCATCTTTTCATGTCACTTGATAAATATTTCTACGTCAGCATGCTTAAATAAACGTAGAATTCGGATCCTCATAATCTTTTACAATATTGCGCCAATATTGTATCAAAGATATCATTGATGCTATATCATTTTGTATCGGTTCACAGTATGACATAACATTTTGAGATTTCATCACTTCATTATTTTCAGGTACCTGAACCTCTCATAAGGTTTCACGAAGTGTTATGTCGTAGGTTCTTCAAGAGCACATTGCCTTCTTATTATGATCATTTGCTCCTATCCTTTTCAAGGATTATTTCATTGGAACCGATTGGTCTACCACGCTTCACACACGCATAGACTTTGTCCTTTAGGGACACAAAATAGAAGCACTTGCAGCTTAAATATGAGATACTTTCGGCATTTGACTTGAATCATTTTTTGAATGAGGATCTGATGATAATTTCTAACATTTCATAGCTTCTTATAATCCCCCCTTTTGTTAGGAAAACTAGCATACATCCTCTATCTTCTTTGAGGAATCCATCTTTGTGCATTATGGTATATTCATTAATCATATACTGCACATCAAAACTATTTTTTAGATGGAATATTTGGTTCATGAGGTTGAACCAACTGAGAGGGAAGAAATAATCATAATCTATTGGTCTAATGCATACAAGTGCCATTGTATGCAACATATCATATTTTAGACCAACACATAAAATTTTGTTCTCATTAGCAATGGTTTAAATATTTATCAAAGACATTGAATGTCAAACCATCATCATCAAGATGAATTGTCTTGATTATACAATCTGAAAGTTATGTTCTTAACTCAATTTTATTGAGCAAGCAACTTTATGAATGTCAAACTGCAGGTTGACAATGAATGTATATGTGATCATCTTATTGATTCATCTTTTCAACATATCACATGATTGGTGAATGAGCCTTTATTCACCTTTTATACTTTTTAGATTTGAGGAATCAAATCCCAAAATTAGTTGGTCTAACCAACTTTTCATGAGAACAAACAACATAAACAATTCTTGAAAAATCTTCTATTTCTTCAACATAAGTCAATATTCAATATGCATATTTTTCGCAGTATAACAATCATTCATGTTAATTTATGAACTT
This sequence comes from Capsicum pubescens, assembly GCA_030864215.1. NCBI lineage: Eukaryota > Viridiplantae > Streptophyta > Magnoliopsida > Solanales > Solanaceae > Capsicum > Capsicum pubescens. The sequence continues at coordinate 348,357,487 of CM061544.1, read as the reverse complement.
TTATTCAAACAAACTCCAAGTTTACCATGACATGTACCTTTTACTTTTGTAAATTTCAGATTTACTATTACATGAATAAATTTTCAAATTTACTACTTTAGAAGTAGATTTCAAAATAACTCTTCTCAGTTATTCTCCCTCTTTCGGAGGTGGGTTGTGATACCATCACAATCAAGTGCACGTTTGCATTAATAAGCTTCTCATTCTTCAGGAATGGAATATAATCGTGCCTTAAGCCTATCAAATTCTGATAGCTTATAACATCTTTCATGATATTGCTACTTCAGGAGCACATCGAGACATACATATCTTTCAAAGTATATCATATATTGCTACCATATTCACTTCAAGAATGGAGCATATTTAATGGGACAAGTTTAACAACTTTTCATAAAATAAACATTATTTTTTATGGATATTTATAGTAAATATTGAACCTCTTCGTATATTAACTTCTCAACCTTCTCCGTCGTCACTACCTGTATGATATACTAAGGACAACTTGAGTTAACTTAGTACCTTAAGGAGCTTTATATATTTGGAATATAAGAAAAGCATAAAATATAATATAATATACTTTACCTGTATCCTTGATCAAATCTGAAATTCAAGTTTAGGCAAAGTAAATCTTATTTTTGTATCAAATTTGAAAGCGAAAAAATAAAATGTACCTTTGCATAACCTACCTTTGCACAACCATATCATTGAATCCTTCAAATCTTAATTAAACTTGTTTGACAGAGTCTTATATTGATAACGTATTATGAAAAGTAAAACAAAGAACAACAAGAATAAATAGAGAGAGAAGAGATGAGACTTTTTTATTTCTCTTGAGGGATGAAAGATTATAAGATTGAGCATACAATGAACAAAAACCCTCTATTTATAGAAAAAATACTCCTAGTTTCTGATTAAAAGACAAATACTTCAAATCCTGATAGATATCAACTAAATCTTGATAGATTTTATTAGATCTTGAAAGATCTTATCTATATTCTTGATAGACATTCACTATAATGTAAATACATTTATAACAAAATCTTTTATTATAAATATTATTGAATATTCATTGTTAGTAATAGACTACATATATAATTATTAAATACATCTGGGTTATTCTGTAATTAGTTATTCTTCAGTTCTCTATATATACAGCTGTAACCCCTTCAATATTAATAGAGATCAATTATTATTAAATCTGTATCATGGTATCAGAGCTAGGGTTTCTTCTTCCGCCCAAACCCTAATCTCTCCTCTTTTCCGACGTGTGTGCGCCGCCGCCACCGTCTACACCACGCCGCACGGCCTCCCTCCTCAGCCGTAGGTCGGCGCCATGGACAAGGTTATTGATCCTCTGTCAAAATTACCGTCTGGAGTAAAATTACTGCTCAGGAATCTCCACAATCTCATCCCCGAAAAATTATCTGACAACAACTACCCGGCCTGGGCACTTAACGTCCGCACCGCCCTCGCAGCCAACTTGCTGCTCGGATGGATTGACGGTGCGGAGAAGCCGCAGCCCGAGACAGCCGAGAAGGACGGCGTCAAGCTCCCAAATCCCGACTACCTTCCGTGGATGATCGTAGACACTCAGATCCGAGCCTGTCTTCTCGCAGTTATTAGCCCCTCTGTGCACAAACACGCCCGGGGTTTTCTCACATCGGCTTCACTTTGGGACGCACTAGCCACAAGGTACAACTCTGTGTCCACGGCTCATATTTTTCAGTTGCGTGACAAATTGCATACTCTTCGGAAGGGAACGAAGACGATGACTCAATACCTTGATGATGTGGCCTCTATTCTGTCTGACCTAGATGCTGTGAACGAGATTATTCCTGAACGAGACGTGGTGAATGCCGTGATACGTGGTCTTCCGGCTGGCTATTCCTCTCTCAAACAGCATATTCGCCTCTCGCCTGTCGAAATCACTCTGAATCAACTGTCTGGATGGCTTAATGCAGAAGAATTGAATCTAGACATGGAACACAAATTACTGCTCGGAGAAGCCAGTTCCACCCCTGGCGTCACGGCTCTTTACTCGGCTGGCAGCGGAGGCTCGGCCAGGGGTCGCGGTGACGATCGCCGTAACCAAGGGCGAGGCAGCGGCGGCGGTGACCGTCGAAACACCGGGCAGCAAGGCAGAGGCGGGCCTCCACCGAGGGACGGCTTCCAGTCAGGCCGCGGACAGGGACGAGGAAACCAGCGAATGCCCACACGAGATCTTCCGACGTGCCAAATTTGTGCTAAACGGGGCCATTCTGCGGCTAATTGCTGGTATCGTTATGATGACTCGCAGAATGTAAATAGCCAGTCCGGAGGATCAAGGGTGATGCATGCGTCCACAAACGCTCAATCTGGCGATTGGTATCTAGACACAGGTGCTAACACCCATGTGACGTCGGATTATTCACAACTTCAAGCTCCTCATCCGTATCATGGCTCAGAAACTATTACAGTAGGCAATGGTCAATCCCTTCCCATCACAAACACCGGCTCTGGGTATGTCTATACCCCAAATGGTAAATTTCATCTCTCAACCCTTCACCACGTCCCTTCCCTCACATCCAATCTTTTATCTGTTTATCGCTTTACTAAAGAAAATAACTGCACCCTCATTTTTAATGACACCAATTTCCAGATAGTGGACAATACCACGAACCGGGTGCGGTACACGGGCCGCTGTGAGCATGGGCTATACACTCTTCCATCCAGGTCTCCGTCTGTTGTGAGTCAAGCCATTCTCTCGTCAACCTGGCATCGCCGGCTTGGGCACCCATCATCCGCCATCACCAAATCCATTTTATCTTCCTTAGGTTTTAATTTTTCAGAAAAATTACATTGCGAGTCCTGTTCAGTGTCTAAATCTTGTCGTTTACCTTTTTCACTGTCTGAACACAAGGCCACTGCGCCATTTCAATTAATTCATTCTGATGTTTGGGGTCCAACCTCAGTTCCTTCTGTTCAAGGTTTTCGTTATTATATCTGTTTTGTTGATGATTACAGTAAATTCACTTGGCTTTATCCTCTGAAATTTAAATCCGAAGCTTATACTATTTTTGTAAACTTTGACCGAATGGTTCAAAATCAATTTAATGCCAAAATCAAAATTTTTCGAAGTGACAATGGCAAAGAATTTGTCAACAATGCATTTGGTGTTTTTCTTCAAAATCTAGGGGCTCTTCATCACACTTCATGTCCATATACCCCTGAACAAAATGGCGTTGCTGAGCGCAAACACCGTCACCTAATAGAAACAGTTGTTGCGCTCCTCCATGATTCCACCTTACCTGTTTCCTTTTGGGTTGATGCCCTTGCTACTGCCAACTACCTCATAAATCGCATGCCCACTCACACTCTCTCCAACTCCACTCCATATGCCCGTCTCTACAATCATCCACCCGACTATATCCATCTCCGCCCGTTTGGGTGTCTAGTTTATCCCTGGTTGCGTCCGCACACTCAACATAAACTTCAACCTCGGTCCACCCCTTGTGTCTTTCTAGGCTATCATCCCACTATCAAAGGTTACAAATGTTTCGATCCTGTATCTCAGAAAACATATGTTTCCCGTCATGTTCGTTTTGTGGAGGAACAATTTCCTTACACAAGTCTTTCCTCTACTCCATACTCCCTCAATCCACTTGGCGTTGTGCCATTATTTCCGTCCTTTTCTCACGCTCATGCTCCGGCTCACTCGGCACCTAACCCGGTACCCCACTACACCACTACCCACCCGAAACCCCAAACCTCCCACCCGAACACCCAGCCGACTGCCACACAACCCACCACTTCCCTACATCATACTCCTAACACACATACAGCCACCCCATCCACCGCTGCACATCCCAGCTCCCACGGCAGCCCCACCCAACCCCCGCCCACACATCATACAACTCCACCACCCCTTCCTAATCACCCTCCACTCAACACTCATCCTATGACAACCCGAGCCAAGGCCGGTACCTTCAAACCAAAAGCCTACCACACTCAAATACCCTTTGATGCACATCCCACAACTGAGCCTACTACCTACAACCAAGCCTCCAAAAATAGTTTCTGGTGCCAAGCTATGGATGAGGAATTTCAGGCTCTGAATGAACAACGTACATGGGATTTGGTACCTCTGCCTAGTAACCGAAAGTCTATTGGGTGCAAATGGGTGTTTCGCATCAAACGAAATTCAGATGGATCTCTTTCTCGCTATAAAGCACGTCTGGTTGCAAAAGGGTATCATCAGGAGTATGGTGTGGATTATAAGGAGACCTTCAGCCCTGTTGTTAAGCAACAGACTATCAGTTAGTATAATATAATGAATAAGTAAAAATAAATAGATAGAGTAATATAGTTATAATATTTTCTCACCATTTCATTTTATTTAATCAATCTTGTCAAAAGTAATTGTTTTAACTTGTCGAACATATAAAATTAAGAGAAGTTTTTCATTTTTCTTAATTCTAAATCTTTCATCAAATGATTATATAAATTATTAATAGTTAAATTTATATTTTTAAAATATAATTAATAAGATTAACTTTGCAAATAAATTATTCATAAATATTTTTTTAAAAAAGCAACAAATTAATATGGATAGATAAAATAAATCCAAGGGTATTTGATTGAACTCACAGATATTAATAATTAAAAATAATAATATAATACTAGTACAAATTAAATTTTATTTGATATCGTGATCGTGGAAATTTCGGCAGGATATTTTCCGATCATCCAACGTAAGATAATAAAATAATACTAGTAATACCTTGTCTTGAGTGAGCCTTTTTTGCGGGGTGGGGGTGGGGGATGGGGGTGGGGGGCTTCTTTATCAAAAACATCTATATTTATTCGTGATATTAATTATCTTTTTATATTTATATTTTCGTTGGCTGATCTGATATCTAAAGTTACAAAAAAGTATTTATGTTATCAATGTATTTACATTATGGTTGAATATCTATATGGATAAGATCTATCAAAATCTAATTGATACCTATAAGAATTTTCTTCAAGAGAAATAAGAATTACTTTCTATTATCTCTATTTTCTTCTTTCTTCTTTATTGTAATATAACACGTTATCTTTAATTAATCAAAATTGAATAATATTCTAAAACCTTTCGTCCGTCAGGTATGATGGTTAAATTAATTTCTTTATTCTTAAAATATTACGGCTGATAGCTTTGAAAGCAGAAAGTTGGGTAAGTTGAGAAATTTGAAGAATAGGTGTCTTTTAAGTCTTGAATGAAGGATTGGTGACATTGACCAACAGATAGAGTCAAACATTATTAGGAAACTTGATCAAGTTAATTGTGGACTTGATTAATATTTTCAAAACTTTCTAATCTTTTCAGAAATACAAATCAACCCAACTCACACCCTCTTCAATCCAAATCAACCATTCTCTCCTCTCTCTCGACAGCTTCTCTCAACTCTCTCCCAACCAACAGTTCTGCAAAATTTCTCCCTTCAACCCCCGACGACAAATAATTGGGTTTCGAGTTTCCCTCTTTAATTCAATCAACCTGTTTCTCATCCCTCTCTCGACAGCTTCTCTCAACTCTCTCCCAACCAACTGTTCTGCAAATTTCTTATTTCAATCCTCGGTGACTTCAACATCTGACTACAAATAGTTGGGATTCCAGTTTCTTTTCGACTTCAATCGACGTGACAGCCTTGCTCTCCGGCCACAACAGCTTCGAATTCTTCATCGGTCCTTTTCTTCTTTCACAGGTAAAAATTTATGGCCTTTTTAGTTTTGAAGAAAACGAGGAATTTGAGCCAACTTCTCTTATAGTATTGGTTAACAATTTCAATATTTGTTGCACTAATTTGAAATGTGGTCTGAATAAAACCCTAATTTCTGGTATTTCTTCTCTTCTCTTCTCTTTTTTAAGTGAATTATGATATTTTATTGTTTGTTGCATTTTTTGAAGTTTGATTTTTATTGTTTGTGTTTATAAAAATAAAACGACAATTTGGTTTGATTTGTTCTGTTCTTGTTCTTGGTAAAAATGGAGAAATTGTTGTTTTTTGTTTAACAAAATCGTGCTACTATTTCCTCCGACAGATTACCCATCTGGTGCAACATATTAACCATCTGATGCAATAGATTCATCATATGATGCAACAGATCAACCATCTGATGCACCAGAGGAACCATCAGATTACAATTCTGATGCAACAGATTAATAATCTGATGCAACAACTTTATCATATGTTGCAACAGATTAAGCTTTGGATAAAAAATCTGATGCAACTAATTAACCATCTGGTGCAATGGAAGAACCATCAGATTAATGATCTGATGCAACAGATAAACCTCCTGTTGGATAAAATCCTACCAACTCTTCCTACAGGAAAAGTTCAAGACTTGATTTTTCCAACTGATCATTCATCTGCCGCAATAGACAACCCTATGTTGGAAGAAATCTAAAAATATTGACCGTTGATAACTGTTCCAACAGATCGCTCATGTGTTGTAACAGATGTGTGACCTGTTGCACAGACCATTCATCTTTCTCAACAGATGAGTGATATGTTTTGTATTGTCGCAACAGATTACTCAGCCATTGTTACGAATTATTTAACTGTTCCAACAGATCACTCATATGTTGCAACAGATGATGTCACAACAATTGTGTGATCTTTTGAACAGACCATTCATCTGTCTTAAAAAATGAGTGGTATGTTTTTTTATTGTTGTAACAGATTACTCATCTGCTGCAACAGTTTGGTTATATGCTGCAACAAATATACTACCTGGTGCAACAGATCGGTGATCTGTTGCAACTGTTATTTTACTGTTTTGCTTGTTTGATTTACTGTTATCCTTTTTTAACGATGCATTAATCAACAATAATATATTATTTTATGTTTTTGTTAATTTTAGATAATATGGTTCCCAAAAGAACAGAAATCGAATCAAGTCCAAGTAAAGGAACAAGTGAAGCAGATAGGCTACATCCACCACTCTATGAGCTTGCTTTACAAACGTTATCTCAATCGGGAGAAGAATATGATGAACACGGGGAGGAGAAATGTTTCAAAAGAGATGATGCAGAGGCTAATAGCCCTTCCACCGAAGAGCTGGTCAAAGCCTTCAGCATTGATCGTTATCCTGTGAGAAGGCAGTGTGATAGTGCCGCAGATTTAACGGGTGATTTCGTGGTTAAGTCAGCCATGGGAAAATCTTTTGACGCCTTCAGAAAAATACTTCGAGAACAAAAATTGGATGCTTATTTCAGGGACAGCTGCTTTGAGAAATATCTTGATTTACCGGAGGACAACAATGCTCGTTTCCAAATGAAAATGGTATATGAAATTCTCAAGCGTAGGTTTATGTGCTCTTGAAGAGCCTACGACATAACACTTCACGAAACCTTATGAAAGGTTCAGGTACCTGAAAATAATGAAGTGATGAGACCTCAAAATATTATGTCACATTGTGAATCGATATAAAATGATATATCATCGATGATATGTTTGATACAATATTGGCGCAATATTGTACAACATTACGAGGATCTGATTTCTATGTTTATTTAAACATGCTGACGTAGAAACATTTATCAAGTGACATGAAAGGATGCATCTTGGTAAATGTAAAACTTATTTGATTTGCAGTCCAGATACTTGAAGATGTCACATATGAAATATTGAATATTGTCACTTGACAAAATTTATATGAAACTCTCTAAGGATTCAAAATGTTTTAAGCATATAAAAGTTTCTAGGAAACTTATTTAGAATCCTTATATTTGTCTAAGCTTATAGCTTGAAAATTATTGGAACTCTTGAAGAATTTTTAAAAGCAATAGATTATTTGCTGAAATGAGAAATATACCAAATTGAACTCGTTATTAAGTACCATATCTTAGTGCAGTTGGTGCACTCATGTATCTTGCAAATACTACAAGGCCTGATATAGCTTTTTCAGTCAATTTGTTAGCAAGGTATATTTCTGTTTCTACTAGGAGACATCAGAATGGGATAAAACATATGAGCTTATTTTATTCTAAAGATTGATGTCCCGATCTTATTGGTCATGCTGATATTGAGTACTTATTTGACCCGCATAAATCTCGGTCTCAAACATGCAATGTATTCATATTTGGGGATATTGTCGTATCTTGAAAATATACAAAGCAGTCTATCGTAACCACTTTATCAAATCATGCTGAGATAATAACTATTCATGAAGCAAGCCGAGAATATGTGTGATTAAGGTTTATGATACATCTCATTTGAGGAAAATGTGGTTTGAAATGTGACAATGTATCCATAATTTTATACAGAGATAATGTTGCATAACACATTTTAACGAAGGATTCATAAAAAAGAGATAGAACTAAGCACACTTCATCAAAGTTGTTCTACATACATGAGCTACAAAAGAATGGTGATATTAATGTGCAACAGAGTTAATACGCGTTGTACTCTTTTTTTCTTACGAGGTTTTGTCCCATTGAATTTTTCTTGTAAGGTTTCTAATGAGACAACATATATGTGTATTGTTCGAGATGTATACTCTTTTTTCTTCACTAATTTTTTTCCCATTTATTTTTTTTTCTAGTAAAATTTTAACGAGGCACATTATCTATCAATTAGACATTCAAGGGGGAGTGTTATAAATGTATTTACATTATAGTGAATGTCTATATAGATAAGATCTATCAAGATCTAGTTGATATCTATAAGAATTTGAAGTATTTGTCTTTTAGTCAGAAATTAGGAGTAAATTTTCTCTATAAATAGAAGGGCTTCTCATCCTCAAGGATCCAAGAGACTCATTCAAGAGAAATAAGAATTATTTTCTATTCTCTCTATTCTTCTTCTTTATTCTTAGTTATTTCATCACAGTTTCATAATATTTTTAAAATAAATTTATAATAACTCTGTATTAACACATGCTGAATTTTTATATTCTTTCCCACAGAGTGCTAAACCCTAAGTAGTGTCAAGACTAGGGGTGTGCACAATTGATTGGTTCGGTTCGGTTTTATATATTATCGATTTGATTTATCGGTTTTCAATTTTTAAATATGCTAAATCAATAATCAAACTAATAAGATATTTTTTATCGGTTTTTGATTTGTCGGTTTTTATTTCTTAACGATTCGGTTTTCGATTTAACCGATAAGGAAATACTCATAAAATAGAAATAGTAATAACTAACATTAAAAAAAATTGAATCTTAGTTGCAACCAAAAATCCTACATGATGTGTTTTAATTGTACAAGAATCTTCAAGTTTGTACTAAATGTTGTTAGGAGAAATTAAGAGTTTGTATAATTGAAATAATAGGTTTGTTAATTTATAGAAATTAAAGAGAAATTACGAGAAATATATAATAAGTCATATGATATATATTTTCTTATTAGATTATCGATTTATCCAATAACCCAATAAGAAAAAATTGAATCGAATCAATAACCAAATAAGTTTTTTTTTTTATATAAAATCATTAAGAAATTGTTAACCCAATAACAATATACCAATAATATTTTTATCGATTTTATTTATCGATCGGTTTAATTTTTGCATAATCCTAATCGAGATGAGTAAATCTTTTACTTGCTGAGAAAGTATTTTCTCTGCAAAGGGCCATTTTGCAGTAAACATCCTTTCTTGTATCAATGTAATTTGGCTCATGTAAGTTCAACAAAATTCCAAATATCCCCTCACCGATTTGGATAGCTACCCTTACGTATACGACGAGCTCATCCCCCATCTAAAGGTGATTAATCTTATACTACTCTTACATTCGTTTATTGTTCGATGTATTAAAATTTTTATTATGTGTATGAATTGAATTGAAAGAATTGAACTATAAAAAATTATTATATGTAATGTTACATTATATTTCTTCAAAAGAATATTTTTATAACTTGAAAACTTACTGGTCACATGAAAATAACTTTTTTAGTTATTTCAAGACTTTCTTTATTTTTGTTTATTTTTACTTATTCCTTATACTAATTGCCCATCAATTTATCAAAAACTTAGAAGATGATTTAGTGTTTATTTTACTTGTATTATTAATTGCTATTTATTTGTAATAATTAGCTAACTTGGCTTATAATTAATATAATAAAATTATTTATTAAAATTCCTAGCCGCCAACTGATCAGTTAAATCTTCTATACATTGCGGCGTCTAGAATAGCATTCTATTGTGAAAAAACTTAGATAACCTTGTGAGTCTTTTCTTAAATAAATTCCCTTCAAATTTTCTTAATCAATGCAATAACTTTTTTCTATTCCCCAAATTCATTGAACAACTAAAATTGATTTATATAAGAATGATTAATAAATTTAAGGTACATATATTATGTATTAAGAAAATATTATTTAAATTATATTTAAATATATAGTATAATAAACGGCTATTATTATTATACAAAATAATAATAATGCATAATATTAATAATTCCCAAAGTTACACAATTAGCCGTTTATATAGTATAAGCCGTTTATTATAAATTGATTTTCAAATACTAAATTTATTAGGATAAAATTTATAGTATAAATTAATATATTTTAGAAATTTATCGTAGTATAAATTTATTAGGATAAATTTATTTTTCTATTTTTAACGTAGTATCAATAAAAAATTTTAAAAAATATAATTTAACTATTTTTCTGTCCTGATATACTCATTTTGTTGTAAATTTTGCAAAAATAATAAAATAAATTGTGTGTGATAAATTTTAAAGATGGAATACTTTTATGTGATAAAATAGCAAAATATTTTTGTATAATTATTAAAATTATGTGATTTTACGTAACAAAAAAAGGATTGAAAGTAATTTTTTGTGTAACAAACTCAATGTTAGATGATCATCGATAAATTTTGACCAAAATAAACTTTAATTTAAATATTTAATTCTTTCAATTTTTACCTACAATAATATACCCAATGTAATCCCACAATTTTCACTTACCTTAATTATTTTTTAAGATTATGAAAATAAAAATAAGAATTGATTACTCATATATGTTAAATCAAAAAGAGTGAGACATAAGTGTTGATCACACAAGTCTTTCACCTTTATGTTACGCCGATATGATAAATTGTGGATAGTTACTTATATATTATCAAATTAATCTATAATTAATTATTTTTTAATTATTATATTTAAATAAAATTAAATTGCATATTTAAATAATTTCTACCATAATTTGTGAAATATTTCAATAACGACAACTCAAATACTTTAGACATGTAAATGTTGACATATTATAGAAATCACATAGTTCATACTTCATATGTGTCGAACTAAAAAGAGTGAGATATAAGTGTTGACTGTACAAGTCTTTCGCCTTTATGTAACACCAATTTGATAAATTGCGGATCGCTACTTATATATATATATATATAAGTCTTGAGCCGGAGGTCTATCGGAAACAACCTTGCTACTTCTCCGGGAGTAGTGGTATGGACTGCGTACATATTACCCTCCCCAGACCTCACTATGTGGGAATACACTGGGTTTGTTGTTGTTGTTGTTGTGTATATATATATATATATATATATATATATATATATTAACCACCAATTAATTATTTTTAATTGTTATATTTAAATAAATGTAAATTGTGTATTTACATAATTTTTAAACATAATTTGTGAAACATTTCAATAACGACAGCTCAACACATTCTAGAACTGATAAATGTCGACACATTATATAAATTATGCATATAGTTCATATATGTTGAACCAAAAAGAGTGAGACAAAAGTGTTGATTGTCTTTCGCCTTTATGCTATGCCGATTTGACAAATTGTGAATCATTTCTTATATTTATTACTAAAATGACTTTTAATTAATTATTTTTAATTATTATGTTAAATAAAAATCAAACTATATATTTGAATATTTTTACACATAATTTGTGAAAATATTTCAATAATGACAATTCAACAAATTTTAAACCTGGTAAATCTCGGCATATATAAAAATCATGCATATAGTTCATATATGTCGAACTAAAGAGAGTGAGACATAAATATTGATGGTACAAGTCTTTTGCCCATATGTTACGCCGATTTGATAAATTGTGAATCATTACTTATATTTGTTTCTAAAATGACCTTTAATTATTTTTTGTAAGTAATATATTTATATAAAATTAAAATATATATTTAAATAATTCTCATTCATAATTTGTAAGATATTGCAATAACGACAACTCACCACACTTTAGATTTGGTAAACATCGGCACTTATAGAAATCATGCATGTAGTTCACACATGTCGAACCAATAAGTGTTATACAATTCATTCGCCTCTATATTACGCCGATTTGATAAATCGTGAATTATTACTTATATTTGTTACTAAAATGATCTCTAATTAATTATTTTTTAAATTACTACGCTTAAATAAAATTAACGTATATATTTAAATAATTTTCAAGCATAATTTATAAAATATTACAGTAACAACAACTCGTCAGACTTTACATCTGGTAATCCAATAAGTCGAACCATTAATCCAATAATCAAATTATCATTAAAGATTATTGGTTTCGATTTGATTTTGAACAGTCGTAGCTAGAGTCAAGAGTGTTATGTTCAAACTTAAAAAATGCGAATTAAAGTACTGGTTGTTTCTTACTGTCACAAATAAAATTCTTACTATGAAAGAATAAAGGCAAAATGACCTTCTGGACCCCTGTATTATGTCAGTTTTGTAAGTTGGACACTTCTACTTACATGTTTGTCATATGGACCCTTGAACCCATCAAAAAGTAACATTTTGCACCCTTTGACCGTTGACCTTGCCTATGTGGCAAGGTCATGGTGACTAAGACAAAGAGAGTGTAGCCACTCGCCTGGGAGTGCGAGTGGAGGTTAATTTTTGGCCAATTTTACATTAAAATAATTTAAAAAATATTAAAATTAAAAAAAAGGGTCATTTTTTTCCTCCATCCTTTTAAATTTAAAAATATTTTTAAAAATTGAAAAATATTTTTAAAAATTTAAAAAAGGGTCCTTTTTTTCCCTCCATCTTTTTTAATTTGAAAATATTTTTAAAAATATTTTCCCTCCCCACCCCAGCCCGTCCCCACCCCCACACCCCACCCAGTTCCATCCCACCCCACCCCAGCCTCCCCACCCCACCCCAACACCCGTCCAACCCTTCCCCACCCCAGCCCGTCCCTACCCCCATACCCTACCCAGCCCCACCCCACCCCAACCCCATCCTTTTCACCCCACCCAGCCCCGTCCCCACCCCCTCACACCTCACCAGCCCCGTCCAGCCCCTTCCCACCTCACCGCCAGCCCCATACCCCTCCCAGTCCCATCCCCACTTCACTCCAGCCCCCACCCCAACACTCTTCTAGCCCCCCTCCCCCCCACATACGTTCACTTTTTATTTTTTATTTTAATTTTCTCTCTCATTTCAATTCTTTTCATTTTTTTAATTAAATTTTAAACTTGAAATCTTTTTGTTTTTTTGTGGATTAAAATTTAAATTGAAAGTGAGTGATAGTGAATATTGAAAAAAATTAGTGAATTTTGCTTGAAAAAAAATAAACTTTTTGTGAATTTGTTAAAAATATTCAAATTTAAAAATAAAATATTTATTATGTTTGTAGATATGAATTTGCAGTTAAAAATTTAAATTAGTTGAAGAAGAATTTTAATTATTTGGAATGAATTTGATGTTTAATTTGTGAGAAAAAATAAAAACATGATTATTCAAATTTTTCTACAACTTATAAATTTTTCTTATTTAATTAAATTAATTTTAATATTTAATTTATTATGTAACATTTTAAAAATGACTTGGAATTTAATGTAATATTTTTTTATTTTTTTTTAAATGACATGACAGACGTGTCAGGCGTGACAACTAACATGATAGTTGACGTGGGGGAGAGTGTGTTACACTCACCAAAAAAGGGTTTAAAATGTTACTTTTTAGTGGGTTCAGGGGTCTAGATGACAAACATGTAAGTAGAAGTGTTCAACTTACAAAATCGACATAGTACAGGGATATAGAAGGTCATTTTTAATTGATTAAGATTACACTGAAATATTGATATCTCTATCTAATTATTTTTTTCTTAACCTGAAAAGGTGTAAAATCATACTAATTAAAATTAGAGATTTCTAGTTAATATATTTTTCAGAAATACACATATTAAATATGAATAATACTTAAACAAATATATTTACCTAAGAAAAAGGATTATTGAAAACGTATTTGCCCAATTAACAATGAATATAAATCATGAAACAAACACTTTTTCATAGTTGAATTAATCATAATTAATCTCATTAGCATAATCAATGTATTGAAAATAGGATAAAAAATATATTCAACTTTCAAGATAAAAGAATAAAAATGTCCAAAATAATTTATAGTGTAAACATGTGTATTTTCTTTTGTGGTCAAATTTGGGCCAAAATTTTGTGGCCATGTGTACTTTTTCATTTATAACACTATCCTTTATTTAAGAAAAGACTCACGAGGTTATCTAAGTCTTTTAACAATTATGATCAAATTATGATTAAAAAATTGTGGCCATTTATCACTATTCCTATATATATATATATACAATGTATACTAAGAAGCGAACGATGCATTTTGGGATATGTTCATGCGCCAAGGTAGTTCCTGAAAACGAGTTCTGATGCAAAAAAAAAAAGAAAGAAAAAAAAAAGGGCACAAAAATCTGAAAAGGTCTTTACAAATTGTCCATGGATTCTTATGCCACCAAACTTAAAAATCTGAAAAGGTCTTTACAAATTGTCCATGGATTCTTGTGCCAAACTGATATAATCTGCGCAGGAAATTAAAATGTCAGAAGCTTTTAATGGTTCCGTCATAGTGTTCATCAGTGCTTTGAACTGTTTTTCGATTCTTTCTCAGATTCTGTACAGACTATATAGCAGGAGAAGAAAGTTCAAAATATATAAAAATAAAGATATAAAAAAATTGAAGGCGGTACAATATCAAATAGATATGTAAAATAATGATTTTAAATAATGACACACACACATACATAAAATAATGATTTTATTCATATATATATATAAAATAGTTGTATAGACTGGCCAAGGTTAGGGAGCGGTGAATCCGCGACCTTCACCGCTATCTTGATTAAGTAAAGTGCCATTAAGGGAGAGGGAAAACTATTGGTGGAGGATGCTCATTTTAGGAGGTGTTGACAGTCTTATTTTCATAAACTTTTGAATAATGAGGGGGACAAAGATTTCGCGTTGAGGGACTTGAAACACTCAAAAAAGTGTCACAACTACGGTTATTATAGGCGTATCAAGGTTGAGGAGGTCAAGAATGCAATTCATATGTAATTGCATGCATCAAATCAATTAATTATGATTAGTTCCCCCTCAAAGTTGGTTTTGAGTCAGGAACCACAAGTTGTCCATCTAATAATTTTGATGTGTGGTATATGATTAATGAATATACTATAATGCACAAAGATGGATTCCTCAAAAAAGATGAAGGATGTATGTTACTTTTTCTAACATAAGAAGGAGATTCTAACAACTACGAAATATGTTAGGAATTATCATCAGATCTTCATTCAAAAGATAATTCATGTCAAATGTCGAAAGCATCTCATATTTAAGCTGTAAGTGATTCTATTTTGTGTCCCTGAAGGACAAAGTCTATGCATGCGTGAAGCGTGGTAGTCCAATCAGTTCCAAATGAAATAATCCTTGAAAAGAACAAGGAACAAATAATCATAATAAGAAGACAATGTGCTCTTAAACATCCTACGACATAACACCTCATGAAACCTTATGAAAGGTTCGGGTACATGAAAATAATGAAGTGATGAGATCTCAAAATATTTTGTCACATTGTAAATCGATACAAAATGATATATCATCAATATTTTTGATACAATAATGGCGCAATATTGTGAAAGATCACGAGGAACTGAATT
Source organism: Capsicum pubescens (assembly GCA_030864215.1). Classification (NCBI taxonomy): domain Eukaryota; kingdom Viridiplantae; phylum Streptophyta; class Magnoliopsida; order Solanales; family Solanaceae; genus Capsicum; species Capsicum pubescens. The sequence goes on along the minus strand of CM061544.1, from coordinate 348,341,561 downwards.
CTACATTTATTTAAGCATGCCGACGTAGAAATATTTATCAAGTGACGTGAAAGGATGCATCTTGGTAAACATAAAACTTATTTGATTTGCAGTCCAGATACTTAAAGTGTCACTCATGAAATGTTAAATATTGTCACTTGACAAAATCTATATGAAAACTTTTAATGATTCAAAATGTTTGAAGTATATAAAAGTTTCTGAAAAACTTATTTATAATTCTTATATTGTATAAGCTTATAGCTTGAAAATTATCGAAACTCTTGGAGAGTTTTCAAAAATAATAAATTATTTGCTGAAATGAGAAATATATCGAATTAGATTGGTCCTGAAGTATTATATATTAGTGCAATTGATGCACTAATATATCTTGCAAATATACAAGGTCTGATATAACCTTTTTCGATTAATTTGTTAATAAGGTATAGTTCTACTCCTATGAGGAGACATCAAAATGGGATCAAACAGATGATCTTATTTTATTTTAAAGATTGCAGTCTTGATCTTATTGATTATGCTGATGTTGGGTATTTATTTAACCAGCAAAAATCTCGGTCTCAAACATGCAACGTGTTCACATGTGGGGATGTTGTCATATCTTGAAGATATACGAACAAAGCAGTCTATGTAGCCACTTCATCGAACCAGTTTGAGATAATAACTATTTATGAAGCAAGTCGAGAATGTATATGGTTGAGGTCAATATTGATACATCTCACTAAAAAAAAAAACTGATTTGAACTATGACAATGTACCCACAATTTTATACGGAGATAATGCAGCATGCATAGCGCAACTTAAGGGAAGATTCATAAAAGGAGATATAACGAAGCACACTTCATCAAAGTTTTTCTACATACACGAGTTTCAAAAGAATGGTGATATTAACGTGCAATAAATTCTTTCAAGTGATAATGTGAGTGATTTATTCACAAAGTCTCCTCCAACTGCAACTTTTAAGAACATCGTGCACAAGATCAGGATGCAAAAGTTCAAATATGTTTTCATTAGGGAGATCTAATATGCGCTGTACTCTTTTTTCCTTACGAGGTTTTGTCCCTCTTGATTTTTCTTGTAAGGTTTTTAATGAGGCAGTCTATATGCGTATTGTTACAGATGTGTACTCTTTTTCCTTCACTAGATTTTTTTTCACTGAATTTTTTCTAGTAAAATTTTAACGAGACTCATTATCTATCAATTAGACATTCAAGGGACAATGTTATAAATATATTACCAAATATAGTGAATGTCTACTTCACCAAATATGGTGAATGTCTATTTATGAAAAAGTTAGAAACCACCCGGTTAGTTTTCCCTATAAATAAAGGATTTTTTTTTTATTGTAATTCATCTATCAAGAAATTTCTCATGAGTAATAAAAAAGTCTCCTCTCTTCTCTCTCTATTCGCCTTGTTCTTATTTTATATTTAATAACAAGCTTTTAGATATTTCTCAAATTATGGGAAAATTCCCCGGCGAAATTTAAGGCAATTAATTAGTAAATGATTAGTAAAGATTTCATAGACTAAAATAGAGCATCTCATTTACTGCTGCAGGACCAAAAAAGGTCCATTTCAAAAGTAGCAAAAAAATGCAGCTGCCTATAAGTAGCCAAAACTTGCCTGTCTAACTTCAAAATGAAATGCAAAAAATTTAAATTTGGTCTATGATTGCAACTCACTCTTTAATTTTCTCAATCCAACCAAATATTCATAAGTACTATACTTTTTTCCCCATGGCTAATATGTTTGAAAAAGTACTATACTTTTTTCCCCATGGCTAATATGTTTAAAAAGTTTTCAGAATCACCATCACGATCATCATCATTATCACGTGTGTGTGAGTTTTATAAAAATAAGAAGGATAACTTATTTTTTTATGAATTTTACATTTTTTCTAATGGTACTTTTATGACTGACAAACGTTTTTGATGAGATGAACATGTCAATTTTTTACATAACTCCTATATTTTTTGCACCATATTCATATTTCATATCACTAATAAGGTTATGCACTTATCACACATATTTTAAGAGCTATATTCAATGGATAACTCATTTTATATTTGAATAACTCACATAATCAGTGAGTTTTGCTCTCTCCGTTTCGTAATAGTTAGACTTCTTTCTAAAAAAATAAAATTTAAAAGATAAATTAATTGTTCACATAATATGTAAGTTTTTATAAAGTGAGTTACATAATTTTTATTATATACGTAGAGAAAAAAAACAAGTTATGTAACTTTTATTATATAACTCACTTTCATGTAGAAAAAATGCATAACTTACCCGTTGAGTTATATAGAAAAAAATGCATCTCACTTTTTAAGTGAGTTATGTAAAAAGAAATGCATAACTCTCTTTTCAAGAGAATTATTTTTTTAATAGAGTTATATAACTTCTCTTACATACCTCTCTTTTTAAGAGAGTTATGTTAAAAAAATGCATAACTCATTTATTAAGTGAGTTATGTACATTTTCTGAAACTTAAACTCCATTTGCTCATTTTCGTTAAAAATAATGAATATAACTCTCTTTTTAAGTGAGTTAAGCATATTATGATACCCCTTTTAAAACATGACATATTTTGATATATTTTTTTTAGTTTCATGACATATTTTGATTTCGGACTATAAACATACACTTATACACTTATTTAGAAAGTGTGTCACGCTAAAAAAAACGAAATTGTAGAAGAATAGAGGCAGGGACGGACCTACATTATTTTTTGGGTGTTTCGACATTAAATAAATTCGACACGGAATAGATATAATTACATAAAAAATATTAAAAATAGGTATAAAAAATATAAAAGCACCCATTAATATAAAAAAATTATGTGTCACGATAAAAAACGAAATTATAGAAGAATAGAGGCAGGGACGGACCTACATTATTTTTTAGGTGTTCCGACATCCAATAAATTCGATACGGAATAAGTATAATTACATAAAAAATATTAAAAATAGGTATAAAAAATATAAAAGCACCCATTAAAATAATTTGATGCACATTTAGATTGATCTTAAGATTCTCCACTAGAAAAAGCATTCCGAATTTAAACTCTGTTGAGATAATTTTTTACTTTTTCATCCTTTTAATTTTTTAAAAGGCCACAATCTTTAAATTCTAAAGCCGCCGCTTGAATAAAGGAAGCAGTATGTCGAAGCAATGAGTAGAGACAAAAAGAAAAAAGAGAGGGAGTAGCAACTAGCAATTCTTAAAACATTTTTTTCCAATACATTCTGATCAGTTGATACAAAACTCAACGCTCAACACAAGTACCCTACTACCTAGCTAACAATTATAGGTTGCACAGTTACACCTCTTCAGCATGACACGGGTTCATGTTGTGGCAACCTTCTTCACTAACAAGTGTTTCTCTGCATGTCACCAATTGCCTATTACCTTAACACCTGTCATACTCACTCAATCCACTTGAAACACAAAATTCCAAAAACACCAAAACACAATCCAATTCTTTTTTTTTGTTACGAACTCCTCCTATGCTCGAAATCCAAGAAAGAGCCCAACCAATTTCTCACAATCTAGTAACCCAAAAAAGTCACTTGCATGATGAATCGAGATGAGGAAAATATTTAGGGATTTTCTCTTTGAAGATCATGATTGATTCCCCATCTACGTATACCAAACTGCAAATGTGCTGAAGCTGTTAGAAATTCCACAGCTTGTTGTGCAGTCAATAGTTCTACCAAATTCTCTAGTGTCTTCATCCTTAGTTTATCTGCCTTGTCTAGAATCTCTGCTAGCTTTTCCATCTTTGCATCCATATTGTCTCCCATTAACCTAATTATCTCACTTGCACCATCCTGCATGAATGACAAATTCAACATGTTATTTGCAGTAGTACACTAAAATTGATGATTCATATTAGTTAGATCCAAAGTATTTGAGACTAAATAGTATGCACGACTGTGTGTTGTAAGTGACAGAGTGACCTTACTCTTTAACTCTTGAGATTCAATTCAACTAGCCTTCATTGAGGTCTAGTTAATTAAATCTCAAGTATTTTGATACTCAATACACTAGACTGAGTATTGTAAGTGATAGAGTGATCTTACTCTCGAGATTCAGCTAAGCTATCAATTTTTTTTTAAGAAAAAGGAGAGGGATGAGGACCACGTGCCTGCCAATTAGACAATTCATCAGTAATAGCATTTTCTTCCTGAACAGCTTCACACTGAAGTTCACTAACTCTAGCTAGTTGACCAGGTGACAGATCTCCGAGGTCTCCATAACGGAGGCCTCGGAGAATCTCAATAATATGAGACTCAAACAAAATGCTTGATTCAGTATAAATAAGGTGGTAAGCAGTTGTTGGTCTCCATCCAGCAATCCAATGAAGTGATCTTTCTAGAGAGGTAGCCCATGGTGCAGCAAAAATTGTGAGAATATCATTTTTTGCAGCTAAAAATTTTACTCTGTAGAATTCATGATAATGTGACATGACTTTTTGGACAAGCTGGTGGTATAACTCATGTTTTTGGTCATTGGTGGGTGGTCTTGGTACTTGACTTAGTTGACGTACCACATCTTTTAATTGATCAAACCATGTATGGTAGAAACGTTGGAAGCTCATTCTTGTAAATTTTTTGTTTTGCTTTTTTTGTTGTGTTCTTTAGTTTGAGAAAGGTATGTGGGGTTTGAATGGAGTGACCTACATTTTATATATAGTGCTTTATAGTTTGTATTTATTCAAGTTTTGGAGTCTAGTACTTTACTAATAACTTTGGAAGATTGTAACTGGTGGAGAGTATGGTTTTTATATGTATAAATAATATAAATACCAACTTTTTAAAAGTAATTACACCCCTCTCATTTTTTTAAATTATTTTACTCTCCTTTTCTATTACTATACATAACATAGCTGATATATATATAACATTCTGTGTATATATGGAATTTTTGTAATATGTTAGGGAGTTGGAATTTTTTATAATATTGAAAATATAAGTTGTGTATTTGTTTAATTTTTAGTTTTTATATTGGGGAGGAGATGTAACTAGTGACATTTTCAAGCTAAAGAAAGACATGTTTTTTTTCTTTTTGTGGTCAGAAAGGCTTTTATTTATGTAACAAAAGTTCTACAGGGACAGTAATTGTGGCATAGTCACTACAGAAGAGTTAGCAGAAGTAGCTCTAGCTAGGCTAGTAGGAATATGTACAACATCAACAACATTTATATTATGTACATCCTGATCTATAGGTGAGTATTTCACCCTACGGGCTGTCAAATCTCCACGTTGGTCGGCACGCAAAATATCCATGAGGGATGGCGGAGATTTCCAAAAAAGCATAACTGTAGTCGGGGAGTTATGCATGAAAGCAGTAGTAGTAGTAATAGTAGATACTAAAGCATCCGCTAGTTTGTTCTGTTCCCTGTAGATATGTGATAACGCTCAATCTACAGCTCTCGTAGGAGTGTAAAGCGGTCGTTAGCAAATATAGAACTCAACCTGGGTTGGGTATCGATCCCACAGGGAATAGCTTGGTCAACAAGTAAGCAACGATTACTAGACTTTTAATGCAAGTCTCGTAAAAAGGGGGGAATTGTATTGTGATAGTAATGTAACCAAAATAAGAGAGTAAAGCAGAAAATAGCAAAGTAAAAGAACGAATGTTTTGTAATATGTAAACAATGAGAATTGAGGGGTTGGGGTTATGTCCACCTTCTGAGTTATACATCTCTATTGGCTATGAGTGTGCGGAATTCAGACATGCATGTGCTTATAGAGAATTGTATTCGATGGTAAATCCAGGCGTCTTTCGACCTATTCGAGGATTATTTCACTTTAACTCTTTCGAGCTTAAAGCGTGTCTAACGGTACGAATTCTCCAAGAGGTTAATCCAGTTACGGCACTAACTTTTTAATAGGGGATGGGACCCTACTACCTTGACATTATCTCTTTTCCAGACAGATAACCTTTCTTTCGAACAAGTTAAATGTTATACTGGCGTATTCTTGCGTTTGCAACCACAAAGAATTTAGATTAAGATGAAGAGAATAATGATATAAGCAACATACGTGTCACGAACTCACAAACTCACAGCAATAGATAGTATCTCATTCGGCTTCCATAACCCCAACAGAGAAGTTTAGTTACCCATGAGTGCGAAGGAAATCACAATTGACATTGTTGTTACACCACAATAAAGATTTCACGTTTGTAATGGTGTGGTAGGCGTTAGGCGTGAATCCCTTAGCAAAAAGTAACGTTTCTCTTGTTGTGGAATTTAAGAATAGATGAATAGAAGAAGAAAAATAGAATCAATGGAAGAATGATTGTTTAGAACTAGAATGTCTTAGAAGTAGAATAGAATAGAATTGAATGTCAGAAGATATAAGAAGATGTCAGAAGAAGATGTCTTAAAATCTCTAGCGATAGGGTATTTATATTACCCATATCCTATTTCTACTAAGCTAATGAAATGCTTAACCAAATCCTACTAAGCTAATGAAATACTTAACCCAATTGTACTAGGTTAATGTATCATTATCCTAATCCTAATAAGATAATGAAATACTTAACCCAATTGTACTAGGTTAATGTATCATTATCCTAATCCTAATAAGCTACTGCTAGTCCCCAAAGTCTTCAGAAATGTTGTTTTAGCCCGGGACAGAATTTCCATGCGCCATCTTTAGTCCTTGGCGTCCAAGATTGGCTTTTCTCCTTTCGTGAAGCTTTCTTTGGCGTCAAGTTATCCATGAAATGCTGAATTCTGCATCATTTATACCTGAAACTTTGCTAATCATGTTCGTTAGCTCACTTACAGGAAAAAAGACTAAAAGTGCATGAAATATATAATTTGTTCTCAAAACTAGGCTAAAATATGGGCAAAATATAGTGCTATAGGCGTGTAAATTCTCCTATCATCAACACCCCACACTTAAAGCTTTGTTCGTCCTCGAAAAAAATATCATGTCCCTCTAAACATCAACTTAGGGTTTCACAGCAACAACACAAAATATTCGTCAAGACAAGCACAACAATTATCAACAAAGAGTAGTTTTTCGATCATTAGTAGAAACAGTTTAACCTCTAGCATAGACTCGTGATGGTGGTCAACTCGTATTCAAAAGTTAAGGCACAAAGAATCATACACTACTACCCAAAACTCATCAACCATGTGTGTCTCACAATATATTACCCATAATCACTCACAAGTATAGCATATTTTTCAAACATGGGTATCAAAATATCCTTGCTCTCGCTCTCACAAAGAATTCATATGAAGCAACTGATGACCATAGGCTTGCCCTTAGTGTAATGCTCTACTAAATGTCAGAATGCTAAGCTTAGAATCAAATAGGTCTTTTGATGGTTGTAATGTAGGCTAAGGGACGGGTAGGACTATTTTGGCCAGAAATAGTGACTATGTTCCTAAGCGCTTTAATACATCACATTGTTTCATTAACACTTTTCTTTCTAACAACCTTTCTTTCATTTATTCTACCACCCTTTTTCTCCTCTTTTGTTTTTCGATTTTAAACATGACTAACTTTTCAGTTTTTTCTTCCTTTTTCTTTTCATAACATACCTCTTATGATAACACTTCTTTTTCATAGCAATTTCAAGCACCAATGCATTCTAAAGCATCATACTCACCCAATTTCCTCTTATTTTGTCACATGACTTTACACTTTAAAGCACTTAGGAATTTGGATGAAATTATGGTCTTGAAAAAAATGGATTAGGCTTTCATATGAGGTTGTCAAAGAAAATAGGCTAAAGGCTCAAAAGGGGTTGACTAGGATAATGTCCATGGGTAGGTAAAAAGAAGGTAAATAATCATAGGTTGCCAAAGAAATGCCTAAATCATCTCCTAGACTTGCACTCTTTATTTTCGCTTTACATACATACCAGGCAAGTTCTAGCATCAGCCACAAGCACAGAATATACTATTATCTCACACACACAAGGCACATGGTCGACTTTATTGGGAGTAGTATAGACTCTTGACCCAACATATGAAGGAATTAAACCAAACAATATCACATAGTGAGTCACAATTAGAGCCTAAACGTCTCAATAGTCATGATTTTAGCACAAACTCTTGTCATAATCTCATGCTGCCTATTAGAATAATTTCATGCGAAGCTAAGTTAAAAAAAATAAAATTAACTACTGAAAAAAACAATTAACTACTAACAAAACAAACTAACATAAATAAATGCAAATGTGGATAGAGAAGTATAGCATGCAAATACCAACACCCCACACTTAGACGGGACACACTGTCCTCAGTGGAAAATAAATAAGAAGAACCTGGTTAGTCGGACTCATCCTCTATGTCTGGGGTCATACCCCTTGCATCAGAATCATCAGCAGAGTCTTCATCCTCAGAAGTTCCTCATAAGTATCCCACTTAATTCCAAGAGTGAGTCGAGGTATTTGCAGCGAGGAGGGTTCTCCTTGCTCTTTTCGGCCTCTTTTCTTGCCTTCTTGTGAAGTGGTAGCCTTATCTTTGCCTTGTCTTGCTTTGGGTGCCATTGTACCTGAGACTTAAAACAATGTTCATGTTAGCATCATCTCGATGGATACAATCTATAAACAAGCAGTAGTGGCACCACCCCACACTTAGTTTGTTGGTACAGACTAGTGATAACGCTCAATCTACAGCTCTCGTAGGAGTGTAAAGCGGTCGTTAGCAAATATAGAACCCAACCTGGGTTGGGTGTCGATCCCACAGGGAATAGCTTGGCCAACAAGTAAGTAAAATTACTAAACTTTGGTGCAAGTCTCGTAAGAAGGGGGGATTCTTGTTTTGCAAGTAATGTAAACAAAAGCTGAAAATAATAAAGTAAAAAGAGAGAGATTGTTACGTTGGTTGTAAACAATGAGAATTGAAGCGTTGGGGTTATGTCCACCTTCTGAGGTATACGTCTCTATTGGCTATGAGTGTGTAGAATTCTGACATGCAATTGCTTATAGAGGATTGTAGTCGATGGTAAATCCAAGCGTCTCTCGACCTAAACAAGGACTATTTCACTTTAACTCTCTCGATCTTAAAGCGTGTCTAACGGTACGAATTCTCCAAGAGGTTAGTCCAGTTACGGCACTAGCTTTTTAATAGGAAAGGGTGTCCTACTACCTTGACATTATCTCTTTTCCAGACAAATAACTTTTCTCTCGAACAAGTTAAATGTTAGACTGGCGTATTCTTGCGTTTGCAACCGCAAAGAATGTAGATTAAGATGAAGAGAATAATGATATAAGCAATATACGTGTCTCGTACTCACAAACTCACAGCAATAGATAGTAACTCATTTGGCTTCCATAACCCCAACAGAGAAGTTTAGTTACCCATGAATGCGAAGGAAATCACGATTGACATTGTTATTATATCACGATATTGAGTAATGGCGTGTAGATCAAGTGATAGGCGTGAGGCGTGATTCCTTAGCAAGTAACGATTCTCTTGTTGTGGAGTTTAAGAATAAAAGAGTAGATTAGAAGTGTTTGTAGTGGAAGATGAGAGGGATGGAAGAAAATTAATTGTTGAATGATGAATATCGGATTCCTCAAAATCTCTAGCATGATAGGGTATTTATAATACCCATATCCTACTCCTACTAAGCTAATGAAATAAATAACTAAATCCTACTAGACTAATGAAATCCTTAACCCAAATGTACTAGGTTAAGGTAACATTATCATAATCCACATAAAATAATGAAATACATAACTTAATTGTACTAGGTTAATGTATCATTGTCAAAATCCAGCTTTGTGTCTGTAAGTTCCCAAAGTCTTCAGAATTGCTGTTTTAGCCCGGGACAGATTTTCCATGCAGCAGTTTTGGTCCTTAGGCATGTAAACTCCCTTTCCTTCCTTCGTGAGCTTTCTTTTGCGTCAAGTAAGCCATAAAATGCTGAATTCTGCATCATTTATACCTGAAACTTTACTAATCATGTTCGTTAGCTCATTTACAGGAAAAAGGACTAAAAGTGCATGAAATATATAATTTGTTCTCAAAACTAGGCTAAAATATGGGCAAAATATATTGATATAGGTGTGTATATCCGCCTATCATCAACTAGTGAAGTGAATGTGGTCGATTACTAAGACTTCATCGACATACGTTTTAGGTGCTCTATTCCAACAATAAAATCAGTGCAGTCATACTTCTTGTAATCTTGGCAATACTTGCATGTGTGAGATATCAAGACTACTACATAGAGATTGAATCAAGGTATAACATCTAGAAATAATCACAACCTCCTATGTCGGTAGACAACTATAATTCTTATCCCGATGAACAAGTCATTCCAACATGTAAGTATTCAAGTGACAAGATTATGCAATTTTTGTGACCATATCAATTCCACAAAAGTAAGACAGTGCATCAAATTTAAGTTGGAAATAAGTTACGATCATCCTTACGTATTCATTCACTCACTTGGTTGTATCATAACAATTCAATCACTTTCAAATCATCAATACTACTTCAAGATTTAGCAATTCATAATAGGCGTAGTAATGTAGTACTTACGGAATATAAATGAAGAACAAAGAAGCACTTACTTGATTGATGACTTTGGATGATGTTTTTGTGAAGTAAGAGAGCAAAAGGAAAATTTTTGAGAGGATTTGGGGACTATAGGCGGCGCTTAAGCTAGGTTTCCAATGTGTTTTTGGTTCAAGGCTAAGTCTCTTTTATATAGGAAAAGAATGGGTCGGGTTTTGACCCATTTAAAATCGGTTTTGGAGACAAAAAGTGACCATAGGCGGCGCCTTTAGCTTTGCCTATGCTTGGCATAGGCGGCGCCTAATGCAAAGCCTATGGTGAGCATAGGCGACGCCTAGTGCAATGCCTTTAGTGACCATAGGCGGCGCCTTTAGAATGACTTATGAGATTTAGAGACAAAATGCTTTGGCATAGGTGGCGCCTATGCTATGGCATACTTGAGCATGGGCGGCGCCTATGCTGTAGCACACTAGATTCCGAGACCTTGGGCTATAGTATAGGCTTTGCCTTATTCGTGGCCTAGTTTTACCTAGGCCTAGCCTTGCTCGATGCCTATTTTGTCATGAGCAATGCTCAATCCATAGCCTTTTGCATCTTCATGCCTAACTTACCACCTTTACCATGCAATACGTCCAAATTAAAATTTGAAACCGATCTCCTCGTTGAATACCTCTTGCACCTATATTTGCTCAAAACCAATAAAAACGATTAGTACGATGGGTTGCCTCCCACCAAGCGCCTTAGTTTTGGTCGTGGCACGACTCTTATTTTTGGTTTTTTATTTATCAAAAACGAAACACGTACTAGAATGAGAGAAAGACAAAAAAATGAAAAACGATAAACGATGGGTTGCCTCCCATCTAGCGCTTGATTTATTGTCGCGGCACGACATAGTTACCTCGAGTACTTAGACTTCGTCGAGATAGATGGTGGATCGTTTTCTGAATGGATTCAGACGACAATGAGGCTTACTTGTGGGCATGCAATCTCCTTCGAGATGAATCTTGTGCGTACATAACCCAAGAAGGATCCCAATGATATCATCAATGAACCACCCAATGGCTCTCTTGTACCTCTTCAGAGTAGAGATGAGATCCTCTACGTGTTTTTCACTTGAATCATCCGCAACACTCACCGGAAGTGTATCTCTACTTCCCAAGAATGCATACCTTAGATAATTGGGGAGCTTTTTCGATTCTAGCACTGGTGGCTCTTCAATAGATGGCTTGGCTGGTGGTGTGGGTCGATTATTGAGATCGAGGTCCAGCTTCTTGGGAGTATGGCGATATGTCCCTAATCCTGATAGAGCACAAATAGCTTCTTCGCAATTTTCAGCATCCTTACTCTCTTCATTCATGAGCACAACCGCCACTGGGTCATCAATAATTTGCTCTTCTTCAAGTAGTTCTTTCTCATCATCAAAGTAAACATCAGCCACCGAGAATACGTTCAGCTCTTTGGGTTGCTTCATTGATTTGCACACATCAAAGCGAACTACTTCGTCATTTATTCAGAATGAAAGCACATTAGCTCTCAAATCAATAAGCACACTTCCTGTTGCAAGGAAAGGACGTCCCAAGATTATGGGAACTTCAAAATTTGCTTCACAATCTAAAATAACAAAGTCTGCCGGAAAGATGAATGAAGAAACCTTTACCAATACATCACATAGAATCCCAACAGGTTGTTTTACCGACCTATCCGCCATTACGATCCTCATATTTGTTGGAGTAGGATCACCTAACCCCAACTTTTTATAGATAGATAATGACATCAAATTGATGCTGGCTCCCAAATCACATAATGCCTTGGCAAAATTCAAAGATCCAACAGTGCAAGGAATAGTGAAAGCTCCGGGGTCATCCTTCTTCTGAACTAGTGATCGGGTAGCGATGGCGCTGCAGTGATGAACATTATCTTTCAACTCATAGCTTGCTGCCCGCTTTTTCGTCAAAAGATATTTCATAAATTTCGCATACCCAGGCATTTGTTCAAGTGCCTCCACCAATGGAACATTAATGGTCAGCTGCTTTAACATAGTCATTTGTTCAGTATTTAACATAACATGAGAGTGAGCCGGGGGGTTCCATTTAACATAAAGCATGATAGATCTCATAGGGACTGTAGTTGGTCCTGCCAAAAATCAGAATTCTTGTGCCATATGGGTTGTGTTATAAATTGTAAGATTGATGGTTGTTTCTTCAAAGATGAGTTTATTGCGGGCAGTCCATATAGACCACAAACAGAAAGCTAAAAATACTTTTGAAGGTATTCTATAAATGTGTAGTTTAGGGAGGATCCATATGAGATCATGCAACCAATTCGTAGCGGAAGGGGAACTGTCAGCTAACATGTTAATTTGCTGAGAGATTCCAAGAGATGACCAAAGATCGGCCACACGATCGCATTTAAGGAAGATGTGCAAGGCGCTTTCGATCTCTGCTGAATTGCAAGTCCTACAGAGATCTAAATGTAAGACCCCAATATGTTCCAAATATTTAGCTGTGGGGAGTCTATTATGGGCAAGGATCCACAGGAATTGCTTTATTTTTAGTGGGAGGTGGAGTTTCCATATCCAGGCAAGGTTGGTACTGGTTCCCGCAGAAGCTTCTTGCTCTGTGTTAGCAAGAAGTGCCATGAAACAAGACTTAACAGTAAATTTGCCGGAGGAAGTTAAGCCCCAAGAAATGTGATCGTGAGATCTATTGTAAACAGGAAAGTGAATGGTGTGTATTAAGGAAATGATACTTCGTGGCAGATTGAAAGATAAGGAGGAGAAGTTCCAATTCCCTTGTTGTCTAAAGTGAGCTGGTGACAAGGTCTATTCATAACGTAGAAGTGGTCCATGAATGAGGTTATGAATTAAAATTTTAGGGTCAATCCAAGGATCATGAAAAAAGTTAATAAAAGAACCTGTGACTGGATGTCATTTCAATCCTTGTTGACAGTAAGCCCAACCCATTTTAAGATTTCTCCAAATAAAAGAGCCTGATACCCGGGATCTAGATTGAGGCAACGTCCGAGGTCTACCATGCAAGTATTTATTCTGTAGTACTTTGGCCCAGAGAGTGTCTTTAGAATGAAAAAGTCGTTAGGCGGTAGAAGCTAGAATAGCTTTGTTCTTAATACGAAGATCTTGAATACCAAGTCCCCCACTATCTTTGGGTCTTGTAACAGTTGCCCAATTTACAAGATGAATCTTTCTATGATGTAGTGTTGAACCCCAATAAAAATTGTGCTCAAACTGCTCCATCTTATTAAGAATTTCGTTTGGGAGCTGAATCATTTGCATAAGATGAGTTGAGAGGGCGTTTAATGTGGTGCGAATTAACAATGCTCTCCCCGCCGTGGACAACGTATTCGTTTTCCAGCCTTCCAGTCTATTCTTGAAATTATCCAAATTGAACTAAAGGTCTTGTTTGGTAGGCTTTGTGCCTGTGATGGGATAACCCAAGTATTTACCAAATTTATTTCCTTCCTTAATTCGAAAAGCATCAAGGGCAACTGATTTACTCCCTACAAAGGTATTCTTTGAGAAGAAAATCCTAAATTTGGCATAGTTTATTTGTTGCCCCGAGATGGACGAAAAATGTCTCATGATAGTAGAAATATTATTGCATGTTATAGGTGTAATCTCTCCACAAAGGATCATGTCATCGGAGAAGAAAAGGTGGGAGATAGAAGGCGAATGTGGAGCAACCTTGACTGGAGACCAAAGAAGATAATAAACTGCCATATTAATTCTCCTAGATAGGCATTCCATGCACAGAATGAAGATATAAGGGGATAAAGGGTCACCTTGACGAATACCTCGTGTAGGAGAGAAGAAGGTGGTAGGACAAACATTGATCAGAATAGACACCGAGGTTGTAGATATACAACACATGATAAGCTTTATCAAGTTCTTTGGGAAATTAAAGTAGAGTAAAGTATCATGAAAGAAGGACCATTCGAGACGATCAAAGGCTTTTTCAAGATCTATTTTAAGCAACATGAAGTTCTTTCTACCCTTAGTGCATTTAAAAAAATGGAGAATCTCCTGGACAATAATAGCACTATCACTTGCACATCTATTAGTAAGAAAGCTAGATTGGGTTGGGCCTATCAGGTCCGGCAAAAGAGGCTTGATGCGGTTTACAAAGACCTTGGTAATAATCTTGTAAATTGAGTTGCAAAGACTTATGGGATGAAACTGTCCTATGGTGGCAGCCGTTTGGGATTTTGGGACCAAGCAGGTATAAGTGGCATTAATTTTCGGAGAGATTTCCCAATTGTTGAATACCGAAGTACAAAAGTCATGAACAGATCTACCAATGATATCCCAATATTTTTGTAAAAAAAACATGTAGGCCATCGAGCCCAGGTGCTTTGAAGGGCTTGAAGGAATGCACTGCTGACATAAGTTCACGCTGAGATAAACCACCGACCAATGAATCGTGAGAAGAGAGCGGCACTATTGCAGAGGTAGCATGGTGGTAGTGAATCGGGCTTGTAACAAGTGTAGTTTTATATAAGTCTTTGTAGAACTGAATAGTGTGATCCTGGAGGGCATTAATGTCCGAGATTCAGTAACCAGCAGAGTCCCTAAGTGAAAGGATACGATTTCGTCTTCGCCGATTAAGTATTGAAATATGGAAAAACTTGGTATTTAATTCCCCATTATTTAGCCACATGATACGAGATTTGAGCTTCCAAAACTCGTTTTCCTAGTGCAGGATGCTTTGATAATCGTGAAGAAGTTCTTGTTCTAGATTTTGAAGAAAAGATCTTGTGGGGTAATGAACTGAACTTTGCAGTCCTGCAAGCCTCGATAAAATATTTTTTTCTAAACAAAAATATTGCCAAAAACCTGTTTATTCCAAATGGATGCCTGTTGTTGAAAATGAGTTATAGAGGGGAGCAAAGAATGGTGCATGTCATTCCATGATTGAAGAATTAGATTCGGAAATAGAGGGTGAGACGCCCAAATTGTCTCCATCTGAAAAGGTTTATTAATGATATGAACCGGAGGAGTAAGGTTAAGTAGAATGGGGCAATGATCGGAATGAACTCGTGGCAAATGTTTGACACATGCATTAGGGAAAATTTCAACCCAGGTTGCATTGGCAGTAAGACGATCAAGCCAAAGAAAGACAAGTTAAAAGTGGAATTTTATACGATATTCTGTATAATGTTGATATTTTTTAAGATATTGGTATGATGTTGATATTACAGGCTTAAGCATGATCTTTTTTAGAACTATTTTGTTAGTTTTTAGTTTGTCATTATTTTTAATTAATTTTTTATTTTTATTTGTTATTTTTGAAGAAAAAATTAAAGAAATTTTTTAATTTATTTTAACATTAATTATTTTTTTAAAAATTATTTTTAAGAAATTAATTTAAATATTACTTAATTGAAATATTATAATAAAATAATTGTAACAATAATGAGGATGACATGTCAAAAATTGGAGTAAAAGCAAACAAAACGAAGAAAGTATTCATCACGGTAATAACAAGTTTGCCTGAAGATCACCGACTTTCTATTGTTAATTACTTATACCTGATATACATATTAAAAAATATTAAATAATAAGAGAAATTTAATTTTTTAAAAATGTATGAATAATGGATGATAATTAATATCAATGATAAAATAAATAAAAAATAATAAATTTTTAATTAATTAGATAAATATTTTTTTTTTTATAACTAACATATTCATTATGTGTTGGTTGAGGACGCCCTCATTAGAAAGCGGTGACAGTTCTATTTTCATAAACTATACTCTTGAACGACGAGGGGATAGAGGTTTCGTGTTGGGGGATTTGCAGAAGTTTGAGGAGTGTCGCAATTATGGTCATTGTAGGCGTATTGAGGTTGAGGAGGTCAAGGGGTAATTGACAGGATGCGTCGGGGCAGGGCGATGGAGGCAGATGCGATTTCAGTGAATTTTTGAAAGAGCACTGGCGGGGCAGGATTGGAGTGGTTGACAAGATTGTTTAACATCATTTTGAAGCGGCAAAGATGTCTGAAGCGTGGAGATGGAGTACGATGATTCCTTTATATAAAAACAAGGGAGACATCTAGGGTTGCAACAACTATAGAAGATTGTTGAGTCATTCTATGAAGGTTTGGGAATGGGTGGTTGAGTTGAGATTGAGAAGGATTGTAACTATCTCTGAGAATCAGTTTGGTTACATGCCAGATCTCTCGGCTACCGAGGCCATTCACTTTGTGAGGAGATTAGTGGAGTAATTTTGAGAGAGGAATAAGGACTTGCATATGGTGTTTATTGATCTTGAGAAGGCTTATGACAGAGTGCCCAGAGAGATTCTGTAGAGGTGCTTGAAAGCTAGAGGGGTGTCCGTGGCGTACATTAGGTCGATTCAGGACATGTATGATGGCGCGAAGACTCGTGCGAGGATGGTAGGTGGAGATTCGGAGCACTTTCCAATTTTGATAGGCACCAAGATCGACTCTTAGTTCTTTTTTTTTGCCTTGGTGATGGAGGTGTTGACGCGACGTATTCAAGGGGGTTTCCTTGGTGTATGTTATTTGGTAATGATGTGGTATGATTGATGAGACTCGGGGAGGAGTTAATGATAAGTTGAAGATTTGGAGACAGATCCTTGAGTCTAAAGGATTTCGATTGAGCAGGACCAAGACGGAGTACCTGGGGTGTAAGTTTAGTGGTGTGTCTCGGGAGGATGACATGGTTGTGAAGCTGGAATCTCAGTCTATTCATAAGAGGGAGAGTTTCAAGTATTTGGGGTCTATGATTCAGGGTAAAGGTGAGATTGACGAGGATGTCTGTAAAGCCCCAAAATCTGATCCCGAGACGTCACACGTTGCTCAAGACTACGAGTATCCTTAAGATAACCCTATCTGCCTTCTACTAAATATGAATCATATAATAATGGAAATATAGACGTATAATCATGCTAAATGTAAAAATCTGTCTGTAATAACTGTGAACAATACGAATATAATCTCTGAAAATCAAATACTGTAAGTCTGAATTGGAACTTGCAGTCTGACAAGCCTCTACCACTAATAATTAGAGAGTCACTGGGACAAACCCCCAGCTAACTCGAACTATATGAAAAGAATGCTAAAGCATATAAACTAATAAGCTGAAATATCTAAATGACTAAGTCCCCGAACTATGAGGACTCACCAACTGTTGGATGTAGATGGAGATGCTCGAACTACTCATGCTGCTGATACTGAGCACCTGAACCTACATTATGAGACAATGTAGCACATAAAAATATATGTGGATCAGTACTTTGAGGTGTACTGAGTATATGGGAGGTGAAATGCATAAGTAAAATATTATTTCATCATCATAATTTATAAAACAATACATGCCAAATGTAAATGACTCACATAAGCTGGAATATATGAAATACTGAAATCTGCAATCATGAATAACAAATCATACTTTGTAAATCTAGTGAGTCATAACATTTAGTTCTGAAAGCTGTACTAATATTCTATCTGTAAATCATATTGTCTAAGTGAAAAAAGGACTCACTTCTATATCTAAAAATTTGAAAGCTAAAATTTGTAGATAATATCTTTCTGTAAAACATAATCTGAATAAAGTTGTGAGCCTTTACACTTGGTTTTCTAAAAGCTTTTCTGTTAAGATTGTTCTATTCTGAAATCTGTAGTCTGTAAAAAAAAATACTTTAAAAACTATTTTGAAAGCCTTTACTGTTAGGGAGGTTCTTCTAACCGACATAAACTATGTGAGCTAAAATGGAGTCCAACGTCTCTTTTTTCTGCGGGGAAAACCTCAAGACGGAGAGATGTGTCATACTCTTGTCAAGGAGTATGACCTAAGCTAAGTGATTGCATCTATAACTATCATCCATATAGAAATGGAAATAATCTGATAATCTGTACCTACGTTAGCAACGTAGTTCTGTGAAAGATAGGGCACGCTAATCCCATATTTCCTGCTCGGTGCTAAATACTACGCCCTTCAATCTGTATGCTCATGCTGTAGGAAATCCACTTTAAAAACTAGCATAAGGGTTATTACGAAACTAATTATGTTTTTATCCGAGTCATTCTGTAAATATAGCTAATCTAAATTCTGTAATATGAGATAAATTCGTAAAGTGGATTTCAAATCTTATCTGAGGATCAAAAGATCAAAACTTTATTTAAAATCTGTAAATAATCTAATCATAGGATACTTAAAGCATCATCTTTCTTGAAATATCAACATATAAACTTGGGCTTGATAACCCATGCATCAGGTTCATGTCAAAACATCATAATAATCATGCTTGATAATGAAAACAATGATAATTTATCTCAAAATCTGGAATTTACTGCAATAGGCATGAAAATATAAAAATAAACATGCAATTCATCTTCAAAATCTCTAAAAAAAAAAACTCATAATCTTGCGAATAACAATAATGGGTACGAACCCTAATTCAAATCTCATGGATATTCATTCAAAATCATACGAATTTGTAATTAAAACTTGGATTTGGGCACAAGTTGCACACTTGGCTACAAACTCTGCTATATCCTTCTTCATACCACTCCACTAATAAATTTCCCGCAAGTCACGGTATATCTTGGTGGATCCTGGATGAATGGAATAACATGCACCATGCGCTTCCGCCATAATTTGCTGCCTCAAATCATCACCACATGACACACACAATCTATTTTGGTATCTCAACACACCATCTCCCACTTGGTAGAAAACCTCTACCTTTTTTTCTTTAACTGACTCCTTTAGTTTGACGAAACTAGAATCCTTATCTTACTTCTCCTTCACTTTCGAAACTAGAGAAGATTTAGAACTACTATGAATCCAAACATTCCCTTCAGATGAATCAACCAATCTAACGCCCAATATGTCTAACCGGTGAACTTCTCGAACTAACTACTTCTTATTATTCTCCACATGAGCAACATTGCCCATAGACAATCTACTAACGGCGTCTAACTCTATATTGGCCTTGCCCGGATGATACCGCACGCTCATATCATAATCCTTCAACAATTCTAACCACATTTTCTGACGAAGATTTAACTCCCTCTGAGTAAACACATACTGTAAGCTTTTGTGATCCTTAAACACATTAACATGCACCCTATAAAGATAGTTCCTCCAGATTTTCAAAGCAAACACAACAACAACTAACTCAAGATCATGGGTAGGGTAGTTCTTTTCGTGAGGCTTAAGCTGTCTAGAGGCGTAGGCTATAACCTTACCTCTCTGCATCAACACACAACCCAAACCAACTCTAGAGGCATCAAAATACACAACAAAACTATCTGTACCATTAGGTAATGCTAAAAATGGGTTGAAGTGAGTCGAGTCTTCAACTCCTGAAAACTCTTCTCGCAGGAATCTGACCACTAAAACTTAACTTTCTTTTGGATCAATCTAGACATAGGAGACGCAACAGATGAGAAACTCTCAACAAAATGTCTGTAATAACCAGCTAGACCCAAGAAACTCCTAATATATAACGGAGAAATAGGTCTAGGCTAATTTCTTACTGCTTCTATCTTTTGGAGATCAACTATAATACCATCACTGGAAATAATATGACCGAGGAAAGCTACTGACCTTAGCCAAAATTCACACTTGTTGAATTTGGCGAATAACTGATGATCTCTAAGAGTTTTCAACATAATTCTAAGTTTGTTTGCATGATCATCTTCACTACAAGAGTAGACGAGAATATCATCTATAAAGACTATGACAAACATGTCTAGTTAATGTTTGAACACTCTGTTCATCAAGTCCATGAAAGCTGCTAGGGCATTGGTTAGCCCGAAGAACATGGCTAGAAACTTAAAATAACCATAACGGGTTCTGAAAGCTGTCTTTGGAATATCACACTCCCTTACTCTAAGTTGATGATAGCCGGATCTAAGGTATATCTTGGAGAAGTAACTTGCACTTTGGAGTTGATCAAATAAGTCATCAGTTCTAGGAAGAGGATATTTGTTTTTTTACTGTAACTTTATTCAGCTGACGATAGTCAATGCACCTACACAAAGAACCATTTTTGTTTCACACTAATAGGACGGGAATGCCCCATGGACCAATACTAGGCCTTATGAAACCTTTATATAGAAGATCCTTGAGTTGCTATTTTAACTCTTTAAGCTCGGCTGGAGCCATATGGTATGGAGGAATAGAGATAGGCTGAGTATCTGGGAGAAGGTCAATACCGAATTCTATTTCCCTATCGAGAGGTACCCCTGACAAATCTTTGAGAAAAACATCAGGAAATTCATTGACTACACTAACTGACTGAACTATTGGAGTCTCAGACTTAGTGTCCTTGACTCAAACTAGGTGATAGATGCACCCTTTAGAAATCAACTTTCTGGCTTTAAGATAAGATATGAAATGACTTTTGGGAGACATTGAACTTCCTCTCCACTCAAAGACTGGCTCATCTGGAAACTAAAACTTTACCACTCGGGTGCGACAATCGATAGAGGCATAACATGAATGGAGCCAATCCATACCAAGAATAAGGTCAAAGTCAACCATTTCTAACACTATTAGATTTTCTAACATGATTTTATGATGGACAGTGATATGACACTTTCTATATATCTGTTTTGCAACAACTGACTCACCTACTGGGGTAGAAACCAAGAAGAGCTCAGGGATCTTTTCAGGACTTATTTTAAAATTCACTGTAACTAACGGGGTCACATAAGAAAAACTCGACCCAGGTTCTAACAACACATAGACATCAAGATGAAAAATATGAAGCTCACCAGTAACAACATCTAGTGAATCTTCTTGCTCCTGACGGGATGGTAAAACATAAAATCAATTCTGGCGCTGACCGCCACAGGTACCGGATGATGCGCCCGGAGGAGTGACTGCGCGACCTAGAGGAGCTGGTGCACTAGTAGCCTGAGTCTGGAGATGAACATCTCTATTTCCCTGCTTATTATGAGAACACTCTTTGATTCCATGATCCAATTTACCACAACCATAACAAACCTTCTGTCCAGCCAAGCACTCTCAAGGGTCATTCTTACCATACTTAGCACATGGAGGATAACTGGGTCTTCTACTCACACTATTTTGAGATCTGTACATAGAAGACTTACCCCAATACTCCTGTCTAGCTCTGGGAGTGGGAGTACTACTTGAAGATCGTGCTGACATCGATGAACGATTCTGAAACTGCGAACGATTTCCCCCTTGAGACCTAGCCTGGCCATACTCAAACTGCCCTGTTCTAGCCTTCTTGTTTTCTCTCTCTCTTCCCTTCAGTTTCTCTGCCTTAATCTATTGAGCATGAATTATCAATCTAGCAAGATCTATGTCTCCAATAAGCATGACAGTCCTACACTCCTTGACTACCAAACTAGACACTCCAGTAACAAACTTACTCATACATGCTCTAAGATCAGCGATCGTATCTGGGGCATACTTAGATAACTGATTGAACTTAAGGCAATACTCTTTCACCATCATTGAGCCCTGCCTCGAATTCACAAACTCCTCTATCTTAGCTTCTCTCATTTCACACGAAAAGAACCAGTCTAGAAAAATATCTCGAAATATCTGCCAACTCATAGGAGCTGCATTCTCACCTCTTTCATTCTTCCACATAACCACCCAATCATATGATACATCCTTCAACCTATAAGATGCCAACTCTACACTCTCCTCTTAAGAAATATGCATAATCTGGGTGATCTTCTTCACCTCATCTAAATAAAATTATGGGTCCTCACCTGCTTTTGACCCAAAGAACTCTGGCGGATTCAATCTTATAAAATCTCTGATTCTGGCTGCTGCTAAATTACCATTCTGCTGAAGTGGGACTGTATCTTGATGGTTTCCCTGAACATTGGCAGTCACAACTTGGGTCAACGCCTGAAAGACAGCCCTAAACTCAGCATGGGATACATTCTTATTTAGAGGATGGCGGGCTGGGATGGTTGGTTATCATTTCTGTGGGCGTTAGCTCAACGAGGAGGCATATTCGACAGTCACATAAGAGCATGAGTTAAAAGTAAATGATATTTTAAGCACGATAGATCATGAAAGAAAAAGATAATTTCCTAAGAACGTCCCGTAGCCTCTTGCTCATAAATGTGGCGCGCTTCACACCCATGATCAAGACTATACGTAATGCAGCTTGTCTGACTCCCCAGGACTCTTATTAACCTTAAGCTCTGATACTAAGTTTGTAACGCCTCAAAATCTGATTCTGAGACGTCACACGACGCTCAAGACTATGAGTAGCCTTAAGTTAACCCCGTCTTCTTTCTACTAAATCTGAATCTCATAATAATGGAAATATAGACATATAATTATTCTAAATGCAAAAATCTATCTGAAATAACTGTGAATAATCTAAATATAATCTCTAAAAATAAAATACTATAAGTCTGAATCGGAACTAGCAGTCTGACAAGCCTCTACCACTAATAGCTAGAGAGTCACTGGGATAAACCCTCAGCTAACTCGAACTGCCTGAAAAGAATGCTAAATCATATAAACTAATAAACTGAAATATCTGAATGACTAAGTCCCCGAACTATAAGGACTCACCAACTGTTGGATGTAGATGGAGATGCTCGAACTACTCAAGCTGCTGATATTGAGCACTTGAACCTACATTATGAGATAATGTATCACATAGACATATATGTTGATCAGTACTTTGAGGTGTACTGAGTATATGGGGGTGAAATTCATAAGTAAAACATTATTTCATCATCATAATTTGTAAAACAATGCATGCCAGATGTAAATGACTAACATAAGCTGGAATATCTAAAATACTGAAATCTGTAATCATGAATAACAAATCATACTTTGTAAATCTAGTGAGTCATAACATTTAGTTCTGAAAGCTGTACTAATGTTCTATCTATAAATCATACTGTTTAAGTGAAAAAAAGACTCACTTCTATATCTGAAAATCTAAAAGCTAAAATTTGTAGATAATATCTTTCTGTAAAGCATAGTCTGAATAAAGCTGTGAGCCTTTACACTTGGTTTTTAAAAAGCTTTTCTGTTAAGATTGTTCTGTTATAAAATCTGTGGTCTGTAGAAAAAAATTCTTTAAAAACTATTTTGAAAGTCTTTACTGTTAGGGAGGTTCTTCTAACCGACATAATCATGTGAGCTAACATGGAGTCCAACGTCTTGTTTTTCTATGGGGAAAACCTCACGATGGAGAGAGGTATCATACTCTTGCCAAGGAGTATGACCTAAGCTAAGTGATCATATCTATAACTGTCATCCATATAGAAATGGAAATAATCTGATAATCTGTACCTACGTTAGCTACATAGTTCTGTGGAAGATAGGGCACGCTAATCCCACACTTCACACTAAATGAAGGAAGACTATTACCTTCGGCTGAATCTGAGTTAGTGGAGAAGAGATGAGGATACTTCGTACGCATGTCTACTTCTACTTCCCAAGTAGCACCCTCAACGGACTAATTTCTCCATAGAACTTTGACCAAGAAAACTTCTTTGTTCCTTAGTCTACGGATCTGATGATCAAGAATCTCTACGGGAACTTCTTCATATGAAAGGCTATTCTGAATATCTTTACTTTCTAGAGGAACTATAACGGATAAATCGTCCATACACTTCTTCAACAAGGACACATGGAATGCTGGATGAACTGAGGATAAATTTTTGGGTAGCT
Organism: Capsicum pubescens; assembly: GCA_030864215.1. Lineage (NCBI taxonomy): Eukaryota > Viridiplantae > Streptophyta > Magnoliopsida > Solanales > Solanaceae > Capsicum > Capsicum pubescens. The sequence goes on along the minus strand of CM061544.1, from coordinate 348,317,396 downwards.
CAAGCTCATACGCTACCTTCCCAACACGACTCAAAATTCGAAAGGAGCCTACATATTGGGGACTAAGCTTTCCCTTTTTGCCAAATCTCTTCACCTCATTCATGGGTGAAACTTTCAAAGGCACAAGATCATCCATCTCGAACTCAAGAGCTCTTCTTCTTATGTCTGCATAAGATTTCTGACGATTCAGGGCTACTTTCAATATCTTTCGAATCAATTAAACTTTTTTGTTGGCTTCAAACACCATGTCTGGACTAATCAAAGCGGCCTCACCCACTTCGAACCAACCAACTAGCAATCTACATCTTTGCCCATAAAGAGCCTCAAATGGAGCCATCTGAATACTAACATGATAACTGTTATTATAAGCGAACTCAATCAACGATAAGTGCTTATCTCAACTAGCTTTGAAATCAAGAACACATGCCCTCAACATGTACTTTAGGGTCTGAATGGACCTCTCTTTCTTACCATCTGTCTGTGGATGAAAAGCTGAACTAAGATGAACTTGGTTACCAAGATCCTTCTGAAAGGCCTTCCAAAACTGAGAGGTAAAATGAGTACCCCTATCTGAGATGATGCACAAAGGATCTCCATGCAATCTAACAAACTCTCTGATATACAACTTAGCATAATCTTCAGTTGTATAGGATGTGTGAACTGGTAAGAAATGCACTGACTTAGTCAATCTGTTTATAATGACCCAAATCGAATCATGCTGACGATGCGAATGGGGTAATCTAGTCACAAAGTCCGTATTCACCTCTTTCCACTTCCAAGTGGGGATACCAAACTCTTGCAACGTACCATCAAGTCTTTGGTGCTCTACCTTAACCTGTTGACAAGTTGCACACTTGGCTATAAACTTTGTTTATCCTTCTTCATACCACTCCACCAATAAATTTCCCACAAGTCGCGGTATATCTTGGTGGATCCTGGATGAATGGAATAACGCTCACCATGCGCTTCCGCCATAATGCACTGCCTCAAATCATCAACACATGAAACACACAATCTATTTTGGTTGGTGGAGATTCAGAGCACTTTCTTATTTTAATAGGGCTGCACCAGGATCGACTCTTAGTTCTTTTTCTTCCTTGGTGATGGAGGTGTTGACGTGGCGTATTCAAGGGGGGTTTCCTAGGTGTATGTTATTTGGTAATGATGTGGTATGATTGACGGGACTTAGGGAGAAGTTAATGATAAGTTGGAGATTTGGAGACAGATCCTTGAGTCAAGGATTTCAGTTGAGCAGGACCAAGACGGAGTACCTGGGGTATAAGTTTAGTGGTGTGTCGCGGGAGGCGGACGTGGTTGTGAAGATGGAATCTCAGGCCATTCAAAATACAGAGAGTTTCAAGTATCTGGGGTCTATGATTTAGGGTAAAGGTGAGATTGACGAGGATGTCTGTAAAGCCCCAAAATCTGATCCCGAGACATCACACGTAGCTCAAGACTATGAGTAGCCTTAAGCTAACCCTGTTTGCCTTCTACTAAATCTGAATCTTATAATAATGGAAATATAGACGTATAATCATGCTAAATGCAGAAATATGTCTGAAATAACTATGAATAATCGGAATATAATCTCCGCAAATCAAATAATATAAGTCTGAATAGAAACTAGAAGTCTGACAAGCCTCTACCACTAATAATTAGAGAGTCGCTGGGACAAATCTCCAGCTATCTCAAACTGTCTGAAAAGAATGCTAAAGCATATAAACTAATAAGTTGAAATATCTGAATGACTAAGTCCCCAAACTATGAGGACTCACCAACTGTTGGATGTAGATGGTGATGCTCGAACTACTCAAGCTGCTGATACTGAGTGTTTGAACATACATTATGAGACAATGTAGCACATAGACATATATGTGGATCAGTACTTTGAGGTGTACTGAGTATATGGGGGTGAAATCCATAAGTAAAAGATTATTTCATCATTATAATTTGTAAAACAATGCATGTCAAATGTAAATGACTCACATAAACTGGAATATCTGAAAAACTGAATTCTGTAATCATGAATAACAAATCATACTTTGTAAATCTAGTGAGTCATAACATTTAGTTCTGAAAGTTGTACTAATGTTCTGTCTGTAAATCATATTGTCTAAGTGAAAAAATGACTCACTTCTATATCTGAAAATTTTAAAATAGAAATTTGTAGATAATATCTTTCTGTAAAATATAATCTGAATAAAACCGTGAGCCTTTACACTTGGTTTTCAAAAAGCTTTTTTGTTAAGAATGTTATGTTATGAAATCTGTGGTCTGTAAAAAAAAATACTTTAAAAACTATTCTGAAAGTTTTTATTGTTAGGGAGGTTCTTCTAACCGACATAAACCATGTGAGCTAACATGGAGTGCAACGTCTTATTTTTCTATGGGGAAAATATCACGCTGGAGAGAGGTGTCATACTCTTGACAAGGAGTATAACCTAAGCTAAGTGATCACATCTATAACTGTCATCCATATAGAAATAGAAATAATTTGATAATCTGTACCTACGTTAGCTACGTAGTTCTGTGGAAGATAGGGCACGCTAATCCCACACTTCCCGCTCGGTGCTAAATACTACTCGTTTTAATCTGTATGCTCATTCTATTTGAAATCCACTTTAAAAACTAGCATAAGGGCTATTACGAAACTAATTATGCTTTTATCTAAGTCATTCTGTAAATATAGCTAATTTGAATTCTGTAATATGAGATAAATCTGTAAAGTGGATTCCAAATCTTATCTGAGGATCAAAAGATCAAAACTTTATTTAAAATCTGTAAATAATCTAATCATAGTATACTTAAAGCATCATCTTTCTTGAAATATCAACATATAAACTTGGGTTTGATAACCCACGCATCAGGTTCATGTCAAAACATCATAATAATCATGCTTGATAATGAAAACAATGATAATTTATCTCAAAATCTGGAATTTATTGCAATAGGCATGAAAATATGAAAATAAACATGCAATTCATCTTCAAAATCACTAAAAAAGCCTCATAATCTTGCAAATAGCAATAATGGGTACGAACCCTAATTTAAATCTCATGGATATTCATTCAAAATCATACGAATTTGTAAGTAAAACTTGGTTTTGGACACAATGATGAAAACGGATCCTTGTTCATAAACCCCACATACCTTGATTGATGATTAGATGAAGGAATTTGAATTTTTTATTTCTATTTGAGTTCTTGAAGACGAATTCTTTGTTATCTTATCTTGGGAATCCTTAATTTAGAGCTTTATTGGAGAAACAATGGTGGAATTAAATTTCTTGGAGAAGAAGCTTTGAACTCTAGAGTTTTTCTTTGAGAGAGAATGGATGAAAATTGTATAAAGTGCTTAAGAATGGGCTAAATCTTGTGTTTTACATGAATTGAGGGCTTGAGAATTGACCAAACTACCCCCTTTTAAACTTTAATAGGAACTGGGAAAAAAAAATTCCGAATTGGCATGCCACGCACCACTATCGTAGTGGCTCACTGGATTTTGACGACTGGGAACTGGAAGTTCTCCGCAACGCGGAGTCATCGTGGTACGCCTTTGGAATGTCATTTTGTCCATCAACGTGACGCGGTACAATCGCGTTAAACTACTGGAATTCAACAATTGGGAAATTAGGCTTCTCTGCGATGCGGGGCAATCGCGGAGGTCCACTGGATTTTGACAATTGGGAATTTAACCTTCTCCGCGATGCGGTGATTACCAGATGGTACACTGCATTACTAAAATCGTCATAACTTCTCAATCGGGTATCGAATTTAGGCAAAATTGGTATCGATGAAAATCTTATTCAATTATCTATACAATTGAGGATCTAAATATAGAAAATTCTACATGTAACAAAAGTCATTCATCTTTGAAGCTAACCTTTGACATTCTAGGAGCGAAATTAAGCTAGAAAAAGTATGGGGTATTACAATGTCACACATCGTATTGGGGCAGGATAGTTGAAATGGAGGCTCACTTCAGGAGTTTTATGTGATAAAAGTGTCACGCCTCAAATCCTATTGGGGCGGACTGGCACCCGTAACCGAGGAGGCCCGGGAGAACCAGCTCATAACCTTATACTTCCCATGCATACCTCTATGACAACCCGAAATTCGGACAACATCATGTCGCATATAAAAGGAAATAATCACCTGTATAAGCTCGAGCACACATATATATGTATATACAATACTTGGCCATTGGAGACATCACGTCTATTAACAAAATACCACCTTGACTGTACATTAGGTCTACAAAGCCTCTAGACAATACACAGAGTTTAACTAAGGTCGGGACACACCCCTCCATATAACTAACTTCTATACAATACCAAAAGTGACTGGATATGACACGGAAAGCCCCGAAGCAAACTGGAGCTCACCAAAAGCAGCTGGGTATCCTGGCTCCTACTTGTGCGGTGTATGAGCTGAGGTACCTGTGCCTGCAGCATGAAATGCAGGTCCACCGTGGGGGACGTCAGTACGAAATATGCATTGAGTATGTAAAGTTGTAGATAATCACATATGATATAGGAGCTCAAAAGAAATCAGAAACAAGTGAATAAATCGTAATAGGAGTGGACCACACTTACTAGAACTTGTGACAACCTGTACATTGTATTTATTCAATCACTTTACCTTCGTTCTTATCATCTTTGTAATCATTACTGTACTGTAATGTGACCATTAGGCTGCCTCCAGTACATATCAACTGGGATCGACCCATGCTAGGCTTATGCCTCTGGGATACCAACCATAAACACATAAATAGGGATCGACCCATGATAGGATTATGCCCCTGGGATACCACCTGATAAGAGAGAACTTCCATCACTTAGTTCAATTAATCCTTGAGATTGTTATTTCGGTCGCCACCATATTTTTGATACTTTGAAACAATGATACATCAATAAGAGACATATAAATAGACCATCAATGCAATAACAATGAAGTAAGAACTCATTGGCACATCAATAAAGTGTTTTGGAGTCATCAATGCCATAACAATGAAGTAGGAACTTATTGGTATATCAATGAAACGTTTTGGAGTCATTAATAGCATATGGATCTTGTTTAAGTAACCGGATACCTTCTGAAATTCATTAGTGCAATAAACATGTAAGATTTGGAAGACAAGTAAGTATTGGAATGTCTTGACATCTTGTAGGGTGGAAACAAATTCATTGGTAACGTAGGACATCATACAAAATCATTATTGATCACATGTTACTGAATAACTTTGGTAACTTTCTTAATAGAACAATTGTTCACTTTCATGCCAAAGATATGGTATAGAGTATGCTTTACATACCTGACTGTCAACCTTCAATACTAGTCCCAAATGGACTTCTCGTCTTTTCGGATTACTTATCTACAATAAACATATATAGCAATCTAGTATTAGCGACCAAATGTCACAATTCAATTATTTGAATTCACCAAACTAGTGGTTAAGTAGTAAGACTTAATTACACCATAAAGGGTGTCACTTTAACCCTCTTATACTCCAATTACATTCACATGCCATGCATATTCATACAACATCCTCCAATATCAAGTTTGAATTCATTTATCCTTCCAACCAATCCATTAAACCAAATTGAGCCATAGACATAAATAATCATCAATTCAATAGTATATCACCATATCCACCTTTCATAACTCAATCACCATATCCACCCTCCACAATTCAATACAACCAAACCATGCAAAATAGTCCATAACCCTATTTTCATCACCTTTCAATAACAACCAATACATATAATCATCTATCACACATATACATATGGAAGAGAACAAAGGCAAACAATATTCATGCCTTAGAAATCACCTCTTGATTATGCAATCCTGTTTGCACAAATAATAGGTGCCGTTCGAAGCTCTCGAGATGACAAACGCAGTTATCGGATTACTTTGGAATTTCTACGGTTGAATCAAAAGTAATTTAAAGGTCAAATTTGGCTAGGGTTTGTTCTTTCTCAATTATTGATGATGAAAATGAGTTTTTAAACTCATATACATGTATATGTACACATATTCCCGTCCATAATATCATTGGGAATGACCAAAGTGCCTTTAAAATTTAAATAATGTCAAATCTGTTCTTTGGTGGACTGTTTTGTTAAGCTAAAGTAGATCGACTATAACTCTTTGCTCCGATATCGGATTTGGGTGGAATTGGTATCGTTGGAAATATAATTCAAAGGGATTTCATTTCATATAAAGTAGGCCACCCAGTTCGTCATGTACAAGGAGTTATGATCGTTTGAAGTTGACCCTAAAAATCTATTTTGAGAGGCTGAAGTAAAACGAGTATAACTCCTTACTCAGACGTTGGATTTGGATGAAACCAATTGCATTGGAAATAAGACTCAAAGATATTTCTTTTGATAGGTTGTAGCTCACCCAGTTCATTATATTAAGGGAGTTATGATCATTCAAAGTTGACCCAAAAAATTGGCTGGCCTCAGTAGTTTGTGTGCAGGAAATTTTCCTGCACATCTACTATTCCCAATATCCCGGCCACCGTTTTATAGTTTCGAACGTGCTCGATTATATCCGAAACCTATCCGTTTTTGGAAATCTTTATATCGTTGGAATGCTTATCCAATAACCTTCGTATGGAACCATCGACGGGCAAATTCCGGTATAAGTAAAATAAAATAAAATTAATTCCATATAAATAAGACCAATATATGTACTTGAATACGGGGTGTTACATCCTTTCCCCCTTTAGGACATTCGTCCTCGAATGTTAGCGTAGTTATTCAACCAAAAGAAGTTCAAGTCCATCATTAACATTCACATTATCACATAAATACTATGCATATATAAAAAAACTTACTTGTTAATGTTCTAACTCCGTTTCTTGAACTTCCTCTTCATCTTTGAATAAATGAGGGTACTTAGATTTCATTGCTTCCTCAGCTTCCCATGTAATCTTCCCTTTGACGATTTCTCCAACGTACTTTCACTGATGCTATCTCTTTATTTCTCATCTTCTTAACTTGACGATCTAGAATAGCAATAGGCACTTCCTCATAGGTAAGATCTTCCGTAATTTGCACATCCTCAGTAGAAGTGATATGTGATGGATCTCCGATGCACTTTCGAAGCATTGACACATGAAATACCGGATGTACTAATGAGAGCTCTTGGGGTAGCTCTAATTCATATGCAACTTGTCCAAACCTTCGAGTGATCTTATATGGGCCTATATAACGTGGACTCAACTTCCCTTTCTTGCCAAATCTCATTACCCCTTTTATTGGTGATACCTTCAAAAATACCCAATCACCTATAGAAAACTCTAGCCCTCTCCTTCTACTATCCGCATATGACTTGTGTCGACTTTGGGCTGTTTTCAGTCGTTGCTGAATTACTTTAACCTTCTCTATGGCTTGATAAACAAGATCCGGTCCGAACAAAAGAGTTTCACCCACTTCGAACCATCCTATTGGTGATCTACACTTCCTTCCATATAAAGCTTCATATGGTGCCATTTTGATACTTGAATGATAGCTATTATTGTAGGCAAACTCAATAAGAGGTAAATGATCATCCCAGTTGCCCTTAAAATCTATTACACAAGCTCGTAGCATATCTTCAAGTGTTTGGATGGTACGTTCTGCTTGTCCATCTGTTTGAGGGTGAAAAGTTGTACTCAACTTCATTTGTGTTCCCAAACACCTCTGAAAAGACTTCCAAAAGTTTGTGGTAAATTGGGTTCCCCGATCTGCTATAATAGAGATTGGTACTCCATGTAATCGGACTATCTCTTTAATGTACAGCTTCGCATACTCTTCAACTGTGTAAGTGGTCCTAACTGGTAGGAAATGTGCGGATTTGGTAAGCCTATCAACAATCACCCATATAGAATCAAACTTCCGGGATGTACGAGGCAAACCAATAACGAAATCCATGTTGATCATGTCCCACTTCCAGCTTGGAAGATCAATGCATTGCATATAACCTCCGGGTTTTTGGTGCTCAATTTTAACTCTTTGACAATTTGGACATTCAGCTACAAATTTTGCAATGCTCTTCTTCATGTCATTCCACCAATACATATCTTTCAAATCTTGATACATTTTGGTTGATCCTGGATGAATGGAATACCTTGAAAAATGTGCCTCTGTCATAATCTTCTTTCTTAGCCCATCTACATCCGGCACACACAATCGGTTTTGGCACTGAAGTACTCCTTCTCACGTAAGCTCAAATGCCTTGGTCGCACCACTCTGAACGTTCTCCTTAAGCTGTAATAAAATAGGATCTGCAAATTGCTTCTCTTTCACTTCAGCTACTAATGAAGATTCTACAGCATTATGGAGCTCACCAAAAACAGCTGGGTATCCTGGCTCCTACTTGTGCGGTGTATGAGCTGAGGTACCTGTGCCTGCAGCATGAAATGCAGGTCCACCGTGGGGGACATCAGTACGAAATATGCACTGAGTATGTAAAGTTGTAGATAATCACATATGATATAGGAGCTCAATAGAAATCAGAAACAAGTGAATAAATCGTAATAGGAGTGGACCACACTTACTAGAACATGTGACAACCTGTACATTGTATTTATTCAATCACTTTACCTTCGTTCTTATCATCTTTGTAATCATTACTGTACTGTACTGTGACCATTAGGCTTCCTCCAGTACATATCAACTGGGATCGACCCATGCTAGGCTTATGCCCCTGGGATACCACCCATAAACACATAAATAGGGATCGACCCATGATAGGCTTATGCCCCTGGGATACCACCCGATAAGAGAGAACTTCCATCACTTAGTTCAATTAATCCTTGAGATTGTTATTTCGGTCGCCACCATATTTTTGATACTTTGAAACAATGATACATCAATAAGAGACATATAAATAGACCATCAATGTAATAACAATGAAGTAAGAACTCATTGGCACATCAATAAAGTGTTTTGGAGTCATCAATGCCATAACAATGAAGTAGGAACTTATTGGTATATCAATGAAACGCTTTGGAGTCATTAATGGCACATGGATCTTGTTTGAGTAACCGGATACCTTCTGAAATTCATTAGTGCAATAAACATGTAAGATTTGGAAGACAAGTAAGTATTGGAATGTCTTGACATCTTGTAGGTTGGAAACAAATTCATTGGTAACGTAGGACATCATACAAAATCATTATGGATCACATGTTACTGAATAACTTTGGAAACTTTCTTAATAGAACAATTGTTCACTTTCATGCCAAAGATATTGTATAGAGTATGCTTTACATACCTGACTGTCAACCTTCAATACTAGTCCCAAATGGACTTCTCGTCTTTTCGGATTACTTATCTATAATGAACATATATAGCAATCTAGTATTAGCAACCAAACGTCACAATTCAATTATTTGAATTCACCAAACTAGTGGTTAAGTAGTAAGACTTAATTACACCATAAAGGGTGTCACTTTAACCCTCTTATACTCCAATTACATTCACATGCCATGCATATTCATACAACATCCTCCAATATCAAGTTTGAATTCATTTATCCTTCCAACCAATCCATTAAACCAAATTGAGTCATAGACATAAATAATCATCAATTCAATAGTATATCACCATATCCACCTTCCATAACTCAATTACCATATCCACCCTCCACAATTCAATACAACCAAACCATGCAAAATAGTCCATAACCCTATTTTCATCACCTTTCAATAACAACCAATACATATAATCCTCTATCACACATATACATATGGAAGAGAACAAAGGCAAACAATATTCATACCTTAGAATTCACCTCTTGATTATGTAATCCTGTTTGCACAAATAATAGGTGTCGTTCGAAGCTCTCGTGATGACAAACACAGTTATCAGATTACTTTGGAATTTCTACGGTTGAATCAAAAGTAATTTAAAGGTCAAATTTGGCTAGGGTTTGTTCTTTCTCAATGATTGATGATGAAAATGAGTTTTTGAACTCATATACATGTATATGTACACATATTCCCGTCCATAATATCATTGGGAATGACCAAAGTGCCTTTAAAATTTAAATAATGTCAAATCTGTCCTTTGGTGGACTGTTTTGTTAAGCTAAAGTAGATCGACTATAACTCTTTTCTATGATATCGGATTTGGGTGGAATTGGTATCTTTGGAAATATAATTCAAAGGGCTTTCATTTCATATAAAGTAGGACACCCAGTTCGTCCTGTACAAAGAGTTATGATAGTTTGAAGTTGACCCTAAAAATCTGTTTTGAGAGGCTGAAGTAAAACGAGTATAACTCCTTACTTAGACGTTGGATTTTGATTAAACCAATTGAATTGGAAAGAAAACTCAAAGATCTTTCTTTTGATAGGTCGTACCTCACCCAGTTCATTATATTAAGGGAGTTATGATCGTTCAAAGTTGACCCAAAAAATTGGCTGGCCTCAGTAGTTTGTGTGCAGGAAATTTTCCTGCATATTTACTATTCCCAATATCACGGCCACCGTTTTATAGTTTCGAGCGTGCTCGATTATATCCAAAACCTATCCATTTTTGGAAATATTTATATCGTTGGAAAGCTTATCCAATAACCTTCGTATGGAACCATCGACGGGCAAATTCCAGTATAAATAAAATAAAATAAAATTAATTCTATATAAATAAGACCAATACACGTACTTGAATACGGGGTGTTACAAAAAGATGCCTTCGAATCTTAAAGGTAAGTTCTATAGAGTGATAGTCCGACCGGATATGTTGTATCGAGCAAAGTGTTGTCCAGTTAAGAAATTCCACATCCAAAAGTTAAAAGTGGCGGAGATGAAGATGTTGCGATGGATGTGTGATCATACCAGGAAAGATAGGGTGAGAAATGAAATTATTCGAGTAAAGGTATGAGTGGATTTAGTGGAGGACAAGATGCGAGAAGTGAGGTTGCGTTGGTTCGATCACGTGATGGGGAGGGGTTCTGATGCTCTAGTGCGGAGGTGTGAGAAACTAGATATGGTTGATTTTAAGCGGGGTAAAGGTAGGCTGAAGAAATATTGAAGGAAGGTGATTAGGCATGATATGGAGCAGTTACAACTTATGGGGGACATGACCCTTGATAGGAAGTTGTGGAGGTTGCGGATTACGGTAGAGGGTTAGGAGGTGGGAGTGCGTCAGTAACAGTAGGGGAGTGTTCTTTATTTATTCGTGTTTGTATTTTTCTGTTCGTGGTGTTGAGTGTTGTCTATGGTTTTGGATTTATAGTTTTAGTAGTATCCTGTGGCTCTAGTATTATCTTGTGGCTAACGTTGTTAGTTTATATACATTTATGTTTTACGTTTGTTATATTGTTATTGGTTCTAAGCCAGAGATCTATCGAAAACACCCTCTCTACTTCACCTGAGGTAGTGGTATGAACTGCGTACACTCTACCCTCCCCATATCCCACTAGGTGGGAATACACTGGAGCATCATTACTAAAGTGACATTATGGTGGATTCAAAATCAAGAGGGCGTCATGCGGAAGCTTAAAATTTGCAAATCAAGACGATAGTAATTCAGACAAATAAAAGTATACTAAAAAGATATACTATTGATTTTTTTGGTCAATTGATCTACACATGAAAATTAATATTAAAGAAAACATTTAACTGTTGGGAGAAAATCTCTTCCTAAGCAAAACTCTTGAAACGATTACATTGTGCATTCTATTGTATTATGATATGAGAAAGGAGTCTTCTATTTATATAGTTTCAAAACCTTTCCTCTAAGAAATTAGTCAAATATGAAAAAGTTTTATATTTTTCTTTCAGGAAAAAAATTAAAAGTAATCATGGAATTATTTTTATGAGAAAAGACATCATTTTCCCACCGATCTTGTCCGCTCAACTTACATTAGCACTTAAACTAAACTTCTGTTTATTTACCCCCCTTAACATCTTTAAAGTGTATTTGTTTCACCCCTAATATTGACGTGACATTTAAAAAAAAAGAGCACGTTTATATAAATCAACCTCTTCTTCTTCAATTCCCCTCACCCTCCCTCACCTTTCATCCACACCCCGCACCCTATACCCACACCCATACCCCACACCCTTTTCTTCTCCGGTACATCATCAAACAACAATACCTATTTTCTTCAACCATTACCAAAATGTCAAAATCATAATGTGATGACCATAAGAAAATTCCAAACTAAAATCGAATACTGTTGCTACAACTACGAAAACCATTACTAAAACCATTACTAATCAATTGTGTTTATCCTCCCAATCATTGTAATGACTATTCCAATCATTGTCATGATTACTCTAATCATTGCTCACTATAAACTACTAGTATTACTTTAAGAAAAAGTTTAAGAAGAATGGGTTAATAATCAGCAATATGAAAAAATTAAATTACCATCTCTTTTCCAAAAATGACAAATGCCTCAATTAATTTCATATTCCTACTTCCAATTGTTTACCCGTGATTAATTTAGAGTTATCTTTGATTTCATCAGAAAAAACATCAAGGAACTTAGAATTAAAGGTTGAAATAGTGTTTTAATGGAGGAATTACCTTAAATTGGTGTTTTCATAGTTGTTTTCTAATGATGTTAAGGGAGTAAATGAAAAAAAATGGAGGGGAAAGCATTTCGTGGCAGGGATGGAGGTTGAAAAGGGGAATAAGAGAGGGTGGATGGGTGGGGGCAGGTGAGGGGGAATGGTCAAGAAAAAATGGGTTGGGTGGGGCGGGGGATCTGAAGAAGAAGGGCGCAGGGGAGGGAGGGAATGAAGAAAATGAAAAATGGGATTTTTTCTAAAAGAATAATATATATATATATATATATATATATATATATATATTAAAAAAAATATGTATAAAAATAGTATGTAAGTGGAACTAACTTTTTTAAAAAAAATTATAATTTCTTACGTGGAAATGACATGGCACTGATTTGGCAATGACATGGCACTGATTTGGCAATGACATGGCGCGTGTGTAGTCCACTCTCCCTTGTGAGAGTGGTATTTAGTTTTAAGAGTTAAAATTAATACACTTTAAAGATGTTAAGGGGGTAAATAAATATATGTTTAGTTTAAGTGCTAAAGTAAGTTGAACAGACAAGTTCAAGGGGGAAATGATGTCTTTTCTCTATTTTTATTTTTCTTTCAAAAAAAGTAAAATTTAAACTTATAAGAATATCAGAGCAAAAATCCTAATAAATCTCCCCCTTTTGGCTTGATTTTCTGACAAAATAATCTTGATCATCCTTCTTCACATTCACTGCTACTTACCATAGTTAAAAGTTGACATAGGTTAAGAATTGAAGGCCTATGCGTTAAAAATAAAAGCATGGGTTAATATTATTGTAGCCCTGTATTATAGGTGAACAGGGTTGAAAGTGAAGCCATGTGCATTGAAAATGAGCACAGGTTAAAAGTGGAGCTCATACGTTAAAAGTATATGCACGAGTTGAAAGGATCCCAAGCGTTAAAAGTAAGCAGGGGTTGAAAGTTAGAGCCCATAATATGAATTAAAAAATAAATTTTGATTTTAAAGATGGATTAGCAGCAGGATCATTGAAACTTTGTTTGAAACTTTTTCTCCACGTGTAATATCTTGACCTTTTTTTTGACAAAAACTTCATTATCGTCGAGTTGATTGCAACTTTGATATCAACATGTCCTCAATCTAAATCATCGAACCGTTGAACTATAGGCTCTGATACCACTTGTAGGATTCAAAATTGAGGGGGCGTCATGCATAAACTTAAAGTTTGCAAACCAAGATGGTAATAATTCAGATGACAAATAAAAGTATACTAAGAAGACATATTATTGATTTTTTTTGGCCAATTGATCTACACATGAAAACTAATATTAAAGAAAACATATAACTGTTGGGAGAAAATTCCTCCCACTCTTAAAATAATTACATTGTGGATTCTATTGTGTTTTGGTGTGAGAAGGGAGTCTTTCATTTATAGAATTTCAAAACCTTTCCTGCAAGAAAGAAGTTTGTCAAATATGAAAAAAGTAACACATTACAATCAAATTACTAGTCTGATGACAAAATCTGATAGATATAAAAGCAACCCTTTACTGAACAGATTATTAGAGAGGGACAGTCGTTTAGCTCATCGATTACAACTGCTTATTAACTTAGGCCTAATATTAGAAAGACAATCCTGAATTACTATTCTAACCACCTTCTTCGGAATAACACTGATTGTCCGAAAAATCCTATGCTTATTAACTTAGGCCTAACAGTAGCAAGACAATCCGAAATTACTATTCTAACCACCTTCTTCGGAATAACACTGATTGTCCTGAAAATCCTATATAGTAATTAAACACTTACTGCAAGCATCATTTTGAATATATGAGCAGAGACTGATCAATCTTTAATATTGTTCTCAATCCACCAAGATAACTGGATCAAGATAAAGCAATTCTTTGAATCTTCATCCAGTTGAGCAGAGCATTTCAGACACTGACAGTGTAGTTACATTCAATGAAAAAATGCTCTGCATATTCACCCTCATTTTCACACGGGACACATGTTTCATTTACCTGAATATGTCATGATAAAGAAATGGACCTTGGTCCTAACTCAACCTCGAAAGTTAGCTCATGAGGGAAGGATTGCCCAAGACCATATAAGAAGACCAAAGACCCTTTAACCCACTGATGTGGGACTCCAACACCCCCCGCACGCCCAGGGCAGGACATCTGGAGCGTGGACAATATAAGACGGGGGGTCCAACATCAGAAACAATGAACTGGGTGAACCTGGCTCTGATACCATGTAAAGAATGAATTTTGGGCCTAACTTAACCTCAAAAGCTAGCTCATGAGGGGAGGATTGACCAAGTCCATATAAGGAGACCAATTACCCATCTCTTTTTCGATGTGGGATACTTAACACTCCCCACGGGTGGGTGTTGGAGTCCCACATCGGTGGGTTAAAGGGTCTTTGGCCTATTTATATGATCTTGGGCAATCCTCCCCTCACGAGCTAGCTTTTGAGGTTGAGTTAGACCCAAAATCCATTCTTTATCATGGTATCAGAGTCAGGCTCATCCCAAATCCTTGTTCACCGATGTTGGGCCCACATATTATATTGTTCAGGCTCCAGTTAACGAGGCCTGGGCGTGCGGGGGAGTGTTAAATATTTTCACATCGGAAAAGGGATGGGTAATTGGTCTCCTTATATGGACTTGGGCAATCCTCCCCTTATGGGCTAGCTTTTGAGGTTGAGTTAGGCCTAAGATCCATCCTCATGAGCTAGCTTTAGAGGTTGAGTTAGACCCAAGATCCATTCTTTACACTTTATCAGTCTGTTTTTTGTGTACAGGCAATTCATAATAGTTAGTCTTAATATGAAAGTCCACTTAGAAGCTCCATAATTATTACATATCAATCTCCTCTAAGCAACCTTCTGAAACTCCCCTAGTAATTTACTATATATTTTTCTGATAGAAAACCTTTTCATGTTAATAAGCTCATGTAGAGTGAAGCCTACTTTCTGAGAGTATTATTGAGCTTTAAAAATTTTCTGCAGCAATAATGATATTTGTTTGGCTTTACATCCCTAATAGGAGTTTCCTTAATGTAGTAAGCATGGACCCATTGCACCTAAAGTGTATCTTTCTTCTTAAACAAATTTCACAGAAGATTAAATATAACAACCTTATTCCAAAATTCAAGGTCAGTGAATGTTGACTCCACCAACCACCATAGGCCTATACAAAGCTTTTCAGGCTATTAATTTCTTTTGGACACTGTTACCCTTTCAAGCCACAAAACCCTTCTACATATACCTTTCATAGCTTTAACAACTCCTTCACAGAGCAAAAATATTCGTGACCAATAAGATTGTATTGAAAATAATATACTTTTGATCAGATGCAGCCTTCTTAAATAAGATAAGTATCTAGTAATTCAGGATGTGATCCTGTCTATAATTTTCTTCATCGGAGATTGACATTGCTAAAAAGTCATTCTCTTAGTGCTAAGAGAAATCATTAGAGATTTAAAAGGCAATGAACTTTTACTGAATTCAAGGATCTACAATATCTATTGCCTGACAGTACTCTTAACTCCATCAAAGTATATTGAGCTTGATAGTATTGACCTTCAGTTATGATGAAATAGAAAAATTGGAGTAGCATTCAAACAACTTTGCAACTGATTTGACATCCCCTTACAAAACAATAGCAAATCATCAACAAAAACAAGTTGTACCATTTTGAGCTTAGATACTTAGAATGATAATAAAAATCTGATTGTGTATCTAGTCCCTTCAAAAGCCTAGTTAGATACTCCATTGTAATAACATGAAAGAAAGTAGAAGAAGCTTTGTGAAAATCTTCTGATTAATTTTTATTGATGGTGTATCTACTCTTTATACAAGTATTTGTGCAGAATAAATGAAAAATAAATACAAACAAAATATTTTCAGTTGTACAATTGTCTCAATCCTATACAAAATTCCTTAGCTAACTAACAACTTTTATTACTTCTATGCTGAATGTTTGTGCCACTCACGTGCCTCTATTGTTAATAAAATATTTTGATCCAATGGCTGGCATTTCATCCATCAAAATCATATTAGAATGGTTGGATGTCTTTTAGGTGTCATGTTGTGGACAACATATAGGGAAACAAACACTTTTGTCTAAAAGCTCTATTGCTATTTCATTTTTTCTTCTTGTTTCATCCTTCTTCTTTTCCTTCTTTCTACTACTGATTGACAATGAAGCTTGAATCTGTGAAGCTTGAATCTTTTATTTTCCAACATCCCCCCTCAAGTTGGAGGGGAGAGATAAATCCCCCAACTTGGATAATAAACTTTGATGAGAGGATCCAGAAAGGGGTTTAGTGAACAGATCTGCGAGTTGGTCCTTTAAAGGAGTAAATTTCAGAGAGATTAAGCCAGAAAGATATTGTTGACGAACGAAATGACAGTCAAGTTCCACATGTTTCGTTCTTTCGTGGAAAATTGGGTGTGGGCGATATGAATCATGGCTTGACTGTTAGAATAAATTGGTACTAGTAGTGGGGGAGGAACAGAAAGATCTTCAAGTAGGCGAACCAACCAAGTTATTTACGCGATGACTTTTCTTACAGATCGATATTTAGCTTCAGCGGAGGAGAAAGTTCTTCGATTTCCAGGAGATGGGGGATCCACCGAAGAAGCCGCTAATTGAACGATAAGTGTCCTTGCAGGACCCCCAATCGACATCACAAAAAGCCAAAAGTAACAAGGAAGGATCAGAAGATAAGAGAATGCCTTGCCCAAGATCCAATTTGAGATATTTCAACACCCGAAGTGCAACATAAAAATGGGAATGACAAGGCCTCTACATGAACTGACTGAGCTTCAACACCGGAAAGGCTAGATCTGGCCGAGTATCAGTTAGGTAATTCATCTTACCCACTAGATTTTTGAATACTGTAGGATCAGGAATAGGTGTATCGGCATATGCTTGTAATTTAATAGATGGGTCCAGAGGTGAAGTGACCTTAGGAATTTTTGAACAATCAAACTCATTGAGTAAGTCGAGAGCAAATTTTCGTTGACTAATGATAAATCCTTGATGTTCTCGAATGACTTCCATGCCTAGAAAGTAATCAATATCACCCAAATATTTTACTCTAAATTCGAAATTTAAGAATAATTTAATAGCTGCAATCTCAGTAAGATCATCCCCTGTCAACAAGATGCCATCGACATATACAACTAGAATAGAAATCAGATCCCCTGAAACTTTGTAAAATAATGAGTAATAATTTAAAGAAGTAGTGTATCCCTTAAAAGCAAGAGCACCAGCCAGCCTAGAATACTATTGACGAGAGGCCTGTTTTAGTCCATATAGAGATTTTTTGAGTAAACAAACCTAATTTGGTGAACTAGGAATAAGACTGGGGGGAAATTTCATGAAAACTTCTTCCTCTAAAAATGCATTGTTCACATCCAGATGTGAAACTCCCCAGTTTTTCTTGATTGCAACAGCCAAAATACACCTTATGGTTGTCATTTTAACAATCGGGGAGAAAGTTTCACTGTAATCAATACCCTCCCTTTGAATATCCCCCTCACAACCAATCTTGCCTTATATCTTTCTATTGAACCATCTGAGAAAAGCTTTATCTTGTAAACCCATTTGCAAGGTAAAACTTTCTTCCCTGTAGGTAAATCAACCACATCCCAAGTGTCATTCAATTACAAGGCTGCAATTTTTACATCCATTGTAGCCTTCCACTCAGGGTGAGTTGCAGCATGTGAATAACAAGTGGGTTCTGAGTAAGAATTGATAGTGCATAAAAAATGTTGATTGGGTCTAGATAGGGTATTGAAAGAGAAAACATCAGTAGATGGAGGTGTGGCAAAACAAGAATCAGTGAGGTTTGTGAGATAAACACTATTACAAATAAAATCATGAAGGTACCCAGGTTTTTGGAAAATTCTACTTGATCTTCTAGAAGGGACAACAGTTGAGGAAGGAGGTTCTGGTGGAGAGGCAGGAATAAGATGGTTTGTTGGTTCCAGGGGATTAACATCAATGTCTTGTTGAGGGGTTTGTGAATTTGGAGAAGAATATTATGGAGTTAGGATAATTTGAGGAAAATCTGAAAATGTATCCAAAGGAGGAATATGAGGTGAAAAAGTTTGAGAAGGTGAAGTAGAAACTTCAGCAAAAGAAAAATTTCTTTCATGACAAGTAACATCTCTAGAGATAAAAACTCTTCTAGTTTTGAAATCCATGACTTTATATCTCTTTTGACCTTTAGGATATCCTAATAGTACATATTTTGTGGTCGTAGGATCAAATTTACCTCTTCTTTGAGACAAGGTTGAGCAATAACAAAGACAACCAAAGGTTTTTAAAGATGAATAATCAGGTAACCGATTGAAAAATACCTCATAGGGTGACTTTCCTTTCAAAACTTTAGAAGGAAAGATGATGATTAGATGGGTGGATATGAGTACACACTCACCTCAATATGATATAGGAACATGAGATTGGAAAAATAAAACCCTAGCCATTTCCAAAAGATGTCTATGTTTTCTTTCTACCACCCCATTTTGTTGTGGGGTGGCTACACAACTTTGCTAATGTGAAATGCCATGTTCTCTTAAGAAAGCAATCTCATAAGTTCCTTTTCTACGTTTCAGTGCATTATCAAATCTGATGTACTTAACCTTCTTATTAAACTGTCTTTCAACCATTGACATAAAGGTTTTTAAGACAGAAAATGCATTGTTTTTAGTACTCAAAAAATAGGTCCAAGTTCCTCTACTATAGTCATCTACTATAGTAAGTAAGTATTTGTATCCATTGTAAGTAGCATTTTTATAGGGACCCCAAGTATTAATGTGAATTAAATCAAAAACTCCTTTAGATTTTATAGCACTGATAGGAAAAGGGAATCTAGTTTGTTTGGCTTGAGGAAAGATATGACATATAAAATCAGAATCAGATGGCAATTTTATGAAATTGAAATGCTTCATTGTTGATATAGGCAAATGCCCAAGTCTGGCATGCCATATACTTACATCTGAAACAATATTTGCTACAACTAGAAAAGAAACAGGAATAGAAACAGACTCATTTAAGCTAGACTTAGAAACAACAGACTGTAAAAGATAAATTCCTTCACTAAGCTCACCAAAAGCTACCAACATCTTCAATGAAAGGTCCTGCAAGAGACATTGACTAGAAGTGAATAATACATTCTATTTGATTTGATCAATAAGTTTATGCACTGAGAGAAGATTGTATTTAAACATAGGAACATAGAGCACATTAGTGAGAGTGAGATTAGGTAGAATAGGGATATTACCTATGTGAGTGACAGTTACCTTGAAAGAACTAGGTAAACTAATGTTCAAGGGAAATTGAAAAAGGGTTATGGAAGAGAAAAATGAAACATCAAAACACATGTGTTCTGACGCTCTGGAGTCAATTATCCAAGTTGTAGAGTTAAAAACTGACAAACATGTGCCTGAGTATTTAAGAATAGTACCAGCAACTGCATTAGCACTGATTTCTGCATTTGGGATTGATTGTGACATGTGTAGATCCTTAACCGTTTGTGCAATTTCTTCTCTCTGTTCTTTGCTGAAGTGTGGAAATGAATTGTTGCATCCTTCTTTGGAAAATTGATATGAATTGTTTCCCCCTTTTCTCATATATCCATCCCCAAATTCATAAGTATTTTTTCTTGTTAATGCTGCATTCCCTTTTACCAAAGCATTTTTTCCTTTGGTGAATTCAAAATCATCAAGGAACCCAATTAAATTAAAATAATCATCCATCACATGTCCTTGCTTGAAACAATAGCTACAAGTAACATTTGGATTATATTTCGCTCTTCTTCCTTCGAATTTTTGGTAAGTGTTACCAGCCCTTAGCGGACTAGGTCCAATTTTTTATGGATAAAACACAGGTTTCTGATTTCCACTTGCATTTCTGAGAATCTGATTTCCATTTCCACTCCTGAAAATTTGATTTCCTCCCCTAACATGTTGTTTTCCTTATCCTGTTGACATGAAAGAAGATGAATCTGAGAAGATCTATGCATTCACATAAATCTCTCTCTAATTTTCATTTTGTAATAAGAGGAAATATACAATATCCATGCCTGGTAAAGGCTTCATCATTAGTATATTTCCCCTTGCTCGTGCATAGATGTCATTGAGTCCCATAAAAAACTGGATCAACCTCTGATCCTGTAAAAATTTAGCTAATTTTGATTTTCCCTCACAAGTGCAAACACAAGAGCACACAATATCAGCATTGAGAGAGTCCAATTCATCCCAAATTCTTTTCATTTTTGTGAAATGTCCTGAGATATCAGTGTTCCCTTGTACTAATGTGCTTAATTACTTTTAAAGGTGAAAAAACTTTGCACCATTTGACTTACCATATCGCTGCTCAAGGCTTTCCCAAAGCTCTTTAGCAGTGGTGGAGTAGATAACACTGTCTCCAATATCCTTCGACAAAGCATTTAAGAGCCAAGAAATAATCATGTCTTTACAGCAGCTCCACTGAGGGAAATCTGAGGAGTTCAAATCTGTTATCTTGCAGGTACCATTAATAAAGCCAAGCTTTCTCTTAGCTGACAATTCTATGAGAATGGATCTTCTCCATCCTGAAAATCCCCTTCCATCAAACATTGTACTGATCAGGTTCATCCTTGGTGAATCAGAAGGATGAAGATAATAAGGATCACTGGTATCAACAACTGCTCCAACAACAGTATCAGCAGCAACTGTGTCGCTTGAGGAACGTAGTTGAGTAGTTTCACTTGCCATGTTGGAGTGAAAAGGTTGATTTTGATTATGAAATTGATGGATCGAGCTCACTTCTCTGATACCATGAAAGAAAGTAGAAGAAGCTTTGTTAAAATTTTCTGATTAATTTTTATTGATGATGTATTTACTCTTTATACAAGTATTTGTGCAGAATAAATGAAAAATAAATACAAACAAAATACTTTCAGTTGTATACTTGTCCCAATCCTATACAAAATTTCATAACTAACTAACAACTTTTATTCCTTCTATGTTGAATGTTAGTGCCACTCACGTGCCTCTATTGTTAATAAAATACATTGATCCAACGGCTGGCATTTCATCCATCGAAACCATATTAGAATGGTTGGATATCTTCCAGGTGTCATGTTGTGGACAACATATGGGGAAACAAACACTTTTGTCTGAAAGCTCTACTGCTATTTCATTTCTTCTTCTTGTTTCATCATTCTTCTTTTCCTTCTTTCTACTACTGATTGACAATGAAGCTTGAATCTTTTGTTTTCCAACATAACAAGAGGTAGGGGGATACAGGATCCCCTGCCTCAGACCTCTTGTTGCAGGAAATGGAGACGTTGGAGCATCATTAATTATCAAAAAGCAGAACAGTATGTTAATGCATTCTAGTGTACAAAACGAATTGAGAAATTCAAAGTTTTGAGGATTTTGTCAATAAATGACCACTCGAGTCATAAACTTTTTGAATACCAATTTTTAGTATACATCTAGCAGACACCCTTTCCTTCCATAACCTTTTACCAGCTCATAGCCTAAGATGGCGTTATCAAATATTGTTTAATATCTTTTATATATATATATATATATATAATGGACAAATTAAAATAAACTGAGGAATAATATAATTACAATATACTCTCTCTGTTTTAGTATTTTATTTATTCTTTTCTTATTTTATTTCTATCATCAAATGATTATATAAAATATTAATAATTAATTTTATATTTTTAAAATACAATTAATAAAATTAATTTTATGAATAAATCATTCATAAATATTTAATAAAAACAAAGGGTATTTGATTGAACTAGAAGATATTTATAATTAAAAAATAATAAAGTAATATTAGTACAAAGTAAAATTTATTTAATATCATGGTCATGGAAATTGCGGCAGGATATTTTTCGAACATTATTATAAATTATTTAAATTAGTCTTTAGATAAAGATAAAGTTTGTAAAATTGATGTTAAATTTTTGAATTTTGAATTTCAAATGAAAGTTATATATTCTTTTAAATATCGAAAACAAACTCTATATTAGATAAAGTTGAATTTGAACTACCTAAAAGATAAATTTAAATTTAAAGACAAAAAATATTTAAATTTAAATATATTAGACTTTTGAATCATTATCTTAAAATTAGAAATTCATAGTTAAAGAATCCTAATAGATATTTACTATTTCAAACTTATCTCTTTTAAAATTTAAATGTTATATAATATATTTAGTAATAATAATTAGTAGTAGTGGTAGATATTCGTACGTTTTATAGATTTAATAATTAATAATAATAAGTAGTAGTAGACATAGATATTATATATAATAATATTATTAAATAATAAGTAGTAGTAGTGATAGTGTAGTATGTAGTAATAATAATAATAATAATAATAATAATAATAATAATAATAATAATAATAATAATAATAATAATAATAATAATCAAATATTTCCACTAATCATGGAACAAATTCCCTACAACAAAAATCTGTTTTGAAAGCCTATTTTTATGGAATTATGTTCCCACAAAATAAGGCTAAGAGATAATTGTAAATATAAATTCAAATAAAGACATGTTTTTTAATTTGTATCTTTAATTATTATTATTTTTAACCTAAGATTTCACCTTCATGGGTTTTTAAATAATAATCTTTGACCTATTTAAATATCGTTTACAAAAAAATATTACCAAACCTACTAAATAATAATAATAATAATAATAATAATAAGTCACTCGCCATTATAATAATAATAATAATATTAATATTATTAATAATAATAATATTTTATTTACATAATAATAGAAATAAAGAACACGTACTCCTACTTTCTATCAACTAAAAGAATATTTTAACCAGATGAAAATTTTGAATTTAAACTGATTATAACTTCCTTCTAAGGTTTAGAGCTTTAGTGTTATATCAACTCTCAATGTTTATCCTAATTTAATTTGAATTTAAATTTAAGATAATGTTATTTCAATTTCTTATCATTATCTTAATATTGTAGTACAAAAGCTAATACCATTATAAATACATACACTGATGTATTTCAAATTTAACCTCACAAAAAGCACACCATCTTATATCAATCAAAAACTATGTCTACTAAAATCGATAGTCTTCATTAGCATTTTTGTTATGTTATCTACAATTGATTATTAGTTATTATTCCTCACTTTATTTACTGGAATTTTCATATTCTTTACTTTTTTTTTTTTACATTTTCACTTTACTTTTTTTTTTTTTCCACATTTTCACTTTTTTATGTAGATGAATGGCGGTGGTATTATGCATTAATCTGCTTTTCGAGCTTGAATTCAAGTAAGCAATATTTTTTTTTTATGATTTTGTACATTTGATTCTTAATAAAAATAAATACAAAGCGATAAATTTGTATTAATTATCTTTATTATTTTTTTTCTAATTTTAATTTTGTTGGCGTTATTTTCATATGACTTTAATGCAGTTATTTGTTCTTTAATACTTATTTTTCACAAGAATTTTTTGATTTTACTCATGAATTTAACTTTCAAAAATTTTTCATTGAATTTTTTTGCAGTATGGTCACACCAAGAATAATAATTATACTTCTTAGTTGAATCTGTGAATGTAAGACATTTCTTTTTAAATTATTATTTTATTATTTGCTTTATACTAAAAGAGAATTTTTTTCGCTAAGTGATAAGTTACTGAGAAGTCACATGACAATTTTAGAACACAATTTGATAGTTGTAATAACAATTTTGAATTAACAAATTAAAAAAAATTAAATTTAAACACATTATCTTTTATTAAAAAAATAAATCAGCTCAAAATAGAATTTCATAATTGAAGAGTTCTAAATAAACTTTTACTCTTTCATAAGTTTATCTATTTTAAAATTTAAA
The DNA here is from genome assembly GCA_030864215.1 of Capsicum pubescens. NCBI lineage: Eukaryota > Viridiplantae > Streptophyta > Magnoliopsida > Solanales > Solanaceae > Capsicum > Capsicum pubescens. The sequence continues at coordinate 348,292,988 of CM061544.1, read as the reverse complement.
TATTATAAATTATATCTAAAAATAATTTATTTAAAAATAAAAAATAAATAAATAAATAATAATAATAATAATAATAATAAATGAAATAATAGTAGATAATAGTAATATATGTAGCATACGTGTTTAGTAATGATTAAACAAATAGTAGAGTAGTGTAGTATTAATAATAATAATAATAATAATAATAATAATAATAATAATAATAATAATAATAATAATAATAATAATAATGTTTCCATTAAATAGTAATCAGTCAACACACTTCTCGAACCAATAATCAGTTTTGAAGCTAATTTGTGGAACAATATTTCCACAAAATAAGGCTAACATATAATTGTAAATACAAATTTAAATAAAATCATGGTTTTTAATTTGTCTTTTGTAATTTCCAATTTTTTAACCTAGGATTTCACCTTGATGATTTTTTAAATAATCTTTGGCCTATTTAAATATCGTTTCGAAAAAACTATTACTAAACCTACAAATCAATAAATTATTATTAACAAAAATAATAAGTCACTTGACATTATTATTAAATTAACTATCATTGTAATTTCTTTGATTTTAAGATATAATGATTTAGTTAATTTACATTGCCATTTAAACTTAGATTTAAAAAAAAAATAAAGAAATTATGTTTTGGTTATCCTGTTTTAGATGAATTTCGGGTAAAATTTATTTATAGGATATGCACAACTTTTGTTTTCATAAAGAAAAGGCATAAAATAAAAGTATAATGTTAAATTTTTTTGTTAAGGTTAAATTTTCAAACTTGGAATTTAAAAGATAAGTTATAGATTCTTCAAGAATTCTAATTGAAAATAAATTTCATTCTAGATAATGCCAAATTTAAATTAACTCTTTCCTATATATAAAGGACTCTTAATTAAAGGATATTAGATATTCGAATTTTAAAATATTAAATTTTTAGAAGAATTAAAAAGAATTATTAGTTTAAAGCTTGGAACCCATAATTGAAGAGTCCTAAATAAATTTTAACTATTTTTTGATAATAATAATAATAATAATAATAATAATAATAATAATCATTTTGGCTTCTTCTATTTAATAGAATATATTATGCTTACGCCTAATCCTACTTTCTAGCAACTAATACACAAAAAAAATTCTCCCTTTTATTTTATTATTAAAATTTAAAATTTATAGTTATCCAATTAAAATTTTAATCAATTTTTGAATATAAAATTAATGATAACTTCCTTTTATGGCTAAGCACGTTTTGTCTTTTTTTGTCTGTTATATAAGCGTAGGGAGGGGGAAGTAGAATTTTTCATATTTTTTTTTCAAATTAAGGGTGGGAGTAGGAGTGGAAAGTGGGTGGGGATGGATATGGATATAGACACGGAGGTGGGAGTAGGAGTGGAAAGTGGGTGGGGATGGATATGGATATAGACACGGAGGTGGGAGTAGGAGTGGAAAGTGGGTGGAGTATAGACTTCTTTTTTTCATATTTAATTGAGAAATAAAATGAAAGCTGAACTTTCTTTTAAAGGTGGTATGATTTAGTATATTTGAACACAATATTTTATAATGAAAAGATTAGAAAAAATATTTTAATGCGGATACGTATATTAGTATTTAATAAAAACAAAGGGTATTTGATTGAACTAGCAGATATTTATAATCAAAAAATAATAAAGTAATATTAGTACAAATTAAAATTTATTTATTATCATGGTCATGGAAATTGCGGCAGGATATTTTTCGAACATCCAACGTAAGATATCTTGTCTTGAGTGAGTTTTTTTTTTTCCTTTTTATTGGAGAAGCCTTTGATGGCTTCTTTATAAAAAAACATCAATGTTTACTCGTGATATTAATTATCTTTTTTGTATTTATATTTTCGTCGCGGCTAATCTGATACATAAAGTCGAAAAAGGTATTACTAATACAGCATAATATTTTTAACTCATGAGTTTATAATAATACTCTCTGTATTAACACATGCTGTATTTTTATATTTTTTTTTATATTGATCAATCAAAGAATGTGGTGCGGTAAATGAAACTGCTTCTTTCTTAATTAGAGGTTTCGAATTCGAACTTTAAGTATAGAAAAATCATTGATAGAGAGGGGTACCTTTGGATGAGCGTGAATAAATTAGTCGAATTTCAATATAAATATCAAACATCAAATGAGAAATAATTAAAAAAAAATAAAAAAAATCCCACGGTGTGCTCACAAAAATAAGCATCTCCACAAGAAAGTTCAATTACCCTAGAGACACGCTGCTAAGGGATTTCTTTTCTACCACTGAACCATCTCTTGGTTTACTTATGATTTCCCCTGTTAATATTTATATGTTTTAATAATTTTTCTTATATAATTATAAGCCTTACAATAGTGAATGTGGATTTCTGAAAACCCACCTCCACTACCGTAGATCCGCTCTTGTCCTCACCCCTAAGTTGCGCGGAGATGAAAAGGCAAAATGACATTCTGGACCCATGTACTATGTCGGTTTTGTAAGTTGGACACTTCTACTTACATGTTTGTCATCTGGACCCTTGAACCCATTAAAAAGCAACATTCTGCACCCTTTAACCGTTGACCTTGCCTATGTGACATTGAAATGGTGACTAGGACAAAGAGAGTGTAGCCACTTGCCTCGGGTGCGAGTGAGGGTCAATTTTACATTAAAATAATTTTAAAAAATGAAAATAATATTAAAATTTTAAAAAAAAAAAATGAAAAAGGATCCTTTTTTTCCATTCATCTTTTATAATTTAATTTTTTAAAAAAAAATCTAAAAATAATTTTAAAATATTTTTAAAAATTTTAAAAAATTTAAAAGAAAAAAAAAATTAATTTTTTTTCCCTCCCAACCCGTCCCCACCCCCACACCCCACCCCACACCCAGCCCCCTCACCCTACCCCAACACCCGTCCAGCCCTTCCTCACCTCCACCCCAGACCGTCCCCACCCCCAACCTCATCCCACCCCACCCTCAGCCCCTTCCAGCCCCTCAACCCCAGCCCCGTCCCCACCCCCCACACCTCACCAGCCCCGTCCAGCCCCTCCCCACTCCACCCCCAGCCCCCATCCCCCCACCCCTAGCCCTTTTTAGCCCCCACACCTCACCCCAACACTCTTCCAGCCTCCCCCTTCCTCCACCTTCACTTTTTATTTTTTATTTTAATTTTTCCTCAATTCAATTCTTTTTATTTATTTTTTGAATAAAAATTTAAATTTGAAATCTTTTTTTTTTCTGGATTAAAATTTAAATTTGAATTGAAAGTGAGTGATAGTGAATATTGAAAAAAATTAGTGAATTTCGCTTGAAAAAAATTAAACTTTTTGTGAATTTTTTAAAGATATTCAAATTTAAAAATCAAAAATTTATTATGTTTGTATATATGAATTTATAGTTAAAAATTTAAATTAGTTGGAGAAGAATTTCAATTATTTGGAATGAATTTGATGTTTAATTTATGAGCAAAAATAAAAACATGATTATTCAAATTTTCTACAATTATAATTTTTTCTTATTTAATTAAATTAATTTTAATATTTAATTTGTTATTTAGTATTTTAAAAATGACTTGGAATTTAATGTAATACTTCTTTTATTTTATTTTATTTTATTTTATTTTATTTATTTATTTTTTAGATGACGTGACAGATGATGTGGGAGATGACGCAGATGTGGCAGCTGACGTGGGGAGAATGTATTACACTCACCAAAAAAGGGTTTAAAACGGTGTTTTTTAGTGGGTTCAGGGATCCAGATGACAAACATGCAAGTAAAAGTATCCAACTTACAAAACCGATATAGTACAAGGGTCCAGAAGGTCATTTTGCCGGATGAAAAAAAATAACTTATATGAAAAGTACTATCTAATAACATATGTTAATTTTTTTTATATTAATATGTTAAAAAAATTAAAATATTATTTAAAATTTACTTCATTTCAAAAATCAAAAAATCCTACATAAAGGATAGAGGAAATGCCGAAATATTGCTTAACTACTGCGACATTTCATATTTATTCTAGATTATCAAGTCATAATATTCGTCTAAAAGAATTCTTCATTCATATTAACATTCAGAAACCTATAGAAATTGGGCGTCAAAGATTGAGGAGAATTAGTTTCTTAATTCCTTATACACCATAACTTACACAAGTTTTATAAAATTTAGATTTAACAGAAATCAACTTACACAAGCTTTATAATCCAATATCAACTCTCTATGTAAGTAATATTTTTTATTTTATACAATATAATTTTGTAATGATTGATGCTGCCGAATTATTTTCATTAAGAAGCTATCCACTATATACCAATGGTTCTTATGCCGAATTTAAAATGGTAACGATGCATTTTTGGGTTATATTCATGCATACCAATTTCCCAAGGCAAGGTAGTTCCAGAAAACGAGTTCTGATGCCCCAAAAAAAAAAACTAAGGGCACAAAAATCTGGAAAGGCCTTTACAAATTGTCCATAAATTCTTATGCCAGCAAAAGAGCAGTCCGGTGCACTGAAGTTATCGCTATTCACAGTGTCTAGAAAAGAGCCCCACCATAAAAGTGTATCATATACAACCTTATCTTATATTTCTGCCGGAGATTATTTTCAAGGCTTAAATCTGATCACATAGCAGCAACTTTACCTGTTATACCACCAAACTCAAAAATCTGGAAAGGTCTTTACAAATTGTCCATGAAACTCAAAAAGTCTCGAAAGGTCTTTACAATTTGCAAAGCGTCCATGGATTCTTGTGCCAAACTCATATAATCTGCGCAAAGAATAATATGTCAGCAGCTTTTAATGGTAGAGTCAAGTGGTCATCAGTGCTTTGAACTGTTCTTGATAGCAAAAGCTTTTAAGGGGACTGACTTTTTTTAAACTCACACACAAGTATAGAATAAGAAATTTCACTAAACAGTTCAAAATATAAAAAAAAATATATGAAAAAATTGAAAGCAATACGATATCAACTATATATATATATATATTTATTTATAAAGATTTTAATCATATGTAAATAATTATATTATTTACGGGGAAAAAATAATGGGTGAAAATGATTTTCACCCCCCAACTTTGATTAAAAAATCAAACTCCCCCTCAACATTGAACAATAATCATACTCCTCCTTTATCTAATGCAATGTCTATTTCGTCCTTATAATTTTAATTTTATATTTATGTAATATCTTTTTCTATTATATGTAATGAATATTTTTTTAACATGGATATTTATAACATTTTATTTAAGTTTATTAACTTTATACGCAAATTAATATGTTTTATAAATTTATCACAAAATTCAATATTATTTTTAAGATCATTATTTTAGTATTATATGTATTATAGAGTCGTTTGGTGTGAGGTATAATTATAATAATTCAGAGATAAAGTCCATGATTATTTATCCTGCATTTAATTAAATGTATTAGGTAGTCTCAAAATTATTTGTCGCACCATTTATACCACAGTGATGAGATAAGTTATCACGCATGCATGTTAGTACAACTTATTTTGTAATAACTAATCCCAGAATAACTTGTTTCCAAACAACCCACCCCTAAGTGTGTATATATACGAGTCCGGAGCCAAACTATGCCATCAAACTAAAAAATGTACCAAAATATGTCATATATTTAAAAAAGTACCAAACTATGCTTAACTCGCATTTTTTGTGAGTTATGCACAAATTTTTTAACGGCAAACTACAAACGTCGTCGGATTTTTTGGAAAATGCATAACTCACAAAAATTGTGAGTTATCCATTTTTATTTTAACATAACTCATATTTTTTGTGAGTTATACATTTTATTTTAATATAACTCACAAAAATCGTGAGTTATCCATTCTTCTTTTAACATAACTCACAATTTTTGTGAGTTATGCATTTTATTTTAACACAACTTACAAAAATTATGAGTTATCCATTCTTATTTTAACATAACTCACAATTTTTGTGAGTTATCCATTTTTATTTTAACATAACTCACAAAAATTGTGAGTTATTCATTTTAACATTGAACAATGAAAAACGTTTCTGATCTTCTATTTAACATATAACTCATAAAAGTATATAACTCACATTTTTTGCAGTGATCTTACCATACCAACTTTTTTTCATTAAATTATTAAAAAAATATAAGGAACATATCGTTAACGAGGGGGCAATATAGCTATGTTATGCTATAATTGTAATTAACGAGGAGGCAATATAGTTATATTATGCTATAAATTGTAATTAATTGAATCTTAGATAGGTTAGTTAAGTGCTTATATTTGGTAAGCCCGATAGTTTTTCCTTATTTTAACCATATGGCTTGAAACGTGTCAATAGACATTAATTTGTTTCTTTTTATATTTGTTGAGTATCTTCTTATTTTTAAGGAATATATATATATATACATACATATATATATATATATATATACATACATATATATATATATATACATACATATATATATATATACATACATATATATATATGTATATATATAAGGTAATTTTACCTTATTACATAAAATTTCATATTGGAAAAGAAATTACAAAAATACCAAAGCAATTACTTAAATCATTACATTTTTTACTTTCTGTCTCCTATCCCTGATACATCCCAAATCATCATGTTTTGCTCCAAATTTTGCTCCATATTTTTGTCTAAAACCTTGATAACGTGATTTGGGGATTTCAAATTTCTTTCACTTATCAAGCATCAACTGATCAAGTAATTAACTTCATCACTTTCTTCATTTAAATAAAAAATTATTCAAATTTTTTCTTTGTTGCATTTGTAGTTCTCAAATTCCCCCCGCCCCACACCCACTAGACTAAACTCCCCGCGATACACGACATATTGACCTGCCGGCTTTGCTTCCGATACTGATAAGGTAAACATCAGAAAAAAATAAAAAACCAGTCTCAGCCTCGGCTTTCTATTCAGGTTTGTACATCCGTTAATTCAAAAATCCCTCATCCAATTCAGCCTCCTCTTTCCGGCACAAATGCTTTTGTTGATTTTATAGTCACATTATACTTTAGATAACATTATACATTACAAAGTTTACATTAGATATTACTTTTATACGTTGTTGGTTTTATGGTCATACTACACTTTAGATATTTACATTATACATTAGAAAATTTTCATTAGATATTAGTTTTCATGACATCCTTATAATAGGTATAAGGTTACATTATACAATTAAAAAACTTATATTTTACATTAGTTTTCATGAAAAAAAGCTGGTAGGATAAGGTCACTGCAAAAAAAAGGTGAGTTATATACTTTTATGAGTTATATGTTAAATAGAAGATCGGAAACGTTTTTCATTGTTTAATGTTAAAATAAATAATTAACAATTTTTGTGAGTTATGTGAAAATAAAAATGGATAACTGACAATTTTTGTGAGTTATGTTAAAATAAAATACATAACTCACAATTAAAATAAAGTGCATAACTCACAATTTTTGTGAGTTATATTAAAATAAGAATGGATAACTCACAATTTTTGTGAGTTATGCACTTTCCAAAAAATCTGACGACGTGTGTAGTCTACCGTTAAAAAATTTGTGCATGACTCACAAAAAATGTGAGTTAAGCATAGTTTGATACTTTTTTTAATATATGGCATATTTTAGTACTTTTTTAGTTTGGTGGCATAGTTTGGTTCCGGACTCTATATATACATATGTATGTACATGCATGTGCGTATATTTTCGTGTTTTATCACTCTGTTATTAAATTTGTTTCGTATTACTTAACTTTTTGTTGATATAACACAATCCTTAAGAAAATTTTACTTAGAGGTATATTTTGCTAAATTAACCTTATTAATGATAATTTGAAACTTTAAATTTGTCTATACTGTTACTTTATATAGTTATTTAACACTAAAGGGTAGAAAAAAAATATAATAATACAATTCTCTTGATTTTACAAATTGAGCAGATAAACTAAAACATTTATTTTTAGCATGAGGATCAAGTGATAAGAAACTATATTATCTATTGTCTATATCAGTAAATAAGCTGTGATTGCCATTAATAGAGTATTACATATTTTATAATCTATATAAATAAATATAATCTTTAAAATTTGGCCTTATTTTTATTTGAGAAAAACATCTAGTATCCCCGAACTATGACCAAATTTGCTACGACACACGTCAACTTCACGGGGGTCCTATTAGCCCTTAAACTAAATTTTAGTGTATTTTTGTCAATCTTTTAGCTAACGTGATACCTTTTGTCCATCGTTTTAGATGGCGAGACACCTTTGATATGGGCTCCATTTTATGTAATAAAGGTGCCACATTATCACAAAAAATGATTAAAATACGCTAAATTTGAGTTCAGGGGATAATAGGACCCCTGTGAAGTTGGAGTGTGTCGTAACAACTTTGACCATAGTTCGGGGTGATACTAGAGGCTTATCTCTTTCATTTATTATTTGTATTTTCTGCATTGAAATATGTTTATAAAATTAGGAGTACTTATTATTTTCACTTGTTAAAATAAATATTATAGTTTTGATTATTATTAATAAAACTAATTTTCTTATTATGCTAATTTACTTCATAAAGATCATCATTAGCTTATATATTTCTTACTTTTTTTTTCTAGAAGATAATGTTTATATGAAAATTTTGTTATATGAATAATGTTTATGTTTTTATGAAAAAATTGTTATATGATTTTTTTTTTTTTAAAATGAAAATATGATGATTTTAAAGAAGTTAAAAAAAAATAAAAAAATTGATAATAAAGAGTAAAATAGGAATTTTAAAAAGTCAATTGGGATAAAGGGGAGAGTATGATTATTGTTCAAAGTTGAGGGGAAAGTTTGTTTTTTAAGACAAAATTGGGAAGGAAAAATGATTTTGACCCAAAATAATTGTAGTATAAGAACAGGAGCACCCATGTTTCTTGGGACTTTGGGCTTTAGGTGACAAAAGAGTAAAATGAAGTGTGGGTGACACAAGTTTTAATAATTGAGGGGATGTGACAATTACTTTATTAAGGATTAAGAAAGTAAGAAAAGTTTGAAAATAACCCACAAGTTTTTTTATTTACACTTTGATCCAATGCAATACCTAATATAACTATAAATGGAGGGGGGAAAAGACACGTTTCTCTCTTTTCTCATTTATTGAAGTTTTCTCTCTCTTCGTGATTTTTGTTATTCATTGTTGTTGTTGCTTTATTCATCATCTTCTTCTTCATTATCATCATCTTGTTCTTCATTATCATCTCTTCTTGTTCATCATCATCATCTTCTTGTTGTTGAACAGTATTGTTACCGCTACTATTGCTACTTGATCAAATTTTTTTAGGTCAAATTTTATTCGTATATCACTTGGGAATTACTTATAGGTGATTTTAGTAAGTAAAATTATAATTTTTAGTTGAATTTCTCATCTGGGTGTATCTGTTACTGTTGTTTTTTCAACAGTAGATAAAACATGTAACATAAATCCAACAAATGAGTAATCTGTTGCACAGATGAGTAATCTGTTGCACAGATGAGTAATCTGTTGCAACATATTGACTAATCTGTTGCAACAGATTACTCATCTGTTGGATTTGTATTATAGTGTTGTAGCATGAATCCAACATATGGGTCATCTGTTGCAACAGATTAGTCATATGTCGCAACAGATTACTCACTTGTTGCAATAAATGACTCATATATTGGATTCATGTTGCAGGTTCTATCTATTGTAGCAGTAGCAAATATACCAAATAAAAAATTCAACAAAAATCATAATTATACTCACAAAATCACCTGTGAAGTAATATCCAAGTGATATACGAACAAAATTTGACCTAAAAAAATTCTAAAAATTTCAACAAGGGTACAACGAATAAGTGAAACAAATGAAAAATTTCATGAAACTGGTAAAGAAGACAAAAATAGTGTATCATATATCAAATGCAAAAGGATCGAGGAGACAAACGTTTGAGTTCTCCTAAAAACATTTAAGTTCCCTAGTATTTTAATTATTTTCTAATGGATAACCCATCTATTATAACATATTTTCTATCTGTTTGATAATTTCCAACAGATGAATCATCTGTTGCAACATGTTATTTATCTGTTGATTCAAATTAAGCAATTATTAGTAATAATTAAATTAATTTAGCTAAAATTAAAGACAAGTCTTTAAGACAATGGGACAAACATTTGAGTTCTCCTAAAAATGTTTGAGTTTCCTAGTATTTTAATTATTTTCCAACAGATCACCTATTTGTTGCAACAAGTTAGTCATCTGTTGCAATAAATGCTTATAACAGGTTAGTCATTTGTTGATTCAAATTAAGCAATTATTAATAATAATTAAATTGATTTAACTAAAATTGAAGACAAGACCTTAGACAAGGGGGAAAACGTTTGAGTTCTCCTAAAAAATATTTGAGCTTTAGTATTTTAAATTGTTTTTCAACACATATTTTGTCTATTTAGTAATTTCCAACAGAAGAGTCATATATTGCAACAACTTAGTCATTTGCTGCTACAGATGTCTATATCTGTTTGATAATTTTCAATAGATGAATTAGCTGTTGCAACAATGGAGTCATTTGTTGCAACAGATGTCTATATCTGTTTGGTCATTTTCAACAGATGTTTTTATTTGTTTGGTCATTTCCAACATATTATTCATCTGTTGTAACATGTTAGTCATCTATTGATTCACATTAAGTCATTATTAGTAATAACTAAATTGATTACTAAAATAAAATATGAATTAATAAGTTCAATTACAGTTTTAATTAATCTCATGGTAATTACACGATCAACTAAGTATGTTCGTCCTGAGTAGAGTGATCAATTGGCCAATTTTATTTGAAATGATTTAAACTAAGTCATCATTAGAAATAACTATATTGATTTAACTAAAACTAAAGATGAATTAGTAAGTTCAATAACGATTTCAATTAATTTCATAGTAATTACATGATCAATTAAGTGTTTCGTACTGAGTAGAATGATTAATTGACAAATTTTATGTGAAATAATTCAAATTAAACCATTATTAGAAATAACTAAATTGATTTAACTAAAATTAAAGATGAATTAGTAAGTTCAATTACGATTTCAATTAATCTCAGTAATTAAATGATCAATTAAGTGTTTCATCCTTAGTAGAATAATTAATTGACCAATTTTATTTTAAATAATTCAAATTAAGCCATTATTAGTAATAACTATGTTGATTCAACTAAAATTAAACATAAATTAATGAGTTCACTTACATTTCAATTAATCTCATCGTAATTACATGATTAACTAAGTGTATTCGTCCCGAGTAGAGTGATCAATCGATCAATTTTATTTGAAATAATTCAAATTAAGATATTATTAGTAATAACTAAATTGATTTAACTAAAATTAAAGATAAACTTACAGTTTCAATTAATATCATAGTAATTAAATTATCAACTAAGTGCATTCGTCATGATTAGAGTGATCAATTGACCAATTTTATATGAAATAAATCAAATTAAGCCACTATTTGTAATCACTAAATTGATATAACTAAAATTAAATATGAATTGATAAGTTCACTTACAATTTCAATTAATCTCATAGTAATTACATGATCAACTATGTGTATTTGTCTCGAGGAGAGTGATCAATCGACCAATTTTATTTCAAATGATTCAAATTAAGTCATTATTAGTAATAAATAAATTGATTTTGACTAAATTAAAGATGAATTGATAAGTCCACTTACAATTTCAATTAATGTATTCGCCCTTAATAGAATGATCAATTGATAAATTTTATTTAAAATGATTCAAATTAAGCAATTATTAGTATAACTAAATTGATTTAACTAAAATTAAAGACAAGACCTTAGACAAGGGGACAAACATTTGAGTTCTCTTAAAAACATCTGAGCTTTAGTATTTTAAATTATTTTTCAACATATAGGAATGTTTGATAATTTTCAACAGATGAGTCATCTGTTGCAACAACTTAGTCATTTGTTGCTATAGGTGTCTATATTTGTTTGATAATTTTCAATAGACGAGTCATTTATTGAAACAGGTTAGTCATCTGTTGCAGCATATGTCTATATTTGTTTGGTCATTTTCAACAGATATCTTTATCTGTTTGGTCATTTCCAACAGATGTCTTTATCTGTTTAGTCATTTTCAACAGATTACTCATCTTTTGCAACATGTTAGTCATCTATTGATTCATATTAAGCCATTATATTAGTAATAACTAAATTTATTTAACTAGAATTAAACATGAATTAGTAAGATCAATTACAGTTTCAATTAACTCATGGTAATTACACTATCAACTAAGTGTGTTCGTCCTGAGTAGAGTGATCAATTGATCAATTTTATTTGAAATGATTAAAACCAAATCATAATTAGAAATAACTATATTCAATTAATTTGAATCATTTGTTTCGTCTAGAAATCATTTGTTGACTTACAATTTCAATTAATTTTATAGTAATTACATGATCAACTAAGTATTTTGTCTTAAGTAGAATGATCAATTGACCAATTTTATTTGAAATAATTAAAATTAAGCAATTATTATTAATAATTAAATTAATTTAACTAAAATTAAAGATGAACTGATAATTTTAATTACGATTTCAATTAATCTCATAGTTAGTAATTACATGATCATCTAACTGTATTCGTCTTGAGTAAAATGTTAATTGACCAAATTTATTTGAAATGATTCAAATTGAGATATTATTAGTAATAACTACATTGATATGACTAAAATTAAAGATGAATTGATAAGTTCAATTACGATTTTAATTATTCTCATATTAATTACACTATCATCTTAGTGTGTTCGTTCTGAGTAGAGTGATCAATTGACTAATTTTATTTGAAATGATTCAAATTAAGACATTATTAGTAATAGCCAGATTGATTTAATAATTACAATTTTAATTAATCTCATAGTAATTACATGATCATTTAAGTGTATAACCTATTGCAACAGATTTAATCTGTTGCAACAGATGAGTCATTTGTTGAAAATTATCAAACAGATATACACATATGTTGCAATAGATTAGTCATCTCTTGTAACAAATGTCTTTATCTGTTGGTCATTTCCAACAGATGATCAATCTGTTGCAACATATGACTTTATCTGTTTGTTATTTCCAACAGATTACTAATTTGTTGCAATAGGTGACTAATCTGTTGCAACAAATGTCTTTATCTGTTTGGTCATTTTCAATAAATTACTCATCTTTTGCAACATCTTAGTCATCTATTGATTCACATTAAGTCATTATATTAGTAATAACTAAATTGATTTAGCTAGTATTAATAAGTTCAATTACTGTTTCAATTAATCTCATTGTAATTACACGATCAACTAAGTGTGTTCGTCCTAAGTAGAGTGATCAATTGACCAATTTTATTTGAAATGATTCAAACCAAGCCATAATTAGAAATAACTATATTGATTTAACTAAAATTAAAGATGAATTAGTAAGTTGACTTACAATTTCAATTAATTTTATAGTAATTACATGATCAACTAAGTGTTTCGTGTTAAGTAGAATGATCAATTGACCAATTTGATTTGAAATAATTAAAATTAAGTAATTATTAGTAATAACTAAATTGATTTAACTAAAATTAAAGATGAATTGATAATTTAATTACGATTTCAATTAATCTCATAGTAATTACATGATTATCTAAGTGTATTCGTCTTGAGTGAAGTGTTAATTGACCAATTTTATTTGAAATGATTCAAATTAAGACATTATTAGTAATAACAACATTGATTTAACAAAAATTAAAGATGAATTGATAAGTTCAATTACGATTTCAATTAACATGTTGCAATAGATGAGTAATCTGTTGGAAAATACCAAACAGTTAAAGACATTTGTTGAAAATGACCAAACATATATAGACATCTGTTGCAACAGATGACTAACCTGTTGTAATAGCTAACTCATCTATTGAAAATTATCCAACAAATATAGCAACAGATGTCTAAATTGTTGCAACATATGACTCATCTATTGAAAATTACTAAATAGACAAGATATATGCGAACTCATAACCAAAATGAGCCACAGAATTTAAAAAGTGATTAAAATAGGTCACCTATTTAAAAAGTTACCAAAATAGACTAAACGTAATAATTTATTACATTTTCTATTTTTTTCTTAACGATCAACTAACGGAGTTGACTTTTACAAAAACGTAAGAATTTCTTACGTTTTACATTTTTTTTTGTAAAACGTAAGAAATTCTTACGTTTTATAAAAAAATATAAAACGTAAGAATTTCTTACGTTTTACACGATGACCGAGGAAAAAAATGCAGTGAATTATCAAATCAATTAAAAAGATACAAAAAAATGAGTTGTTCAACATAACAAAAAGTTACGTTCTTAACTTTTTTATAGCAGTGGTCCCCCACCCACAATTTATTTTTCCACAAATGTTCTATCACTTCTACTTTTCCCTCTTTTTACATATGATAATTATGAATTTTTTTATTAGTTAAATTTATTTATATTTTACATGTAGTTCAAATAATTTATTTTTTCCTCTATGTAATAAGTTTTTACGTTTTACATAAAAAAATTTAAAAATAGAAGTATCAATTTACCTCATTAACTTAACAATTTTCTTATATTTATTCTATATAAAAAAATAATCACTTCTATCCTTAATTATCCGATTTCTCTCTAAAAATAATTATACTTTTGAGTTTTTCTCTACTCAAAAACAGTGAAATGTTGAATTATCGTCGATCAAATATGCTACTATATACAAGAATTATATTTTTTTGGTGTGTTAAAAATATGAAATTAATTTTTTCGGATAGTGATTCATCGTAGTTTTCGATTAGTGTTCGATTAGGATATTGAGGAGACTCACATGCACAAATAAGTTTTATATTATAATTAATGGAGTAAAAATCACAATTTAATTTAGGAACACTCCTAAATTAATATAAGAAAATATATTTTTTTAAGAACACTCCTAAAGAAATCTAATTATTGTATATAGTAGCATATTTGATCGACGATAGTTCAACATTTCACTATTTTGGAGTAGAGAAAAACTCAAAAGTATAATTTTTTTAAAGAGAAATCGAATAATTAAGGATAAAATTGATTATTTTTTTATATAGAATAAATATAAGAAAATTGTTAAGTTAATGAAGTAATTGATACTTCTTTTTTTAAATTTCTTTTATGTAAAATGTAAAAAATTATTAGAAAAAATAAATTATTTGAACTACATGTAAAATATAAATAAATTTAACTAATAAAAAAATTCATAATTATCATATGTAAAAAGAGAAAAAAGTAGAAGTGATGGGACATTTGTGGAAAAAAGAATTGTGGGTGGGGGACCACTGCTATAAAAAAATTAAAAACGTAACTTTTTGTTACGTTGAACAACTCTTTTTTTAGTACCTTTTTAATTGATTTGACAATTCATTGTATTTTTTTCCTCGATTATCGTGTAAAACGTAAGAAATTTTTACGTTTTATAGTTTTTTTATAAAACGTAAGAATTTTTTATGTTTTACAAAAAAAATGTAAAACGTAAGAAATTCTTACGTTTTTGTAAAAGTCAACTCCGTTAGTTGACTGTTAAGAAAAAAATAGAAAACGTAATAAATTATTACATTTAGCCTATTTTGGTCACTTTTTTAATTCCGTGGCTCATTTTGATTCCGAGTTCGATAAATGTTGAAAAATAATTTAAAATACTAAAGCTCAAATATTTTTAGGAGAACTCAAACATTTGTCTCCTTGTCTAAGGTCTTGTATTAAAAACTTGTCTTCAATTTTAATTAAATTAATTTAGTTATTATTAATAATTACTTAATTTGAATAAACAAATGACTAACCTGTTATAAACATCTGTTGCAATAGATGACTAACTTGTTGCAACAAATAGATAATCTGTTGGAAAATAATTACAATACTAGGGAACTCACATATTTTTAGGAGAACACAAATGTTTGTCCCATTGTCGTAGAGACGTCTTTAATTTTAGCTAAATCAATTTAGTTATTACTAATAATTTCTTAATTTGAATCAACAAATGACTAGCATATTGCATCAGATGATTCATCTGTTGAAAATTATCAAACAGATAGAAAATCTGTTGTAACAGATGGGTCAACTATTAGAAAGCAATTAAAATATTAGGGAACTTAAACGTTTCTAGGAGAACTCAAATGTTTGTCCCCTTGATCCTTTTGTATTTGATGTATGGTATATTATTTTTGTCTTCTTTACCTGTTTCATGAAATTTTTCATGTGTTTTACTTATTCGTTGTGCCCCTGTTGAAATTTTTAAAAAAAAAATTAGGTCAAATTTTGTTCGTATATCACTTGGACATTACTTCATAGCTTATTTTGTAAGTAAAATTATAATTTTTGTTGAATTTCTTATTTGGTGTATCTGTTACTGCTATAATGGATAGAACCTGCAACATGAATCCAAAATATGAGTCATCTATTGCAACAAGTGAGTAATCTGTTGCAATATATGACTAATTTGTTGCAACAGATGACCCATATGTTGGTTTATATTACAACACTATAAAACGAATCCAACAAATGAGTAATCTGTTACAACATATTAGTTATATATGTTGCAACAGATTACTCATTTGTTGCAACAAATTAGTCATATATGTTGTAACAGATTACTCATTTGTTGCAACAAATTAGTCATATATGTTGCAACAGATTAGTCATATATGTTGCAACAAATTACTTATTTGTTGCCATAAATTAGTCATGTATGTTGCAACAGATTAATTATTTGTTGCAATAAATTAGTCATATATGTTGCAACAGATTAGTCATATATGTTGCAACAGATTAGCCATATATGTTGCAACAGATTACTAATCTGCGCAACATATTATTCATATATGTTGCAACAGATTACTAATTTGTGCAACAGATTAGTCATATATGTTGCAACAAATACTCATCTGTTGGATTCACGTTACATATTTTATCCATTATTAAAAAAATAGCAGTAGCAGATATATCCAGATGAGAAATTCAACTAAAAAATAACAAACATTTAAAAAAAATAACAAAAACATAAAAAATAACAAACACCAACAAATCAAGTTCCTCATTTTCGTCATAACTTAAAAGCCCTAATTTTTTACATGTGAAAATCGAAAAGAAACGATGAAGAACTCGAAGTTGTTGTCGCCGGAGAATGTTATCACGTCGATTGACGGTTGAAAGTAAAAAAGGAACGGGCAAGAACTCAAAACTATCTGTTGCCAGAGGTTGAAGTTGCACAAGATTGAAGGGAGAAATTTGAAAAGTTGTTGGTTGGGAGAAGTTAGAGAGAGAAACTATCGAGAGATTGATTTGCAGAGGGAGGAAAGTTTTGTGGGTGTGGTTAATTTGTATTTTAGAAAAGATTAAAAAGTTTAGAAAATATTAATCAAGTCCACAATTAACCTAATCAAGTTTTTTTAATTATGTTTGACCTTTTAAATTGATCAATGTCAACAATCCTTCATTTAAGATTTAAAAAACATCTTTCCTTCAATTTTCTCGTGTTTCTTTCTTCTCCCTCATAATAAGCCTCTGCTACTTTCATAACACAGACTCTCTTGATCCTACTAAATTCCGCCCTTTATAATAAGTAGTGTATTTATATTCCTTCATTTTAGTTTTATTTATTTAAAAATTTTTAAGTCTGTTTAAAGTATAATACTTTTACTTTTTTTAGGCAACTATTTAATTTTAAACTTTTACGTAACACATTTAGATTTACATGATTAAGAATTATTTTACGATATTTTATACACGATCTTTTAATTTGAGATCGATCACAAGATTTAAAAAAAAAATTCTACTTACCTACATTATGTGACAATAAATTAAACAAATTAAAATGAAGGAGGTATATTCTAGATTTACCTATTAACAATATTATCGGGGCTCATACATTCAATATATATATATATAGGCCTGCCCTTTGCACTTCTGAACTAGAGTCGGATGCTGCATTGTTGCATCAAATTCATTTGTACTCATATTAAAATTTTTAACGTAGAACAAAAATTTATGAAAATTTCAACAGATAATATATCTTAATTGCTATGAACTTATAATATTTAAAGTAAAATGAATTTAATGTAAATTTAAACTCAATAGATGAATTGCATGTTCTTAAAATTTCAATTGACTATTCATTGCTTTGTCACCAAAATCATATGGCTTGCCATGAAATTGCTTACCTCTGTCTTGCTGCATTTGAATTGTATACTTAACTCTCAAGTTATTTCCACTTGATAAAAAATATTGCTAGCTTCTGAGGTCGTTTGGTTGGAAATAAGTTATTCTAAATTAGTTATTTCGAGATTAGTTACCATTCTTAAAGTGGGACAAAAATAATATTATGATTCCGGGATAACTTATTTAGGGATGAGTTATTCGAAGTATTTTATTCCAATCAAATATGGATAAGCTCATCTTAAAGTTAATTTCGAAATTATATATTCTTTATTCCTTGTATCAAACGATCATTTAAGTTTTATCATCATTTTTGATATGAACTTATGAAGTAGAATTAGCGCCTATTGGTTAGTTATTTGTCCTATTTTTAAAAATAGTCGTTAAATTTGAGATTCAGCATCGAGTAGAGTTTCACGTGTGGAATTTGAAATTCAATCGGCGAGACTTTTTTCAAATTGTGGATGCTAAAATATGGTTATTTTTAATTTTTTACCTGATAGCATAGAATAAACACAATCAAACTTGATTCCATTATTATTATTTTTCTGATTCATAAAACAAAAGCCTTTTTTAGGTATTTCTCAAATTATAGGAAAATTCCCTGGCGAAATTTAAGGCAATTAATTAGTAAATGATTAGTAAAGATCTCATAGACTAAAATAGAGCATCTCATTTACTGCTGCAGGACTAGGAATGGCAATGGGGCGGTGCGGGTGCGGTGAGGTGCGGGTTTTAAGTTATGTGGTGCGGTACGGATGCGGTGTGGGTTAAAGTAATTTTTTTTTTTAAAAGGTGCGGTGCGGGTTGTGGATATATGCGGGTTTAAAATAACAAAAAAACTAAAAATTAATATTGTTCTCATGAATATACCTAAAATTATGTGTTCTTTATTTAAATTTTATGATACTTAAAACTACATGCATAACACTACAAATAAATAATTTTATAGTAGCTTTTTTAACATCTCTATTCATTTGAATAAAAATATAATATTTGATCATTACTTGTACACGTTATACTTTTTGACAATTTTTTATTGAAAAGTGCTATAATATAAATTAGTTATTATTTTCTAATTGTAAATTTGAAAATATTATGATTTTCAATAGAGTTACAAATTTTTCAAAAAAAAAAAGAGAAAAAATAAAAACATGGGGCGGGGCGGGGCGGTTATCCGCGGGTATGAATGTGGGGCGAGTTTATGCGGGTTTAAATGTCATGCGGTGCGATTTTAAAACTTACGGGTTTAGTAAAAACCCGCATCGCACCTGCACCATTGCCATCCCTATGCAGGACCAAAAAAGGTCCATTTCAAAAGTAGCAAAAAATGCAGCTGCCTATAAGTAGCCAAATTAAAACTTGCCTATCTCCCTTCAAAACAAAATGCAAAAATTTTAAATTTTGTCTATGATTGCAACTCACTCTTATTAATATTCTCAATCCAACCAAATATTCATCAGTTCTATACATTTTCCCCCATGGCTAATATGTTCGAAAAGTTGTCTTCAGAATCACCACCACGACCATCATCACTATTATCATCATCATCATCGTCATTGTCGTCATTATCAACCTCGAAACATAATGATAATGCACTTATTCAACTAGTTTCAAAATCGACATCAGAGAGACTTTTGGGAAAATATTTTGATGCTTCAGAATTCGATTTTGATTATGAACAAAGTAGCATATGGTCTCCATTAGTTCTCCCTAAAATAATTCACTTGACATCTCCTCGACCCAAGTTGTTATGCTCATTTGAAAATGGAAATTACTATTGTTCAATCAAGAATCAAAAGGGTAGTTTCAAGAAGTCACATTGGCTCAAAAATTGTATCAATTCTTGCTTCCGGTTATGGTAATTATTTGCATTCCTACGATCATATCCAAATTAAAATTCTTCTTGCAGTAAAGGGCGATACGTTATTGGCTACTTTAGCCCCACTTCTAGTCAACATCAATCCTCTCACGTACTTCCTCAAGCAACGAAAGACTCAGTACCCAAGCAGGTACACGTTGTTGATTTCAGACTCCTCTTTCATATGTTTCAAAGTTTTGTCTATTACAGTCTTTTTGTTTCTTTTGATGTATCTAGCTTTGCTTCACAAGAAAGCAAACTTAATTTGAGGTTAAATTTTTTCTTAAATTTCACCGAAAGAAGTTACACAGTGGGAATATTCAGAAGTTTGCTTCTTGTTGTGAATTATGCATTTTGTTTTATATAAAGTACCAATACTCAAATTCAATGGTGAAGACAATTCTGTTTTGCGTTATTATGGGACGTTTATGCTATTATTAAAATTAGAATTTGGAATTAATTTTTGGAGAAAGCAAATATTTTTCTGGAGATTTTCTTCTTGGTAGGTTGTAGCATCCTTAACAGGGGAAATCGATCAATATTGGATGTGATGGTTGGTATCTTTCCACCCTTAATGAGTCACGTTTGAACCACTAGAAATGAAAATTTTTGGTACCTTAGAAATGGGCTTAATAATGTGCTAATGCAAATTTAGTCGGCCTCAAATACCAATACTTACATTACATGTAGGATAAAAAAATAAAGAAGAAAAGGGGAAAACTGACGTTTGCAAAGATGAGATTTCAAATTCTAATCGAGACAAAAATTATAAGGTAATTTTTTCTCATTCAATTTTGATGAATATAAATTATTCGATATCTATATTAATGGTCGAAATGTATATGAACTGGCCAGGATATTATTGTTATAAATATATACACAAAAGTACAAAACAATGTTGAACAAAGTGAAACGGAGAGTAATTAGTAGTATTAGTTAATAGTAAAAGGGCTCTTCCTATACTTGTTTTTTTTTCATTTTTTTGGTTTGCTTCTCATTTTTGTCCAGAGATTATTGTAAAACAAAGACCAATTTCAGACATGTCAACTTCACGTATATATAGTCAAAGTTAGAAACATATTTGAATGGTAACAGTGACCATTCATTAGACATACTTTGAATCAGCTTACAAAAAAGAATTTTCAGTGTCTGAGATTTCTGCTAAAGTCGCAGATTTATTTTTTCTCACATTCAAATTTGCTGCACAATTGCGTTTTTCAAATTTTGTATTTCCTAGAATACTTTGCAATTGAACTTGTAATAGTTTGTATCCATCGCTAGTATATACTCTGTGTATAATTTTCTGCATAGAGCATATGGTAAAAGTTCAAAATTTACGCAACAAAAATATGTTGAAGTCCATATTTAGTCACCAAGAGCTCGAACTACACACCATACTACAATATTAGCATTCATACTCTACAACAACGACATACCCGGTGTAACTGCATAAGTGGAGTGTGACATTAACAATTATATATATATATATATATATATATATATATATTGAAGTCCATAGTTACTCACTAAATGCTTGAATATACAAGGGAAACCATACTACAACATTAACATTCATATTCTAGAACAAGATACCTAGTGTAATTTCATCAGTCTGAGATTAATATTCATACTCTGTTTACTAAAAATATATTGTACCATTTGAGCTGAAGAATTACAAATCATTCATAATAATGTGAACAATGACTATTGCCATGATAAAGTACTGTACTAATAATCGATCTGTATTCATATGTAGATAAAAATAATTTGGTGTACATATTATATTATTTATACTTCTGCCCATTGTGCGATGCTTAATGGCCAATTCCAGGACTAGGGACTGACCCCAAATTGCGATCAACATGACCACCAAGCTCAAATTGATTCTTCTTACTAACAGACTTGGCACGTACTTCATTATTTCTCTGGGGTTCCGGAGAATGATCATGACAAGTATTTTCAATTTTTATGTTGTTCTGGAGTTTTCGTGCTTCAAAATTGGGTGCAAAATTAGCTAGCAAAATGATCGAAGCAACAAAACACATCATGACATATCGACACATTGTTGCTGCAAAGTTAAGTTAATTCAGGACAAAATGGAGACTGATATTTGGAAGTGAAAGAAAAATAGAAGTTGTGCACTGATGAAAAATGAAAAATAAAAATAGAGGAATTTATAGGAACTAAAGGTGAGAAAGTCAAATTAGTTAGGCCAAATCAAGATTAACAGTATGAAATTAATTCTAAGACAACAAGGAATATTTTTGCTTGTGTCTTTAAAATGTGATCATGGAAGTTAGGTTGGTATAAATGAACTAAGCCGCCAGCCTTAGAGTGGTTGAATATATAAGTTACACCACACAAGAATGTACGGAGGTCTTGGAGCAACAAAGGCGGATTCAGACTTTAAAGTTTGTGAGTTTCCCATGTTAGATAAAAATAAAAACAAATAGAAAGTAGAAACTAAGGAGATTTGAACTCAGAACCAAGAAGTCATAAAACTTCTACTCTATTAGATCAATAATACACTTTGTTTATGGGTTCCCAATTTATAATTCTTATATATTTACTAAATTTCTCCTTAGAAATACCATATCTACACAAAAGTTACTGAGTTCTCGAAAACCCCAACCACACCCCTAGATCCGCCCTTGTGGAGCAAGAGGTAACACCCTAATTAAGGAAAGAAAAAATTATGAAGTTTTTCGGTAAAAGGGGATCGAGTTAAAAAGTTATTTTGATCTACTAAAAAAAAGGATGACTTTGAGATCATTTTATTTTATTTTTTTGGGTTTCTCATTTGGTGTCCTGTACCCATATTGAAGTCCGATTAATTCGGAATCGCGCCGGGTAGAGCCCCATTCGAGGGGTAGCGCTCCCTACCAAGGATAGGTCATTTTATATATCAAGAATTGAGAGAAAAATATCTTAAGAGTACAAGAGTGTGTTTGCTTAGGAGCATTTACGAGAGTCCACAAGTGATCTTGTAAGAAACCTCTAAGGCAATTGGTGGTAGTAGCACACATGTCGATTAAAAAAGAATGTATATCCAATTCCACATTAATCTCCAAGTTGTAATTCCTTCTGCTTTTGCAAGGGGCAGATTCTTAGTGTAATCTATGAATTTGACCGAATTTAATAACTTTAATTTAAAAATTATATCAATGTGTAGAGTTATTAAATTTTGAACTCAATTATTTTCACTTACAATCATAGTCCTAAAATTCCGAATCGTTATAAAATTCAACGTTTACTCCAATCATTGTGGTTTTGTGGATTGTGAATATATGTACACTTCATGACTTGCATGAGGAAAAAGATAACTACTCCCCCCGTTCGATTTTACTTTGTCACATTTTGAGTTGGCTCATCTATATAGAAAACAATTAATAACATCACTATTTTACTATTGTAGCCCTATTAAATGATGTTTACATTGTATCTTGAAATTAATTTTAAAAAAAACAATTAATATTAAGAGTAAAATAGGAAAAAGAAGTTGTCTTCTCTTGATATATCAAAAATGACAAGTAAAAGTAGAAACCCAATTAGAAAATTAGTGACAAGTAAAAGCGAACGGAAGCAACAGTAGGAGAAAAATGGTCTAGAACATGCATAATATTCATTAAGGACATTATCATCTGCAGTAACATAAATATTATTGTGTGCACGCAAAGTACATATCTAGTTTGAAGCCCTTTTAAAGATACATACAAACACTTATAACATGCATTTCAATTACTTCCACGAGATGAGGATGAAAAGCTAATTAAAAGTTTATGCTCTTTCACCAACTTTTACACTAGTGACTCACTGCACTATAAAGCACATAGAGCATACAGTAAAAATGCACTACATGGCTTTTCAACAAGATTTAATAGTACAAATATACTTTAGTAAATAGTAAAAGCACCATTAACATGGAACTATACCTTTTCTTTTTACTCAAGATATCGGATTCGATTGGGCTCATTCATATCTTTTGTTTGGTACATAGAGATGGCCGGAAATTTTTTGTGTCAAGTCAAAGTCAAACTAAGACTAATAAATTAAACGGACGGAGTATTATTGACCTTTGATCCGAATCTTTTGATAAACTTGAAAGCTGATCAAGATTTCCTTGATGTATATTTTTTTTAATCAATATCAATATATATTTTCTACGTTTAATTTGTTTGTCTGATTTTGATTAGACACGAAGTTTTAATTAAAAAAATAAAAAATACTTTTAAATCTTTTGATCTTAAGCTAAAATATGTCGAATGCACCCAAACGTTTTTTAATCATATAGTCCTAAATATGCACATGAAAAGTTTGAACAAAAAAGAAAAAAAAAAGACACATTTTTTTCCAAACGTATCAAAAAATAAAACCGGACAAACAAATTACTGAATTAGAGCGGACGGAGTAAAACTTATACTAATAAAAATATTGCTTTGTTGAAAGTGTCAATGTCTCGTAAAAGTTATTTTAAAATGGTCACTCTAATACGTAACTGATCCAAAGCACGACTTATTATAGTGTAGGTGTTAATTAATTAAGACCTAATCTACACTGTGCATGGATTGTCCATTTTACTTGCAAAGGTCAGCAATTGAAATGAGAATGTCAACCATGCAGCTCCACTTGTCCTTGTTTCATTGTGAGTTGGAGAAAAATGTTTTTTGATGTTATAGGGCAAGTATGGGAAAATATTGTGAATCATACCTGATTTTAATGTCGAAAAATATGTTTGATGAACATAAAATATACCAATAAGAATAAAAGATAAAGGATTAATAATATGAACATCAAATAAAGTTAGCTTGAAATATGAGTGAAACACTTTTCTAAAAAATATATTTTATTTTCTCTCCTCTGAAAGATTGTTATGGGATTATACACAAAATAATTTTAGTGGATATGACAAACCTCTACAGTAAGCAAATAGTGATGAAATTCTTCTGCAAAGCAAGAACTATGAAACTTGATCTTTAGAGAAGAAGAGGATTTTCTGGAGAAAGTTGTAAAGAAAAATTCCGTAAAAAATATACGTTCGAAATCACAAGAGGTGGGGTTTAAATTTTTTTTATAGAAACCAAAGAATAAAAAGACGCAACCTTTTATCTAAAAGATAAATCTTTATTAAAATACATATAATTATTAATTTAATTTAAATAAAAATACAACCCTTAATAAGGGGCAATGGACTAAAAGTGGTGAATAAGATCGAGGCTGAATAAAATGATGAAGAATTTTATTTAGGATTCAGATTCAATTAACAACCGAACGAATTAAAGAGAACAAGAGGTTAGAAAGAAGAGGTCCATGCGTGTGTTGTGATGTTTACCAAGGTTTTCGTCTAAAGAGTTTAACCATGATTTGGGGTGCTGTTTTAGTGAAATAAGTATTGGCTCTTAGATTTAAAAAATGACAGGTGTCACAAAATAAATGACAGGTGTCACCCCATAGTGGCCCACCCCTACCCCCACGCTAGTAGTATTTGTAAAATATATAGGAAAAAAGGTTAGAAAAAAAAATCTCTCTTCACTTTTTGTTTATTTAGTTAGTTTGTCTTTCGTTACATTTTTGAATCAATTATATTTGTACTGTATTAAACTTAACATAATTACCCCTTAATTGGAAGAAATCCCTCAAATCAACAAAAAATAATTACCCCATTTTACTTAAATTACATGAACTCCTCTTCTAATCCAACCCAACCCAACCCACTAATCAAAAGAACACCCCTTACTATTTTAAGTCTTGTAACACATGGATTCTATCGTTGTCAATCTTGTCACAACATGCATCACATTTCGTGGAAGGAAAAGAAAGTTAAGAAGTGTTGACCATATTACTACTAAAAATTAAGCCTTCAAAATACAAGTCACTTTACATGATGATATATACACGTGCCCCTTATGAACGTCGTGCATTTTCTTGACCCTCTTCATTTCTCTCCAACCTTTTTTAAGTTTGTCTGGTCTCTATATTTATATTGGAATTTCAACTAATCTAAATTTACACTGCATAAGATTCATTTAAAATGAATAATGCTATTTAATAAGAATTTTTCCATATTCATGGTACATTTCGAACGTGAAATATTTAATTAAGGATGAAATGATATCTTGTTCATTCCGGTGAAGAATATAATATATCTATCTATTTATTTATTTATTGGTTTCCCATCCAGTGTTCGGTACCCGCATTGGAGCCCGACTAATCTGGATTCGCACCGCGTAGGGCCCATTCAGGAGAAGCGCCCCCTACCAAGGATTTTTCTATATTCAGGGCTCAAATTCGAGACCTCTAGTTAAGGGAGGAACAGCTTCATCCACTGCATCACATTCATGTTGGTGAAGACCATATATATTCACATGTTCAGCCAAGTGAAGTGAACATATATTCATAATCCCACAAAACCAAAAAGAAGAAACTTAGAGCAAGAGGGCCAATAACAAAGTTGAACTTTTGAAACATCTATATGATGGGAACAGCAAATACGGGCGGCTTATATAGTTCATCTGTACCTACCCAATTTCCAGGACACTTCCTAGGACACACAAGCAAAACTATTCTTTTTCTCAAAATTTCTTCAGTTTATTACTTCCGTCCCAAAATAAATGTCACTTTAACAAAGAAAAAAAAAGTCACGAAATAAGTGTCTTAAGGATTCAAGACAAAAATAATTAGTATGTTTTTGTGCAATCTAATAAATGGGATAACTTAATAAACTATACCCTTCTATATGTTATTTTTTCTTAATTGGTTTGAAATGGGATAAAGCGACACTTGTTTTACGACGGAGAGAATAGTAACTTGACCCTTAAGCACCCCTATCAAATGTTTCATCTTTTATTGTCTATAAATAACTCTCTTTCTTTCCTCACTTCTCTTCATTCCCACTACTTCTATTTTCTCCTTTTGCTTCCAATATTTTCATTCATATCATAAGTCATCACTCTCCATTTCTCATATTATTTTAACAATTATCAATGGCACGTTTTGCAATAATGCTTTTGATTGCTTTGGTTATTATATTAGTTTGTGTTGCACCACGTTTTGAAGCAAGAAAACTATTGAACAACATGGATAAGAATAATAATAATGATCTTTTACCTATTCAAGAAGCCAATTTGCTACTAAATGCCCTTCCTAAAGGCAAAAACCCTCCTTCTTCCCCAAGCAAAAAAGGCCATGCCACACTAGTAAATACGAAAAGACAATATGTTAGCGGCTATGCTGAATTGGAGTCAGTCCCTAGTCCTGGAATTGGCCATGTTGATCGCAAGTTGGAGTCAGTGCCGAGTCCTGGAGCTGGCCACGTTAATCACAATTTGAAATCAGTCCCGAGTCCTGGAGTTGGCCATGTTGGTCGCAATTCGGAATCAGTCCTAAGCCCTGAAATTGGCCGCGATGATCTCATTTTGGAGTCAGTGCCGAGTCCGGAAATTGGCAATGTTGATGGCAATTTGGAATCAATCCCGAGTCCTGGCATTGGACATGTTGATCGCAATTTGGAATCGGTCCCCAGTCCTGGAATTGGCCATGTTCATGATCGCAATTTGGAATCAGTCCCGAGTCCTGGAATTGGCCATGTTGATCGCAATTTGGAATCAGTCCGAAGTCCTGGAATTGGCCATGTTGATCGCAGTTTGGAGTCAGTCCCGAGTCCTGGAGTTGGCCACTGATTGTGCAATTTGTGCACGGACAACTTCTCAATTTGCTGCGGGGTGCAATATCCCTACAACATTATGTAGGGCATGCTCATTGATTATTTAATGAGTTATTTTTAATCCACATGTAATTCTAGTTAGTGTAGGGCATGGACAAAATATTCCAAAAGTCTCAACTGAATGATGTACGTAGTAGTATATAAATAACCTGTCAATATCGATTTGATAGTTGCATTGCATATCTCAAGTGCCACGAGTTTGTTGGAGTCACATAAAGAATAAATAACTAGATTCTATTAAGAAAACAGAAAAAACATCCTTTTTATTTTTAAAAAAAATTAACGTAACAATAAAATTATCATTTTATATACTTTTAATGAAATAATTAATAATCATATAAATATCTAAAATCACAAATTTTAAAAGTATTTTTTCTTAAAAAATTTCTCTTTTCAATTAAATAGTGTCATTGTGGTAAATGTAATAATTTAGTTAGTATGGTTGGTGTCTTTGAGCTTTTGTAGACTGACTTTGAGATGATTTGGCTTCTCTCCATTTTCTTTCTCTTTAATTTCTTCAAGTTCTTACTTGAATTAAAGACACATGTCATAATTTAAAATTAATGATTGAAATTTAATTAGTTAAATTAAAGTTCTAACCATAGTTATCTACTTCCATATATTTATTGCTTAAATACTTTTAACAATCTATTATATCATTCTTAAATATAATAAACTATTATCTTTTTATCCTTGAACAATTTTCTGCTGGGTTTTTACTTTTTTCTTTTAACTAATGTTTGTCATTTATCTTAAGTAATGTTTTTCAAATAAAAATAAATAAAGATTGTTGCTTGAAGTTTTTCTAATTTTATTTTTTTTATGTGCCAAATAAATTCATTATACGTGTGTCGAATCAAATATAAAGATTGTGCCAAATAAATTCATTATATTTTCTTTATACTTTTTTTTTTTTGCTAATGCTTGCCATTTTTCTTAAGTAATGTTTTTCAAATAAAAAAAATAAAGATTGTGGCCTAAAGTTTTTCTAATTTATTTTTTTTATGTGCCAAATAAATTCATTATACATGTGCCAAATCAAATATAAAGATTGTGCCAAATAAATCCATTATATTTTCTTTATGTAACTCTTTTGAATTCTCAACCAGAAAAATTAAAATTGTAACTATATTATGATTTTAAAAAAATATTTAGGAAAAGTTTTTAATATATATATATATATTTGTGGAAGAAAAGTTTTTTTTTTAAAAAAATATTGAGTAAATGATATAATAGATATTTAAGGAAGAAATATAACAAAATATGGAAGTAGATAACTATCGTTAGAACTTTGATTTAACTAATTAAATCTCAACCATTAATTTTAACTATGACATGTGTATTCAATTCAAGCAAGAACTTGGGAAAATTGGAGAGAGGGAAAATGGAAAGGAGCCAGATCCACTTTGAGCTAATCCATGAATCGCATGCATGAACGTGTAATTATTGTGGAAAGCATGAAAATTACATATAAATTGGGACGATTGTCACACCCCTTTTTCGCCCGAAGAGTTCGAGTCGAAGAGTTTTTTCAATTAAAGTGACAGTTTTGAATAGGGATTATTTTATTTACAGAGTCGTCACTTGGAATTGAGTTATGGTGTTCCAAGTCACCTTTTTGAATCCCTAATAAAAAGGAAATGACTCTTTATATTGGTCTACGAAAACAGAAGACCGGGTAAGGAATTCCATTGACCGAGGGGAAGGTGTAAGGCACCCCTCAAGTCCCGTGGTTCAAGCACAGTCGCTTTATTAACTTATCTTGACTTAAACTATTTTGATAATTATGTTAGTAGGCCCTAAAATCGCTCATTTTATTATACTAAAACTCGTCTATTATTTCATATAAAATAAATCGATGAAAATTTAAAAATATTTGTCAAGTTAATTTTAGAAAAGTATTTGTCAAGGTGTATTTTTTTTTACATCCTTGAATTTTAAAATGTCTCGGAAAGATGAGTATGCCACATTCTTAATTGAGACGAATATTTTAAACATATCTAAAATTTGCTTAACGTTAAAGCATTTGTTTGGTATTTGAAGAAAAGACTGAACTGACCTAAAAATGAAATTGATATATTTGTACAATTTGTAGTTTGATTTAAACATTTAACAAACCCACTTAGTTGGTTTAATTACTTTGTAAGTGATTCCGAGCCAAAATGAACTGCAAACACCTTATTTAAAAAAATAACACGCCAAGGTGCAAGTGCTAACAGAACATAAGTTTGCCTTGACCATTTTACCTATCACTACGAAAGAAATTTTTTGGTTGTAAGCAACAGAAAAAAATGATAACGATGATGGCATTCTGAATGTTGAAGATCAACGGACAATATATCAGTTCTCTTCTTCATCAAAATATATGTATCGAGAGGCTTTTATGCAGAGCATTCACTTTAAGAATTAGACGAAAATCTCTAACTTCAAAAGTAAAAAGTGTAGTGCATTGCGGCAAATTAAAGACAAGAGCAACTTGTTTGGATGAATTACTTTTGAAAAATTATTAATAATAAAAATAATGGCTGACTTTTAGATTCAAAAAATATGAAAAACGTCCAGAAAAGAACCTGCACCAAACCCCTAACGAAAGCACCACCTCCTAAATACATGTTAGCAAAATCAACTTTTATAAGTATTTTATTTTGATCTCCTCCCTCCCGTGCATGCAAAATATATGTAGTATAGTATTGTGTGTGCATGTGTACATTCTTTTTTCTTCTTCTTATTTATGTGCATTCATGCATAGATCATATGTTATGGGTTAATTACAACTACACCTTAATTATAAACTAAACGTAACTTTACGCCTTTTTAGCATTATTAACTTTAAGAAATTATATTATCTAATATTCAAAAAGAATTGGAGTAACATCGTTTTGAAAACAAAATTATAAATAAAGATGTAGAGCAGAAATTTCATATAAATCACAAACTTTCATACTAGATGCTAAATGAAATAATTTAAACATTCGATCATGCTTCGATTCATTATGAAACTTTAAAAAAATATAGTACAAGGATTAAATAAGAACCTGTATGACGAACTAAATCAAACAAAAGCCCTTGCGTCGAACCAGAAAACTCGAACAAGACCCCAAACTCAAACTCGCCAAGTCCTTTCCTTCCCCTTTCTATTTTTTCCTTTTCCCCTTTACTGCTTCTATTTCTCCTAGTCTTTCTTCTAGATTTTGTCTCTTTTTCTTTTTTGTTTTGTTCTTAATTGTCCCTCTTTTGGTTTCTTTTTTTTTTTTTATTCTATTCGTTTCTTCCTTTTTCACTCTCCCTATCTATTCTTCTTAAGTTTCTCTATTCTCAAAATGTTGTCCTCTCCGTTTTTTTGTTTTCTGTCCGTGGTCTGTCAGTATATAAAAGGAACCTAAGGGAGGGAGTTAGGGAGGTTGTGATAATATAGGGGGTGGTTGGGATAGATTTTTTAGGATAAGATCACTTTTAAAATAATAATAATAATAATAATAATAATAATAATAAAAATAAATAGAATAAATAAATAAATTATTTATAAAATAAATAATAATAATAATAAAAATATTAAATAATTAATTTTTATACTTAATAAAATATAACTAATCTAACATAAAATATAATTAAGAAGAAAAGAAAGAAAAAAAATTACTAGCTTATTTATAAAAAACTAAATTAAAAGAAAATATTTTTGAAACTTTTTTTATTATTATTATTTTAAAATTAAATTTAAAAAAAAAACAACCTAAAATGTAATTTATTTATTTTTGAATATATTTTCACAATTTTTAAAATGAAATAAGAATTAAAATAACCCGGATTTCAAAGATTTTACCCAGTAAAGCTCAAAAATGGTTTTTCTTCGATTTGAACCTAGTTTTTTACTCGATATAACTTGAATTTTCAGCTGTAGATTCCAAAAAATATGAAAAATATATTTTTAAAGTAAAGTTTTGATTTTGCTCTTCTTTTTTGAAAATCCATTTTAGGAATCTGTTTTGACTCCGAACCAAAAGTAGTCAATATGGGTGTCGTTGGTTTTGTTTTGATGCGTAGATTTCATATTTGATATTTTTAGTGAAGTTCGGGATTGCTCGTGAAAAGTAAGGTCACAGGTTCAAGTGTAATAGATCAGTTTCGACTTTCGAGGTAGGTTATGGCTTAACTCTTTCAGGGCTGGGTAGTAAATGATGATACAAGATGCATATTAAGGGGGAAAACTAATCATAAAAAATATCTATTTATGTGTTGTGCCCGTGTGGGGCCTATATGTGATGTAATTGTCGAAATTGAGTTATTATGTGATATGTGTGACCGTGTGGGGTTCAATGTGATATTAATAGTCTTGAATACATGTGAATAATTATATTGTGTTGTTAAGATGCTTAATATGGTACCATTGGTGTATTGTGATTATATTCATACTTTATTGGCATATGAGACATGTGAAAGTTCATGGATGAAATGAAAATATTGAATGGATATTGGCTCATGTGGTTGTGAAAATGTATCATTGTGGTTGGTTGTGTAAATATATCATATGGTTGGTCGTGGAAATATATCATGTGGTTGGTCGTGAAAATACTCATTGTGATTGGTTGTGAGCATTATATCTTCATATCATACTCATTCATGAAACATTAGTACCACCCTGACAACATCCGAGAAACACTAGCAATATCTGATAACACCTTTCCGAGAGATGTGCCAGAAAGAAGATATGAGATCTGTGAATTGTATATGGGTTGACGAACCCCCCATGGGTCCTACGTTGGAAAGCTTTAGCTCCGTAGGTGTATACGGCTATTGTGCAACGATCACGGAGATTGTGCGACGACCTCGTATATCATCATCATCATATACATTGCACTTACTTTATTGTGTTTATGTTGTGTTGTATTGCCACATTAACTTGTCATCTATGTATTTATCTTACCTTCTTTTACTTGTATTTGATGATCTTGTATCTACATATTCTCTTTTGTTCTATTTATATGTGACATAATGTATACTTGCGTCCAATCAGCATCAAGCAGTGCTTCAGTTACTTTCTTTGGCTCGATTTCTATTAGGAATGCTTTGAAAGCACACATGCTTCTCAATCCAGAACTTGTGGTAATCCCAGAAGTGAGATCAGTGAGAACATTCTCAATAGGATGTGATCCTTGATACTTGTAACCTTTTGGAACCAAACCTAGTGAGATACTAGGATCAGTACAGTTGTTCTGAGCTGGGGTAGTTGGTGGCTCAGTTTCCCCTGTCACTGTGCCTCCAAAATCAGTTCCCCCTGTCAAGGTGCCTCCATGTTTGGTAACTCCAGTTGATGAACCAGGTTGTGTAACCTGTTTCTCGGAGTCACTTTCTTCTTGCAGGTTAGTCTTAGCATAGGATTCATCAAAAACTACATGCACACTTTCTTCAACACAATTTGTTCTGTTGTTTAGAACCTTATAAGCCTTACTATGATGTGAATAACCTAAGAATATTCCCACATCACTTTTAGCATCAAATTTTCCCAATTTATCCTTTCCATTATTCTGAATGAAACATGTACAACAAAAAGTTTTAAAATGAGAAATATTTGGCTTTCTTTCTTTTAGTAATTCATAGGGAGTCTTCTCTAGAATAGGTCTGATCATGCATCTATTTATGATATATGCTTCAGTACTAATTGCTTTAGCCCAAAGGTTTTTAGAAAGATTTCCTGCAAGCATCATTGTTCTAGTCATATCTTCGAAGGTTCTGTTTTTCCTTTCTACTACTCCATCTTGTTGTGGTGTTCTAGGAGCAGAGAAGTTATGATCTGTACCATTTGTGGAACAGAATTCTAAAAAATTTACATTTTAAAATTCTGTACCATGGTCAGATCTTATGGAAACTAGAGAAGTGCCCAGTTTCTTTTCAATTTTCTTGATGAATATAGTAAAGACATCAAAGGCATCTTCTTTAGAAGCTAGAAACAATGTCCAAGTAATCTGGAATAATCATCAACAATCACAAAAACATACCTTTTTTCCACCTCTACTTTGAAGTCTCATTGGTCCACATAAATCTATATGGACCAGGTCGAGGCACTTGATAGTTCTGACATGGTTCTTTGACTTAAAAGAAGATTTTACCTACTTCCCCTTTACACAGGCACTACATACCTTTTCATCCTTGAACTTGGTCTTGGGCAAACCCAATACCATATCTTTGGAAGAAAGTGTGGTTAGTTGTTTTAGACTTGCATGTCCAAGTCTCCTGTGCCATAGGAGGGGATCATTCTCCATTGCACTCAGGAAGGTCAACTTTGTTCTTGACATTGCCATTATGTCATCTTTGTACACATTTATGTATCTCCTTGCAGTCAGCACAATCTTTTTGGTTTCCATCCTCTTGACTTTGACTCCTGCAGAAGTAAAAATAATTTTATTACCTTTATCACACAATTGTGATATGCTGAGCAAGTTGTGCTTCAATCCTTCCACAAGATAGACATCTTCTAATGCTCTTGATTCAGATGTGCCAATTCTTTCAACTCCAGTAATGATACCTTTTTTGCCATCACCAAAAAAAACTCCTCCTCCATTTATTTTGGAGAGTGAAAGGAACTTTTTCTTATCACCAGTCATATGTCTTGAGCAAGCATTTTCCAGGTACCAATGTTTTTTGCTTCCTTTCACCTTCTCCTGCAAGAAATCAATGGTTAGGCTTAGGAACCCAGACAAGCTTGGATCCTGTTTTATGAGTAAATGGATGAATTAAATTTATTCTAGTCCATGCAGGCAACATGTAATATGATCTGTTTCTCTGACCAGAATCAGTTCTTTTCTTCTTGGTCCAAGAAAATTTATTAGCCAGGTTTTGACTGCTAGATTTGCTTTTGGCATCCACAGGATATTCAGTAGTTGGATGTTCAAGATTACCACAGATATAGCATAGGTCTTTAGGATCATCAATATCGTATCAAATATAAATATTAAATAATATATATATATATATATATATATATATATATATATATATATATATATATAGAGATAGATAGATAGATAGATTAAACTCATGGAGGGTCAAAATCACGTGTCTACAACGACCAAAGTCTAAATTTCCTACAATCATGTATACAATGGAAAGCTTGGAAATTACACA
This sequence comes from Capsicum pubescens, assembly GCA_030864215.1. NCBI lineage: Eukaryota > Viridiplantae > Streptophyta > Magnoliopsida > Solanales > Solanaceae > Capsicum > Capsicum pubescens. The sequence continues at coordinate 348,258,045 of CM061544.1, read as the reverse complement.
CATAATTTTATAAATGGAGTTTGAAAATTAGGTGTGGGGTGGTCGGTGGAGGTGGTTAGAGTGTAACCTTACCCATATTTTGGAGATGGAAAGGTTATTTGATCACGTATTTAACAAGTTAAAAGTATGTATCTTTTTCTATAAATTATAATCATTAGTATTAACGATAATGTGTTATTATGCCGGTGTACTTGGAGAACTTCTAATCAGGGGTGACTCAAGGATAGGTTAGTAAATTATTTGTTTTAGTCCTCCAAAATTTTGAGGTCCCAAGAAATTTTATATGAATTTTATGATTTTAATTTCACTTAAAATAATATTAACAATGGTAAAGGATTAAAGGTACAAAATTAAATTAATAAAAAAAGAAAGAAGAACAATGTACTTTTTATTAAAAATATTTTAGAACTTTTTATCAAATCTTCATATTAATAAATAAAGTTTTCACAATAATATTCAAGGTAATGCATTGCAAACAAATGACTAACATCTTATTAATTAAAATTCGTCCTTACTTTTAAAAATAATAATATTACTACTGAAGTTAAATGCTTAATGTCTTCTAAAAATACTACACTAAAAAAAACAGTCCGTAACAATCAAAAAATAACTCTAAGTTATTAATAATATTTTTGTTATATGCATATATTTAAGGCTTTGACTTTCGACCACTAGTTTTATTAAGACGGCCTTGCTTCTAACACTTTGAACTTATCCTTTCCAATCCTTTCTGAAATGAAAACACGAAACAACTAGAATTTTGACCTCTAATTTTATTAAGATGACCTTGCTTCTAACACTTTGAACTTATTTGACACAACCTAAAATCGGGCCTTGTCGTATAGGCATCACAATCCCAACAAGGACCGGAGATTGCCCCATTAGCCCAACCTAACCATCATATCAACCCACAAGTATCGGGTAAACTCTGAACATATAATTAGATAGAAGAAACAAGACTAATAATCATAACTTAAGAAAGTCTAGCCATTCATTAATATCAATATTCAACATCCGATCTACCAAGTCCACAGTCATACACAAAGCCTCTACAAAATTTGAAGTCAATAATATGTCGGGATAAGCCCCCGAGAATAGCCATAACCAAAACCAGAATAAGTCTATGACATAAGGTAAGAAAACCATGAAATGTATGTCTACCATAAGGTAAGAAAACCATGAAATGTATGTCTACCGAAGTATGGAAGCTCACCACTTCAATGTCAATACTCAAACCGCCCGAACACCTGATCACTGCGCAGGAAGAAAAAAAGAAGCTCTAGCCCTTATGTTGCGTAGGGATACAGCGTTTGGAGACGGTTAATAGTTGGAGCGCTAACATGTAACTCAAGGGTAAGGATAAAAAAGTGTCATTATTCAATAGCAAGTCAAACCATCATAAGCCACCACATTCATACGCATAGACATGTAGGCATATGTTAATACATCAAGTGTCAAGAGGTAACAAAGACATAACATACATTTCAAAGCACCCAATCGTGAATCATGAAGTGGAGGACTCTAACCTTCCACCTATTAGGTTATATTGAGCAAGAGGACTCTAACATCCAGTCATCTTATTAAGCAAGTGGACTCTAACCATAAGTCATTTCATTGTGCAAGTGGACTATAACCACAAGCCATTTTTTTACGCAAGTGGACTCTAACCGCAATGTATTTCATTACATATGTGGACTCTAACCGCAATCCATCGCGTCCATTACTAGTTGACATGGAGACTCTAACCCGTTGTCCATGTCTTCACATCACACTATTCATATTTGGGGACTCTAACCCATCTTACCATTTTAAGCCATCAAGGCCATAATTCAACATCATACATGACCGCATGGTCTTCATGAACCATATATCACTCAATCACTTTAACAAGCCAATGCATTAGTTCAATTCATCATTCAATTAAATTTGTAGTCACTAAAACCCTTACAAAACCATTCATTTTTCATTAGCATTCTTATACTACTCTTTAGTTCAAACACAATTCAAGTTCATGTTTAGGGACTTTAATCCTTTTTGCCATCAAACCATCAAGGTCATAAATTAACTAATTACATGGAAAACAAGGTCTTTATAATACCATTTACTAACCACTCATACTTATTGGACTATTTCCCTAGTTCAAAACATCATCAACATGTGACTAGATATTTCTATTAGACATTTCCACAAACACCTTGTGGGCATGCCTTTACCAAGGCCAAAATCAAAGTAGGAATCATCAATCTTAGGATTACTCATGACCCACTTATTAAACCAAAAACAACAAGTACCCCATCATTACCAAAATCAAGGGTAGACATAAGTCTAAGCAAGAGCAAACATTACTCAACACTAGGCATAAGAACCCTTAACTTTTGATTTCAAAGTCACCATTTATAAGTCATAATTCATGTTTAGAACACATGATATTTGAGTTAACAATAAGGGAAAGACTAACATGCCTTAATACAAGATGATTCGCGAAAGAACTAGACTCTTTCTTGCTACTAGATGATCACCCTTTGAAACCCTTGGTAAAAAAGTTTTGGAGAGTGTTTTGTAATGTTTGATCTACCAAATAAGTGTTCTAGGAGGCCACAATACATTATATAGTGAAGGGACTTAAGGGTTTTGATGTGGGAAATATCCATAAAGCTCTTGGCTTAAAAGCTGAAAAGTGGCTCCCAGGAGGGTACGACTCACTTGACTAAACCGTACCCTAGGGAAACGAGTGGTACCCAAACTCATACGGTAGGCCTCACCAAGGACCCTTACACTGCCCAAGGTACGACTACACATACTTGACTCGTATCTTAGGGTACAATGGTACCCTAAATCGTATCTTGAACCATACCCAAAACAGATTCGACTAGGTCAAGCTCAACACTCCATACGACTAGGTAGTATACAACCCATACCTTAACATACGACCATGGGGAGGCTAAACCGTATCTTGTATAGTGCGTTACCAACCTAGACTGGTCTCTATATGAGAGGGAAGGGTACTAGTTGTACCCTCGCATACGATTGGTATACTCAATCCGTACCCAACCCAGAACCTCAAAACTTGGGAAATTTTCTAAGGGTCCAAAGCTTAGGTGTTTCATTATTCCTTTCCAATCCTTTCTGAAATGGAAACATGAAACAACTAGAATGATTACAATCAATCAATATGACAACATATGTCACATTAACTTGTTAAAAGAGAAATTTAGTATACGAGTCATATTCTTATTTATGAACATTTATAATTCAACCCTTTTAGGATCAATCATTTATCGGTAAAACAATGTTTAATACTTGACTTAATATCTTTACACTTTGTTTGGATGGTAGTTTGTCATGGTTTCATTATGTACGGTACTATATGATATGGTATGGAATTGTACAGTACAGTACAATACAATGTTTGGATGGACTGTATCGTTCACTGTTGTTTAACAACAGTTTTATTGTTTGGTTTGACAGTATGGTACTGTATCGTAACAGTTACGTTTACTAAAATGCCCTTAATTATTATAAATGTTAAATTTATTAATAAAATAATATTTTTTTTGCTAATCTGTCACAAATTATATCATGTAAATATATTAAGTTGTTAAATTCATGTAAATTTTAATAAAATTAATACAAGACTAGATCAAAATTAATATAATCGGATTCATTTTTTTCAGCAACAAATTTCATTTTCTTTCTGTGTGTTTGAAACGTGACCACCAACGACAAGTACAAAGTTTGAATTTTTTTTGTGTATGCTATGGCTGTGTTCGGTATGAAATACAAAAAAAATCTAGGAAGATAAATGGCTTCTTACTTATTTTCTTGTGTTCGTTACGCAAATAGAAAAATATTTGTTTATATTAACACAAAACAACAAGGACGAGTTGGCTAAGGGGGTGGGATAAGAAAAAATTATGAACTTTTTGTTAAAAAGAATATTGGGGGGTGAGGTAGTGGAGTGGAGGATCGAGGGTAGGGGTAAGGTTGGGGTAAGAAAAAAGTTTTGAATTTTTTTTAAAATAAATTAAAAAATATAAAAAAAAATTATTGGTGGGTGCAGGGGGGAAGGGGGGCTGGTAGGTGGTGGTGGTAGCATAATTTTTTTTGCAACTTTTTAAAAAGTAAGAAAATTGATTCGGGAGAGGACCTTGTAGGGGGCACTACTAAAAAAAATAGAAAAACCGACCATAAAAACCGATCAAATGTGGTCGGTTTTCCTGCATTTTCGATCAAAAAATTGACCAAAATGCGTGGTCGGTAAAAGCCTGGTAGCTTTTTTAAAACCGACCACGTGTGGTCGGTTTTTTTCATATATATATATATATATATATATTTAAAATTCAATATTATTAAAAAAAAATAAAAAAAATCGACCATATGTGGTCGATTTTATTAAAATTAATTAATTAATTTTATTATAAAACCGACCACATGTGGTCTTTTTTTTTAAATAATTTATTTAATAAAATAATTTTTAATTAATTAAAGTGGTTGGTTTTTTAAAAAATTATCAGTAAAACCGACCACATGTGATCGGTTTTAGGGGATTTTTTAAAAAAAATCGACCACATGTGGTCAGTTTTTGTAAAATCTTTCATAAAACCGACCACATGTAGTAAGTTTTTTGGAAATCTTTTTTAAAAACCGACCACATGTGGTCGGTTTTTGTAAAAAAATTCAAAAAACCAACCACATGTGGTCGATTTTTCTGATAATTTTTTTAAAAAATAACAACATATTTATGCTACATTCCATCAACCAACATAAGATTTCAACCAGCATAACAATACAAAAAACCAGCATAAAATATACAAACATTTAAAATCAAGTTATTTACAAAATTTATCAAGTCTCCAAATCAAACTACAAAACATACTATAGTCTAAAAACTACATCTCATCATCCTCTTCGTCATCCGCATCCTCAGCCTCACACATAGGATCTGATTCCTCATCTGTGGTGATATCATCCAATGAGCCTAGACCTTTTGCAGCTCAAACTGCATCACCAGGACAAGGAGGAAGAATCCCTGCAGATCGAATAAACAAGTTGATCTGCTCCTGCATTAATCTCATTTGTTTCGCTGTTTCTCCTCCTTCTTCTTTGCCCTCTCAGTCTGTGTAGCAAGGTCTTCAGTGAGTTGAGAAACCATATTCTTTAGTAAATCAACGGTTTCTCTATCAACTGATGAGGGATAGGATGTAGGGATGGACGAAGACCTAACATTCTCGCTAAAACACTTTCTGTGGTACCCGTAGTATTGACCTCTAACTGGAGAACCCACAGTTTGTTTCCATAACTCCTCCTCTACATCTTCAGGTATTGTGTCACCCTGACTTTCAGGAGGCTGAGTACTACGATACTCATTAACGAGCTACATATATTTGTCCTATATTGAAAGTAAAGTTAAAATTAAAAGTAAAAAAATATTAAACTACTCGTACTTGAATAATAGCAACTTTGACAAAAAAATTCATAAATACAAAGTTTGATTCTAACATAGGTAGCTTTTGCATGAGGTTCAATCCAGACATCTTTATCAGTTTGATTCTTTTTCTTCCTTACATGGGTCTCCTCTTATACCTCATGTTGTTGTATCTTCCTACCCAATTTTTTTGCCTGCATACGATAAAATTATTAATCTTCAAATAATTATAAATTTAAATAGAAACAAACAATTAAACCTGTAAAAGTTACATACCATTTTTTGCTCCATAGTAATTCGACTAACTGCTCCCGCAGTATGTAGAGAGCCACCCTTGGATGATGCCCTGGTTTTCTTTCCGTTCTCACTCAACACTTGGTATTCTTCGCTACTCTAATAGCGAAGATAATCTTGCCACATGGGTTTGAGTATAAACTCTGGTCGTACCTTGTTCGTTCTAGCATAATCCAATAGATCGTTCATTCTGGCTCTAGCTCTTCTATAAAAATTCCTCTGTATAGCACAGTCATTCGCGTCATCCCACCAGAAATATTTCTACAACAAAAACAAAAGTATAATATTCAATTTTTTGTTCTAACAATGTGTTAAGTAGTCGATAAGTTAAATCTTTACCTGAAATTCTTTAAATATTTCATTTCTATCAAATTCTGGAACCTTTTGCCAACTGGTCCAATAGCCGTTGAAGTGCCGAATAATGCATTTAGTCGTAATTTTTTAATTTCATCATCGGAAAAAAACCTACAACACAAGATCAAACATTAATTTCATAGAGCATAATAATATAGTAAATGAAAAATGAATAATGTTGTTATATTTAGAAATCTTACCCTACTCTATATGGAATAATATACAGCCTTTGATAAACATCTCTATCTTCGGGCTGTGAAACAATTGTTGGTGGATGCACTGGCGTGGGCAGATCTGAAGCACCAGATGGAGTGCCTACAAGATAAAGATCCATCAACTCAATAGATCCAACAGAATTACTGTGAGAACGTGGGTGACTACTAGTAGAGGGTACTGCAGATGATGGTAGATGATCGTATGTGCCAACGATCATCCGATAGTACTGTGAAGGCGGTGGCACGGGGATGGGAGAAGAATGAGTCGTTGTAGACCCATGAAGTGGACCCACGTGCGTAGGAGCAGGAACTGAATACTGTGATGACCTAGAATATGAGGGTCATGCTGGCACGTCATCACACTGACCCTCAGATATATGAATACCTGACGGTCGTCTATAAGGCGGAGATTTTTTTTTCTTTTTTGTCTTTGTAGGATCAACTTTTTGCTTACCTTTGTCATCTTTACCTGCCATCTAAATTATGTAAAGTTAACAAGTATTTAGTCCTTACAAAATGATTATAAGAAAATACCAGTGTTAAAGCATTCCAAGTAATTAATTTCAAGTTACTAATTCACATTTCAAATCACTAAATCAGTATTAAACAACAACAATCTTACAAAGTATATTACATATCAATATTAAACAAGAAACATAAAGGTAAATAATACAAAGCATAATGACATCAATGCATAACAAATACAACCTACACAAACTAATCCTCCTCTCCCAAAGATTCTCCACTAAACCATTCACCTTCTTCAGAAGTTTTTTTTTCTCCTACCCACTCAGTCTCTTCTTCTGCAATATTAACTTCTTCAAATATATTTTTCGGGTGGTTTATACTATCCACTAAATCAATGTCCACTAACTGGTGATCAATCTGTATTTTATTTTGATACGCAACCTCCAACACATTCTCAACTTCCATCCGTCCTATAGGCTTTGTTTTGATTACAGTCCACCAATCAGACGTATCACTGCATAACGGATAAGGAGCATAATACACTTGTTTAGCATTTTGCGTGAGAACAAAGGGATCGTAAACAGGATACGTCCTATTGTGCTTCACTTCAATGATGTTATGCTCCTTATGTACTCTTATGCTTCTTGTGCTTGGATCAAACCACTTACATCGAAAGAGGATAATTTTTTTTATTGGCAAACCAGCATACTCCCCTTTCTAAGATCTCTTGTATGATTCCAAATTAATCAACATCATCATCACCCTTAACCTAAACTCCACTATTTTTTTTTCTTGTTCTAAAGTGTTCTTCGGTGGAAAATTTAAACCTATTTACTGTGTAATGGGACATTGCACGAGCTTCAACTGGTCCTAAAGAAATATCTCTCAAAAACTTATCGTATACGGTCGTATTTGGTGAATGGTGTACCTAAAAATATTATACACACACACACACACACATATATATATATATATGTTAATTGAAGAATAAGTAAATTTTTAAAATTTGTAAACCATGTTGCAAAGGATGCATATACTTGATTTTCGTGGAATTGAGTCTTAAATGAACTGAAGATCCAACATACACAATTAGCTTCCTTAAGGGAATAAGTAAATAAATATGACATGTTAATATTTGATATCCTTACTTCAGAGGGGGCTCAACTTTTGGGCAATTCAGCAAGACATACAAAGTTTCTGATTTGTGCCTTACTACTAGATTGATTGAAAATTAATATTGGTTGCAAATAAGGCTCATTCTCATCGTCCTGATGACGATTTGGTATGTTTCTTAAACAAGAAACTTCATCACCAAAGTAGTATGAACAAAATTGAGACGTTTCTCTTGCAAGATATGCATCAACTATAGAACCTTCCACCCTATGTTTATTTTTGGGACTCCTTTTCAGTTTTCCAATTGTCCTGCATAAACTTAAGATTAGATGTTTACTATATAAAAATAGATATGTATGAATTTAAATATGTTACAATTTCTTACCATTTGCCTCGATACATCCACCTAGTTTGAACTGGACCGCCTAGTCGAGCTTCGTGGACAAGGTGAATGGGAAGATGTTCCATCACATCAAAAAACCCTGACAGAAAAATCTTCTCCAACTTGTTGGTGATAACAACAATATTACTTTTCATTCGCGCCAATTTTTTTTCTTTTAATGTAATGGCACATAAGTCTTTGAAAAAAAAAATTAATCTCTACTATCGATTTCCATATGTTTTCAGAAAAACCAATAAAAGCAATTGGAAGTAATTGTTCCACAAAAATATGACAATCATGGTTTTTCATTCCATGCAAGATTTATTGTGTCATATCAACCCTCTTTCCCAAATTTGAAGCATATCCATCAAGCATCTTTAAGCTTTGGACCCATTCACATATTTTTCGCTTTTGGTCCAACTTGAATGTATAACTATCCTTGGGCTTAAGAACATTGCCATTGGGAACCTCCTGTAAGTGTAATTCTCTACGCTTGCAATATTCTGATAAATCAAGTCTGGCCTTAGGATTATCTTTTGTCTTGCCGGTGACATCCATAACTGTGTTGAACAAGTTGTCAAAATAGTTCTTCTCAGTATGCATGACATCAATATTATTTCTAAGCAAATTATCTGGCCAATATTATAACTCCCAAAATATTCTTTGCTTAGTCCAGTTATGTGAAACATCATATCCATCAAGCCTATACAATGGTTCCTCGCAAACTTTTAGCAAATCCTGAACTATCTCCTATATGTCATGACCAGATAACCTTGGAGATGGACCATTATGTTCAGTTCTATTCTTTCTGAATGTATTCCTAAGTCTCCTAAACTCATGATTAGGTGGCAAGAAACAATGATGACAATCAAACCATGAATTTTTCCTGTCATATCTCAATGTGAAAGATTTTATTTTTTTCATGCAGTATGGACAAGCCAACTTTCCAGCTGTCATCCACCCATACAAATTCCATAAGCAGAAAAATCATTAATAGTCCACATTAGATATGCACGCAGACTGAAATTCTGTTTAAGTAAAATGTCCCAAGTTTTAACCCCTTCATGCCATAAAATTTGAAGTTCATCAATCAAAGATTACAAGTAGACATCTATTTTCCTTTTTGGATTACGCGGGCCAGGAACAACACAATTCAAAAATATATATGGACTAAGCCTGTTAAGGGGATCGGGCCGGGACAACCCGGAATCGGCCCGTCACTTTTAACCGGGTTGTGGGCCGGTCCGGATCCGGGCCAGGTTTAACGGGACGGTCCGGTTCTCGGCCCTACTGTAATATATTTAGAAATAACCCGAGACAGGCCCAATAAACCTAACCCGGTCCAACCAGTGTAAATCCGGCCAAAACCGATCAAAACTTAAAAAAAAAATGTTTTTTTCTCTAATATACACTATATATACCCACTTATATACATTTTAAATACGTTAAACAATATATATATACACTATATATATAGTATATACTACATTAGAATTTAAAAAACATATATACATATACACAATTACACATGTAATCATGTATACGACTATACGTTAGTTAAATGTATATACTAATTTAAATAAAACATATACTACAAGATATATATACTACAAGATATATACTAATTTATAAAACATATACACATGTATACCTTAAATATATACTACTTTAGAGTCTATATTCTATATATACACATATATACGTACCATTCAATATATGTACTACTTTAAATAAAGCATATACTACAAGATATATACTAATTTATATATACTACAATATATACACACACTATATATATAGTTATATACTAATTTATAAAGCATATACATATGTATACCTTAAATATATACTACTTTAGAGTCTATATTCTATATATACACATATATACGTACCATTCAATATATGTACTACTTTAAATAAAACATATGCTACAAGATATACACTAATTTATATATACTACAATATATACACACACTATATATATAGTTATATACTAATTTATAAAACATATACACATGTATACTTACTACTTTAGAGTTTATATTCTATATATACACATATATACGTACCATTCAATATATGTACTACTTTAAATAAAGGGTAAACCACTTAAATCCCCTCCCAAGACAAAGTAATTACATAAAATCCCTTTAACCCTTCTCTCTCCCGAATTTTGAAAATATACTCATACATTAGGATGTCCCTTATACATTCTTTGAATGTATGATAAAATTGATAATCCTAAATTTAAGGTAATAAAAATCAGATATTATCTTTATGTTCCTTAATTATAGCCATCAATTAGCTAACAATCATATTCAATTATTCTCTTACTTTATGGATGCTTAAAAATAGTAACTGTAATTCAAATTCAAAAAATATCTTGAAACATCACCACAAATTTTTTTTTGTTATTGCGATTTGAAATTCAATTTGAAAAAAAAAATGATTGTTTTCTTCTGTTTCCCAAAATTAATATGAACATCACTATATTGTTGAGGCATTCAGAGTGTTGACAGTATGATATTCTTTATATTCGAAGTACGAAGTCCGATAAAATTCAAAAAATATTCTGACTATATAATGTTATGACATGTGTAATTACTATATAATATTAATAATGTATCCGAAGTATGGGGTTCGATAAAATATTAATTAATTATTTAGATTTAATTATGGTGCATACATATGTATAAGTTGTTTCATACATAACTATTTTATATATTATAATGTTGTTTTATACTTTGCATGGTAATATATATTGTATGAGGATTTATTATATATGTGTTGTAAAGTATGATGACATAAGTAACGGATAATCATATCTCATTCAATGGTTAAAAAGATTACTAATGTATCTGAAGTATGAAATCTGAAAAAATATTGGTTAAGTATTTAATTTAGATTAAATTTTTGTTACTTACATGTATATAAGCTGATTCATGCATAACTATTTTATATATTATAATGTTGTTTGTTACTTTGCGTTATAATATTTATTGTATTAGAAGTTATTATACATATATTTAAATGTACGATGACGTAATGAATGTATAATGTTATTATACATATATTTAAAGGCATGAGATTTCAGTAGTTTGAAAATATAATGATATCTGACATGCAATTTAGTGTATAATTCTTTGTCATACGTTATAAATATTAAACAATTTAGTGTATAAATATTTGTTATACGTTAGATATAAACGATAATTTATTGTATTAGTTGCAAACATAGATAGTATTAACATTCTAATAATTGAGAAGTACCGATACAATAGATTTTACAATACACTGAATTAAAACCAAAACATGACCCTATAGTAAACGATGTTGTTGACTATACATGACATATGTATGTATAAGCAGTTTTAATAAAATAATAAAAACTAAGAATCCAAATCAACATAAAAATTAAAGAAGTGTTGTAATTGTTTAACATCTCTATGTGCTTGATGAAATTTGAGAATGCTTAAATAACAGATCCAGTGAATCCCGTGCAGCTTCCAGATCCATTTGAGACATGTAAATCCACAATTATGAATTGAAAAAGGTGATAGCAACAGAAGACTGGCTTGTATCCTCCATAATTCCTTCATCTCAGAATTTTGAATTTCACATTAATATTCGCATTACTTGGAGGCTGGGTTGGATATGTGTGATTTGTGAAAGGGTAGGACCAAATGTGAAAGACACAATGAAAGAAGTTTCTGTATTAATTAATTAACAAAATGGTTTCAACGTGGAGGAGGTTTTATATGAAGATTTAAATTGTGAACATGATTTTTTAGGAAAAAAAATTAATTGTGGAGAGATAATAAGGAGGTTTAATGGAGATAGATAATTGGAGAGAAAAGGTAGCTACATTTTAGGAGGAAAATAAGGAGCACAATTTGGAGAAAAATAGGTGGTGTGGGATGTATAAGAAGGAAGAGAGAGAAGGTAATAAAAATAGGGATTTGAGTAATTAATTTGGGATTTTTATAATTTGTTTTTCAATATGGGATTTTATGTAATAAGGTAAATCTACCTTGTGTATATATGTAACTTTTAGTTAAATAAAACATATACTACAAGATATATACTAATTTATATATACTACTATATATATAGTTATATACTAATTTATAAAACATATACACATGTATACCTTAAATATATACTACTTTAGAGTCTATATTCTATATATACACATATATACGTACCATTCAATATATGTACTACTTTAAATAAAATATATACTTCAAGATATATACTACAATATATATACTAATTTATAAAACATATACACATGTATACCTTAAATATATACTACTTTAGAGTCTATACTCTATATATACACATATATACGTACCATTCAATATATGTACTACTTTAAATAATATGCTACTTAATATAATAAATTAATAATACTTGAGGTTTTGAACTTAAAAGAAATTTATTTTTTCATTATGTGTCTATATGGTTATATGTTTGTTATGTTTAATTGTCTATTACTTAGTGTAAAACTTGATAGTAAATTAGTAATATTTTAAAACTAAGTATTTAATTTAAGCTAAAAATTCAATTTAAATCATTAAATGAAAAAAAATTACAAAGTAAGGAGTGAATGAATGTTATATTTTATTGATTGTAAAATGATTCAAAATCTATAATGTACATGAATGAAAAATCTACAAAGTTTTCATCATTTTTTCCAACTCATTCATGTTAACATTAACGGGAACTGGGATAGGATAGTCAAAATCAATGGGGGCAAAATCATTCATTGGACTTGATTCTGCTGAGTTCTCCCTTGAAGTCATAATTTCTTCAAGTTTCTGTTCGTCTTTCGGCTCCACCTCCATTCCTTGATTTCTTTGTTCCACTCTAATCCAATCTCTAAGGCAAACAAGAACATTCATAGCATTGCTTTCCAATGAGTATCAGTTGTCTCCAAGCTGTTGTTGTCCCTGACTAAAAGCGTTCTCCGATGCAACGGTTGACATTGGAACATTCAATATATCTCTAGCTAATCTTGAAAGCACAGGATATTGTGTTTCATTATTCTTCCACCAATCCAACGTGTTGATCCATCGTCTACGATCATCTAGCGGCGTTTGAAGATAATACTTAATCTCTTCCCGATAAGTTGTTGTGTAAGTTTTCGCCTCAACACTGTTCCAATAATTTAAATCATAAAAGTGATCAGGAAAACCACTATGTGCCGGCCTTTTAGAAGATGATGGCTCTTCGGGAGGATGAGGAGCGACAGTTGGAGTGATATTTTTCAGTACAGCTAAATCAAGTAAATCAGCATAATGGTTATATAATTTATCTATGTAAGCGTTCGCATCATCCATAGCCATCCACAAATCTGGTTGTTCTTGTTCTTCATCAATAGAATCATTGCTAGTATTTATCTCTAAGTTAGAATAAATAAGAGTACTAAAGTGGCACATAGTACTCCCTCCATTTCGGAATAAGTGAATTGTTGGGGTATTTATTGGTGTTTCAAAATAAGTGAATCATTAAAAAAAAAATTCCAAAGTTACCCTTATAAATAAAAAAAAACATATTGCGAATGAAGTCTAAAAATATCGGCCCGACAAGTACTTCTAGGAATACCATTAAATATAGGATTATAAATTGCTTGAATATAATGAATAAAAGTATCCGAAGAAGGAAAACTGAAAGGCAATCAACCCACAGCTACCATTTTTGTTATTTCTTCCCGGTCCCTCAATTTATTATACTTCTTAATTACCTGATCGGTTGTTGGGTCCATTCTAGTTTGTGTTGGCCCACCAACATCCTCACCACCTTTTGCAATAAATAACTCTGTTTCATGATTATCACTTATATGTCTCATTAACGTACTCGTAACCCCTTGCTTGCCTCCTCTTTTATGCTTATATATTTGTTGACAAAAATTGCATTGCACCTCATCAGTATCTCTTATACGTGTAAAAAATTGTCATGCAATACTAGTTGTTCTACGAGCTCTTGGGGCACGGAGAGGGCGATTAACCAATTCAGATCTAACGTTAGCATTTCCTACTGCGAGTGTCTTACCAATATTTTTATCATCTTCATCTAAATCAACCACATTTACTTCATTTTTTTTTTCTATACCGTAATTTTTTTGATCTTCTACATAATTCATATTGTGAACACCTACACCTACTTCTTCCTCAAAAGATTGACTAAGCGGTACAGGAGGCACACGTGTATATTTACTACTTGAAGTACCTCTACCGTCAGTAATTCGCTTTTTACTACCACTTCCGGGATAAAAAAAAATTACACTTTTAGTGGCAAGGTTTCTTAATGTATCCATAATATAAATCAAACTGAAAAAATTCAAAATACACAAATATAATAAAATTAAATATTCAACAATTAATACACTAATTAAAAATTAAAAGTAAGATATGGAACGACAATACAAAATTTTGGAAGTATCCAAAAGTTGCGACTTTAGAAACTTTCACTCGTACTTTGTAATCGCAAAATTAAAAAATTAAATTGAGAACTTTAGGAAATATATAGAATATTTGAATTTTGAGATTTTGAGATTTAAGAGAGAATGAGATTTGAGAGAATGAAAATTGTGTGGAAAATGATTTGAAAGTGTAGGGTATTTATAGAAATTTTTTTGGGTTTAAAAAAACATTTTAAATGAAAAAAACTTTTTTAAAAAATTAAAAAGGGCTAAGTAGCCGTTTGGACCCAAAAATGGCCATATAGCCGTTGGGTACAACGGCTACTTGTGGCCCAATGGTCAAAAATCGAATTTAAAAAATAAAAAAAAAAGTTTTTAGGCCGGGCCGATTAACCGACGGGGCTGGACCGGTTTTAGTTCTGGCCGGGTTAACCGGGCCCAATTTTAAAATTGGCCCAGCCCGGGATCTGGTACCCTACAGTCGGGGGGCTGACCGGGACAGGCCGGGCCGGGTTATTTAAGTGGGCCGGTTCGGGCCGGGTCAAAACGGCCCGATTGACACCCTTAATATGGACTAGTCATCAACATTTCAGGAGGAACATTATACGGGTGATAAATACAGGACAACATGAATATGCCACAACACCAATAGAAAACGGTAAGAAGCCATCCGCACACAATCTCAAACGAATATTTCGCGGCTCAGCTGCAAAATCTGGATAAGTTGCATCAAAATGCTTCCAAACCTCTCCATCAGATGGATGACACATTACACCAGTGGGCCTACTATTTTCACTGTGTCATCTCATATGAGGAGCTGAGTTGTTTGAAGCATACAACCTCTTCAACCTTAGTATTAGAGGTAAATAATGCATAGCCTTAATAACAATTTTATTTCCACGACAACCACACTTATATCAAGGGTGTTGACAAAACTTACAGGACTCTAGGTTAGCATCTTCCTTAAAGTATAACATGCAGCTATTTTCACAACAATCAATTCTAACCGAGGAGAGACCTAACTTTGACCCCAATCTTTTTGCCTTATAGAAAGAATCAGGAACCTCTAAGGCGGGGTTAACTAACTCTTTAATAAGGTCTGTCATTGAGTCCATTCCTCCTTCGGCAATATTCCAATTAGATTTAATACTTAATAATCTAACAACAACAGATAAACGAGAATGCGAACACCCGTCAAACAAAGGATGACTAGCAGCATGCAATTGTTCATAAAAACGGCCCACTTCTCTATTGGGAATATCTTCGACATTTTTTCTAAAGTCGCCCCCGTGTTGCATCCCAAAGCATCATGCACCATATTTGTGATCCTAGTATTTTGATAGTTTTTATGCCCTGCAGACCTACTACTTGTTGACACCTAATTTTTGCCCTCCACGACTAAATTTAATCCTGAGTTTCTTCGATTTTTAATAAAATTAAAATATTTATTTCATCTGAATAAAAACTTTTCAAAGTATTTATTTAGGTAAATTTGTCATTTTAAGTAGCGATTATATATTATCGTATTCAATTATACGAAATTTTATAATTTTGTTACTTAAATATTTATTTTTCAAAATATCAGATTTTAATCAAGACATATCTTGAAAATAAATTCAAATAATTAAAATCTTGATTAAATTATAATTTATTCTCAAAAATAATTTATTTGAATAAATATGTGTTTGATTTTATTAAATCAAGAAGCTCGAAATTAAAAGAAGTATTAATTCATATCGAATTTCAAATTAATTTAGCCAATTTATTAGATTTGGCCATAATTGAAATCAAATTGGTCATAATTGTAATGCAATCCGCCAATTGATTTTTAATTTGGTCAAAATTAAATAAATTTGCCTAAATTTTAAATCCAATTGGGATTATATTTTAAATAACTCCCAAATTTCCAAAAACTCTCTTAACTTCTACCCAATTTTCACAAAAAATAATTTTAAAAATTGTACTACATTGTACTAATTCCCCCCAACTTTGTTCTTTTTCAATTTTAAAATTCAAAAATTGTACTATATTGTACAATTCCCCCCCCCCCCCCAACCTTTTTTCCCCTTTTTCAAATTTTAATTTTGAAATTCAAAAATTGTACTACATTGTACAATTCCCCCTCCCCCCACATTATCTTCTACCTCATCTTATCTTCAATTTTTAAATTCAAAAATACCCCTAAAAAACTTTCTCCCACATTGGTAGATTAATAGAATTAGATCCCTATCCTTTCCTATAAATACTACCACTATTTTAGTAGAGAAACCAAGTCTCAAAGCCTCAAAGAATTGAAAAGCTTTTGAGCAAATAGTTGAAAAAAAAATTCAGTAAAAAAAAAGTCTCGAGGTTGGATAAAAAGCTTTGAGCAAAGAAGAGTTTTTATTTTAGTAAAAGAATTTTCTTTTTCATGAAATTCGTGGGCTAATCGAAGTTCTTGAGTTGAAAGCTTTTCGGTGGTAATCAAGACTCTAAAGAAAGCTTGTAGTCCCGTTTTGCTGCTCCACAAAAGCAAAAAATGTCTCGAGTCCAAATGGACTCCTCTCCTCTTGCATTTCGTAATGCGACAATGAAGTCCACCTCTTCGAGTCAAGTTTGAAGTTTAAACCCAAGGTCGACTACATGGCGTGCGGGTGCTAGAAGATAGATGAAGAAGGAAAATGGGTCAAAACCCATTGATGAGGTCGCTACGAGACTTGAAAAGTCTCAATTTTTATTATTGTCTTCTTTTTACATAGTCATTTATTGATTCATTTATTTGGGGCCTCGAAACCAAGGTTGTATTCTAATACAAGTGAAGCAGATTGTGGGACAAAAAGGGCTCGAAAATATAGATTAGGACAGGTGATAATAGGCCGAAAGCCCAAATTAGTTTAGACAGGTTTATTGGTTTAGGCCTAACGGTTTAAATCTTCTTAATTTCTCTTTTTCCCTTTTTATGTGCTTATTTTTCTTTTCATTTGCTTAGACTTGGTTAAATCCCCTGCTAAGTTGTCAAAATTTAGTTTTTATAAAAATCTTTTCCTAAAATTAATTTCTTTTCATAAAAACCAACTTCTTCTTTTTTCAAAGTTAGTCAAAGATAGTTTTCAAATAGTCCGGATAACCGCAAGTTAGCGGACATTTTAGGTGCCTTTAAAACCTTCCTAAAATGTTAATAGGAACCGCTTACCTAGAATTTCAAAACTTAAACAGTTTTTCTGTTTTGGATCATTTAAAGTAATTTATAAAGGTTTTCTTAATTCCTTTTCAAAAATTAAGTGGCGACTCTGAAAGTCAAATTTTCGCAAAACACTACTTTCACCAACAACAAAGTTATTTTGCTCAACATCACCATGAATAGTACGCAATCTTAAAAAGTTCTCGTGAAACCCCTTTCTATAAAGATGTTCCTTCACAACTTTTTTTAAAAGACTTGTACTATCATATCTAACACAAGGACAACAAATCGCCCGAAAACGTGACCAAGCATCAAGTGTCTTAGCATGTTCAACAAATTGATTGACACCTTCAACAAATTCCACCCTAAGACCCATTCTATTATCATTATTCCGTTGATATATCCAGCTATAATCAGTTTCCATCTACACAATCAATCAAATTCAAGTAATTAGTTCAAGTCACAAAAGTTCACATTTCAAGTATCTAAATTCAAAACAAAAGTTACATTTAATACAAAAATTAACATTTCAAGTACCTACACTTAATTACTTTCAAGTCACTAAGTCACCTCCCAACTTACCAAACTAAACTACATTCAATACAAAATTCGCATTTCAAGTACCTACACTTCAACATTTTCAAGTCACTAAGTCACCTCCCAAGTTTCCAAACTAAACTACATTCAAAACAAAAATTCTCATTTCAAGTACCTACACTTAATCAATTTCAAGTGTCTAAATCACCTCACAGGTTATCAAACTAAACTACATTCAAAAAAAAAAATCTCATTTCAAGTACCTACACTTAATCAATTTCAAGTGACTAAGTCACCTCACAAGTTACCAAACTAAACTACATTTAAAACAAAAATTCACATTTCAAGTACCTACAATTAATCAATTTCAAGTCACTAAGTCACCTCCCAAGTTACCAAACTAAACTACATTCAAAACAAAAATTCTCATTTCAAGTACCTACACTTGATCAATTTCAAGAGACTAAGTCACCTCACAAGTTACCAAATTAAACTACATTCAAAACAAAAATTCACCTATCAAGTACCTACACTTCAACATTTTCAAGTCACTAAGTCACTTCACAAATTATCAAACTAAACTACATTCAAAACTAAAATTCTCATTTCAAGTACCTACACTTAATCAATTTCAAGTGACTAAGTCACCTCACAAGTTACCAAACTAAACTACATTTAAAACAAAAATTCTCATTTCAAGTACCTACACTTAATCAATTTCAAGTCACTAAGTCACCTCCCAAGTTACCAAACTAAACTACATTCAAAACAAAAATTCTCATTTCAAGTACCTACACTTAATCAATTTCAAGAGACTAAGTCACCTCACAAGTTACCAAATTAAACTACATTCAAAACAAAAATTCACCTATCAAGTACCTACACTTAATCAATTTCAAGTCACTAAGTCACCTCACATAATTCAAAATAAAAGTTCACCTTCAAGTAACTATACTTAATCACTTTCAAGTAACATATTCATTTATAGTATAAGTCAAATAATTGAACAAGTGTAATAAAGCAAATAAGTAGAGGCGTCGCATGTCCCTCTCACACCATATAATCATCACAAAATTCCTATGACTTTTAAAACCTTCTACAGCAAACAGTCCCAAACTAAACTACATTTAAAGACTTCATTATAAGGAAATAGAGAGAGATCAACTTACTTTTGCTTGGCCTAGATTAAAGATAAAAAGATAAACGGTCACCGAAAAATAGCAAAGCAATCCTTTTCCGAATACGGATTCTGTCAAATAGTAAAATTATTAGAAAGAATAATCTCATAGCTTATCTCGTGTGGTTTAACACTTCGTTAAATAGAGATAATGTGACCTTAAGCATCACAAAATTGCTACATTTTAATATAAACACACATCAATGCATCATTCCCCTCTAACCCTAACAACAAAAAGGGGAAAAACAACGAGAAATTAATCATACAAAAAATTGCTAAAGAGAAAAAAATGAAGTGTTATAAAGTTTTCACCTTCATTTTTAGCTGCAACACTTTGTGTTACAACAAATTACCTTAAGATCTACTAAAAATCACCTTAAAAATTGTCTCGTCTGGCACTATCACTTCAACATCTATGAGAGAGAGGGAAAGTTAGAGAAGAAGAGAACAACCTACCTTAAGATCGCGGAGTAGCCATCGCCGGAGTAATCGCCGTCATCGGAGAAACTGGCCGAAGTAGAGTTGTCGTGTGTGTGTTGTTGTGTGTTTTGGTGGGTGTGGGTGTTGCTGTGTGTTTCGGTGGGTATGTGTTTTGGTGAGTTCGGGTCGGGTCGGATTTATTTTAATAATATTTTTTTTTAATTATTACAGTAAACCGACCACATGTCGTCGGTTTTGGAAATATTTTTAAAAATCGACCACATGTGGTCGGTTTTTACAAAATTATTGACAAAATAAAATATAAGAGTTCGATTTAGTTTAAAAAAAATTACTATTGAAAAACGATCAGATGTGGTCAAATTTTTTTAAAAAGTTAAATCATATAATTAGTTATTTTATCATCACATTAACACGAGTAGTATATTTCCTCAATCATATAATAATATCAATGCATTTTGCAAATTAAGATGAATTTTTGGTTAATTAGCTTTTAAATACGATATTATATATAATATACAAATAGAAAAGGGAAATTAAGATTGGGTTGGGTTGGGTCGGGTCAATAACGGGTATTACCAAAATAAGCGGTTGATTTATTTTGAAAAAAATTATCATTTGAAAAATGAACACTTATGGTCGATTTTTATTAAAAAATTATATAATATTTATAATAACATACAAATAATTTAATACAACGCGTATATATATATATATATATATATAAATCAGATAATTAGTTATTTTATCATCACATTAACACGAGCAGTATATTTTCTCAATCGTATAATAATATCAATAAATTTTGTAAATTATGATAAATTTATAGTTAATTAGACTTTAAATACGATATTATATATATGCCTCGTAATACAGCGCGTTAATCAGATAAATTATCGATTAATTGTCTTACGTTATTACAACTTCAACAATATACGCATGTCTACATTAACACAAAATAGTATGATATCAACGTATTATTCAAAATATTTTGATATATAGATTCAGTTATTTAGCTTTCGATTAATGCATACGTCACTACAAGAGATATACGTATATATACATATATTCAATTGGCTATCAGCTTTCAAATACGTACTATATACATCACATACACGATTTTACTACCCGATAATAATATACAACGTATTTCACATATACTCAGATGAATTATCGGTTAGTTTATCTTATGTCATTAATATACCTTCACTACATAATATATATATACTATATATATACCTATACATACACACACAATCGGCTATATCAAGTTCTAAATATGTACTATATACATCACAAACGTACACGAGTATATTATCCAATAATATAATGCAACGTATTTCATATACATACTTTGATGAGTTATCGATTAATTTGATTAGCTTACTAATAGAACTTCACTGTATTGTATATTATTACTTCTATCGTTTCAAATCTAGGTATTCAATATGTTTGGATAGATTCTACTAGTTTTTGACTACATCGTTCATCGATCGATCACTACATCATATATATATATATATATAAGGATATTTATATATATGAACTCTTGAATGCGTACTATATACATCATATCCACAAGTATATTACCGCATAGTATAACACATTCATTATATTTTGATAAATTATCGGTTATATATGTACGTTACATTATTATAACTATGATAGTAGCATAATATCATTATCTCAACGGTATGATATATATACACATATTCATTGTATGTGTGTGTGTGTGTATATATATATATATATATATATATATATATATGTATGTATGTATATATATATGTTTAACGTCATTTAATGTATATACAAAGGAAAATATTTATTTTATATATCGAAACATAAGTAAAAGATAAAGATTATGTTTAACGTAATTTATTTATTTTATTTGATATATTTTTTAGTATAATTTTTTTACAAAATCTAAGATTGGTTGATTTTTATTATTACTATATTGGTTATCGACTATGTGTGATCAGTATAATTTTGAAAAATAATATATTTGATTTTACATATAATTATTTTTTAATTGTGGTCGGTTTCCTAAATAATTTTCTTTTTTATTTTTTTAATTTCAAAACCGACCACATGTGGTCGCTTTTATAAAAAATTTAATTTTAATTTTTAAAACAAAACAGACTAGAGGTAGGGCTATTCGGTTTGTTCAGTTTGATAGTTTAATATCGGTTCAATTTTTTTATTTTCGGATTGACAAAAATGACAACCGTAACCAAATCGAAATAAATTCAGTTCAGTTCAGTTTCTACAAATTCGGTTCGGTTATTTTAAATTTTTATTTCGATTTTGGATCTTTGTTATGACTGGACATTTAAAACTAATGATTTTTCTTAAAAAATAATTTTTTTCAAACCTATTTTTCATTCTCATATATAAATAACTCAACATGGATGAAACTAAATGATATAACCATAAGTTTAACATAATATATAACTTCATTATGCATAAGTTTGCATAAACAGTCGAAACTCGGAAGAGTGGTCGCTGCCGGAAAGACCACAGAAGGCACTGCAGGCTACATCCCACAGTGGTCGTCTGGTCGACTAATCGCCGGCTCTGGTGTCGTTGTATAGACGACGATCTCACTGGCGGTCTATGGTTCGATCGATTGTTCAACTATTGGACTGATGTATGAAGTTAGTTGTATGCGGCGTGCTATTACTTATTAGTTATTAGGGTGGCTATTATATATTTATATTATTTTATTATATATTAAATATTATATATATATATATAAAATAAAATATATATATTATTAATTACTTATAAAATTTCGGTTAATCGGTTTATCCAAATTATTTTTTTTTAAACCGAACACCGAACCGTTTAACCGAATTTCAAAAATTGAAAATCAAAATTGATCCAAAAAATCAAAAAAACAAATCGAAATAAAAATTTTGATTTGGTTTTTCAGTTTTTTCGGTTTAAACCAAAATATGCCCAGCCCTAACTACAAGTGGTCGCTTTTTAAAATTATGTATTTTTAAAATAAAACCGACTACAAGTGGTCGATTTTTTAAAATTATTTTATTTTTTATTTTTTTTAATTTCAAAACCGACCACTTGTGGTCGGTTTTATAAAATATTTTAAATTTAATTTTTAAAATAAAAACGACCACAAGTGGTCTCTTTTTAAAATTACTTTTTAATTATATTTTTTTAATAAAACCGACCACTAGTGGTCGATTTTTTGATTTTTTTTTAATTTTTTAAATTAAAAACCGACCACTTGTGGTTGCTTTTATAAAATATTTTAAAATAATACTGACTACAATTGTTCGCTTTTTATGTAAATATACTTTTTAAATAAAGCCGACCACAAGTGGTCATTTTTTTAAAATTATTTTTGTTTTACTTATTTTAATTCCAAAACAGACCACAAGTGGTCGATTTTTTATTTTTTTAAAATAACAATTTATATAAAAAATATTGAAATGATTATTTTAAAACATTTTGTGGTTGGTTTTTTGTGGTCAGAAAAACTAATTTTTTTTATTAGTGGGGGTAGGGGGTAAGAAAAAGTTTTGAATTATTTTTTTTAAAAAAAAAAATTTTAAAAAAATTGGGTGGGGGGTTTGGTAAGGGGTGGGGCCAGGGTCAGGATAGGGGGTGGGATAAGAAAAAGGTTTAAAAGTTTTTAAAAAGAAAATCTAAAAAATAATTTTTTTTGAATGGGGTGGTGTGGGGTGGTTGCGGGGAAGGGGGAGGGGAGGGGTGGCTTGAGGGAGGAGGAGGAGGTGGAGTTAAATAATATAAGATAAAAGATAAAATAGGATTATATAATATTAAATAAGGGCATGATTAGAAAAAAAAAAAATAAGAAAACCATGGAATACCACCAAATTGACGGTTACATAAATTGAGGGTTTTCATGGTTACCAAACTATGAAATTAAACCACCATACATTTTAAGAAACAATCAAAACAAACATGATTCCCTTAGTAACCATATCATACCATACCACGGAAAACCACCATCCAAACAGTGTGTTAGTCTGAGATAGGTAAAACAATGTCTAATACTTGACCTAATATTTAGTCTGAGATATTATTCATTTAATCAAAACAATTGTTCATTGTAAAACAAATGTGCCACAATTTAATCTTTTACCAAGAAAAAAAAAGAAAGTTATATCTTACATGAATCTTGAGAAATCACCGAAGGTTATATATCCCCAAGTAGCATCTCACATGTCAAAAGCATCTTTTAGTATAATTTGTTCCAAATAAAATCATATATGTTAAGTTCTCTCTCTTCTCTATTCTTTATCTCCAATTTCTTCACCATCCCAACCTCAAGTCTTTATTTAGGGTGTGTTTGGTATGAAGGAAAATATTTTTCAGAAAATGTTTTTCAGTTTTCTTATGTTTGGTTGGCTTATATGTTTTGAAAAATATTTTTCAAACCAATTTATTTTCCTTAAATCTAAGGAAAATGACTTTCCTTCAAAAAGTAAGGAAAACATTTTCCAAAATTCTCTTTCAACCTCACTTTAAAGTTGAAATGTTTATACAATTCTCAAAATCATCTAATATGCCCCCAATACCCTATCACCCCGACACCATCCCTCCCCCCTTCCCATCCCTTCCCCCCACCCCACCCCCCAACCTAACAAAAAAAAAATTAAATTTATTTTTAAAAGATTTTCAATTTTTTTCTTCCCCTCACTCTCCTACCCTGACCTCCAGCTCCTACTAACCCCCCTGTCTCCCCTCCCCCCTCCCCCCCCCCCCCCCCGCCAATTTTTTGTTTAACAAAAAAAATTCAAAACTTTTTCTTACCCCAACCCTTCTGCCTATTCTGACACTCTCACCCACCCGCCTACCAATTCCTTTCCCAAAAAAGAATTTATTTTTTTAAATTTATTTTTAAAAAAGAATTCTAAAATATATTTTTACGCTTTAGCTAAACACTAAAATGTATTTTTTAAAAAATATTTTTTCATTCACCAACCAAATACTAGAAAATATTTTTCATCCACCAATCATACATAAGAAAACAAGTAAGAAATCAACTTGTTTTCCAGAAAAATATTTTTCATGAAAAATATTTTCCTTCATACCAAACACACCCTTAGTCTTATTCTCATTCATTCTTTTATCTTCTATTAAATTTACTTTCAACTGTTGATAATTACTTACTTTGTAATTTCAAAGTAATGTTCAATATAAATAATCAATTTTGTTAAAGAAAAGTATTTACTTTTTATTTGTTACCAAGAGTAAGTCCATAAGTCACGCTTCACTCTGATTGTCTCCTTTTTATTCATTCTATCCTCCAAAACGGCTCATCCCCGCCGCCCTTATTTCACTCGAGTTAATAACCCAAATGGTCACTCAACTTATGATTTTTCTCTCACAAAGTCACTCAATTATGATTCTTACTTTAAATATCATTCAACTATAAATTCTTTTCTCAAAAAGTCATTCAATTTAAGCTTTTACTCCAAAAGTCACAACTATGAGTGTCTTAAAAAGTCACTCAAATTATTTAATAATTTTTTTTTATTAAAATTCGCTAACATGTAATTTTTATTTAAAACAAAAATTTTAAGAAATAAAAAGAAAATTTATTTAAACCATCAATTTAATAATCCGCTCATATCAAAAGTTCATTTAAATGTTTAAATGAATTTTTTTTTCTTAAAATTTTGGTTTTACAACTATTTTTCGCAATTTTCGTGTCCAATGATTACTCTATACTCATATATAGTCATATGGATCATCAATGAATATCCTAAAATCACAATCATTTCATTGTACAATTTTTGTTGCTAATTTTATCTTGTGGCGGTGTATATGCTATATTACTAATGTTTAATAATATTTGCTAATGTTTTATATCATATCATTTAATTTAAAATCTACAACTTTTCCTTTTATCAACTTATTAGGAATATAATTTATTGTATTTATTTGATGCATCTGTATATTATACAAGTGGTAATACAAAAAATTACATTATGATTGAAAAATCAATTTCGTAAATAAGTATCATATTGAAAATTAATTAAATCTAATCAACTAAATGAATATGATTTTGAAAATTTTAAAACTAATACTAATTTTATAAGTGAATTTATATAAATTATATAGGATATTTCAAAATTTCAGAGGGTTAAATATAAAGTAAACATAATATGTAATAATATGGTTTAAATGATTTTAGATTTTTTTTATATTTTATTTTTAAATAAAATTTCATGTTAGCAAATTTTAATTAAATAGGTTGAGTAACTTTGTAAGTAAAATATTCATAATTAAGTGACTTTTGAAGCAAAAATCAAAGTTAGGTGACTTTCTGAGAGAATAATTTCAAGTTGAGTGACTTTTGAAGTAACAAATAAAGTTGAGTGACTTTCTGAGAGAAAAATCATAAGCTCAATGACTATTTGAGTTATTAACTCTATTTCACTCCAATAATATTTGTATGTATATTATAAGGAAAAGGGTTAGAAATACTACCTTTTGATCACTTTCATTTATTAAAGTTTGTTCTTTGTAATATTATCGAGCAAATTATACCTCTGTCATTTTTGAACTTAACAGAATTACCTCTCAATTAATTAAACAAAAAATATTACCTAAATCATCCCAATCCACTCAGGGGCGGATCTATGTAGAAGGATTGGGGTGCCACGACCAGGGGCGACTCTACCTCTTAAAAAAATAGGTGGTCGCCTTAGGCCCCTAAACTTTAGGGGTCTCATTTTTTATGATAATATATTATAGATTTTCTAAAAAATATTAAATATTAATTATAGATAAATATTTTTTTATAAACTGTAAAAGAAAAGAATTATTATTAGAAGTTCATATATCTAGAATATTATGTTTCAAGAAAGATTAAATGCATTTATTATATTATTACTTAAAAAATAATTAAAAAATTGATTATATAATTTTGAAAATAGATTTATTAAAATAAAAGTTATTTTTTTCTTAAAAATTAAAGGCCTCTGTTTGATTTTCGCCTTAGGCCTTTAAGGCCTCCATTAATTTTCGCCTTAGGCCACGAATATGCTTGAGTCGCCCCTGGCCACGACACCCGCACTTCTCGATTGAAACTCTGTATATTTATGTGTATATCTGTAGATACGTATTAGTTAATGTATAAATATTATTCTTGGCACCGGTAACATAAAAAGGATGGGGAAAAGATATAAACGACACTTCAAATTAAACTATTTTCATGAAAATGGTCATGGAATTTAAATTTCACTTTCTAGCCTTTTCAATTTACTGGCTTGTTTTATACCGTTTCTACACACCTTCTATACAGTTTCTATACATATCTTATACATATAAATATTTTATACGAAAATTATGCAATTTTGATACACAATTTATACAATAACTGTACCTTTTTTTTACACATTTTATACAATAATTATATAATTTTCATACACTTTCTATATATATTTTTATATATATTTTATACATATTTGATAGAACTATATAATTTCTATACATATATCTTATATAGATACATATTCTATTTAACAATTATATCGTTTTTATATAATTTAATTATTATTTCTAAACAATAAAAAAAGCAGAATATTTGATCAGTTAGAAAATTTATAGCAAACAAAAAAATTAAAATATTTTTAAAAGGATCGAATTACCCAAGTTGACTATTGTATCAATATTGTATATAGACTGTATCAGTATTGTATATGGACTGTATACGGACTACGTAGGTCAAAATGACCCAAATTAGGAAAAGGCTATAAAGCAAAAATAGTATATTCGATTGGTCATTTTTTAATTCAAAATTAGACTATTTATTTTAAAAAATGTTATAGAGTGTCCTTTTCCCAAAAGGGATCTACTGGTGCTACTGGTTATAGCGGCTGGGTTTTTTTAGAATCATTTTTAGCACCATAGTCTCTGCTTTCTCTTAAAACATAAAATTGTGGTTATGCAGAATAGGAACCCTTGACCTCTTTTAACAACTAGCATAGTGTACGTGCATTGCACGGGTGCTTCACGTCAATCAATAAAACTACACAAATCATAAAAATTACAGTTGACTTCAAAATAAATATTGTACTCATTTATTTGCGCGCATAATATAATCTGACAAAAGCAAGTGATTGAATATTCAAATTTTCTCTTGGGAATCCTATACTAATGTATTTAGTATCGCACGCCAGTAACATAATATCTTTTAGAACAATTAATTACATACAATAATAAAATTGATATCATCTTCGAACAAAGCTAAAGATTTCAAAATAACATATGCAATTTATATAGAATCTACGACATCTTAAACTTGTTGTCGAGTAAGATATCTTTCACTTCTTTCTTTCTATTAACCACAAATAAGGAGGAAAAAACTAAGATTGTGAAATAAGAAAATATGTGTGGAGTAGGAATTACAAGAGTCTAATTGTAAGTTGAAATAGTAACTAACTTGTTCATCTTTGACGAGCCCTTTACTGATAATCTTTGGACCTGCATCTTTCACATGTTTTTTGGGTGCCTCAAGAGCAACTTATTTTAGTTTTCAAAGGTTTTTGACAATGAACAAACACTTGTGAGATGATTTTTCTATTTTTCTCTTACCATAGATCGTAAGACTTATCGTTACCGACCAACCCTATCATGCACATAAAGGAGTTAATTTTTCGTTATTTCTTACACATATTAGAGAAATAGCTATTGAACATAAATAGATACAAAACATTAAGGAGGAGCTTTAATCATACTTCCTGTTCACAAAAAGAAAAATATACAATCAATTAAACATGATAAACTACTACAGAAACAAAACACAAAATAGATGTAACGAAGAAGAAATAACTCTAAGTTTCTAGTAAAGTTTGATCAAACTATTATTTATAGAATTATAGAATATTTTTTTTATATAAGGTAAAATTTTAACGGATTTAGAAGTATTAGATATTATAATTTTTTATCTAAATTATACAACTGAACCTAAAAATATTAAAAATTAAATTAATTGCAAAATTATTTCACCAAAAAATAAAAGGAAATACTTTTACTTTTTTTAACACATATTTTTAACAATGCAAAATCATAGACAAACAAAACCAACATTTTAACTTTTTAGCACTGATTTTCTTAACAATGCCAAAAATCTAAAAAACAAAAACAATCCCTTTTTATCAACCAAAAATAAATAATCAAATTACCTAACATAAAAAATGAAATTGGAGAAGTATTCTAACCAAATACAAAATATACCGACGTAACCTTGTCTCTATCTAATTCGTCTTCTATATATTTTAAAGGGTGTTTTTTAATTATAGAAATTAATTCTCCTAATACCTTTTACCATATAATTTCTTCTACCATATATTTTAGGATTCTTATTTTATTATTAATTAAAAAATATAATTAAAAATGACGATTTTGTCTATTACAGAGAGTTTTAATGAAGGGCAAAAAGTTCAATTCACTTTTCTAAGGGTCTTCACACTTTTAAAATATTATAGACTATAGATTATAGATATAGATTATAGATTATAAATATACTTAATAGCACCAACTAGGCAAACCTTCATGCAGTACCAACTTTTGTTGATATATATAATTATTGTTTACTCTTTGAATATTGACTTCACTTTACTAAAATATTGTACGGGGTATACGTAGCGGCGGAGCCATAATTTTCACTTAGAGGGTTCAAAATCGAAAGAACTAGACACACGAACTAGACAAAAGGGGTTCAAGATCAATTATATATACATAAAAAATAATTTTAACCATGTATAAATAGAATGTTCTTTTTCGCTGAAGGGGTTCGGGTGAACCCCCTAAACATAAGGTGGTTCCACTCCTGAATATATGTTCTTATTCAAAGCAGGGTGACACTCGAAGCTTCTAAATCCTGGATCCGCTTCTCAACCCACTAACCAAAAATACTCCCTACTATTTTAGGTCCTTTAACACAATGAGTCTATCGGTGTCAATCTTGTCACAACATGCAAAAGAAAGTGTTGGATCATATTATCATTATCACTACTAAAAATTAAGCATTCAAAATGCAAGTCACTGTACATGATATACACGTGCCCTAATGAACATTGTGCATTTTCTTGACCCTCTTCATTCCCTCTTTCTCTTAGTCTCCTTTTTCGATTTTCAATATTTACATTAGGGTTTCAATTAATTTAAATTTACATTGATTTAAACTCATTTATGAAAAAGTACTATCTAACATAGAATTTTTTTTATACTCACACACATAGTACAGTTAAAACACGAGACTCAAAAATAGAAAAATCTCATCCATCACGAAGCGAACATATATATTCACATACTCAGCCAAGTGAAGTGAACATATATATTCATAGTTCATAATCCACAAAACTAAAAAGAATTCGAAACATGTATATATTGGGAACAGCAAATGCCTACGGTTTACATAGTTCATCTGTACCTACCCTTTTTCCTCCACATTTCCTACGATACACAATCAAAACTATTCTTTAATTTTTCTTGAATTTTTTTTCGGTTTGTTACATAAAGTATGTCTCAAAATAAATGTTACTTTTATCAAAAAAAAAAAAAAAGAAATACGAGATTTAAGATAAAAATTACTTGTTGCTTTTTGACATGACACATTAAAAAAATAATTATTGATATGATTATTTTATACTAAACCTATTAATAAATATTTAGAGTAATATGTTTGGAAAATGATTTGAAAAATAAACAATTGATGTTAAGGATAAAATAGGAAGAAAAAAAACTTCTTGATATGTCAAAAGTGACAATTAAAAATAGAAATTCAATTAAGAAAATAATGACAAGTAAAAACAAACCGAGGGAATATGTTTTTGTCAATTTAATAAATAGGGCTAACTTAATAAACTCTACTCCCTCCGTCTCATATTAGTTGGTCTTTTTTTTTATATATATACATTAAGAAATCACGAATAAGAAGATAATTTTACTAATTCACCTCTTAAAAAAATTATTGAATATTTTACAAAGAAGTGTGAACACTTTCAAAAGAATTAATTGCAAGAGTAACATGGAAACAGTTTAGTTAACGTTTTCTTGATTTAGTAATATAAACAATTATTCTCTCCGTTTCAAAATAATTGATCCTTCTTGACTTGACATTCCCCTTGAGAAAATATTTATTACAGTTGCTCCTTGTTGACTTGACACTCTCCTTAACAAAATATTTATTAGGAGTCCAACATAGTTGACCCTTGTTAACTTGACACTTTCCTTAACAAAATACTCCCTCCGTCCCAAATTATCCGTCCCAATTGAGATGACACATTGATTAAGAAAAATAATTAATAACATGCCTAGTTTACCATAATACCCTTATTAAATGATGTTTACATTTTAATTTGAAGAAAAAGTAATTAATGCAAAAGGTAAAACATGAAAAAAAAAATTGTCTCTTCTTGATTAATGAAAAAAGATAAGTAAAATGAGAAATCAAATTAAAAAATTTGGAACGGGTAATTTGGGACGGGGGAGTATTTATTAGGAATTTATTTTACCAAATTAGCCTTATTAATTATGTTTTGAAAATATAAATTTGAATATTTATACTTTGTTTAGTCATTAAATGATAAAGGTAGTGTTGAAAGAACATAATAAAATTCTCTTGATTTCATCAAAGAGACAACTGAATTGAAACAAATATTTTTATAAAGATGACCAACTAAAACTAAACGAAGGGAGGAATATGAGATGACTATTTTTAATAAAATGACCAACTAATATGAAACGGTAGGAATACCTTCAATTTGTTACTGTTTCTTAATTAGCGTGAAATGAGTCAAAATTACACTTATTTTGAGATGAGAGAGTATTAACTTGTGTGAAATGAGGCAAAGTTACACTTATTTTGAGATGATGAGAGAGTATTAACTTGTGTGAAATGAGGCAAAGTTACACTTATTTTGAGATGAGAGAGTATTAAATTGTGTGAAATGAGGCAAAGTTATACTTATTTTGAGATGATGGGAGAGTATTAACTTGTGTGAAATGAGGCAAAGTTACACTTATTTTGAGATGATGAGAGAGTATTAGCTTGTGTGAAATGAGGCAACGTTACACTTATTTTGAGATGAGAGAGTATTAACTTATGTGAAATAAGGTAAAGTTATATTTATTTTGAGATGAGAAGGTATATTAACTTATAGGTGAAATGAGGCAAAGTTACACTTATTTTAATAAGAGAGAGTACAAACTTGACCCTCACGCATGCACCCCTCACAAACGTTTCATCTTTTATTATTGCCTATATATAATTCTTTTTCTTTCCTCACTTTTCTTCATTCCCACCACTTCTTTTTTCTCCTTTTGCTTCCAATATTTTTCACTCAATATTCCACCAGACATCACTCTCCATTTCTTTATTTTGAACTTATTATTTTAGTAACAATTATCCAATGGCTCGTTTTGCACTAATGCTTTTGATTGCTTTGGTTATTATATTAGTTTGTGTTGCACCATGTTTTGAAGCAAGAAAACTATGGAACAACATGGATAAGAAAAAGAGCAATGATTTTTTACCTATTACAGAAGGCAAATTGCTGCTAAATGCCCATGCCACATTAGTAAATTCGAAAAAAACAAATGTTAGCGGCCATGTTGATCACAATTTGGAATCGGTCCCTAGTCCTGCTATTGGCCATGTAAATCGCGATATGGAGTCGGTCTCTAGTCCTGCAACTAGTAATGTTAATCACAATTTGAAGTCAGTCCCTAGTCCTGCCATTGGCCATGTTGATCGTAATTTGAAGTCAGTCCCTAGTCCTGCAATTGGTAATCTTAATCACAATTTGAAGTCAGTCCCTAATCCTGCCATTGGCCACGTAAATCGCAACTTGGAATCAATCCCGAGTCCTGGAATTGGCTATGTCAATCGTAATTTGGAGTCTGTCCCTAGTCCTACAATTGGCAATGTACATCGCAATTTGGAGTCAGTCCCTAGTCCTGTCATTGGCCATGTTGATCGCAATTTGAAGTCAGTCCCTAGTCCTGCCATTGGCCATGTTGATCACAATTTGAGGTCAGTCCCTAGTCCTGCAATTGGCCACGTAAATCGCAACTTGGAATCAATCCCGAGTCCTGGAATTGGCGATGTCAATCGCAATTTGGAGTTTGTCCCTAGTTCTACAATTGGCAATGTACATCGTAATTTGCAGTCAGTCCCTAGTCCTGCAATTGGCCATGTAAATCGCAATTTAATATCAATACTGAGTCCCGGAATTGGCTATGTTTATCATAATCTGAATTCAGTCCCAAGTCCGAGAATTGACAATGTTTATCACAATCTGAATTCAGTCCCAAGTCCGGGAATTAACAATGTTTATCACAATCTGAATTCAGTCCCAATTCCGAGAATTGGCAATGTTCATCACAATCTGAATATCACAATCTGAAATCAGTTCCAAGTCCAGGAGATGGCAATGTTTATCACAATTTGAAATCAATTTCTAGTTCTGAAATTGATCGTGCTAATCGCAACTTGAAATTAGTCCCAAATTCTGAAATTGACCATGTTGATCGCAATTTGGACACGGACAACTTCTGATTTTGCAGTGGAATGCAATATATCTACAATATTATGTGACAGTTTGTGTAGGGACGTATATGCTCATACATCTTCTTTTTAGGACTGTCAAAAAAGCTCCTATTTATTTTTACAATTAATCTAAGGATAAAATTATCATTTTATATATTTTTAATGAGATAATTTATTGTCATATAAACATATATCTAAACTTCATCTTAGATCTTGCTGTGAAACAAAAAAGGAGTTTTTCAGTCAAACAGTATCATTGTAATAAATGTAATAATATAAAAGGAGCTTTTCAGTCAAACAGTATCATTGTAATAAATGTAATAATATACGGGCTTGTTTGGTTGGGTGGTAAGCTAATCCGGGATTATCTATCACGAAATAAGTTATTCCATAATTATTATTCCGTCTCAATGTGGGATAAACATAACATCATAATTTTGAAATAAATTATCATTTGATTTTATTCCAATTAAATATAAAATAAGCTCATCTTAAAATTATTCCCCGATTAAGTTAGTCCTTATCCCCGTTCAAACGAGCCCTGGGTATTTATAGTGTGGTTGGTGTCTTTTGAGCTTTTGTAGACCGTGGGACTTTGAACTCATCTATGATTCGCATGCATGGACGTGTCATTATCATGGAAAGTATGAAAATTACATATTAATTGGGACGACCAAAGTCAGAAATTTCCTTTAAACACATAATATAATGGAAAGCATGAAAACAGCAGACACACATGCATGCATAAATATATGTATAACAAGTTAACAACGACAATAACTTATTCATTGTGAGTTCGGAAAGAGGAAGGGTAAAACAATCTTAATTAAGGGTGTGTTTGGAATGAAGAATTTTTAATTTTCTTTTGAAAAATAAGTGGCTTGTGATAAGTAGCCCCAAAAATATAAACTAAGAGTATTTATCTGTTATTTAGAAAAAAGATATGAAGGCGGGGTGGGTTGAGGAGCAGAGGTTTGGGGTGGGCTGTCATTGAAAGGTCGAGGGTTAGGTGATTTGGATGGGCAAGGCGGAGGCAATGAACATGAAATGCAACTTATGCAATACGTTTTACCTACTTCTATCAAGAAGGCCATTTTGCTTATTTTTAATGATTTTATTTTCTAGAAATGATATTTTCAAACATTTTGACCAACCAAACATAACAAAATTGGAAGATATTTTCTTGAAAATACAATCAAAGTATCCTCATAAATCGAAATTACAGGAAGGGGCCACATGAAATTTGAAGTTATAGTGAATGCAATCTCTCCACTTCAAATTAAGTAATTATCAAGCATGGGGAATTTATCTTATGGGAGAAAAGAAAAAAACTGCAACATGAGGTTGCATATATTACATAGTTAAGGAGTTGTTAGAGTAAAAGTTTAAATATTTAATGCTTCATTCCTTCATTTTATGTGGTTTAATTTGACCCACACATAATTTAAGAAAGTAAAAAAAAAAATTGAATCTTATAATATTAAGATAAAATATGTATAATATACCAATTATGCTTTGAATCTCATAATCTTAAACACCGTGATGTTAAAATTATAATAAATAAATTAAAATCTTATGAAACGAAATGCAAATACCCAAACAAATGTAGTTGCATACTCTTTAAGGACTGTGAATCCGATCGTATAAGCAACAACCATCGTAGATAACACAAGCTCTCAACAATCATAGATATATGTAATTTTCTCTTGTTGCCATGGCTAAATTTAGGACCTTTTTAACATGATAAATTTCATAAAAGGGTTTGTAGTGATCCAGTAAATAAGTTTTATCAATTAAGCTAGATGTTCTAGTAAAGTCCAGAATATCAAATAAGTTTTGAAGTCATTTATACTAGAGATTTGTTTGTATGAAAAAAAATTTCAGGTCTAACACGATAAAGCACTCTCCAAAGACACAAAATATCTAATTTTTGACAGAACATCCATAATAATGTCTCGACTAGATTTTGGGGAAGGGAAGGAAGGAGGAATCGAGGAGAAAAAAAGAGAACAAGTATTGAAGATGAATAGATTGGATATGTGAGTCATTTTTGTTCATATCATTTTTAGCTCGCTCAAATTCAATTTAACTCGCTCATTTGCTATCACTAATCACTATATATATATTGTAAAAATAACATAAATCCTGACCTTATTAGAATTATTTACACTCTCTCCCACCTTCTTAATTATTTTACTTTCTCTCTCAATTCATATACATAACAAGGCCGATATAAACATAGAAACATTTTTATATGACAAGACCGACATATACATAACAAGGCCGATTCATATACATAACAAAACTGACATATACATAGAAAGCTATCATCTTAATAAGTGAAATGATATACAAGAATGATGCATACTTATTAATGTTTTTAATGGATATTTCTATGTATATATATCATCTTAAAAAATGAAATTTTTATAATATATTTGGAGAGATGAGATTTTTTGTAATAAGTGAAACTTAAGTTGTGGGTTTGTGTAACTTTTAGTCCAGTAAACTATGTGGA
Source organism: Capsicum pubescens (assembly GCA_030864215.1). Lineage (NCBI taxonomy): Eukaryota > Viridiplantae > Streptophyta > Magnoliopsida > Solanales > Solanaceae > Capsicum > Capsicum pubescens. Next base: position 348,221,985 of record CM061544.1, on the reverse strand, counting down.
CAATATTAATGTTCAGGTCTGTAACTTCAAATTATGGGGATAAGGCCCAAAAGGCATTGGAAGTCACTGCAGTCTTTTAAAAGAATGGGCTAAAATTATCTATTATGTATTTATTAGAAAGTTTAATGAAAGTTGTAGTAATACTTTTTGATAATTATTGAATTATATTTTTAATTACAAGTTGTAGCAGTTTTTTTTTAAATTACTTTTAAAAATTTATTTATTGGATATATATCAATTAAAATATCTCCTAAATTTGTGTGTTATCTTTCACACTCACATAAATTACCAGATTTTTAGGGAGTAAAAATGAACTAAATAACTTATTTAATCTGCACGTTTTCTATTGTCTCTAATCATTTATTACTATATATTTCTTTCCATTCTGAAAAGTAGCATTAATTTATATTCTCATCTATTCATTAGTTTTCTTCTATCTCTATTTTATTGGTTTAAAAAAAAATTCTCATAGTAATACATCTACCTTAATTATGAAACTGATACAAAAAAAAAATTGTTAATGAAAAATAATATAACAATTATATTAAAATGTTTATATATCCATCTCATTTATTAAATGGCATTTTTTATTAGGGTCTCAATGTATGTAATTCATATAAAAATATCATAAAAAATACTGTAAATTTATTTAATAACTAGGTTTATGCCCAAACTTTTTATATGTAATACATTTCATTTAATTTTCAATCAAATTTAAATCATGCTATATACCAACATCATATATAAAATAATTTTTTATTTTTAAATTTTGATCTATAAAATTGAAATGTGAAATGATATACAAGAATGATGCATACTTATTAATATTTTTAATGGATGAAAATGATATTGAAATAAAAGTAAAAAATCTAGATGATATTTTTTTCAATGTTGCAATCAAAATATGTAAATTCATATTTTAATTAAAAAATTTTGATGATTAAGATGAAAAAAAAAATGAATAATATAAGGTTTCACTCAGAATTTGATTTATGATTTTTGTAGAAAGAACAAGGTTGGTATTTTAATGAAATTTTCGAACGATTAATATATAAAATTTAGATAATAATGAATTGTTATATCTTTCTTTTTTAATAACTTTTCTATCTTTAATAGCAGCTTATATACAAATGCTTAATTTTATTTTTTAGATGTATGGTATAGATATACAAATTGTTTTACTAATATCAAATCATCTACAAACTTTATGGATTGTGATATTCAGTTAAGAAGATATTTTTAGATTATAAATTAATTGGTTTATAAAGTAATTTTTTATATATCACAATTGTATGAAATGTGTATGTGATAGATATATAAACTAATATCTATGAATTATGATATTTAATTTAATTGATACTAGTTAGTATATCCATTTCATACAGGATTTTATCTCATTTACTTTCATAATAAATTAAAGTTGAATGAACACTATCACCTTCCAAACTAAAGAAAAAATAATCAAGATTTATAAAAAAAAAAAAAAATGGTGATACATCTAATTTTTCAATAATAGAAAAAGTAAGAAAGAATATTGTGGTAAAAAAATGAAATCATCTATGATGGATTTTGAAGAAATATATCTGAAAAAAGTATAAAATAAAATAGAATGAAAAGAGGAAGAGAGAGTTGTGTATTTTGTGAGAGAATTGTGAAATTGTATAACAAATTGTGAAAAAAATAAAGAAAAAAAATTAAGAGGAGAGAGATATTCAGGTGTGTGGATATCCACCTATTAATAACAAACTGCTTTATTTTAGGAATCTTTTTTTTACTAAAAAAATATTTTTTTCTTTATTTTTTTATTTTAAAAATTGCTATTAGTTGCAATCTAACAAGTATTGATATGACTTGAAATATACAATCTAAGGATGTATATTTTGATTTTTTTTCCCGCAAAAAACTAGAAAAGGATGAATTTGATAATAGGAACAGATCGTCCGCTCTTTTCGATTAAAAATTTGGAGCCTCGTTTTGTCTTCAACCCAAAAAAAGGTATGTATTTCATGCTGATATTCGGTATCTATAATAAATACAAGCACAATAATAATATATCTAGTGAAGTTTATAATGGGGTTTGAAGTAAATAGAATGCATAGATCTCATGAAAGTAGAGAAACTTTTTTGAGGATTCTTCAACTCAAGAGAAGCAAATCAAATTAGTTATTAAAAAACAAATTACGATAGGAAAACATAACAACTAATAAGAAAAGTATTACACCTGACTAAAATGTATTAACATTCTTGAAAAATGTATTAGCATTCTTGAAAAATGTTGCAAAGAGGAGTACCATTAAGAGTACACCATTAAGAATATGCATGGTGCTTTGGTATTAGCTATCCATCAATATTTTGTAACTAACAACAAGACACAATTAAGAGGGGCAAAATGGTAAAGTTACATTACTAATCATTGTTTTCTTAATAGCTGTGTCATCCCAATTTAGGACGGATAAAGTGGGACGGAGGGAGTAACTTGTATGAAATGAGGCAAAGTTACACTTATTTTGAGATGAGAGAGTATTAAATTGTGTGAAATGAGGCAAAGTTATACTCCTTCCGTTCCATTTTATCCGTCCCAAATTTCCTAATTTGATGTCCCATTTTACTTATTCTTTTTTACTTATCAAGACAAGACAAAAAAAAAAATCATTATACCCTTAGTGTAATTGATTACTCCTTATTATTAGCATTCTTGAAAAATGTTGCAAAGATGAGTAGCATTAAGAGTACACCATTAAGAATATAAATGGTGTTTTGGTATTAGTCATCCATCAATATTGGAACTAACAACAAGACACAATTAAGAGAGGCAAAATGATAAAGTTACATTTTCAATCATTGTTTTCTAAATAGTTGTGTCATCCCAATTTGGGACGGGTAAAATGGGATGGAGGGGGTACTTATTTTGAGATGATGAGAGAGTATTAGCTTGTGTGAAATGAGGCAAAGTTACACTTATTTTCAGAATTTCACAAACTGAAATTAAAAACTTAGTTTTAATACATTATTAATTTACTATCAATTATTATTAATTTATTATATTAAGTAGCATATGTTTTATACTTTTATTTAAAGTAGTGTATATATTGAATGGTATATATATATATATGTGTGTGTGTGTATATCTTCTAAATCTAAAGTAGTATATATTTAACGTATACATGTGTATATGTTTTATAAATTAGTATATAACTATATATATATATATATATTGTAGTGTATGTTTTATTTAAAGTAGTGAATATATTGAATGGTATATATATATATATTTGTATATATCTTCTATAGATGAGTATATTTAATGTATACGTTATGTATATGGTTTATAAATTAGTATATAACTATATATATATATATATATAAATACTGTAGTATATATATATGTATTGTAGTATATATTTTATTTAAACTAGTACATATATATTGAATGATGTGTATATATATCTTCTATAGACGTATATATTTAACGTATCCAAGTGTATATGTTTTACAAATTAGTAAATAACTATACAAATATATTATAGTATGTTTCATTTAAAGTATTACATATACATAGAATAGAGTGTATATATGTGAATAGATCTTCTATAGACGTGTATATTTAACGTATACATGTGTATATATTTTATAAATTAGTATATAACTATACAAATATATATTGTAATGTATATATATTGTAGTATATCTCATTTAAAGTATTACATATACATAGAATAGAGTGTATATATGTGAATAGATCTTCTATAAACATGTACATTTAACGTATACATGTGTATATATTTTATAAATTAGTATATAACTATACAAATATATATTGTAATGTATATATATTGTAGTATATCTCATTTAAAGTATTACATATACATAGAATAGTGTGTATCTATGTGAATAGATCTTCTATAGACGTGTATATTTAACGTATACATGTGTATATGTTTTATACATTAGTATATAACTATACAAATATATATTGTAATGTATATATATTGTAGTATATCTCATTTAAAGTATTACATATACATAGAATAGTGTGTATCTATGTGAAAAGATCTTCTACAGACGTGTATATTTAACGTATACATGTGTATATGTTTTATAAATTAGTATATAAAACAAATGCTGCCAAATTGCTGCTAAATGCCCATGCCACATTAGTAAATTCGAAAAAAACAAATGTTAGCGGCCATGTTGATCGTAATTTGGGATCAGTCCCTATTCCTACTATTGGCCATGTAAATCGCGATATGGAGTCGATCTCTAGTCCTGCAATTGGTAATGTTAATCACAATTTGAAGTTAGACCCTAGTCCTGCCATTGGCCATGTTGATCGCAATTTGAAGTCAGTCCCTAGTCTTGCAATTGGTAATCTTAATCACAATTTGAAGTCAGTCCCTAGTCTTGCCATTGGCCATGTTAATCACAATTTGAGGTCAGACCCTAGTCCTGCAATTGGCCACGTAAATCGCAGCTTGGAATCAATCCCGAGTCCTGGAATTGGCTATGTCAATCGCAATTTGGAGTCTGTCCCTAGTCCTATAATTGGCAATGTAAATCGCAATTTGGAGTCAGTCCCTAGTCCTGCAATTGGCCATGTAAATCGTAATTTAATATCAATACCGAGTCCTGGAATTGGCAATGTTGATCACAATCTGAAATCAGTCCCAAGTCCGAAAATTGGAAATGTTTATCACAATCTGAATTCAATCCCAAGTCCGGAAATTGGCAATGTTTATCACAATCTGAAATCAGTCCCGAGTCCGGGAATTGACAATGTTTATCACAATCTGAATTCAGTCCCGAGTCCGGAAATTGACAATGTTTATCACAATCTGAACTCAGTTCCGATTCCGGGAATTGGCAATGTTTATCACAATCTGAACTCAATCCTGAGTTCGAGAATTGGCAATGTTTATCACAATCTGAATTCAGTCCCAAGTCCGAAAATTGGCAATGTTTATCACAATCTAAAATCAGTCCCAAATTCGGGAAATGATAATGTTTATCACAATTTGGAATCAGTCTCTAGTTCTGAAATTGATCGCGTTAATCGCAACTTGAAATTAGTCCCGAATTCTGAAATTGGCTATGTTGATTGCAATTTGGACACGGACAACTTCTGATTTTGCAGTCGAATGCAATATATCTACAATATTATGTGACAGTTTGTGTAGGGACATATATGCTCATACATGTTCTTTTTAGGACTCTCAAAAAAAACTCCTGCTTTATTTTTACAATCTATATATATATATATATAAGCAAAATAAAATCAAGACAAGTTGTCACGTGTCAAGCTATTAAAATAGCCATATGGTAATTTTTAAGACAACATATAAAAATATTGTAATAAAAAAATTAAACTAAAAAACATTAGAAAGTTTTAAACTTTCAACTTTAAAAAAGAACATGTCAGAGCAAGGTTTTAAAAAAACGTGTTAACTGATTGTAATTATCTCAATAATTTTATCTATATATATATAAAAGCAAAACAAAATCAAGACAAGCTGCCACGTGTCAAGCTATTAAAATAGCCACATGGCAGTTTTTAAGACAACATTTAAAAATATTGTAATAAAAAATTTAAACTAAAAAACTTAGAAAGTTTTAAACTTCCAACTTTAAAAAAGAACGAGTTAGGAGCAAGGTTTTAAAAAAACGTGTTAACTGATTGTAATTATCTCAATAATTTTTTCTATATATACATAAAAGCAAAACAAAATCAAGACAAGCTGCCACGTTTCAAGCTATTAAAATAGCCACATGGCAATTTTTAAGACAACATTTAAAAATATTGTAATAAAAAATTTGAACTAAAAAACATTAGAAAGTTTTAAACTTTCAACTTTAAAAAAGAACGTGTTAGGAGCAAGTTTTAAAAAAACGTGCTAACTGATTGTAATTATCTCAATAATTTTAAAGTTTTAATTTAATCTCAATTTTTAGTGATTATCTAAATAATCTTATCCCAGCTGCTTATCATTATCTTTATATAATTCAAAAACTACAATATTACTACAAAATCTCATATCTATGTATTTCAAATTCAGAACCCACAGAAAAGAAAATAAGTCACTTGGCAATTTTAAGACAAGATTATAGAGCATTTTAATAAAATTTTGAAATTTAAAAACTACAATATTACTACAAAATCTCATATCTATGTATTTCAAATTCAGAACCCACAGAAAAGAAAATAAGTCACTTGGCAATTTTAAGACAAGATTATAGAGCATTTTAATAAAATTTTGAATTTAAAAGATAGGGATATTTGAATTTGAAAAATATTATATTTCTTTTAAAAAAAATTATCATTAGCTTGAAACTCGGAACCTAAATTAATTCTTTTCCATGTTATAAAATAAATTTAAATATTATATAAAATATAATATTAGAAAAATAAATAATAATAGTAATAATAATAATAATAATAATATCTACTCACAATTACTTACATATCCAAAAAAATAATATATGTGTTGTGTACTCAAATCTCACCCCCTAAATGCAATTATTCTAAAATTTTAAATATAAAATGAATTAACTAAATTCATTAATATTAATAAGAATAAAGAAGAAATAAAGAAAGTAAAGAAACAAAAATAAAGAAAACGTAGGAAAAATTAGAATATTAAAGTTATAGATTTCAATAGGTTTCAAAATTTTCTCTCAATTTTAAGTTATAGATTACATAGGATAAATATGTATGGTATTTGAAAAAAATTAAGGATAAGGAAGAATAAAGAAAAATCTTTTAGCAATTTGATAAGAGATTCAAATTTGAATTTAAATAGAATTTGAATTGGAATAGAATTTCAACTTTCAAATCTTTCTTATATATCCTACTCCACCTTTTACTCCTATTATAGTTTACATCGATATAATGTAACCTGAAGAAAATATACATTAGTAGTAATCATCAAAAGTAAGGTATGATATGCTTCTTTAATTTTATTTGTCAGTTATCATTAAAGAATTAAATGTAGGTATCATTCAATTTGAATAAATTTATCATTGATGATAAGTTTGAAAAGAATTGTCATTTTTATCAATTATTGATACCTGAAGAAAATATGCATTAGCAGTAATCCATCAAAAGTAAGGTATGATCTACTTCTTTAATTCTATTTATCTGTTATCATTAGAGAATTAAATGTAGGTATTCTTCAAAGTTTTTGTTGTTGTTATATTGTTTACAATTAGCATTGTATTTATTTTGTGTTATAGATATAACTAAGGAACTTAAAGTTTCTAATTTAAATGTATACAAATAACTTATAAATATAAAATAAATAGTTAAACTTTTTCTTTTTAAGGTGATATGATTTAACATATTTAAAATGTTATTAAGGAACAATAAAAATAGATAGAGATAGAGTGATGAATATTGTAATAAGAGAAGATGAGGGTAAAAGATTGTGCTGGCGTAGGAGGTGGGATAGGTCCGGGGGGAGGGGGTAGGGGGTAGGCGAGGTGGTGGATCTAGGTGACATTAAGGGGTAGGGGTAGAAAACAAATACTTTTTAATAAAATAAATAAAAAAATTTGGGGTGTTAGAGTGAAAAGAAAGAAATTTTAAAAAATGTAAGGGGGTAGGGGTAGGTGTTGGATATAAGGTAAAGAAGAAAAGTGGTTCTAAATTATTATTTTTCGTTTGGGGGAGGGCGGGGTTGGGGTAAGAAAAAAATTTAATAAAAATTTAAAAAGTTTAAAAAGTAAAATTTGACGGGATTGATGGGGGGGGGGTAAAGGTGGGGATGTGTGTGAGAAGGTGGGGGATGTGTGTGGGAATAGTGTTTTAGGAGATACAATATAAGTATAAACAAAATACTTATTAAAGATATTAATGCTGGAATTATGAACAATAGAATAAAGTTTGAAAGTTTAAAAGAAAAAAAAAATTCATGTGTTTAGTTTTAAATCGAAAGTTGTGAAATTTAAATCGACACAATTAAGTACTTTTAATGTTTGAAATAGAATTGAAAGTTATTTTTTTCTTTTAAAAGAACATGTAGTTAGAACTGATTGATAGACTAAAAAAATTGAAAATTGAAATGAAAGGTAAGGAATATAATTACATTTCTTAACTGATTAAAATTACAAAGGTAAAAGTCCAACAACCAAATTAATAATTATTTAATATTTTATATTTTATTAATTTTAAAAAGCAGTCAACTGATCGAAATATGGTTGAGAAAATATTAATTATTGTTCTTTTCATATCAAAATATCTAAATTAATTGCAGCTGATATTAGTTATTAAATATAGCTGTAATTTTCCTATTAATAATTATTTCAAATATTTCATGAACTTTTGAAATATGTCAATATAATGCAACAACAATTGATTAACCTTATAGTTCGAAAATGAATAAGCTTAATATTTTTTCAATGAATATTTTTTAAAAAATATTTCACGCATCGCGCAGGTACCTATACTAGTTAATCTAACGATAAAATTATCATTTTATATATTTTTAATGAGATAATTTATTGTCATATAAACATATATCTAAACTTCATCTTAGATCTTGCTGGGAAAGAAAAGGAGCTTTTCAGTCAAACAGTATAATTGTAATAAATGTAATAATATACGGGATTCATTCTGAACTTAGCTATTACGAAATAAGTTATCCCGTAATTATTATTCCGTCTCAATGTGGGATAAACATAATGTCACACCCCTTTTTTTTCACTCCCAAAAAGAATTAATTTTTAAGTTTCGAAAGGATTTTATTATTAAAGAGGCAAAAGATGAAAATTGTTTCGAAAAAGGATTCATTAGTTTCAAAACTCAGAGTCGCCACTTGGCACAAATCAGGTGTGCCAAGTCAACCGTGGATATCCTTTTTCAAAATGGTTTTGACTCTATAAAATTGATCCGCGAACAGAGATTCCGGCTAAGGAATTCTGTTGACCGAGGAGAAGGTGTTAGGCACCCCTCGATCCCGTGGTTCAACCACGATCGCTTGGTGGAGCGTATCGGCTAATTTGACATTATGAATATATAAACCACACAAAATCACGCAAAACAATCAATCAAACAAACAAACAAAATAAATCCAAAATTATAGTGTCCAGTTCGATTATTACAATCCCGAAATAGAAAAATGCGAAACTATAAGTCTATTCTATTCTATGTTAATTCTAAACTACACTCCCTTGCTTTCTCCACCCAACGTTTCGGGCCTTGATCGTGCGTCGTCTTCAAGTACATGGTACTTCGGGGCATTCCCCGGATAAATCAATACAAATCCCTCGGGGCATCCCCTGACCAAATAAATACAATAGATCCCAATGCATAAATCAAAACCATTCCACAAATATTTCATCATTAAACAATCACAAATCCTAAGTTTTGCGTACCCCCTATCACTTGCCTATCCTTACGACGGCCTATCTTATGCTACTATTATGTTCAACGTAATGAATCAAAATTAATCCAAATTCAACGACATCCCTATCCATTTCATGTCAAACAACTGATTCAAATTACTTTATTAATCTCCAATTCCCATCCCCAAATTTATACATGACAGTTTAAACATAAGAACAATTATCCATCCATATCATCATTGATTTCATGCTTACGACTACTTATTCAGGTAAAACAGCACCAATTATCAACAAAATTGTTCAGTCAACAAACAACGCACTACCACAACATCTATGCACCAAATATCATAAACAAGGAAGTCAAAAGAGTAAAGATTAGAAATGGACCTTCAAAGAACGGATTTCGTTGAGAATAATATTTAAGAAGGCCCGGACTTAGAATCCCAAATAGAATACCTCGGCAACGAACTAAAATCCAACTCAGTATTTGAGAAATTGCAATCCACAACAGACCACGACGAACAGACTGACCCAAACCAAACCAATAAGTGACGGTCTGTTGTTTGCCTGGACGTCGTAAATCGATCCGGACCAAATTCAAAACTAGCAAGACAAACTCAATACGAACTCCTAAATCGATAATTTTGAACAGAATTATGAATCCAAAACCAAAACTAGTTTGACCCAGAATAGGAATCGCGAAAACAAACCACGCACGAACCCGTTTCCGATCCGGCGAAAACAGATCACCCCGTTCCAAAATCCGGCGAGCTGATCGGGTTTCCCCTCACTTTTTTTGCTTTCTTCTCAATTTTTGATTTCCGATCTCCGATCTCCCTCTCTTGCATACGATTCACTCTTGTTCTCGACTATTTTTTATTCTCAATAGCTGGGTGCTTGGATAGCAGTGTGGATTTCACTCCGGTGAGGGTCCTTTTTCGGTGACAGTGGTTTGTATATGTGATAGTGTATGTAGTTCTCTTGGGACCAAGAAAAAAGAAAAAGAAATGGAGTATGTATGTGATGGGTGAGGTCCTCTGTGAGAATGATTGTTGTTGTGATGTTGAAAAAGAAAAGAAAATTCTCCACTGTGTGTTGTGCGTCTATGGTAAAGAAGCCATTGAGATTATTCTGTGTGGGTGTTCAATGGTGAGAACCAGAAAAGAAAAGGAATAGAGCTCTCTCTTGTATGTTGTCGAGAATAGAGAAGAAAGGAAAGATCTGCCCCCTCCACTGTGGTCTCCATTTTTGTTATAGAAAAAGAATAAAAATATGAGGGGTGGAGGGCTGAGGTGGGGGTAGGGGTAGGGGTAGGTGGGGTAGGTTGGTTAGGATAAGTTTGTTAATTTGTTAGGGAGTTTGTTATTTTTGTATTTTTATGGGGTATAATTACATGGGTGAGGGTACACGGTAGGATAAAGTAAAAAAAATGGGTCAAATGATATCGGGGAGGGACGAAATTAGGTGTCTACATCATGCCCCCTTTGAATGTAAACACGAAGTGTTTTCAGACAAAGAAATAGATAACAAGACAGAATTTTGTCTAGGAAGAAACAGAAAGAAGAAGAACAACCGAGTTCTGACTTAAGCCATCCTACCCACCCAAGTTATGGAGGAATCAAGTGACGGTATCTCAAAGGATTGGAAGGAAATGGACTATGCCGAGTTGGAGAGTCGAGTGAGGTTCTATCGAGGTTCCGTTCCGCGGCTCTGTCATTACATCAAAATGAAAATTACAAGTTAAAACATAAATGAAATTACAAAATCCTATCTATACAGCTTCTGTTGGGCTCATGACTTAAGTTTCATCACCCTATTCTTCAGGCAGGCTCCTGACTTGCAATTTCCTCACCCTATTCTTCAGGCGGGCTCCTGACTTGCAATTTCATCACCCTGTTCTTCAGGCGGGCTCCTGACTTGCAATTTCCTCAACTTGTTGTTTGGCTTTCAATTGCTTCACTTTCAATTGTTTCACCCTGTTCTCCAGGCGGGCTCCTGACTTGTAATTTTTTACCTTCAATTTCTTCGTCTTATTGCTTGACTTTTAGCTTCTTCATCCTGTTCCTCTGACGGGTTCCTGACTTGTAATTTCATCACCCTGTTCTTCAGGCGGGCTCCTGAAACCAAAATTAAAACTAGAACGAAAATTATTCCAAACAAAGATTATAGTAAAGCAGTATTTCATTTTTAAAAGTGTGGTCCCATTTTCCAGGAGGGTCCTGAACAGAAGGTAAAGTCCCATTTTTCAGGAGGATTCTAAACATGAAAGTAAAGTCCCATTTTTCAGGAGGGTCCTGAACAGAAAGTAAAGTCTCATTTTTTTAGAAGGTTCCTGAACATGAAAGTAAAGTCCCATTATTCAGGAGGGTCCTGAACAGAAAATAAAATCCCATTTTTCAGGAGGGTCCTGAACAGAAAGTAAAATCCCATTTTTCAGGAGGGTCCTGAACATGAAAGTAAAGTCCCATTTTTCAGGAAGGTCCTGAACATAAAGTAAAATCCCATTTTTCAGGAGGGTCCAGAACATAAAGTAAAATCCCATTTTTCAGGAGGGTCCTGAACATGAAGGTAAAGTCCCATTTTTCAAGAGGGTCCTGAACATGAAAGTAAAGTCTCATTTTTCAGGAGGGTCCTGAACAGAAAGTAAAATCCCATTTTTAAGGAGGGTCCTGAACATGAAAGTAAAGTCCTATTTTTCAGGAGGGTCCTGAACATGAAAGTAAAGTCCCATTTTTCAGGAGGTTCCTGAACAGAAAATAAAATCCCATTTTTCAGGAGGGTCCTGAACAGAAAATAAAATCCCATTTTTCAGGAGGGTCCTGAACAGAAAGTAAATTCCCATTTTTCAGGAGGGTCCTGAACAGAAAATAAATCTCATTTTTCAGGAGGGTCCTGAACCGAAAGAAAAATCTCATTTTTCAGGAGGGTCCTAAACAGAAAGTAAATTTCCACGGATGTGCATTTCCAATGGTAGATGATTTAAGTGAAGCGAATTTTCCCCTGTTTCAACAAAGAAAATTTGTCAGTTAAAAACTTAGTGGTGGCTTGCGGCACTTGGCTGTCCTGACACCTGCTCCAATGTTTTTTCCCTTCATTTTGTTTCACATTACTGGCACTTGACCCTGCTTTGTCGTGTCATTGACCCAAACTCAAATTATTAAGAGTGACTCCGAAATAAACACAGTATCTCTATTTTGTCATGCTTCTCAGATAAACCCTTTAAACCTTGGTATTTCCATGAGTTCCCAAGCTTGTCTGTTGGCAAAACTTTCTGCATGCCTTATTCGGCCCACAATCATGTTCCTGTCATATGCTGGTTTTGTCTTGCTTTGTGCAATTGAAGAAGCTGGTAGTCAGTTTTGAAATATTTTCTCACTTGTTTTGTCATGGACTTGACTCAAAGACATGAGAAAAATGACAATGATTTTTTTTATTTAGATAACTGACTCAAGAAAATAAAAATGTAGATAAAGAGAAGAAAGAAAAGACAATGAATGTCCCCATTTGAAATAAAGAAACAAAAAAATTATCTAAAAGGACAATCAGCTCTAATGATTATGCCATGCATTTGGATTAAGCTACCTGATCTTTTAATCCAAACTTTCACCAATTGTTATTGAGCTAATGACCCTGAAATTGAGTTACTTTCTTGAGTCAATTGCATTCAGAGACCTCATTCGGCTAGTGGCACCTTAAAGGGTTTTCGCCAACAAGCCTCTCTTATTTTCTTTATCTCGGCTCACCATTGCCTTATGGTATCCGTGAGGTTTTTTCACCAATGAGATTCTATAATTTTCATTTCTCTCAACTCACAATCGTCTTACGGTGCCCGTGAGGGTTTTCACCGATAAGACTCTCTCATTTTAATCTCTCTCAGCTTACCATCGTCTTACGGTGCCCGTGAGGGTTTTCACCTATAAGACTCTCTCATCTTTATTTCTCTTTTGATTTCTTATGACGAGGAAGACAAGTAGTTCCCAAATGCATCATCATATCCCTTGCGTGCTTTATCCTTAACATCCTCAAAGATTGATCTGAAGGTTTTTCTTTGGTTGTAACTTGGCTTTTGGATAGGGTTAGAAAGAAAGAATGGCATGGGGCCCAAACGACGCTTGAAGTGGGGTATGACTTACAACTTTTGGAATCGACTCAAATAATGAGGATTAACTCATGCCCAATATCTTTTGATTGGGCAATTCTAAATTGTTTATTTGGTTGGGCCGAGCCCCGGGTTGGGTAGCCTACATATCTCACCCTCAAAAGAGGAGAATCAGGTCACACGTAGTTATGACAGCTTGTTTTGCATGATTTAGACTTTTGATTCTTTTTCTTTTATTGACACCCTTTTCTCTTTGGATTTTTCTGACTCTATTTGTCTTGACATTTTTTTTGGACATATTTTCTTTTTCTTCTCTCTTTTTTTTGAACTTTTTCTGACACTATTGTTTTGCTCGACACTTTTCTTTTAAGCTTTGCTGACTCTATCTTGATTCCAAAATCGGGTATGAAAGAAAATAGGACTAAAGCTCAAATGGGGTAAACAAAGGATGACACGATGTTTGGATAGCAGAATGAAATGCCTTCATCATATCAATCCATAAAAATGCAACTACATATCATGCAATATGAAAGTGAGAGATAATGATCATCTGTGACATTTTTTAAGAATTAACTTTAACTGAGTCTGTGTGTCACTACTCTTGCACTTTGTTCAACATATTTCTCCACTTTTATTGTACATTCCTCACATCGAATGACTCATGCTTTTGTGGAGCAGATTTTTTTTCTATTCACACAGTCACTATTTGACCTAATTGAGCCATGTCTTTCAATTGATGACCAAGTTATTCTTGTGATTCTCAAAATAATTGCCTTAATTTTTCAAGAAGGCTTGAACTTGTCCCCAAATGTCTCAGCATTCTACCTATTTTCTCAGATGCTCTCTTTTTCTAACTTTAACCCTCTGATTCAATATCCATGCTTAAACTGGATTTTAAGATCTGACGGAAAATTCCGTTAGCATGTCATATCACTAGAGTCAACATAAAATGTAATGTGAAAAGAAAACAAACAAAAACATAGTTAAAACACAAAGGAGAAAGGGATACTTCATTTAATTAAAATAAAAGATATAAGGGTTTGAACATAACGACAAATAGACAAAACAAGATAGATCCCAACTACAACCCTAAAATAATTCGAATAACAAAAAATAAAATAAAACAAACTACCAGACCTTTTCCTAGCAGGGAGAGGGGTGACTTCTCAATTGCTCAGCCTGATATCTTAGCCACTGGTTTGCATATCAGCATGACTGGAGTTATCCTCACTGTCAATGTTCTGCACCATAATCAATTTGTCTTGAATCATCTTTTCAATTTCTCTTTTCAAAGCACAACAATCTTCAATACTGTGACCTTGAACATCATAATAATTTGCACATCGTACATTAGGATCAAAACTTCTTGAATGCGAGTCAGGAGTATACCCAAGGAGAGGAGTGATCATGCCTCGTTGTGCCAATCTCTGAAATAAACTGGCATATGACTCTCCAATTGGTGTGAAACTATCCCTCAATTTCTGCCTCATTTCATTGTTTAACTTGGATCGAACATCGGGCCTAGAAGGGCTTTGGTATGTTTAGGGAATTGGAGGATGACTTTGAGGAGTTGGTGTGCGCCATTTTAGGTAAGAAGAGAGTTGAACATATGGTTGTGCGCAATATACAAGATATGAAGGTGGGGAAACAGGGTATAATGGATTTTGGGAGTGATTATGGAGATCTTAGGTATGAACTTGGGCTTGAGACTGACGGCAACGACGACGTCATCTTCTTGGATGTGCCCGTTCTCCAACTACAATAGCAATGCCATCTTTCTCATTCTTCCTCCCTCCAGGTTCCTTTAATTATTTGCAATATTATCCCAAATGTTTCATGGATTCCTCATGCCCATCTTGCTCCTCAAATTTCGACATCTCAAAGATTGGAGGAAGGTTAGCGCTTGAAGGTATGCCCCAGTCTTTGTATGAAACATCTTCTTTACCCGCAGGTCCTAGAGAATTTTTCATAGCATTTTCTGCACTCTTTATTTTCCGACCATTTTCTCCGACTCTTCTGGCACACTGGACTTCTTGTTAAGAAATTTTGGTGGTCCAGTTAACTTAAGAGTAGGATCAGGAGTACAACGATGATCACCAAGAGTATTGAACAAGGGTCCATTGGCAGCATGAGGAAGCACAACTGTTAGGCGAGCCAGTGTGAAAGTCCCAGTAGAGGATTGAGCAACAAAATCACAGATGACATGTGGTGTTGTGAATGTAGCAGGCTTATGCTGAGGAACTAGAGGAAAAGTGGTGAAAGTATTGAGATGCTTTTGGCTTGGAATGAATTTTGAGTCATGTTGCGGTGCATCAACAACAGTAGAAAACTGACTTTAAGATTTTGGAGGAAAACTCGAGGTATTTGTAGGATCAATAAAGGTAAATGGAGAAGGCGGCAACCCACTGTCCAAGCTCGATACATTTCTGTCATTTGTTGTCTTAGCCTCCTAATCTCTTGCTTCAAACTCTCATTTTCCTGATTCTTTGTTTGATCCATGATGTCACTCTCTATATCTTTGTTGGACACAACTAACCCTTTGGATTTGATGTGATGTGAAGGACCAGCCAGAATGCCACAAACCAACCACCTTAAACTGACTCAACAAAAAATAACAGATGTGTTAGAATTCAACACTTTTTCAAAACCTCTTTTTCCCCTTTTTCTTTTTGAAAAGATCACCGAACCCAAGAAGGGCGCCTACGTATGTCACTCTCGAGAGAGGAGAATCAGGTGTACGTAGTTCGTGAAGTCTTGCCAAAATGATTGTAAACACGTAATTTTATCCCGTAAAAAAAATAATTCTTACTCCGTTATCACACATTTTAATCTTGTCTTATAATTTTCTTCAAAAAAAACAAATAAAATAACCACTTTATTTTATTTATTTATTTATTGTTATCTTTATCTCACATAACAATTTTTAATTAATTTTATCTTCTTTTAAAACCTCCCAACGATCCTTTCAATTAGAGGAGAACACCTAACCACCCTCATCACACTATACCCCTACCCCACATGACCCTCCCTCCCTCACATTTTCTTGTCCACAAAGGAAGGAAGGGATAAAGATATACATTACATAATAAAAAAAATGGGCCCCACATTCGTAACAAATTCATGCCATAGACACGTATAGATGGGGACAAAAGAAGGGGGAGGCCATTTTTTTGGGGTGGGACCCACTGGGAATCTTCTTTCCATCTCTTTATATATACACAAATCCACAAGCACATTAGGCTTCTTCTTCATTCAAAAGGATACAGAGAAATCATAGGAGAGCCATTTTTTTCGTTTCTTCTTGAGAACACACACAGATCTCTGATTTTCTTTCATTTTTAAGAATTCCCACACAGTCGCACACTCATACACACACAGTAAAGGGCGAGTGGTGGAGAGACTGCGAGTGGGAGAGAGCTTTGAACGCATACAGATAGAGAGAGTCATGAGAAAGAGAGAGTAAGAGAGAGAAAGAGATAGACGCAGTAGAGAATCGAGAGTGAGAGATCGGGGGGAGGGAATCCGTTCGTTTCCCAAGAAATTTCAGCGAAACTTTCACCGGAATCGGTGACCAGTTCATCTGTTTTCCGCGTACTTAGTTCCGAAGTCAAACTCGCCGGAATCCGTTGCTTTTGACGGACGCGGCGCTGTGAAAAGGAGTCATTCACGCTGTTTCAATCGTTTCTTACGGAAAATATCGATTGGGTTGAGTTTATCACGATTTCTGTTTTTGAACATTTCGGGTTTGTATTGGTTTGGGATTTGACTTCTGTTCATCTCAATCGTGTCATATTATAGTCAGTTTTGGGTTGCTATTTATCGATTTTGAGTTGGGATTTCATCGCTGTTGAGGTTTTATATTCGAGCTTTTGGATTCGGACTTCTTTTAACTCTTATTATCATCAAAAGTCGATCTCGAAAGATCCATCTCTTTACCCTCGTTCTTTCCTTGTTATTATATGTTGTTGAAATGGATGATTACGTGTTTGGGTGATTGCAATTGTTTGACGTTGTTCATGTTATGATTATGTGTTTGGTGATATGATTCCGTTGGTATGAGGAACAAACTATATTGTTAATTGTGGTGATTGATTGATAAAAGGAATTTGGGGGTGGGAATTGAAAATTGATAAAACTGACAGATTTGGTTTAATTTGAATTTATTGTTGTTATGAAACGTGATATTATTATGATACGTCAAAAAATGGATAGGCCAATATAGGTTTTGGCAGGCAAAATTTAGAATTCGTGTTATGATTGAATGTTTAAATATGTGTTCGAACGTTGTTCTAGTTAGCTTATCTACTTCTATTGTATTTATTTGACGAAAAATGTCCTGAGAGATTTATATTGATTTATTCGGGGAATGCCCCAAAGTATCATGTACCTGAAGAAGGCGCACGATCAAGGGCCTGGTGTAGACACCTAATTTCGTCCCTCCCCAATATCGTTTTTACCTATTGTTTATCCTATCCTACCGTGTATCCTCACCCGTGTGATAATCCCTCCACAAAATGACAAAAAACAACTAACTCTATCTTATCCTAACCACCTACTCAATAAAAACATAACACCTCACCACTACCCCTACCTCACGTTACCCCACTCCATCTCTTTTTCTTGTCCAAAAAGAAAGAGCATAATATATACCCACACATACACACAAAATAAAGGAGGAGAAGAACAAAAAAAAAAGAGAAGAAAAGAAGAAAAAGCATCAGCATTTTTCCTTCTCTCTAGACTTGCACTCTCTCTCTCTCATAAACGTCGCCAGAGGCGACCGGAGCTCCGGCCACCACGACACTACCACCCTCCACAACCGCGTCGTCACTCCGACCTCTCTCTCCGACGACGACGGCAACAGCGCCGTCGTCACTTCGATCTCTCTCCGACGGCAACAACACCGTCGTCACTTCGACCTCACTCTCTCTCTCTTTCTCTCCGACCAGCAGCGAAAACACCAACTCCGACCTCTCTGTCTCCCCGATCTTCCTCTCTCTCTCTTTCACTCCGATCATTCTCCGGCGTCAGGTGCAGAAACAGCGACGCCGGCGACCAGCAGCGACAAACGTCAACATTCGACCCGTTTCCCGTCACTCCATCACTGATTTCGTGTACGGGTCTTCTCGATTTTTTTTACAAATTCAGTCTCGGTTCGTCTGGTATTTCTTATTTCTTCGTGCAAGGATAGTTGAAAGTTGATAGTTTGGGGTTTCGAATTTGAGATCTGGGTTTGTTTTCGAGTTTTATTCGGGTTTGTGGATTATTCATCGTGAGGTTTTTGTCGTGGTTCTCCGATCTGTCCGGGTGAACTCGATATCGAGTTTGGAGTTGTTCGTAGTGAGGTTCTCCGATCGAGTATTTTGGTCTTCGGATTTCTTTATTATCGACAAGGATTAGTTTCGTCAAGGTCCATTTCTTCTAACCGAATCTTTAATTTATTTTGACTTTTTACCGATGTTGTTGGTTTGGATGATTTATTTGTTGTGTGTTTGGTTTGAATGTTCGTCATTCGTGTTATGTTTGATGTTGGTTTCGGATTATGAGATGTGATTGGAAAATCGAAGCATGCACTAATCATGTGGTTTAAAGGGAATTCGGGGCGCGAATTAAAAATTGTTAAAGTGAATTAGGATTAATTTTGACTTGTTGTTGTTTTGATTCGTCGTTATTGTTACTTTCACGTCTAATTATCAATTTCGTGATAGTATCATGATAAGTCAAGCGGGTAGGCAATCGTAGGTTTGGGTAGGCGAAATTTAGGAATAAGTGTTTTGTTGGATGTTGGAATGTGCGTGTAAATGTTTCTTTCTAGTTTATCGTATTTAATTTAGATGTATTTATTTAACCGGAGAATGCCCCGAGATCACTTGTATTTATTCACCGGGGAATGCCCCGACGTATCATGTTGGCGAAAAATGATCGTGATGAAGGCCCGCGGCGCCGGGTAGGGCAGTGGAGCTTAGATTTAGTTTTAGACTAGAATTTATATTTTCGTATTTTTCTTTCTTTCTATTTTTCGGACTATATAATTGGACTGGACTTTTACGTTCTTGGACTGTTTTGTTTTGTTATTGTTTGATTACTTTGTGTTCTTTTGTATGGTTTATACATTTCATAATGCCGAAATAGTCGATACACTCCACCAAGCGACCGTGGTCGAACCACGGGATCGAGGGGTGCCTAACACCTTCCCCTCGGTCAACAGAATTCCTTAGCCGGAATCTCTGTGCGCAAACCGGTTTAAGAGTCAATTGGTTTCGAAAAGGGATATTCCAAAGATGACTTGGCACACCAGATTATGCCAAGTGGCGACTCTGAATAAGAAAAAAAAATACAAATAATCCTTTCCGAAATAAATTTTCATTTCTTGTCACTTAAATAATAAAACCCTTTCGAACTTTAAAAATGTATCCAATTTTTGGAGTACGCGTAAAAAAGGATGTGACAGCAGGAATGTCGGATGGAGAAAGTAATGGAGCGTAGTTAGGATTAGCCTAGAATAGAGTATGTTTATATTTTCGTATTTTTTAATTTCGGAATTGTATAATTGGACTGAACACTAAATTTTGGATTGTTTTATTTTGTTTTACTTGATTGATTTATTTTACGTGCTTTTTGTGGTTTATACATTCGTAATGTCAAATTAATCGATACGCTCTACCAAGCGATCGTGATCGAACCACGCGATCGAGGGGTGCCTAACACCTTTCCCTCGGTCAACAGAATTCCTTAGTCGAAATCTTTGTTCGCGGATCAGTTTTAAAGAGTCAAATCTGTTATGAAAAAGGGTATCCAAGGGTGACTTGGCACACCCGATTTATGCCAAGTGGCGACTCTGAGTTTGGAATATAAAAAGTCTTTTTCGAAATAAAAATCAACTTTTATCACTCAATAAATAAAACCCTTTCGAAACGAGTCTAAATTTTTCGGAGTTAAAAAAGGGATGTGACAATGGCCAATTGAACTCTTTGTTTTTTTCTTGAAACTTTAAAAAGAAAATAACAATTTGTCAAAAGAATTGACGAAAATCTTTTTGTATTTTTCAGGTTTAAACACCCCTATACAAAGTGAAATCTATGATTACTAAGGAAAATCTTTTTGGGGTTTTCAGTTTTGAATTTCATACGAAAATGAAACTCGAACCTATTAAAAGAAATTTTTCTGTGTGTGTGATTTTCTTTTAAGATGTATATGACACCTACTCTAAATGAAGAGTGAAGAAAATCTTTTTAAATTTTTCAAATTTCTATACAAAATGAAACCTATGATTACCGAAGAAAAATCTTTTTGGGTTTTCTATTTGAAATTTATACGAAAATGAAACTTGAAACTATTAAAGGCAAATTTTTTTTGTAGTTTCTTTTAAAGATGTTTATGGAACACCTACTCTAAATGAAGAGTGAAGAAAATCTTTTTGGATTTTGAAATAAGATCAACTAAAAATAAAACCTACGATTATTGAGGAATTTTTTTTTGTATTTTCTTTTCAAGACATATATGAAACACCGACTCTAAATGAAGAGTAAAGAAAATTTTATTTATTTATTTATTTTTAAATAAGTTTCCCGAACCCACAATAGGTTGCCTACGTATCTCACTCCCGAGAGAGGAGAATCAGGGGCTCGTAGTTCGTCTAAATTGGAAAATTAAGGATTAAATGACAAACTAAACCCCGAATTGAGAGACACGACTAAAGTCAGACGATGAAAATAAAAAAATGGGTTTTAATCAGAAACTAACACCAACAACTATGAAAGAAAAAATCTTTTTGATATTTTCGTTATATAAAAATGTACAAAGCTCCTATTGAAAGGAAAAAATATTTTTGGAGTTTTCAAATTGTGAATACTTACTAAAGAAATAAAAGAAAAATCTTTTTAACGTTTTTGATTTTTTGGGAAATGAGTGCAAAAAGTAAAAAAATATATTATTTTTTTTGAATGATAAAAAATAAAAGCCATAAAGAACTCTAAAAAATACCAAATCTCTTTTTTTTCACTCTTTTTCTTTCTTTTTTTCAACAATTTCTTGCCTACACACTTTGTTTCTAACTCATGTTTTTGCCCAAATCAGTCTGTCATATGACCTCTTTACCCTCAGAGATGCAACATTTAGCACGTAGAGATGCTTTAGAGGTGAGTCTCCTACAAAGGGTCACATGGGTCCCGCTAGATCTCAATATTATGCAAATAAGCATGACCTAAAGGCTAACCTACGTTGAAGTTCGCTAACAAGGCTGTTCGGGGGAGCGTATGGTCGATAGTGGCTGCGCTAGCTTTCCACCCACTCCATATCAGTTGACGGCTCCCCCTCCTAAAAATAAGGGTGACTCAACTATAGGTCGTGTACACAACGTGTACTACGGACTTGTTGCAGAAAGAATAACTTGGGTTATACACATGATGCCAGATATAAAGCGGTAACACATAAGATAAAAACTGTAAACAAAGAGCACGTAGGCACTCAACAATGAAAAAAACAATAACACAAAACAACACAAACGTCTATACACCCATAATGTCAAACTAAGTCGATAAACCTCCAAAAATAATCAGAGATTCTGGGTTCGATCCCCAACAGAGTCGCCAGAGCTGTCACACCCCATTTTTTCACTCCCAAAAAGAACTAATTTTTAAGTTTCGAAAGGGTTTTATTATTAAAGTGACAAAAGATGAAAATTATTTCGAAAAAGGATTCATTAGTTTCAAAAATCAGAGTCGCCACTTGGCATAAATCAGGTATGCCAAGTCACCCGTGGATATCGTTTTTCAAAACGATTTTGACTCTATAAAACTAATCCGCGAACAGAGATTCCGACTAAGGAATTCTGTTGACCGAGGGGAAGGTGTTAGGCACCCCTCGATCCCGTGATTCAACCACGATCGCTTGGTAGAGCGTATCGGCTAATTTGACATTATGAATATATAAAACACACAAAATAATCAATCAAACAAACAAACAAAACAAATCCCAAATTATAGTGTCCAGTTCGATTATTACAATCCCGAAATAGAAAAATGCGAAAATATAAGCCTATTCTATTCTATGCTAATTCTAAACTACACTCCCTTGCTTTCTCCACCCGACGTTTCGGGCCTTGATCGTGCGTCGTCTTCAAGTACATGGTACTTCGGGGCATTCCCCGGATAAATCAATACAAATTCCTCGGAGCATCCCTCGACCAAATGAATACAATAGATCTCAATGCATAAATCAAAACCATTCCACAAACATTTCATCATTCAACAATCACAAATCCTATGTTTTGCGTACCCCCTATCGCTTGCCTATCCTTACGACGGCCTATCTTATGCTACTATTATGTTCAACATAATGAATCAAAATTAATCCAAATTCAACGACATCCCTATCCATTTCATGTCAAACAATCGATTCAAATTACATCATTAATCTCCGATTCTCATCCCCAAATTTATACATGACAGTTTAAACATAAGAACAAGTATCCATCCATATCATCATTGATTTCATGCTTACGACTACTTATTCAGGTAAAACAGCACCAATTATCAACAAAATTGTTCAGTCAACAAACAACGCACTACCACAACATCCATGCACCAAATATCATAAACAAGGAAGTCAAAAGAGTAAAGATTAGAAATGGACCTTCAAAGAACAGATTTCGTCAAGAATAATGTTTAAGAAGGCCCAAACTTAAAATCCCGAATAGAATACCTCAACAACAAACTAAAATCCAACTAGGTATTTTAGAAATTGCAACCCGCAACAGACCACGACGAACAAACTGACCCAAACCAAACGCAGTACCCACATTGACTGATTTCGGGATCGATTTGGATAAAAATGGGTGACGCTGCTGTTGTTTGCCTGGACATCGTAAATCGATCCGGACCAAATTCAAAACTAGCAAGACAAACTCAATACGAACTCCTAAATTGATAATTTTGAACAGAACTGTGAATCCAAAACCAAAACTAGTTTGACCCAGAATAGGAATCGCGAAAACAAACCACGCACGAACCCGTTTTCGATTCGGCAAAAACAGACCACCCTCTCCCAAAATTCGGCGAGCTGATCGGGTTTCCCCTCACTTTTTTTGCTTTCTTCTCAATTTCCGATCTCCCTCTCTCGCATACGATTCACTTTTGTTCTTGACTATTTTTTGTTCTCAATAGCTTGGTGCATGGATGGCAGTGTGGATTTTACTCTGGTGAGGGTCCTTTTCCGATGACAGTGGTGTGTATATGTGATAGTGTGTGTAGTTCTCTTAGGACCAAGAAAAAGGAAAAAGAAATGGAGTATGTATGTGATGGGTGAGGTCCTTCGTGAGAATGATTGTTGTTGTGATGGTGAAGAACAAAAGAAAATTCTCCACTGTGCGTCTATGGTGAAGAAGCCATTCAGATTATTCTGTGTGGGTGTTTAATGGTGAGAACCAAAAAAGAAAAGAAATAGAGCTCTCTCCTGTATGTTGTCGTGAATGGAGAATAAAAGGAAGATCTGCCCCCTCCACTGTGGGCTCCATTTTTGTTATAGAAAAGGAATAAAAATATGAGGGGGGGCTGAGGTGGGGGTAGGGGTAGGTGGGGTAGGTTGGTAAGGATAAGGTTGTAAATTTGTTAGGGAATTTGTTATTTTTATATTTTTATGGGGTATAATTACATGGGTGAGGGTAAACGGTAGGATAAAGTAAAAAAATGGGTAAAACGATATCGGGGAGGAACTAAATTAAGTGTCTACACATAACATCATAATTTTGAAATAAATTATCGTTTAATTTTATTCCAATTAAATATAAAATAACCTCAACTTAAAATTATTCCCGAACTAAGTTATTCCTTATCCCCGTTCAAACGAGCCCTAGGTACTTATAGTGTGGTTGGTGTCTTTTGAGCTTTTGTAGACCGTGGGACTTTGAACTCATCTATGATTCGCATGCATGGACGTGTCATTATCATGGAAAGTATGAAAATTACATATTAATTGGGACGATCAAAGTCAGAAATTTCCCATAAACACATAATATAATGGAAAGCAAGAAAACAGCAGACACACATGCATAAATATATGTATGTATAACAAGTTAACAACGACAATAACATATTCATTGTGACTTCACAGGTGAGGTCTGAAAGAGGAAGGGTAAAACAATCTTAATTAAGGGTGTGTTTGGAATGAAGAATTTTTATTTTTATTTTTAAAAAATAAGTGATTTGTGATAAGTAGCCCCAAAAATATTAACTAAGAGTATTTATATGTTATTTAGAAAAAAGATATGAAGGCGGGGTGGGTTGAGGAGCAGAGGTTTGGGGTGGGCTGTCATTGAAAGGTCGAGGGTTAGGTGATTTGGATGGGCAAGGCGGAGGCAATGAACATGGAATGCAGCTTATGCAATACGTTTTTCCTACTTCTATCAAGAAGGCTATTTTGCTCATTTTTAATGATTTTATTTTCTAAAAATGATATTTTTCAAATATTTTGACCAACCAAACATAACAAAATTGGAAGATATTTTCTTGAAATGTTATTTTCTAGATGATATTTTTTTCAATGTTGCAATCAAAATATGTAAATTCATATTTTAATAAAAAAAAATTGATGATTAAGATGAAATTTTTTTTGAATAATATTGGGTTTCACTCAGAATTTGATTTATGATTTTTGGATAAAGAACAAGGTAGGTATTTTAATGAAATTTTCGAACGATTAATATATAAAATTTAGATAATAATGAATTGTTATATCTTTCTTTTTTAATAACTTTTCTATCTTTAATAGCAGCGTATATGCAAATGCTTAATTTTATTTTTTAGATGTATGGTATAGATATAAAAATTGTATTACTTTTTTTTTTTTAATATCAAATCATCTACAAACTTTATGGATTGTGATATTCAGTTAAGAAGATATTTTTAGATTATAAATTGAATGGAATTGGTTTATAAAGTAATTTCTTATATATCACAATTGCATGAAATGTGTATGTAATAGATATATAAACTAATATCTATGAATTATGATATTTAATTTAATTGATACTAGTTTGTATATCCATTTCATACAGGATTTTATCTCATTTACTTTCATATTAAATTAAAGTTGAATGAACACTATCACCTTCCAAACTAAAGAAAAAATAATCAAGATTTATAAAGAAAAAAAAAATGGTGATACATCTAATTTTTCAATAATATAAAAAGTAAGAAAGAATATTATGGTAAAAAAATAAAATCATCTATGATGGATTTTGAAGAAATATATCTGAAAAAAGTATAAAATAAAATAGAATGAAAAGAGGAAGAGAGAGTAGTGTATTTTGTGAGAGAATTGTGAAATTGTATAATAAATTGTGAAAAAAATAAAGAAAAAAAAAATAAGAGGAAAGAGATATTAAGGTGTGTGGATATCCACCTATTAATAACAAACTGCTTTATTTTAGGAATCTTTTTTTTATTAAATAAATATTTTTTTCTTTATTTTTTTATTTTAAAAATTGCTATTAATTGCAATCTAACAAGTATTGATATGACTTGCAATATACAATCTAAGGATGTATAATTTGATTTTTTTCCCACAAAAAAATAGAAAAGGATGAACTTGATAATAGGAACGGATCGTCCGCTCTTTTCGACTAAAAATTTGGAGCCTCGTTTTGTCTTCAACCCAAAAAAAGGTATGTATTTCATGCTGATATTCGGTATCTATAATAAATACGAGCACAATAATAATATATCTAGTGAAGTTTATAATGGGGTTTGAAGTAAATAGAATGCATAGTTCTCATGAAAGTAGATAAACTTTTTTGAGGATTCTTCAACTCAAGAGAAGCAAATCAAATTAGTTATTAAAAAACAAATGAGGATAGAAAAACGTAACAACTAATAAGAAAAGTATTACACCTGACTAAAATGTATTAGCATTCTTGAAAAATGTATTAGCATTCTTGAAAAATGTTGCAAAAAGAGTACCATTAAGAGTACACCATTAAAAATATAAATGGTGCTTTGGTATTATTTATCCATCAATATTTTGGAACTAACAACAAGACACAATTAAGAGGGGCAAAATGATAAAGTTACGTTACCAATCATTGTTTTCTTAATAGCTGTGTCATCCCAATTTAGGATGGGTAAAATAGGACGGAGGGAGTAACTCGTATGAAATGAGGCAAAGTTACACTTATTTTGAGATGAGAGAGTATTAAATTGTGTGAAATGAGGCAAAGTTATACTCTCTCCATCCCATTTTACCCGTCCCAAATTTCCTAATTTGATGTCTTATTTTACTTGTCCTTTTTTACTTATCAAGACAAGACAAAAAAAAATTCTCATTATACCCTTAGTGTAATTGATTACTCCTTATTATTAGCATTCTTGAAAAATGTTGCAGAGATGAGTACCATTAAGAGTACACCATTAAGAATATAAATGGTGTTTTGGTATTAGTCATCCATCAATATTGGAACTAACAACAAGACACAATTAAGAGAGGCAAAATGATAAAGTTACATTATCAATCATTGTTTTCTTAATAGCTGTGTCATCCCAATTTGGGACGGGTAAAATGGGACGGAGAGAGTACTTATTTTGAGATGATGAGAGAGTATTAACTTGTGTGAAATGAGGTAAAGTTACACTTATTTTGAGATGAGAGCGTATATTAAATTGTGTGAAATGAGGCAAAGTTATACTTATTTTGAGATGATGAGAGAGTATTAACTTGTGTGAAATGAGGCAAAGTTAAACTTATTTTGAGATGATGAGAGAGTATTAGCTTGTGTGAAATGAGGAAACGTTACACTTATTTTGAGATGAGAGAGTATTAACTTGTGTGAAATAAGGTAAAGTTACATTTATTTTGAGATGAGAAGGTATATTAACTTATAGGTGAAATGAGGCAAAGTTACACTTATTTTAATAAGAGAGAGTACAAACTTGACCCTCACGCATGCACCCCTCACAAACGTTTCATCTTTTATTATTGCCTATATATAATTCTTTTTCTTTCCTCACTTTTCTTCATTCCCA
Organism: Capsicum pubescens; assembly: GCA_030864215.1. Taxonomy (NCBI): domain Eukaryota; kingdom Viridiplantae; phylum Streptophyta; class Magnoliopsida; order Solanales; family Solanaceae; genus Capsicum; species Capsicum pubescens. Next base: position 348,194,535 of record CM061544.1, on the reverse strand, counting down.
CCACTTCTTTTTTCTCCTTTTGCTTCCAATATTTTTCATTCAATATTCCACCAGACATCACTCTCCATTTCTTTATTTTGAACTTATTATTTTAGTAACAATTATCCAATGGCTCGTTTTGCACTAATGCTTTTGATTGCTTTGGTTATTATATTAGTTTGTGTTGCACCATGTTTTGATGCAAGAAAACTATGGAACAACATGGATAAGAAAAAGAGCAATGATTTTTTACCTATTACAGAAGGCAAATTGCTGCTAAATGCCCATGCCACATTAGTAAATTCGAAAAAAACAAATGTTAGCGGCCATGTTGATCACAATTTGGAATCGGTCCCTAGTTCTGCTATTGGCCATGTAAATCGCGATATGGAGTCGGTCTCTAGTCCTGCAACTAGTAATGTTAATCACAATTTGAAGTCAGTCCCTAGTCCTGCCATTGGCCATGTTGATCGTAATTTGAAGTCAGTCCCTAGTCCTGCAATTGGTAATCTTAATCACAATTTGAAGTCAGTCCCTAGTCCTGCCATTGGCCACGTAAATCGCAACTTGGAATCAATCCCGAGTCCTGGAATTGGCTATGTCAATCGTAATTTGGAGTCTGTCCCTAGTCCTACAATTGGCAATGTACATCACAATTTGGAGTCAGTCCCTAGTCCTGCAATTGGCCATGTAAATCGCAATTTAATATCAATACCGAGTCCTGGAATTGGCAATATTTATCACAATTTGAAATCAGTCCCAAGTCCGGGAATTGGCAATGTTTATCACAATCTGAAATCAGTCCCAAGTTCGGGAATTGGCAATGTTTATCACAATCTGAATTTAGTCTCAAGTCCAAAAATTGGCAATGTTTATCACAATCTGAAATCAGTCCTAAGTCCGGGAGATGGCAATGTTTATCACAATTTGGAATCAATCTCTAATTCTGAAATTGATCGTGTTAATCGCATCTTGAAATTAGTCCCAAATTCTAAAATTGGCCATGTTGATTGCAATTTGGACACGGACAACTTCTGATTTTGCAGTGGAATGCAATATATCTACAATATTATGTGACAGTTTGTGTAGGGACGTATATGCTCATACATGTTCTTTTTAGGACTGTCAAAAAAACTCCTATTTTATTTTTACAATTAATCTAAGGATAAAATTATCATTTTATATATTTTTAATGAGATAATTTATTGTCATATAAACATATATCTAAACTTCATCTTAGATCTTGCTGTGAAACAAGAAAGGAGTTTTTCAGTCAAACAGTATCATTGTAATAAATGTAATAATATAAAAGGAGATTTTCAGTCAAACAGTATCATTATAATAAATGTAATAATATACGGGCTTGTCTGGTTGGGTGGCAAGCTAATTCGGGATTAGCTATCACGAAATAAGTTATCCCATAATTATTATTCCGTCTCAATGTGGGATAAACATAACATCATAATTTTGAAATAAATTATCGATTGATTTTATTCCAATTAAATATAAAATAAGCTCATCTTAAAATTATTCCCCGATTAAGTTATTCCTTATCCCCGTTCAAACGAGCCCTAGGTATTTATAGTGTGGTTGGTGTCTTTTGAGCTTTTGTAGACCGTGGACTTTGAACTCATCTATGATTCGCATGCATGGACGTGTCATTATCATGGAAAGTATGAAAATTACATATTAATTGGAACGACCAAAGTCAGAAATTTCCTATAAACACATAATATAATGGAAAGCATGAAAACAGCAGACACACATGCATTCATAAATATATGTATAACAAGTTAACAACGACAATAACATATTCATTGTGACTTCACAGGTGAGGTCTGAAAGAGGAAGGGTAAAACAATCTTAATTAAGGGTATGTTTGGAATGAAGAATTTTTAATTTTATTTTTTAAAAATAAGTGGTTTGTGATAAGTAGCCCCAAAAATATTAACTAAGAGTATTTATATGTTATTTAGAAAAAAGATATGAAGGCGGGGTGGGTTGAGGAGCAGAGGTTTGGGGTGGGCTGTCATTGAAAGGTCGAGGGTTAGGTGATTTGGATGGGCAAGGCGGAGGCAATGAACATGGAATGCAGCTTATGCAATACGTTTTTCCTACTTCTATCAAGAAGGCCATTTTGCTTATTTTTAATGATTTTATTTTCTAGAAATGATATTTTCAAACATTTTGACCAACCAAACATAACAAAATTGGAAGATATTTTCTTGAAAATACAATCAAAGTATCCTCATAAATCGAAATTACAGGAAGGGGCCACATGAAACTTGAAGTTATAGTGAATGCAATCTCTCCGCTTCAAATTAAGTAATTATCAAGCATGGGGAATTTATCTTATGGGAGAAAAGAAAAAAACTGCAACATGAGGTTGCATATATTACATAGTTAAATATTTAATGCTTCATTCCTTCATTTTATGTGGTTTAATTTGACCCACACATAATTTAAGAAAGTAAAAAAAAAATTGAATCTTATAATATTAAGATAAAATACGTATAATATACCAATTATGCTTTGAATCTCATAATCTTAAACACCGTGATGTTAAAATTATAATAAATAAATTAAAATCTTATGAAACGAAATGCAAATACCCAAACAAATGTAGTTGCATACTCTTTAAGGACTGTGAATCCAATCGTATAAGCAACAACCATCGTAGATAACACAAGCTCTCAACAATCATAGATATATGTAATTTTCTCTTGTTGCCATGGCTAAATCTCGACTAGATTTTGGGGAAGGGAAGGAAGGAGGAATCGAGGAGAAAAAAAGAGAACAAGTATTGAAGATGAATAGATTGGATATGTGAGTCATTTTTGTTCATATCATTTTTAGCTCGCTCAAATTCAATTTAACTCGCTCATTTGCTATCACTAATCACTATATATATATATTGTAAAAATAACATAAATCCTGACCTTATTAGAATTATTTACACTCTCTCCCACTTTCTTAATTATTTTACTTTCTCTCTCAATTCATATACATAACAAGGCCGATATAAACATAGAAACATTTTTATATGACAAGACCGACATATACATAACAAGGTCGATTCATATACATAACAAAACTGACATATACATAGAAAGCTATGTATATATATCATCTTAAAAAATGAAATTTTTATAATATATTTGGAGAGATGAAATTTTTTGTAATAAGTGAAACTTAAGTTGTGGGTTTATGTAACTTTTAGTCCAGTAAACTATGTGGACAATATTAATCTTCAGGTCTGTAACTTCAAATTATGGGGATAAGGCCCAAAAGGCATTGGAAGTCACTGCAGTCTTTTAAAAGAATGGGCTAAAATTATCTATTATGTATTTATTAGAAAGTTTATTGAAAGTTGTAGTAATACTTTTTGATAATTATTGAATTATATTTTTAATTACAAGTTGTAGTAAATTTTTTTTAAATTACTTTTAAAAATTTATTTATTGGATATATATCAATTAAAATATCTCCTAAATTTGTGTGTTATCTTTCACACTCACATAAATTACCAGATTTTTAGGGAGTAAAAATGAACTAAATAACTTATTTAATCTGCACGTTTTCTATTGTCTCTAATCATTTATTACTATACATTTCTTTCCATTCTGAAAAGTAGCATTAATTTATATTCTCATCTATTCATTATTTTTCTTCTATCTCTATTTTATTGGTTTAAAAAAAAATTCTCATAGTAATACGTATACCTTAATTATGAAACTGATACAAAAAAAATTGTTAATGAAAAATAATATAACAAATTATATTAAAATGTTTATATATCCATCTCATTTATTAAATGGCATTTTTTATTAAGGTCTCAATGTATGTAATTCATATAAAAATATCATAAAAACTACTGTAAATTTATTTAATAACTAAGTTTATGCCCAAACTTTTTATATGTAATACATTTCATTTAATATTCAATCAAATTTAAATCATGCCATATACCAACATCATATATAAAATAATTTTTTATTTTTAAATTTTGATCTATAAAATTGAAATGTGAAATGATATACAAGAATGATGCATACTTATTAATGTTTTTAATGGATGAAAATGGTATTGAAATAAAAGTCAAAAATCTAGATGATATTTTTTTCAATGTTGCAATCAAAATATGTAAATTCATATTTTAATTAAAAAAATTTGATGATTAAGATGAAAAAAAAATTGAATAATATTGGGTTTCACTCAGAATTTGATTTATGATTTTTGTAGAAAGAACAAGGTAGGTATTTTAATGAAATTTTCGAACGATTAATATATAAAATTTAGATAATAATGAATTGTTATATCTTTCTTTTTTAATAACTTTTCTATCTTTAATAGCAGCTTATATACAAATGCTTAATTTTATTTTTTAGATGTATGGTATAGATATACAAATTGTTTTACTTTTTTTTTAATATCAAATCATCTACAAACTTTATGGATTGTGATATTCAGTTAAGAAGATATTTTTAGATTATAAATTAATTGGTTTATAAAGTAATTTCTTATATATCACAATTGTATGAAATGTGTATGTGATAGATATATAAACTAATATCTATGAATTATGATATTTAATTTAATTGATACTAGTTAGTATATCCATTTCATATAGGATTTTATCTCATTTACTTTCATAATAAATTAAAGTTGAATGAACACTATCACCTTCCAAACTAAAGAAAAAATAATCAAGATTTATAAAAAAAAAAAATGGTGATACATCTAATTTTTCAATACTATAAAAAGTAAGAAAAAATATTGTGGTAAAAAAATGAAATCATCTATGATGGATTTTGAAGAAATATATCTGAAAAAAGTATAAAATAAAATAGAATGAAAAGAGGAAGAGAGAGTTGTGTATTTTGTGAGAGAATTGTGAAATTGTATAACAAATTGTGAAAAAAATAAAGAAAAAAAATAAAGAGGAGAGAGATATTCAGGTGTGTGGATATCCACCTATTAATAACAAACTGCTTTACTTTAGGAATCTTTTTTTTACTAAAAAAATATTTTTTTCTTTATTTTTTTATTTTAAAAATTGCTATTAATTGCAATCTAACAAGTATTGATATGACTTGCAATATACAATCTAAGGATGTATATTTTGATATTTTTTCCCGCAAAAAACTAGAAAAGGACGAATTTGATAATAGGAACAGATCGTCCGCTCTTTTCGATTAAAAATTTGGAGCCTCGTTTTGTCTTCAACCCAAAAAAAGGTATGTATTTTATGCTGATATTCGGTATCTATAATAAATACGAGCACAATAATAATATATCTAGTGAAGTTTATAAAGGGGTTTGAAGTAAATAGAATGCATAGTTCTCATGAAAGTAGAGAAACTTTTTTGAGGATTCTTCAACTCAAGAGAAGCAAATCAAATTAGTTATTAAAACACAAATTACGATAGAAAAACATAACAACTAATAAGAAAAGTATTACACTGACTAAAATGTATTAGCATTCTTGAAAAATGTATTAGCATTCTTGAAAAATGTTGCAAAGAGGAGTACCATTAAGAGTACACCATTAAGAATATACATGGTGCTTTGGTATTAGTTATCCATCAATATTTTGAAACTAACAACAAGACACAATTAAGAGGGACAAAATGGTAAAGTTACATTACTAATCATTGTTTTCTTAATAGCTGTGTCATCCCAATTTAGGACGGATAAAATGGGACGGAGGGAGTAACTTGTATGAAATGAGGCAAAGTTACACTTATTTTGAGATGAGAGAGTATTAAATTGTGTGAAATGAGGCAAAGTTATACTCCTTCCGTTCCATTTTACCCGTCCCAAATTTTCTAATTTGATGTCCCATTTTACTTGTCCTTTTTTACTTATCAAGACAAGACAAAAAAAAATTCTCATTATACCGTTAGTGTAATTGATTACTCCTTATTATTAACATTCTTGAAAAATATTGCAAAGATGAGTACCATTAAGAGTACACCATTAAGAATATAAATGGTGTTTTGGTATTAGTCATCCATCAATATTGGAACTAACAACAAGACACAATTAAGAGGGGCAAAATGATAAAGTTACATTTTCAATCATTGTTTTCTAAATAGTTGTGTCATCCCAATTTGGGACGGGTAAAATGGGACGGAGGGAGTACTTATTTTGAGATGATGAGAGAGTATTAACTTGTGTGAAATGAGGCAAAGTTACACTTATTTTGAGATGAGAGAGTATTAAATTGTGTGAAATGAGGCAAAGTTATACTTATTTTGAGATGATGAGAGAGTATTAACTTGTGTGAAATGAGGCAAAGTTACACTTATTCTGAGATGAGAGAGTATTAACTTGTGTGAAATGAGGCAAAGTTAAACTTATTTTGAGATGATGAGAGAGTATTAACTTGTGTGAAATGAGGCAAAGTTAAACTTATTTTGAGATGATGAGAGAGTATTAACTTGTGTGAAATGAGGCAACGTTACACTTATTTTGAGATGAGAGGGTATTAACTTGTGTGAAATGAGGCAAAGTTACACTTATTAATTTTGAGATGATGAGAGAGTATTAACTTGTGTGAAATGAGGTAAAGTTACACTTATTAATTTTGAGATGATGAGAGAGTATTAACTTGTGTGAAATGAGGTAAAGTTACACTTATTATGAGATGAGAGAGTATTAAATTGTGTGAAATGAGGCAAAGTTATACTTATTTTGAGATGATGAGAGAGTATTAACTTGTGTGAAATGAGGCAAAGTTACACTTATTCTGAGATGAGAGAGTATTAACTTGTGTGAAATGAGGCAAAGTTAAACTTATTTTAAGATGATGAGAGAGTATTAACTTGTGTGAAATGAGGCAACGTTACACTTATTTTGAGATGAGAGTATGGGTGTCAAACGGGACGGTTAAAACCGATCCGAACCGGCCCACATAATTAAACCGGCCCGATTTGACCCAGCCCGGTAAGCCCAGGAGCTTTAGGGGTCCGGGTCCCGGTCCGGTTGGGTTTTTTATTTGGGCCCGGTTAACCCGGACCGGCCCGGTTAAGCTTTTTTTTTTTTTTTTTTTTTTTTTTTTTTTTTGAAAATTCAGAATTTCACAAACTGAAATTAAAAACTTAGTTTTAATACATTATTAATTTACTATCAATTATTATTAATTTATTATATTAAGTAGCATATGTTTTATACTTTTATTTAAAGTAGTGTATATATTGAATGGTATATATATATATGTGTGTGTGTGTATATCTTCTAAATCTAAAGTAGTATATATTTAACGTATACATGTGTATATGTTTTATAAATTAGTATATAACTATATATATGTATATATATATATATATATATATATATATATATATATATATATATTCACTACTTTAAATAAAACATACACTACAATATATATATATATATGTGTGTGTGTGTGTGTGTGTGTGTGTATCTTCTATAGATGAGTATATTTAATGTATACGTTATGTATATGGTTTATAAATTAGTATATAACTATATATATATATATAAATATTGTAGTATATATATATATGTATTGTAGTATATATTTTATTTAAACTAGTACATATATATTGAATGGTGTGTATATATATCTTCTATAGACGTATATATTTAACGTATCCAAGTGTATATGTTTTACAAATTAGTATATAACTATACAAATATATTATAGTATATTTCATTTAAAGTATTACATATACATAGAATAGAGTGTATATATGTGAATAGATCTTCTATAGACATGTATATTTAACGTATACATGTGTAAATATTTTATAAATTAGTATATAACTATACAAATATATATTGTAATGTATATATATTGTAGTATATCTCATTTAAAGTATTACATATACATGGAATAGAGTGTATATATGTGAATAGATCTTCTATAAACATGTATATTTAACGTATACATGTGTAAATATTTTATAAATTAGTATATAACTATACAAATATATATTGTAATGTATATATATTGTAGTATATCTCATTTAAAGTATTACATATACATAGAATAGTGTGTATCTATGTGAATAGATCTTCTATAGACGTGTATATTTAACGTATACATGTGTATATGTTTTATAAATTAGTATATAACTATACAAATATATATTGTAATGTATATATATTGTAGTATATTTCATTTAAAGTATTACATATACATAGAATAGTGTGTATCTATGTGAATAGATCTTCTACAGACGTGTATATTTAACGTATACATGTGTATATGTTTTATAAATTAGTATATAACTATACAAATATATACCGTAATGTATATATACTGTAGTATATCTCATTTAAAGTATTACATATACATAGAATAGTGTGTATCTATGTGAATAGATCTTCTATAGACGTGTATATTTAACGTATACATGTGTATATATATATAATTATATATATATTGTAGTATATTTTATTTAAACTTTAAAGTTTAAAGTAGTACATATATATTTGGATGGTGCGTATATATGTGTAATTGTGTATATGTGTATATATTTTTTAAATTCTAATGTAGTATATACTATATATATAGTGTATATATATTGTTTAACGTATTTATAATGTATACAGGTGGGTATATATAATGTATATTGAAAAAATGTTTTTTTTTATATATTTTTAACCGGGTTTGACCGGTTTTTTAATCGGGTTTGTTAATTGTGGTGATTGATTGATAAAAGGAATTTGGGAGTGAGAATTGAAAATTAACAAAACGGACAGATTTGGTTTAATTTGAATTTATTGTTGTTATGAAACGTGATATTATTATGATACGTCAAAAAATGGATAGGCCAATGTAGGTTTTGGCAGGCAAAATTTAGAATTCGTGTTATGATTGAATGTTTAAATATGTGTTCGAACGTTGTTCTAGTTAGCTTATCTACTTCTATTGTATTCATTTGGCAGGAAATGCCCTGAGAGATTTGTATTGATTTATTCGGGGAATGCCCCGAAGTATCATGTACCTGAAGAAGGCGCACGATCAAGGGCCTGGAATGTCGGATGGAGAAAGTAATGGAGCGTAGTTAGGATTAGCCTAGAATAGAGTAGGTTTATATTTTCGTATTTTTTAATTTCGGAATTGTATAATTGGACTGAACACTGAATTTTGGATTGTTTTGTTTTGTTTTACTTGATTGATTTGTTTTACGTGCTTTTTGTGGTTTATACATTCGTAGTGTCAAATTAATCGATACGCTCTACCAAGCGATCGTGATCGAACCACGGGATCGAGGGGTGCCTAACACTTTTCCCTCGGTCAACAGAATTTCTTAGTCGAAATCTCTGTTCGCGGATCAGTTTTAAAGAGTCAAATTTGTTGTGAAAAAGGATATCCAAGGGTGACTTGGCACACCCGATTTATGCCAAGTGGCGACTCTGAGTTTGAAATATAAAAAGTCCTTTTCGAAATAAAAATCAACTTTTGTCACTCAATAAATAAAATCCTTTCGAAACGAGTCTAAATTTTTCGGAGTTAAAAAAGAGATGTGACAATGGCCAATTGAACTCTTTGTTTTTTTTTTCTTGAAACTTTAAAAAGAAAATAACAATTTGTCAAAAGAATTGACGAAAATCTTTTTGCATTTTCAGGTTTAAACACCCCTATACAAAGTGAAATCTATGATTACTAAGGAAAATCTTTTTGGGGTTTTCAGTTTTGAATTTCATGCGAAAATGAAACTCGAACCTATTAAAGGAATTTTTTTTGTGTGTGTGATTGTCTTTTAAGATGTATATGACATCTGCTCTAAATGAAGAGTGAAGAAAATCTTTTTGAATTTTTCAAATTTCTATACAAAATGAAACCTATGATTACCGAAGAAAAATCTTTCTGGGTTTTCGATTTGAAATTTATACGAAAATGAAACTTGAAACTATTAAAGGAAAAAAAATTTTGTAGTTTCTTTTAAAGATGTTTATGGAACACCTACTCTAAATGAAGAGCGAAGAAAATCTTTTGGGATTTTGAAATAAGATCAACCAAAAATGAAACCTACGATTATTGAGGTTTTTTTTTTTGTATTTTCTTTTCAAGACATATATGAAACACCGACTCTAAATGAAGAGTGAAGAAAATTTTATTTATTTATTTATTTTTAAATAAGATCCCCGAACCCACAATAGGTTGCCTACGTATCTCACTCCCGAGAGAGGAGAATTAGGGGTGCGTAGTTCGTCCAAATTGGACTATGAAGGATTAAATGACAAACTAAACCCCGAATTGAGAGACACGACTAAAGTCAGACGATGAAAATAAAAAAAAAATGGGTTTTAATCAGAAACTAACACCAACAACTATGAAAGAAAAAATCTTTTTGATATTTTCGTTATATAAAAATGTACAAAGCTCTTATTGAAAGGAAAAAATATTTTTGGAGTTTTCAAATTGTGAATACTTACTAAAGAAATAAAAGAAAAAAAAAATTAACGTTTTTTATTTTTCGGGAAATGAGTGCAAAAAGTAAAAAAAATATATTATTTTTTTTGAATGGTAAAAAACAAAAGTCATAAAGAACTCTAAAAACTACCAAATCTTTTTTTTTTTCACTCTTTTTCTTTCTTTTTTTCAACAATTTCTTGCCTACACACTTTGCTTCTAACTCATGTTTTTACCCAAATCAGTCTGTCATATGACCTCTTTACCCTCAGAGATGCAACATTTAGCACATAGAGATGCTTTAGAGGTGAGTCTCCTACAAAGGATCACATGGGTCCCGCTAGATCTCAATATGATGCAAATAAGCATGACCTAAAGGCTAACCTACGTTAGGGTTCACTAACAAGGCTGTTCGGGGGAGCGTATGGTCGATAGTGGCTACGCTAGCTTTCCACCCACTCCATACCAGCCGACGACTCCCCCTCCTAAAAATAAGGGTGACTCAACTATAGGTCGTGTACACAGCGTGTACTACGGACTTGTTGCAGAAAGAATAACTCGGGTTATGCACATGATGCCAGATATAAAGTGGTAACACATAAGATAAAAACTGTAAACAAAGAGCACGTAGGCACTCAACAATGAAAAAAATAATAACACAAAACAACACAAACGTCTATACACCTATAATGTCAAACTAAGCCGATAAACCTCCAAAAATAATCAGAGATTCTGGGTTTAATCCCCAACAGAGTCGCCAGAGCTGTCACACCCCATTTTTTCACTCCCAAAAAGAATTAATTTTTAAGTTTCGAAAGGATTTTATTATTAAAGTGACAAAAGATGAAAATTATTTCGAAAAAGGATTCATTAGTTTCAAAAATCAGAGTCGTCTCTTGGCATAAATCAGGTGTGCCAAGTCACCCGTGGATATCGTTTTTCAAAACGATTTTGACTCTATAAAACTGATCCGCGAACAAAGATTCCGACTAAGGAATTCTGTTGACCGAGGGGAAGGTGTTAGGCACCCCTCGATCCCGTGGTTCAACCACGATCGCTTGGTGGAGCGTATCGGCTAATTTGACATTATGAATATATAAATCACACAAAATAATCAATCAAACAAACAAACAAAACAAATCCCAAATTATAGTGTCCAGTCCGATTATTACAATCCCGAAATAGAAAAATGCGAAAATAGAAGCCTATTCTATTCTATGCTAATTCTAAACTACACTCCCTTGCTTTCTCCACCCGACGTTTCGAGCCTTGATCGTGCGTCGTCTTCAAGTACATGGTACTTCGGAGCATTCCCCAGATAAATCAATACAAATTCCTCGGGGCATCCCCCGACCAAATGAATACAATAGATCTCAATGCATTAATCAAAACCATTCCACAAACATTTCATCATTCAACAATCACAAATCCTAAGTTTTGCGTACCCCCTATCGCTTGCCTATCCTTACGACGGCCTATCTTATGTTACTATTATGTTCAACATAATGAATCAAAATTAATCCAAATTCAACGACATCCCTATCCATTTCATGTCAAACAATCCAATCAAATTACATCATTAATCTCCGATTCTCATCCCCAAATTTATACATAACAGTTTAAACATAAGAACAATTATCCATCCATATCATCATTGATTTCATGCTTACGACTACTTATTCAAGTAAAACAACACCAATTATCAACAAAATTGTTCAGTCAACAAACAACGCACTACCACAACATCCATGCACCAAATATCATAAACAAGGAAGTCAAAAGAGTAAAGATTAGAAATGGACCTTCAAAGAACAGATTTCGTTAAGAATAATGTTTAAGAAGGCCCAAACTTAGAATCCCGAATAGAATACCTCAACAACAAACTAAAATCCAACTAGGTATTTGAGAAATTGCAACCCGCAACAGACCACGACGAACAGACTGACCCAAACCAAACGCAGTACCCACATTGACTGATTTCGGGATCGATTTGGATAAAAATGGGTGACGCTGCTGTTGTTTGCCTGGACATCGTAAATCGATCCGGACCAAATTCAAAACTAGCAAGACAAACTCAATACGAACTCCTAAATTGATAATTTTGAACAGAATTGTGAATCCAAAACCAAAACTAGTTTGACCCAGAATAGGAATCGCGAAAACAAACCACGCACGAACCCGTTTTCGATTCGGCAAAAACAGACCACCCTCTCCCAAAATTCGGCGAGCTGATCGGATTTCCCCTCACTTTTTTTGCTTTCTTCTCAATTTCCGATCTCCCTCTCTCGCATACGATTCACTCTTGTTCTTGACTATTTTTTGTTCTCAATAGCTTGGTGCATGGATGGCAGTGTGGATTTCACTCTGGTGAGGGTCCTTTTTCGATGACAGTGGTGTGTATATGTGATAGTGTGTGTAGTTCTCTTAGGACCAAGAAAAAGGAAAAAGAAATGGAGTATGTATGTGATGGGTGAGGTCCTTCGTGAGAATGATTGTTGTTGTGATGGTGAAGAACAAAAGAAAATTCCCCCCTGTGCGTCTATGGTGAAGAAGCCATTGAAATTATTCTGTGTGGGTGTTTAATGGTGAGAACCAAAAAAGAAAAGGAATAGAGCTCTCTCCTGTATGTTGTCGTGAATGGAGAATAAAAGGAAGATCTGACCCCTCCACTGTGGGCTCCATTTTTGTTATAGAAAAGGAATAAAAATATGAGGGGGGGCTGAGGTGGGGGTAGGGGTAGGGGTAGGTGGGGTAGGTTGGTAAGGATAAAGTTGTAAATTTATTAGGGAGTTTGTTATTTTTGTATTTTTATGGGGTATAATTACATGGGTGAGGGTAAACGGTAGGATAAAGTAAAAAAATGGGTAAAACGATATCGGGGAGGAACGAAATTAAGTATCTACACATAACATCATAATTTTGAAATAAATTATCGTTTAATTTTATTCCAATCAAATATAAAATAACCTCAACTTAAAATTATTCCCAAACTAAGTTATTCCTTATCCCCGTTCAAACGAGCCCTAGGTACTTATAGTGTGGTTGGTGTCTTTTGAGCTTTTGTAGACCGTGGGACTTTGAACTCATCTATGATTCGCATGCATGGACGTGTCATTATCATGGAAAGTATGAAAATTACATATTAATTGGGACGATCAAAGTCAGAAATTTCCCATAAACACATAATATAATGGAAAGCAAGAAAACAGCAGACACACATGCATAAATATATGTATGTATAACAAGTTAACAACGACAATAACATATTCATTGTGACTTCACAGGTGAGGTCTGAAAGAGGAAGGGTAAAACACTCTTAATTAAGGGTATGTTTGGAATGAAGAATTTTTAATTTTATTTTTAAAAAATAAGTGATTTGTGATAAGTAGCCCCAAAAATATTAACGAAGAGTATTTATATGTTATTTAGAAAAAAGATATGAAGGCGGGGTGGGTTGAGGAGCAGAGGTTTGGGGTGGGCTGTCATTGAAAGGTCGAGGGTTAGGTGATTTGGATGGGCAAGGCGGAGGCAATGAACATGGAATGCAGCTTATGCAATACGTTTTTCCTACTTCTATCAAGAAGGCTATTTTGCTCATTTTTAATGATTTTATTTTCTAGAAATGATATTTTTCAAATATTTTGACCAACCAAACATAACAAAATTGGAAGATATTTTCTTGAAATGTTATTTTCTAGATGATATTTTTTTCAATGTTGCAATCAAAATATGTAAATTCATATTTTAATAAAAAAAAATTGATGATTAAGATGAAATTAAATTTGAATAATATTGGGTTTCACTCAGAATTTGATTTATGATTTTTGGATAAAGAACAAGGTAGGTATTTTAATGAAATTTTTGAACGATTAATATATAAAATTTAGATAATAATGAATTGTTATATCTTTCTTTTTTAATAACTTTTCTATCTTTAATAGCAGCGTATATGCAAATGCTTAATTTTATTTTTTAGATGTATGGTATAGATATAAAAATTGTATTACTTTTTTTTTTTAATATCAAATCATCTACAAACTTTATGGATTGTGATATTCAGTTAAGAAGATATTTTTAGATTATAAATTGAATGGAATTGGTTTATAAAGTAATTTCTTATATATCACAATTGCATGAAATGTGTATGTGATAGATATATAAACTAATATCTATGAATTATGATATTTAATTTAATTGATACTAGTTTGTATATCCATTTCATACAGGATTTTATCTCATTTACTTTCATATTAAATTAAAGTTGAATGAACACTATCACCTTCCAAACTAAAGAAAAAATAATCAAGATTTATAAAGAAAAAAAAAATGGTGATACATCTAATTTTTCAATAATATAAAAAGTAAGAAAGAATATTATGATAAAAAAATGAAATCATCTATGATGGATTTTGAAGAAATATATCTGAAAAAAGTATAAAATAAAATAGAATGAAAAGAGGAAGAGAGAGTAGTATATTTTGTGAGAGAATTGTGAAATTGTATAATAAATTATGAAAAAAATAAAGAAAAAAAAAATAAGAGGAAAGAGATATTAAGGTGTGTGGATATCCACCTATTAATAACAAACTGCTTTATTTTAGGAATCTTTTTTTTATTAAAAAAATATTTTTTTCTTTATTTTTTTATTTTAAAAATTGCTATTAATTGCAATCTAACAAGTATTGATATGACTTGCAATATACAATCTAAGGATGTATAATTTGATTTTTTTTCCCACAAAAAACTAGAAAAGGATGAACTTGATAATAGGAACGGATCGTCCGCTCTTTTCGACTAAAAATTTGGAGCCTCGTTTTATCTTCAACCCAAAAAAAGGTATGTATTTCATGCTGATATTCGGTATCTATAATAAATACGAGCACAATAATAATATATCTAGTGAAGTTTATAATGGGGTTTGAAGTAAATAGAATGCATAGTTCTCATGAAAGTAGAGAAACTTTTTCGAGGATTCTTCAACTCAAGAGCAGCAAATCAAATTAGTTATTAAAAAACAAATGACGATAGAAAAACGTAACAACTAATAAGAAAAGTATTACACCTGACTAAAATGTATTAGCATTCTTGAAAAATGTATTAGCATTCTTGAAAAATGTTGCAAAAAGAGTACCATTAAGAGTACACCATTAAAAATATAAATGGTGCTTTGGTATTATTTATCCATCAATATTTTGGAACTAACAACAAGACACAATTAAGAGGGGCAAAATGATAAAGTTACGTTACCAATCATTGTTTTCTTAATAGCTGTGTCATCCCAATTTAGGATGGGTAAAATAGGACGGAGGGAGTAACTCGTATGAAATGAGGCAAAGTTACACTTATTTTGAGATGAGAGAGTATTAAATTGTGTGAAATGAGGCAAAGTTATACTCTCTCCATTCCATTTTACCCGTCCCAAATTTCCTAATTTGATGTCTTATTTTACTTGTCCTTTTTTACTTATCAAGACAAGACAAAAAAAAATTCCCATTATACCCTTAGTGTAATTGATTACTCCTTATTATTAGCATTCTTGAAAAATGTTGCAGAGATGAGTACCATTAAGAGTACACCATTAAGAATATAAATGGTGTTTTGGTATTAGTCATCCATCAATATTGGAACTAACAACAAGACACAATTAAGAGAGGCAAAATAATAAAGTTACATTATCAATCATTGTTTTCTTAATAGCTGTGTCATCCCAATTTGGGACGGGTAAAATGGGACGGAGGGAGTACTTATTTTGAGATGATGAGAGAGTATTAACTTGTGTGAAATGAGGTAAAGTTACACTTATTTTGAGATGAGAGCGTATATTAAATTGTGTGAAATGAGGCAAAGTTATACTTATTTTGAGATGATGAGAGAGTATTAACTTGTGTGAAATGAGGCAAAGTTAAACTTATTTTGAGATGATGAGAGAATATTAGCTTGTGTGAAATAAGGTAAAGTTACATTTATTTTGAGATGAGAAGGTATATTAACTTATAGGTGAAATGAGGCAAAGTTACACTTATTTTAA
Organism: Capsicum pubescens; assembly: GCA_030864215.1. Taxonomy (NCBI): domain Eukaryota; kingdom Viridiplantae; phylum Streptophyta; class Magnoliopsida; order Solanales; family Solanaceae; genus Capsicum; species Capsicum pubescens. The sequence continues at coordinate 348,178,135 of CM061544.1, read as the reverse complement.
GAAGAGAGAGTACAAACTTGACCCTCACGCATGCACCCCTCACAAACGTTTCATCTTTTATTATTGCCTATATATAATTCTTTTTCTTTCCTCACTTTTCTTCATTCCCACCACTTCTTTTTTCTCCTTTTGCTTCCAATATTTTTCACTCAATATTCCACCAGACATCACTCTCCATTTCTTTATTTTGAACTTATTATTTTAGTAACAATTATCCAATGGCTCGTTTTGCACTAATGCTTTTGATTGCTTTGGTTATTATATTAGTTTGTGTTGCACCATGTTTTGATGCAAGAAAACTATGGAACAACATGGATAAGAAAAAGAGCAATGATTTTTTACCTATTACAGAAGGCAAATTGCTGCTAAATGCCCATGCCACATTAGTAAATTCGAAAAAAACAAATGTTAGCGGCCATGTTGATCACAATTTGGAATCGGTCCCTAGTCCTGCTATTGGCCATGTAAATCGCGATATGGAGTCGGTCTCTAGTCCTGCAACTAGTAATGTTAATCACAATTTGAAGTCAGTCCCTAGTCCTGCCATTGGCCATGTTGATCGTAATTTGAAGTCAGTCCCTAGTCCTGCAATTGGTAATCTTAATCACAATTTGAAGTCAGTCCCTAGTCCTGCCATTGGCCACGTAAATCGCAACTTGGAATCAATCCCGAGTCCTGGAATTGGCTATGTCAATCGTAATTTGGAGTCTGTCCCTAGTCCTACAATTGGCAATGTACATCGCAATTTGGAGTCAGTCCCTAGTCCTGCAATTGGCCATGTAAATCGCAATTTAATATCAATACCGAGTCCTGGAATTGGCAATGTTTATCACAATTTGAAATCAACCCCAAGTCCGGGAATTGACAATGTTTATCACAATCTGAAATCAGTCCCAAGTCCGGGAATTGGCAATGTTTATCACAATCTGAATTTAGTCTCAAGTCCGAAAATTGGCAATGTTTATCACAATCTGAAATCAGTCCCAAGTCCGGGAGATGGCAATGTTTATCACAATTTGGAATCAATCTCTAGTTCTGAAATTGATCGTGTTAATCGCATCTTGAAATTAGTCCCAAATTCTAAAATTGGCCATGTTGATCGCAATTTGGACACGGACAACTTCTGATTTTGCAGTGGAATGCAATATATCTACAATATTATGTGTCAGTTTGTGTAGGGACTTATATGCTCATACATGTTCTTTTTAGGACTGTCAAAAAAAACTCCTATTTTATTTTTACAATTAATCTAATGATAAAATTATCATTTTATATATTTTTAATGAGATAATTTATTGTCATATAAACATATATCTAAACTTCATTTTAGATCTTGCTGTGAAAGAAAAAAAGAGCTTTTCAGTCAAACAGTATTATTGTAATAACTGTAATAATATACAGGCTTGTCTGGTTGGGTGGCAAGCTATTCTGAGATTAGCTATCACGAAATAAGTTATCCCGTAATTATTATTCCGTTTCAATGTGGGATAAACATAACATCATAATTTTGAAATAAATTATCGTTTGATTTTATTCCAATTAAATATAAAATAAGCTCATCTTAAAATTATTCGTCGACTAAGTTATTCCTTATCCCCGTTCAAACGAGCCCTAGGTACTTATAGTGTGGTTGGTGTCTTTTGAGCTTTTGTCGACCGTGGACTTTTGATACGAGAATAATCAGGGAAATAGACTTATGTGGGTGTACATTGAAAGAAACCAAGTGTATGTGCAAGAGAAGTGTAATTAAAGGCTCAAATACACACCAAAACAGCCCACTCCATAAACTAGAGAGGCAATCCATCCTTGAAGGGCCTTTTTGATCATTTTAACTTCTATTTGTTTTGTAATATATAAGGAACATGTTAGGGTTTATTCACTTAGTTTTTGAATGTTGAAAATGGTAGAACACACTTGAAACCCTCAAGTTCTCTCTCTTGTGAGGCTTGACCGAAACTAGGTTACAACATTAGGTGGAATCTCTTTTGTTGTTTGTTTGCTTGGAACTTGGGGTGCTTGAAGGATTGAGGTCCTCTCTTGTGTCTCTTTGAAGAGTGTAGGTGTTCCTACTATCATCATTAAGGGTTTTTATGTGTCATCTACACTTAGGTTCTTAGTCATTAGAGTAGTTTATGTCTCACTATCTACCCCTTTGTCTTTTGTAATCTTGTAACGTTATATCTTGTTGTTGTGGAATCGGAATCTGGTTATTCTTGTTGTCATCTTGTTCATCTCGTTATTGTTGTGTTGTTGGCTGTTTTTGGTTGTCAAATACACCCTTATTTCTTGTATTCTTGTTATACTTGTCGAATCTGAGTGAGGTCCCCTTTTGGTCCACGTTTTTTTCTTGAATTTGTGAATTGTCTGGGGTATGTTTTGTGCTTTCCCTTGTTTGTCTTGTCTTGGGTTGTATAAAAAAAAAGCCAAAAACAATCGACAAACAAAGGAAAACCCAAGAGCAACACAAACACAATTCTCGGCTCCAACAACAACAATTGGCCAAGCTTATGTTCACAACAACAACTTTCAACAAGTTCAAGCTCAAGTTTAGATCTAGACTCAAAGTGTTAGTGGACAAGAAAACTAACACCAGAAACAACAAAACAAACAAGAACACTACTAGATCTAGACATACAACAAACAAACCTCGGCCAAGACACAACAAGAACACAATTTTCGGCTAAGAACACAAAGGTGGCAGATTTGACTGTTTCTGGAATTTCAGATTTCAGTTTCTTTTCTTTTCTTTTTTATAGTTTTCAAGGTCTCAAGCCCAAGATTGATCTTGTTAGAAAAAAAAAAATCAAAGATGGCTTTGATAACAAATGATACAAGAAAACAAGAGGAGGCTCAAAAACTACTCAAAACAGTCCACAAATCAATTAGAACCCGAGAACCCCTTTGAGAGCAACTTTCGGCCAACAATAACAACACAAGGATTACAAGATACAAGGTGTATTTTAACACCAAAACAGCAACAATGACACAAGATGAAACAAGTCACGGATTCAACACAAACACAAGGGAAATTGCATAGAAAATAAAGATAGATAGTGAGACCAAAATTATTACAAGATTAAGAACCAAGTGTATTTCAACACTAACCCCTAATGAATGATGAAATATTGAAAAATAATGTCTAACACGATAAAGCACTCTCCAAAGACACAAAATATCTAATTTTTGACAGAACATCCATAATAATGTCTCGACTAGATTTTGGGGAAGGAAAGGAAGGAGGAATCGAGGAGAAAAAAAAAGAGAACAAGTATTGAAGATGAATAGATTGGATATGTGAGTCATTTTTGTTCATATCATTTTTAGCTCATCCAAATTCAATTTAACTTGCTCATTTGCTATCACTATATATATATATATATATATATATATATATATATATATTTCCTGTAAACTATGTGGACAATACTAAGGTTCAGGTCTGTAACTTGAAATAATGGGCATAAGGCCCAAAAGGCATTGGAAGCCACTGCAGTCTTTTAAAAGAATGGGCTAGCAAAAACACTAGAAAAGGATGAATTTGATATTTGGAGCCTCGTTTTGTCTTCAACCCAAAAAAAAAGGTATTTTTTTTTATGTATTTCATGCTGATATTCGGTATCTACAATAAGTACGAGCACAATAATAATATAGCTAGTGAAGTTTATAATGGGGTTTGAAGTAAATAGAATGCAGAGTTCTCATGAAAGTAGAGAAACCTTTCCAAGGATTCCTCAGCTCAAGAGCAGCAAATCAAATTTGTATTAAAACAAAATTACGGTAGAAAAAAGTGACAACTAATAAGAAAAGTATTACACTTGACTAAAAGCCCATTTGAATTGACTTATTTTAAATGTTTGTAAGCCGAAATGACTTTTAAGTACTTTTGAAGTGTTTGAATATATTTTAAAAGTGTTTATAAGCATTTAATTTTAAGCTAAAATGTTAAAAATAAGTCAAAAATCATAAATTAAAAATCTTAACATGACTTTTAGGTTAAAATACTAAAAATAAGTCAAAATTTATAAGTTAGAATTTCTAGCTTATGACGTATGTCTTATAAGTCAAAAGTCAATCCAAACAAACACTAAATCCAATTTCACTTGAACCCATACAAGAGTAAAGCTCCCACCAAATCTCCATATCAAGGACTCAAAACCAAAACTCCTAAACAAAAATAATTACTACTTCACCATAACGAAACCTTCGTTAGTTCAAAGGTTCACTCCTCATTCTGCTACATCAGAAAACAAAACCAAAGTGTAAAATTATACAATAATAAAGCTACGTCAGATATAAAGAATAATATAACAATCCAAATGTGCACATACAAACATTAATTCAATATAATATAGCCGAATCATATTAATAAAATAATGTACACAGCTAAGATTCTTCTTCCACCATCCCTCGCCTAATATTAACAAAATTGGAGGAATGACTTTTCTACTTTAAAAATTAAAAACCTTACTACTAAATACTACTATTATTACTACTAATAGTAATAATAATACATATCCAACCAAACAAACAGAGAAAAACAAAGACATTGTTTGGTAACACTATTCCAAGTTTCCAACAGACAACAAAGATCATCAACGCGCTTTCCCTTTATTGAAAAGCCATGCCATGCCCCTCTCTATATTCTTCCATCATTCTGGTCTGTTTGTTCCCATTCACACTATTAAAATAACACCATATGATAGCTGTAGTTTTGATGTTGTGGGGGTCCATTTGATGCTGTGGTCAACATAGGTAAACTTGACACTGAATGACAGTTTTACCAATCTTGAAACCGGGAACCACGGTGAAACCTACGCGTGGCTCGGTCTCAGGTGATCCGTTCCACGAGAAGAATGCTTCTTCATTCAGACTCTCCATGTAAACGTCTGAAAAACGACTACCTCTGCTTGATTGGAAGATTGAAGCTATGGGGTCGAAGGAGAATGCAAGACAGTGCAGTAACCAGATGCGCTTAGCCATTTCGCTAAATGTGGAGAAGAAAGTTGTCTCTGGATACTCACCTGAATTGAGTATGTTTCTTTGATCCAGGTTGCCAAATATGGAGTCCTCCATCTTGGGGTGGATTAGTTTCAGGTACTTAGCACGACAGAATCTTGCGAAAGTTGATTTGGGTTTCCAGGCTAAGTAATCAGCTGGCTTCACGGATCTTAGCTCTATGAATCTGTCGAAAAACAGCCGTTGCATCTTCTTTTGCTCAGGTAGGGGCTCTGTTGAGACGGAAAAGTTTGGATAGTTGAAACCATCAAACATCTCCCGGCAAACGAAAGATTCAAAGGCATAACATATGTCATTTGCTTTCAAGAACTTTACACCGGGTTGGATGGAACTGGCTGCAGCATCTAACTTCCACCCAGCATCTTCCATCTCCTTGTTAAGCAACCTAACAAAGCTTCGAATCGACCTAATTGTCTGCCGAAGGAACGTGACAAAATGGCTTGGGTTCAAGCTTGAAAAGTGAAGATTGCCCAAAGGAGACACCGGCCCACTGGCATTCAACCTCTTCTCAAGCAGCTTGTTTTCTTTATTAGCCTCGACCAGCTTCTCCCGAAGAAACATAATTTCTGATTCCTTGAGTTTGAGCTGTGAATCGAGCTTCTTTCCCATGACATCATACGTCTTCAAAACACTCTTCTGCTCCTGAATTTCAGCCAAAAGGAGAGTTTTCTCTGGGGAATATTCATCAAACTGCTTCTTTACAAAGCACTGTTTCAATTCAGACAAATTTTTCAGCTCCGACACCACCAACTCATCAGCAGATTGAATTCCATCAGGGTCATATGGAGACTGAGCAAATTGCAATTGGGCATATGCTGCTTTAATAGCTGAGATATTTGCAAACAGCTTGGCAAGAAAAGCTTCTGCAGCTGCTTTCTGAAGCTTTTCATCTTCATCATCAAAGGACTTGAACTGTGTTTTCTTGAGTAGCTCACTCTTCAGTATATCATTCTTTACGGCATCATCATCCTTGACATGGTCAGTGAGTTTCGGTTTATGGTTTCCTCCTGTTAGAGCTCGAATGTGCAAAACTTTAGCGAATGTGCGAGCCAATTTGCTCTTACTCGGGGTCACAGCAGATCGATTAACTGAATCCATCTGAAGCGAAAATAAGGATGTGAAGTTGATATTATATCATACTATAGGTTGGAGCAACATAATCATTTCAGCTAATGCTAATAACAGTGTCATTTAAACAGAGAAAAGGAATACAATGATGGCAATAACGACTATCTACCAAATGATTAACATGTTACAGCTAAAGAAAAAAGCGACACACTTTAACTCTTCAATCGAGGCGGTTAAAGGTAATTGGAATTTCTTTTTGTTCTCTATTTAAGTATTGACTTGTGGCCTCTCATTGTCCCTTTTGCAAGTTCAAAAAGTAGAGTTAATTGGAAGAATCCTAAAGGATGAACAGAGAAGTAGAAGAAAAGAGAAAAAAAAAGTTGAAAGAAAATCTCTCAATCAAAGGACACTATCAAAAGGCATATCTACATTACAAGTTCGTAAACGCTTTTTATATAGTAGGTAGTATTAAAAAGACACTAGATAGGCAACTTCTTGGCATGAATATAAAAATGGTTAGCTGGGAACATAAAGAACTTCTGCAGTGCAATATTTTTATAGTACTAAATAATTTTGAAGCGGCATGATTTGGCACAAAAATATTAACAACTCAACAGCCTCTGCCTAACTCAAGAATAGTATTAATTCCCCAATCAATAACCTTAAATGCCGCACCCGAGGGTGTGTCCTAGTGGTCAAACTCAAGAACGGTATTAATTCCCCAATCAATAACCTTTATTGTCGCACCCAAGGGTGTGCCCTAGTGGTCAATGAAGTGGGTTGAGAATCTAGGTCTTAGGTTCAAATCCCAGTAGCGACAAAAGAACTCTAGGTGATTCTTTCTATCTGTCCTATCTTGATGGACAAAATTACCTTACATATATTGTCACATGTTGTTGCCTGTTGGTGGAAAGTGGAAGGTGTCCCGTGGATTTAGTAGAGGTGCACGAAAGCTAGCCTGGACATCACGGTTACTAAAAAAAAATAATCTTTATCGTCAATTTCCCACAGCCAAAGACTTGACGCACAAAGCCACATCCTAAGCTGCGCGGACTCTTCACTTTTGATGTCGCACCCGTGTTGGATTCTCCAAAAATACACTCCTTCTGGCGAATCCGACACGCACTCGCTGACACATTTGAAGAGTCCGAGCAACATAGGCCACATCAATGTGCAGATGAAAACAAATCATGGAGTAAAAATGTTACCTACTAATGAATTGATGCAGTTTTGCTTATAGGGATGATAAAACCACACTCCAACGTCCTAAGAAAATAGTACTCCCATACTTAGCAAATCAAATTTAAGCCCCCCACAACCAATTGAATACTCTTAAAAAGCAAATCTTTGGACAGAATCATTTGAAAACAACCTTATTACTAATAAATAATTCATATTAAGATTCTTATGGGACAGCAAAGATTGCCAACCTGTTTGTGATTAGGCAAGGCCCACTAATCTAAGAAATTATCCCCAAAACTTTTACTCCACCCAAAATCTTGGGGATAGAGAAGAAAAAATTAGAGACAATCAAGGAGCAAATATATACAATCCTTTACAATATATACAAGCCGAAAACATACATTATTGGATTCGACTGAACTCGTAAATAATCATCCTTTACACCAAAAGTTGTGATGGAATAATTTTTTTCATTCATAACCACAATCCAACCTTAACTAGACGTTTCAGATTTACAGAATGAAAATGAATGGAATAATGACCCCCCCCAACCCCCAACCCCAACCCCAACCCCACCCCACAGTTAGACCATAATTCACGCAAGACTTTTGTGCTCACACTATTCAGACCAAAGTAAATCAACAAACATGCATTTCCTACTACATTACACATTAAATTCCACTTCAAAAATTCTTTGACCAACACCTACCACAAAATTAATCCAAGTAAAAGACTCAAAAGCCAATGCCTGTAACAAAACTTCTCAATAGTTCAAAAGTACTGAATATCCATCCAAACTTTATAAATAAAACTTTAGACGTGTCACCAGGCATGAACAGGACCCATTGTTAACACATCACTGTGCAGTTAATGGACTGATATAGTAATTTCATCACACGTCATTCAACCATTCTGCAAATAAATCACGTGGGTCCTAGTAATATTTCACTACCTTTGATTACACACATCCAAAGGCACATATAAATGCCCGTTGGACTTACTTTGCCTCCTCGATAAATGAGCCCCCAATAAAATCCAACGGGCAAAAACAATTTTAGCAGAAAATGTTTTTTCATTAAAAGTCAAGTCACGTGAAACCATTTCAGGGGCCAGTAAAAATCTACTACTACTTCCGTTCATTCTTTACTTTGTATAGTATAGTGAAAATAATTGTCCAAATTAAAATAATGATAGCAGTGTGCAACCTCTCTAAAAGCTAACTTAAGATGCAATTTCTATCGTTTTGTGTCTCTATTTTACTATTAACGTTGTCTTGAACCGAGAATTTATCGAAAATAATTTTCTTACTTTTTTTTTCAACTGCTTCGGAGGTGGTAATACGTATTGCGTATACTTTACCATCTTCAGACGACTTCACTAGGTGGAAATACAATGAATACGTTGTCGTATTTTACTAACAACATACCCACAGTAATTGTAACAAAGTGGGGTCCGGAGAGGTCATTTCTGTTAAGCCGTGGAATACAAATAAATAGAAATAAAAACAAACATACTTCATCCTTTCTATTTTATGTGGAATATTTTGATCAAATACGAGATTTAAAAAATAAAAAACGACTTGATAATGTTCGCTAAATTACTCTTTATTAAAAAAAATACTACTATCGTCTTTAATTAACTAGGACATTGCAAGTGAGGCCAATAAAAATAAAAGTACAATTACATCTTTAAATAGTTACCAAATAAAAAATGACATTTTTTTGAAGAGACAAAAAAAAAATGGCACATGAAATGAGACGAAGAGAATGTTAATAGTTTAATACTAATATACAACAATAAAATAATATTATAACTAAACTATACAAGACACAAGATAGTAAAAAAACCAAAAAATACAAGAATAGTACGACTATTAGTAAAGGCACAATACAATGCCCTCTGACTTACTAATATGAACACTCTTATCTACTAGCTTTATACACCAATTTGTGTCAATTTTTAGAGTTGTTACTAAAAACTTTATTAATTAATAAAGGTGATCTAACAAAATTATTTTTTATTTATTATGTCTTAATTAATGTGAGTCAAAAATCAAAAAATATTTATCCTCTGCAGAAAATGGACTGCCTAAGTTTACCCTCCCCAGTCCCCAAAGCCACACTTGGTGGGAAGTTGTTGTTATTGAGTCAAAACTCAGAAAATAAATAACGAGGGTCACACGGTAAGCTACTGTGGGGGAGCACACACTGAAGCAAACACGACAATAAAACCTAAACGTGCTCCCCGAATTACAACGGCATACGAATAACTACTGATTCTCTACATACGGGTGCAGAATAAAAGATTTATACTAAACCAATCAATCTAATCCATCACCATTCATTTTTCTACTACATTAATATCATAGAAATTTCAAAGTAACTTACCTTCGCCCAAAACCTTCAGAAAAAAAACAAAAAACTGTAGAATATTCAGCTCCGTGTACAGAAAATCTCAATGAAACATAAAATCAACACAATCCTCCATTCATAACAACTCTATACCAAAAAAAAAAAATCAAAAAGAAAAAATAATCGGGAAACTTCAAATAAAAAAATAAAAATAAAAAATAGGTTCATTGATTCATATATAGATTTTATAAAATAAAATTTTTTTAAAAAAAGATACCTTTGGGAATCGAGATAGCACTAAAAATCCAAATTTCTTCTTTCCGTATGATTATAGAAGCCTTAAGCTAAAAAACTCAGAAGAGCTGGCATTGAAATAAATACAATGGAGATAAGCGGCTATATGAATGGTGAAAATGAAATGGTGTGGTGCTTTTGTTGTCTTGAGATATGAAAAAAAAAAATGATGAGTGTTTTTAGGAAAGAGAGAAAAAAAATCGGAGCTCGAGGGGGAGAAAAAATGGAGAGAAAGAGGGCAAATGGAAAAAGACAAAAAGGACCAAGGGAAAATGGGGAAGTGTTGGAGAACTAAAGTATTGGGAATTTAAAAGATTTTCAGATTTTTGGTTGGGTCAATTTATGGGATGTGAATAGGAGAAACAAAAAAAATATTATGGGATGTGAAAATGACGGAATTGCCCATGATGTTTTTGGGTGATATGTGGGTAGGTGTGAATAGGAGCTTAGCTGGATTAAGGGTGTTTTGGTAATTGTATATTTACGGCTGACGCACTGCGAATTCGCACAGGTGTTTGTGTGTGTACAGGAGGAACGAAAGGTTGATATTTTTGAAACGTTTAAAAAAATCAAAATGAAAGAAGGTACAAATACTTACTCATAGGGGCTTTCACCGAATAAAAAACGATCCGAAAAATCCATAATATTTGAATTAAATTTTCATTTAATTTAAAAATTCAAAAATATAATTACATTGATAAATTTTATATATATTTTTTTTATAATTATATAAATTATTTTTAATGAATAATTTTTAGTTTGAATTATATATATACGTAATATGTTCATCAAAATTTATTTAAGAAATTAAAAAAAAGAGGGTTAGATCAGGTCTTAATTTAAAAGTTGTTATATAACATATTGTTGTACACAATTGATAATGTATTCTGGATATAAGTTTTTCTTTCAGCAAATTTGTCTTTGAAATTCATATTATTTTGATATTTTGGCTCAGTTAAGTGAAGAAAAAGAATTAAGTAATGTTATTTCTTTGTTGATCGTATAGTCTTATTTTTATTTTTTATATGGTTAATTAATAATCGATAATTACTGGACACCTAATTATTGTAGAGTTCTTATAGTTATTGTAATTTTCAAGTCTTTCCTTATTGATATAAGTTTTGTACATACTCTTTAAATAGTTGTAATACGATTAATAACAAACGATTATTTTTTCATCTTCTGCTCTCTATCTCTTTATGGTATTAGGGCATATCTAAATTCCTACGAGTTGATCCTCTCTCTATTTTTTCCCTGCTTACTCGCACAAATGGCTTCTAAGATTTCTATGACCAATGCTGGTGGAATCAGCAATCCCATCGCTATTGTTCAATTCAATCCAGTTACTCAACTGCTCATGAAATTAACAGGCAATCACAATTTCTCCTTGTGAAATGCTCAAATTTCAATGCTTATGTATAGCCACATTCTTTATGGACATCTCAATGGCTCTATCCCTGCTCCCACTCGCACCATTTCTCAAAACAGTCAAGATGCTGATAACCCTGAATTTGTTCCTTGATATCGCCAAGATCAACTAATTCAAAATGTTATCTTGACCTCTGTTGATCCTATGCTTGCCCACATTCGAGTTTACAAGCTTTCTCGTCCAGTCACATATTATCTTCATCAAGTTTGATCACTTTGCAATGAACTTGCAACTGTTGGTGCACCAGTATTAAACTCAAAATTCATTGTAAAAATTCTCAGCGGACTCGTGTCTGAATTTTGAGAACTCTCTGCTACCATTCGTGCTCGCGATTCTACTATTTCATACGAAGACCTTTACAAAAAGCTTCTTGATTATAAGTTTTTTCTAAAACATAAGAAAGACAAAAAGTCGTTATTAACATAAAAGACAAGCTCAACTCTTTCTCGCCAGGACAACAATAATTACTCCAGCAATGATCATTTAGGTGTGAACACTCCTGCCAACAATCAACAATGGCAAGTACAACGCCCACAAAGAAACAATCAACAGCAGCCCCTCGACAAAAATCTTTGTTGTCAATTATTAAATTGCGTAGGTCATTCCGCTAAAATCTACAGATCACAGTCACATAACTATCTACAAATTCGAGCAAATTTTGCTACTCGTTTTCCTTCTCATTAGACCCCTTGGATCGTGGATAGTGAAGCCGCTCATTATATTGCATCTGATGTTCATAGCCTAGCCATTGTACTTGACTATTACGACATCGAATACATAGCTATAGGCAAAGGTCACACCATTTCAATATTCCATATCGGTAACGCTAATATAAATGCATAAAATTATCATTTCAAACTTCTTAATACCTTATTCACCCTTGTCATTAAAAAATAATCTTAAATCTGTTCCTAAGTTTTGTCGTGATAATCATTCATCTATTGAATTTTTTTCTTTTTATTATTTTGTGAAGGATCTGAGTATGGCGGACTCTCTAGTTCGAAAATAGAATAAACATGGATTGCATGAGTGGCCACCGGGCTATACACATCGTTCTCCTAAATGCAATGTGGTTATTCTAATTCACATGTGGCATCGGCGCTTAGGCTATCCTAATCGCCGCATTTTAGATACTAAATTGCATAACTTTTTCCTTTTCGTTTCAGATCTTAAAGCTAGTTCAATTTGTAATTTTTGTTATTCAAATAAAATGCATAGGTTGACTTTCTCAGAAAATTCATCGCGAAGTAATAAAACCTTTGCAAATTCTTTATAGCAATTTATGTGGTCAATATCCAGTTTTGTCAATTGATTAAAAGAAATATTATGTGTTGTTTGTTGATCGATTTTCAAATACATGTTGTTGTTCACTTTGAAATTAAAAAAAACTCTGAAAGTTTTTCAAAATCTGCCTCCATTGATCAAATGAAAGAATTCATTGAAAGAACCCTCAAAGACAAGTATGATGTTGTCACCAAGTCAGTCTTAACATATGCCAAGTCCTAAACTGTAAGGATTGATGGCCTCAAAATATTTGTCGGCAATCAACCCCTCAAATTTCAACAATTTGAGGGCAAAGGCAATCCAAAAGAACATGTAGCGCCTATTACCGACTTGCAAGATGGTACCTTCAATTTTAGTAGTTTGAGATCTTGGACATCCCCCAAAAGGCAATAAAGGGACAAGCATTGACAGACTTCTTGGCAGACCACCTACTGACTGATGAACTTCGTGTTGAAGCTACAATGGTTAGTGAAGTCAGACCCTCGTGAAAGATGTACTTTAATGATGCTTCACATTGAGATGGAGTTGGTGCTAGTGTGGTGTTTGTCACTCTACAAGAAGAGGTCATCCATACTCATTTACCCTGTCAAATCGTTGCTCCAACAATGTTATGAAACATCAAATATTAATACTCGGACTTGAGATGACTGTCGACATGAAACAACTACAATTACAAGTCTTTAGTGACTCCCAATTAGTGATCAAGCAGCTTTTGAAAAGACATGAAGTTCGAAAGTTTGAGCTATGCCCATATCATGATTAAGCTTATAAGTTGATAGGATGGCCTAGAGAAGTGACCCTCCAGCATGTGCTAAGAAAACAAATAAGTAAGTTGATGTCTTAGTTGTCTTAGGCTCAACCCTAACTCTTCTGAATCAGATACGAGCTACTATTCACCAAGAATGGATAGTATCACTACCGAATGAGGATGAATATAATAAAGAATAATTTTTATTCTAACTATAAAAATTATTTATAATGAATAATTTTTAGTTCAAATTACGTATATGTAATATGTTCATAAAAAAAAATTTAAAGAAATAAAAAAATATAAAACAAAATGAAAAATGAAGAGGGTTAGAGTGGGTCTGAATTCAAAAGTTGTTATGCTCCCTTCGCTTTATTTCATGTGTCGCTACTCTTTTTTTTTGTTCATCTAAAAAATATCATCTTCTTTTATTTGGTAAATACTTAAAAATATAGTTTTATTTTTTCTTATTGATCCCACTTATAAGATTCAACTTATTTAAAGATAATAGTAGTACAGTTTTTAAAGACAATTTGGTAAACATCATGAAGACTTTTCTTATTTTTTAAATTTCGTGTTCAGTCAAATTATGACATATAAAATAAGACGGAGGAAGTATAACATATCGTTGTACACAATTGATCAAAGGTGGAGCCAACCCTTTCATAGGGGTTTCATTCGAATCTTTTTCAATGAAAAATATATCATTTATACATAATTAAAATTATTTTTCTATATCTATAATAGATATTGAACCTCCTTCGATTAAATTTTCTTCAAATATTAACCTCCATTAAATGGAATTCTGATTCTGCTTTTGTAATTGATAATGTATTCCGAATACAAGCTGCTCTTTCAGTAAATGTGTTGTAGAAACTCATTTAAGAGAAGAAAAAGAATTAAGTAATGCAATTTCTTTGTTGATCGCGTAGTTCTATTCTATATTTTATTATTTTCATTTATGGTTAATAACCAATTAATTGAAACCAAGGCGAATTGAAATCGATAAAAAACAAATTAATAAATACTTATGTTATTTGATTTGATTTAAAATTAATATTTTATTAATAGACTAAATCCGATCCGATTTGATTTAGACCAATAATCGATCAGATCAACTTATGAATATCCTACTTACTCGTGATCTTTATCAAATTAATGAATTTAATCATAATAGCTAAAATTCAAGTGATAATATATTTTACGAGTCTGAGCTCTCAAATTAATCATAGCATTGCCCTTTGGATTGAGATATTCATTGAATTAATTATTTGTTCCTCATTTATGTGGGATAAATTATCTAATTATTGTTATATTATAAGTAGTGAGATAACTAAAAACAAATAAATACCTTCCTTCAACCAAGTAAGATAAAATAATTATGTATTTTATTCTAAAATTATTATCATTTATCGCTCATACCAAATAACGTCTTAAAGGTATGATTCCTTTTTGAAATTCTACATAAATGTTAAATGTTCAACATACCGAATTAATCTTCTTAATAAACTATATTTAAAAACTATATTATAAACAATTGTGTGTTTTGAAGCGAAAAATATAGTGAACGAAGGAGAAATCATGTTGTCTTACCTAAAATCGAATCCTAATGAACTTGTCTAAGAAAATCTCTTTTTTTTTCATCTCTAACTAAACACCTATTTTTAATTTCCAAAAAATCAACTTATTTGTGATTAAAAAAAAATATTTCGTCTTAAAGTAAGGTTTTAATTTGCCTTCTTTTTTCCCCACACATATTATAATTGTTAGGAAAATATTAGCTATAACCATTTCAGCTTAAATAGGAATCCTGTATCTTTTAATTTGATGTAAAAAAAATTAAGAATGAAAAATTGATCGTTACATTTTAACGATAATGATGATTCTAATTTTGGTGACCTTTATATATGACAATAAATGCAAATCAATTTTGAATTAGGCCTACCACGTATATCTAGTTTTACTAGTTTTACAAGACCCGGGCCAATTTTTAAGTAATTTAATATCTTATATAATAGTATGATTAAATATATAAAATAATTATAACTCAAAAAGATCATAATTAAAAAAAAAATTAAAAAAAATTATGAGTTTATGAACATATATTCTATAGCTATAAATAGAAATATATTTCTTCAGATATTTTTTAAGTCTTAATTTTATTCATAATTTCACGTGGCAATAATTTAAGTTCGCTAATATGGTAATTTAAACTTAGTTTTACTTTAAATTAACGAAGAAAACTAATTTCATTAAAATAAACCTCAAAAATCTATTAATTCTTTATATTTAGTTTAATTCCTAAGAATATTAATTCTCAAGTAATCAAAAAAACATTTTAAAAATAATATGATCTTAATTGGTATAACTACATTCATTTTTAACTCCATCAATAATTTCAACTTTCAATATTTTATAAATAATCTCAAAGCAAGATAAAATTATTCATAAATTTTTTATATTGAATTTATAAAAGTACTTGGAAAATATTGAGAACCATGCTCAGTTTATCATGAATAAATATAATCTTATATAATTAGCTAAAAGTTTTACTGATTAGTAAAACAAGAGGACGATCTAAATAATTCAGTTGATTGTCAACCTAACTCTCGATTTATTGGTGAAGATTTAATTTTCCACTTTATATAATTTCTTCCTTTTTTTCTATTTTTAAAAAAAGAAAAATTAGTTAAACAATTTAAAGTTCGAGAAAAAATTCAATAATGATTTCTTATATTATGACACTCCACATACAAAGTTTCATTTGGCAGACAAAGAAATAAAATAATTTTATCTATATCAATTACATGTCATAATTTTAGCGGATTAATAAATTATTTAAAATTATTAAAATAGCTATATAATAGTAGTAATACATTGCAGGAAGATTATTCTATCATCTCTTTTGCTTTTAGATTCATTTCTCACATGCGGGTCTTTTTCTATTTACTAGCTTTTATAAGCACAATAAATAGTGATTTGTTACGAAATAAATAAGTAAATAAAACTTTTCTAATCAACGAGAAATATTTTTTTTTTTTTTTTTGCGATACTCTTCATTTCTCTAATTATTATTGTCAACGCTTTTGTCATATATTAGAATATAATTCTAGTCGTAGTCATTATGTATTATTTTTCATTATGTAGAAATTAAGATGTTTAATGTTGTGTAGAAATTTTCAAAGAAAATCTAATCCTATGTCCTAACCTTGTGTAGTTTTCATATCTTATGATGATAATGACATATTTATTCAGAATCTCCATTCAATCAATTCACATTTATTAATGCTGTAATTTGCCTTTGAAATATTGGTAGCTAGAATAGATTGCTTTTAACTTTTCGAGGAAGCTCTTAGAAGTAGAAGTTTTTTCCAGAGATTATTATTACCTCTTTTTGATCAATGAAATTAATAGTAGTAATTTTTTGAAATCGATATTGTGTTTGACATGAATATATAAATTAGAGTTATTTTTTAAATTTTGTGAGAAAAATAAGAGCGAGAAAAGTAAAAATAAATTTTACTTATTTTTAATTATTCAAAAATAATGTTCACTAGAATAAAATAATACTTTATGGCCAAAATTATTTTTATTTTTTCACTAAAAATGAAATAATTTTTTTTTAAAAATCTCATCGTCAAACACCTGCATGTATGTAGCTGTTTTTGACTTTTTTCTTGAGGCCCAACACTTACCACAACCTTACTAGAAGGTGAGATGCTCTTAGCTTATTTTTGTTTTGATGGTATATATATATATATATATATATATATTATTACTATATATATAAGAGAGGATTTTCAATTTTGATAGTCTTCAATTGATTTTTTTTTTTTTCATTCTATCTTTAAAAATGAAGGTTTAATTACTTTGCACATTCTCAATTATTTTGATAATTAAGTTAATTATATGAGCTTTTAAGTGATAAGTTAAAAAAAAAAAAAGGTGATAGTGACATCACAAAAGTTCTATTTATCTAATCAAATTAAAAGTTAAGAGATATTCAAAATTTTGTAGTGTTCTTTTATATAGAAATAATAATAAGAGAGAATACATAATTTTTAAATCCTCGCAAGGAACTCTATTTTGCCTTTCTACCCCTAATTGAAGCCCCAATAACTTTATAAGCTTACCAATTGAAGAAATAACTACAAAGGTATTATGTTGGATTAGATTTATAATTATTTAATTAATGTGATATTTATTTATAAATCAACTTTACTGACATGATCATTCAGTAATTTGTAGCATCAAATATTTTTATACTTTTTTATTAAAAACATGTGTTAGCCAGTGTAAATTTAATTGAGCGAAAAATAAAAGAAATTAATTCAACATAAGGCAAAACTCAATTTCAATTGTTAAAGACTTTAATTCAAAATTTTCAATAAAATAAAAAAGAAAAGAGTTTTAACGCAGACATTTGTTTGAAAAAGTTATTCTTTAACTTACAAAAATTTGTATTCCCTTTATTTTAATTTATTTATCTGATTTTGACTCAACATGAAATTTTAAAAAGTAACAAATATTTTTTAATTTTATGATTTTAAACTAAAGATATGTAGAAAGGATCAAAATATCTTTTAATCTTGTAGTCTTGAGCAGTTTCTAAGAAAGAAAATAAACATTTTTTGAGCAGTTTCTAAGAAAGAAAATAAACACTTTTTGAGCAGTTTCTAAGAAAGAAAATAAACATTCTTTATGAAACGAAACGAATTAAAGAAAATAGAACAAACAATTATAATAAATATGTGATTTAATATTCTAGAAATATTGAGAAATTATTGAACTATTTTTAACTAATATAATATTATACAAAAACAAACAAAAAGCAGAATAACAAAAAAATAGAAAAATCTTTATAAAAATAAATATTACTATAGTTTGGGCTCGGATTTAGCATGGGCCAAATGAGACTAGTATATATATGGGAAAAGGATATGGGCTGTCAATTTTTTTTAAAAATGGCCCACATTTGAAAAGGTGGACATGGGTTGTCCAGTCGGCTAAACTAATTCCTTTTTTAGTAATTTGGCTCAATTGGTCACATGCAGTCTTTATACTCAATTGATACACTTTTATATAAAATTGATACATTTTTATACTATATTGAGACACTTTTAAAAAAAATGAAGAAAATTATATGCAAGCACATGCAGTCCCTATACCCAATTGATACTCTTTTATACCACATTAATACATTTTTATACTACATTGATACACTTGCAGTGTCCACATACTCAATTGATACTCTCTTATATTAGATTGATACATTTTTAGAATGCATGTAGAAACTATATAAAGTCGTATAAAATATGTATCTAAATAATAATTGTAGATAAAAATTGTATAAAAATGCTATAAATATTATATAGAATATGTGTATATAGAGAAACCGTATCATTATTATATATAGATATATATCTTTAACAATTGTATTATATTAAAGGTACATGATATTATATTTTATTCTATAAATAAGTAAAACTAAACAAAACAAATAGTATCTTATTTTAATAATGTAGGTGAATGCAAAATAATCTGAAAAGGAAAAAAACAATTACTCAATTGTTTTAAAAAAATAAAACTAGAATGTTTAAAAAAGAAAAGTACTAAACTTATTACAATTGCTTTTTAGTGCTGGTTGATAGATCCATGCAAAAATTGGAAGAAAGTGCAAAATTAGTCACGAAAAAAATGAAAAGTGAGATTGCATGGAAGAAAAAGAAATGACGGACTGGTGAAGTACTTATAAACATTTTAGAGTCAACTGAAACATACTGGTCAGAAATTTAAATTATCCTCGATTCGAAGTTAGGCTCTTCTAATTTTTTCATGAAGAGATAACAAAGAATTAGGACTCCTTTTACATTAAATTTGATTTTTTGAATATTGTACATTTATAACCCAGCATAGTCCTTGCTCAAATAATTCAAAAATATAGATTAAAAAATTTATATATGTAAAATTGTAATTCATACTAGTATATGCACAAAATTTATAAAAAAAAAAAAAAAAAAAAAAAGAGGTCGAAAAAAATCATACAAGAAGAGCATATGAGGGAGTTTGTTATTTAAACAAAAAAGGATTCTATTTGCATCTCTATTTCACGAAAAAAATAATGAAAGTAAAGTTGTATGGGAGAAAAGGAAATGGCGGGGAGGCGAAGTACGTGTAGCCGTCGTGATAGTAGACATCTTGGACTAAGCAGTGCCATGATCAAGTGGCTATTTACTAGGTTTTTAAATTTAGGTGCTAGTTTTGTGAAATTATTTTAGTTTTAGGTGTTATTTTTGTCTTCCCCCCCCCCCCCCCCATATATATATATATATATATATATCAAGAAACATTGTTTGGGGTATTATTACCCATAATACATAGTTAAAGTCATATGACGTGTGTTATGAGTAGTCGTTTGGTAGAGTGTGTTAGATAAAACAATACATGCATTGATTTCTATGTATTATTAATACCTTGTTTGGTATATTTTTTAATCTATGTTTGGTAAATTTCAACACATGCATTAGCTTAATAAATGACAAATTTACCCTAAGTGCAATAAATTTGTTGCTGACTACTACTAGTAGACTCTCATTTGGATTTTCTTGCTAAACTTGTTTCGAAGTAAATGAAAAACTTATTTTTCTTTCTTAAACTATACGGGGCCGTTTGTTTTGCAGTATTAAAGTTAATAATTCTGGGATAAAATAATAATTTTGAGATAAAAATTTTAATCACTCGTTTGATTGTAAATATTTGGGATAACTTATCCGGGACTAATAATTAGTCCCGGGATAAGTTATCCACCCAATTTGGGAGATAACAATTCCAAGACTATTTCTCTTTGGTATAAAATTATACAATGACTAAAATATCCTCAAAACCTATGATTTCATTTCACACATCTCTATATATATACTAGTATTTTAATTATGAATTTTAATAAAATTTAAATACTTAATAATTTTGACATAAATTTTATATTTACATTAAAAAATTATTAGTAATATATAATAATTTATCAAAAATTTAAATCTAAAATTCAAAATTCTTATTCCATCATTATCTCCAATTATCCTCTTTCATTGACCCGCCTCACATAAAGTATTTCTTTTAATTCACCCATATATATATTTTTTATTTATGAATATATTATACGTTAAATTTATTTGAATAATTATTCTCTAAAAAATAATAAAAATATCAACACTATTGTTGAATTATATATTTTTTTAATCACTTGAAAATTGATATGGTATATATCAATTAAAATAAATTTTAATATATTATATGAGTGATATGTGTTTAAATGAAATGAAATAAACAATAAATCTTCTTTTACTTTAATAAACTTAAGTTGGAAGTTTTTATTTCAAACTAAATAAGATGTAGTAAGATTATTTTAAACACATACGATATAATCATGGAAAGACACGCAGAAAAATTAAAGCTAAATAAGATGAAATTTTTATTTTTAAAATATACACGATATAATCATGAAAATGCACACACACAAAAAATTAAGCTAAATAAGATGGAAGTTTTATTTTTAAGAATAAATATTTAAAGCTTGAAAAGAAATTATATAAAAAAGAGTTAAATAAGATGGAGGGTATTTTTGTAATCACTTAATTTATTTTTAGAAATTATACCAATGCATGTTACTTTGAATACAACAAACCAAACACTCAATAAAAAATAATCCTAGTATAACTTATCCTAGCATAACTTGTTTTTTAACCAAACGACCCCAGTACTAGATAGAAACGGAAAGTCTTTTTTTTTTTTTTTTATTTCCCATCCGATGTTCGGTACCTGCATTGAAGCCCGACTAATTCGGATTCGCTTCGAATAGAGTCCCATTCGGGAGGTAGCGCTCCCAACAGAATTTTCTTCATATCCAGAGTCGAACCCTCAACCTCTAATTAAGAGTGAAGCAACCCCATCTGCTCCACCAGAAACGTTGTTGGTGAAACGGAAAGTCTTTCATTGTTTGTTCCCTCATATAATTGTGTTCATTATTGCACATAATATCTTAACACGTCATCCACGTGTATGAAAATTTTGATTGACTCGTGTTAACTCAATCGATTCTCTGCAAGCTAAACGATTAAATTTATTTTCCTTTTCAACGTGTAATTCATCCCCTAATATATACATTTTACAATTATAAAATATATATATATATATATATATATATCATACATAATTGACACAACTAAAATTCCTATCTCAAAAAAAGGATATTATGGTAACTCGACATTATACACGTAATTAAGAACAAAAGGATGATACAATTATAAACTAAATTACAGTAATAACAAGTTGACGATTATAATTAAGCATCAATATTTTCTCATCTTTTTATTAGCAGTAGTATAGTCTTTCCTTTTCTATTTTATTTGAGGAATTTCACTTTTGTTCACTTTCTAATTCAACAGATATTCTAAAGTTACTTTAAAATACAAACCAACCAATAGCTAAAATCCAGCTTGCTTACGTGCCAACGTGCATGTTTATATTAGTTCAGCTCAGAATTAAACAATTATTTAATTACTTACTAGTAATAGATTTCTTTACCTTCCAAAAATGAACTCTTTCCTGTAAATAGCAAAACATTCATGAATTATTATTTAGCTGTTTAATATTCAGTATCAATTGACTCGACTAACTTAGGTTCGATCATATAAAGTTCTTTAATTAAAAAGAAAAACACTTTATATTAATTTAAAATAAAAAAAAAAATTCAAGACTTCTGATTGAAAGTAGGAAAATTTTCAACACACTACAAAATTTCTTGACAGTTTTTTGATTATTTATTTAATTAAAAAAAAATATGATAATGTTGTCATAGTTTGTCTGTTTTTCCCACTGATCTAAGTAGATTATATTATTGTCCTCTTTTCATCGTTATTTTTGGATTCTCTCGAATTAATGAAAATCAACCAATAAGTTGGGTTTCTTATTTAAAAAGAAAAGGAATAAGTCAGACACCCAAATGATTCTTAAACCTTATTCCTTTAATTGGTATTTCTCTCGTAATTTGTCATGAAATAGTGTGAACCCTCTGCAAGTTGCAAAGGTTAACACATAATTAATTAGTCATAATAAGGTCACCCATGGTGCTGTAATGTTCTAATGTGGATGTCGACATAATAATCTTTAGTGCTTTGGTCAAAACACCACAAAAAGTTAATTAGCAAAGTTATGATTACCTTGGAGATCTTAGAAACATTAACATTATCCGATAGAACTTTTAGAAAAAAAATTCTTCAATTATTCATTCTACAGTGGGCATATATTGTTCCAAACTTCCAATAATTTTGGAAGATTCATTCAATGGTTTCATGAGTTTCTTTTTCTAGAAATAGATATTTTTTGCTTTCTCAACGTGACCGAGTTAAATTCAGTAATTTTAGTTCAAATACTGTATACTCCACTTGTTTAGAAATTCACTGAACATAAATGCATGCATGTATAATAAACTTGAGAGCGCGTAAATTTTAAATTCAAAGCTCAAAACTTCAAACTCCAAATTCTAAATCCACCTCATAATTAAAAATCATGAGCAATATTTTCTCTCATTTTGAAATGAATATGGAATTTCAGAATAATATGTACTCTTCTTATCTCGATTTATGTGACATATTTCAATTTATGAGATTCAAACAAGGTAAGTTTAACATGAATTTGGACATGAAATCTTTAATTTTCTTGAAATAAAATTCATGTATTTGGAATCTATGTAAAAAGTAATACTATAATCACAATAATTGACTATTCAACATATTTGATACATAATATGAAAAAATTTACGGTCAAATATAGACATGTTTAAATCTCGAAAAGCAAAATATGTCATATAAATTGAGACAAAGAAAGTACAATTCTTATATGTTGTTTAATTACTCCATTTATTCCCTTTTTAATGCTTTCTTTTCTTCTTTTTTTTAGCGTCAAACAATAGAAAGTTTGATCATCATTTTAAGATGTATTTCTTAATCAAATTATAAAAAAAAAGAAAAGAAAAATTATAATTTATAGTAATTTTCATGTAGTATTGAATAACTAAATTTTAATTTAGCTTTAAAATTTAATTAGATTAACTCATGAAAAACGAGGGAAACAACTAAAAAGAAACGAAGAAGTAATGAAATACGATCCCTAATTATACAGATTTAATTATTTGATTCGTTGGTGAGTAATTCTATCATCATTAAATGTTAGAAGTGTTAAATTAGTGCTATGTGTCCAAGGAATTGATTAAAGATGTTATGGGCCGTGGGGCAAAGATAGACGAGAAACCATACATTTGCATGCCCAAACTAAAACGCAACTAGACTAGGGGAAGCAACTTTCTCGTATCCATCCACTTTGCCAACGCGTTTATGCGTAGAGCAAGTTAAGTAGGTACATAGTCAGTTTGTGAATATTATTTGAAAAAATAATGCAATATGTATTAACTTCGTGTATTGTTAATATCTTATTTGAAGCACTTTTTCAACTTACGTATTACACTTTAGGGATCGTTTGGTACTTTGTATTAAAAATAATAATATATGCATTAGTTAATGTGTATTACTAGTACCTTGTTTGGTATCATTTCTAACCTATGCATGCATTAGTTATACACTCTGTTGTGTATTGAGACGTGTATTACTAATACACATCATTTCTTATGTATTAGTAATACAATGACTTTAAATACATGTATTAACTTATTAAATGACAAATTTACCCCTTCTTTTCATCTTTTCCTGCTCTCTGTTAATCTGTAGAGAGCTCTCCGTCATAGGATCTTGCTCCGGCTGCATCCTCAAGTTATAAAAGGAATCTACAAATTTTACGGATTCAATATTTGATTCAGCAATCTGCAATATTTGCTAGGATCTAGCTAAGGCCAATTGCTACCATAGAGAGCCCAACTTGAAAAGACGGAGGATATTTTTGTAAATAAGTATTATTTTATTTAAATAATTTATTGCACATTATTTCAAATATATCACACCAAGTCGTGTATAAAAAATAATGTCAGCATAAATAATATTAGAATAACTAATACAAGTATTATTAATGCAAGCGCTACTAATACAACTTCTTCATCATTATTCTTATACATTCTACCAAACGATCCCTTATTGTGTATTATGTTATGCATAACTAATACATGAAAAACTCTTGGTATTAGCAATGCAATGGACTTTAATGGATACATTAGCATGGATAAAGGCACAAATAGATAGTCCCTCAAAACCTTTTCCACATCACTATCATTATATTTGTGAAAGCTATTTTTATAAATAGATTTTTTATTTAAAAATATATAATGCAATTTTTTTTAACATATCAAATCAAACAGTGCGTAACAAATAATTTCAACATAACTAATCAAGCATAACTGATATTTGCTTTACTAATGCTAGCATTACTAATACATTATATTTTACATTGTTCTTAAACATTCTATTAAACGATCCCTTAAGGGGTCCTTCGGTTGGAAAGAGTTATTCCTGAATAATTAATCTCGGAATTAGTTATCCCACCATGTCTATGAAATAACTTATTCCATCATTATGGTATAAATAATTCCGATACTAACTAATACCTCATGTTAAAAATGAAATAAAATAATTCTTTATTTTATTCCAAAATTATTTATCCCTTATATCTCACACGTCAAACGACCCTTAAGCGTATGAGTATAACCCATGGATTACTGGGAAGGTGACAGGTGATGATACGAGTGTAGTCAAATCTAGCTAAGTGAATGTGAAGTTAAGCTTAGGCAACATTTTATGGCTTAAGAAGTGGCGAAATCAGAATATTCACCAAGGAGGTTCATAGGTGAACATACAAATTGATCGAAGGGGTTTCAACATCTATTATATATACATAAAAAATAATTTTAATCATGTATATATAACATAATTTTTCATCGAAGGGGTTCGGATGAACCCCTCGGCAAAGGGTAGCTCAACCCCTGCCTGAGCCCAGTTTCGACAATAATGAATAACCTTAATCCGGGAAAATAGATAATCGTTTCTGAAAAATTCTAGATTTATTTCGACAATTACATACCCACTAATACAGTATAATCTCGATAAATTAATAACCTCACTAAAATAATAATTTTCTTCGGTCCCGAGTCGGGATCAACGTGGTAAATTAATAATTCGCTAAATTTATAAGATAATACAAAAAAAAAATTCATATAGGTCCCATTTGATATATAAATTAATAATTCATCTGTATCAAAATATTTCATACATAATACATAAGTAAACTAAACAGGTTTCTGAAAATATGAATCTAATGTTGTTTGTTTCTTCTTGAAATCAATATCACCTTGAATCTCATCTCTAACCCTTCTTACTGCATTAAGAATATCAGGTGTAGTCTTCTCATATTGCAAAAGGAAGTGATGTAAGGTGATTGTTGCTTTCAGAGCATCTTTGCGCGAAACTTGTTCTAATTCCACACTATCATCTTCCACTTCATCTTCTTTATGTGTTTTCATAACACTCTCAATTATTTGTTCATCCGTAGGTAGCTCAAAACTCGTATCATTTTCTCCCGGATAATTCAAAACATTTTCAGCATTCATTGCATTTCGATACTTCAATCCATTGATTAGATTCTGCAATTGTTGTAAGCCATCATTATTCAACTGTTCTTGATTTTCCGAGGATTCATCATCTAACAACCTAAGTTTACAATGCTTAAAACAATTTGCAATTGTACTTGAGTTGACATCCATTTTCCATGCCGAGATTGCAAGATTCATTGCATCTAAAACATTAATCTTTTCTGAATTTGAGATCCCAATTTCATAACCCTCCAAAAGATTTCGATAAAATCGCCTACGATAATGCATCTTAAAAGCTCTTATGATCCCTGCATCACAAGGCTGAATCTTTGATGTTGTGTTAGGTGGTAAAAAAAACAATTCAACATTTCTCAAACCTTCGACATTTTTTGGATGAGCAGGACAATTATCAACAATTAAAAGAATTTTTCTGCCGTCCATTTTTGCATCAAGTTGTTGAACATATTCTTGGAATAGAATCTCAGTCATCCATGCTCTTTTATTGGCTCGATATTCACAATCCATGCTTCCTAAATTCACATTCTTGAAACAACGTGGTTTTAAATACTTCTCAATGATCCATAAAGGATTTTTCTCAGAACCATCCTCATTACAGCAAATAACAACTGTAAGTCTTTCTTTATCTTGTTTCTTACCTTCAAGTTGCTTCGTTGCAAGAGAATGATCTGGTTGTAGCCTAAAGAACAATCCAGTTTCATCCATATTGAAAACATCTTTCTTAGCAAACTGATCAAGTTTCTCTCTGATGGATTGTAAATTGCTCTCCATGGCCTCCATATTAACTGATCCACTTTCTCCAAAACGGCGATATTGCTTGATACCGTGTCTTGATTTGAAACGCTCTAGTCAGCCTTGAGAAAAATGAAAATCAGGTGTATCGATGGGATACATCTTTTTTAGAAGCTCTTTTCCCTTCGTTACAATTAGTTCCCCATTCATATTAACACGCTCTTGGTAATGAATAAACCACTCGAACAGAGCCTTCTCTAATTCTGGAAATTTGGCAGCTTTGTGTCTTTTAGCCTCATCTTTTGGAATGTCGGCTGCTGATAGATACTCTGCTGACCTCTTGATCGTGTTTGATATTGTGGCTTGACTCACTTGCAAATTAAACTTCTGTAACACCCATTGTTGCAATTGCTTTTGAGTGCATGCTAGATTTTGTTGTTTATACTCACACAGTTCTCTACGTATACCATTAGTCATGGTTGATTTTTTAACACCTTTGAGATGAGAAACCATTTTTTTTGTTTTTTGATTTGAAGACTTGCATAATACATCTATTTATATAGTAACTTAGTTAATGTATGTACGTGTAACTACATTAATAATTGAGTGGATTTATACATTTTAATGAATGTAGGTACATGTAACTACATTAATAATTAAGTAGATTTATATATTTTATTAAGATATACATAGAATATTGAAAATGTATCAGCAAAAATACATGAATTTGGTTAAGCATGCATAATTAATAGTCAATGTAGAAATTAGTTTTCACGTACACCTAGGTACATTCATAATATGGACCCAAAAAGTATATAATTTATAAATTAATAATTATTAATTTATACGATTAATTAATACCTCGCTAAATTAATAAAATTTGACGGTCCCAACAGTATTAATTTATCGAGGTTATACTGTATATATAAATGGATTTAACTTGCAGATATTATGGGGAGATGAATATAATAAAAAAAATTTACTTAATGTCAAATATGCCCTCCCTCACTAATAGGGTATCATCACTATCGTATAAGCTCACTACTTGTAACAAACACACACAATTGCTTACCGTTCCAATTACATTTTCTGACAGTTCTATCGGAAACAATTCATTAAATTTTTTTCCAAATCTTGAAATTTACTGCCTTGCAATTTGTTTACTATTATTTACTTGTTCTATAACCTCCATGCAAATTGAGGGCAAATAACATAAATTTCGATAGTTTGAAGTTTAATTATAATTTTTTTTGATATTTTGTATAATTACTAAAAATTTCAATTTTGATTCTGCCGCGATACATCATTAGCTTTCGATACATCTAACGAATATATATTTTTCCCTTTATAAAGATGCATAATTAGCTCCCGATACATTTTTATTTTTTCTGATTTTGAGTCTGTCGAAATACATAATACATCCAACGAAGATACATTTTTTTCTTATACAAATACATAATTAACTTTCGATATATATATTTTTTTTGATATTGAGTCTGTTGAGATGCATAATTAGTTCCCCGATACATTCAAAAAAGATAAATAATTGATTGAAATTTTTATAGTTACTTTGTAAGAGTTAGAATTTATGTAAATATGATAAGTTAAGATGTATATTTATGTTATTTTGTATTTGATCATTATAATCTGCATACCTTTAACCTCTAAATACAAATGTAATTATTAATCTAAATCACCGATTTTATAGTTAAATATACATCAAATGGACCTCAGAAATATCTGCAAAGCTACACAACAAAGTGGCCCAGTGGATGTCAATCGATGTTTCTTTCTCATATCTCTGTTATATTAAAAGTGTGAAGGGCCTTATAAATATCGTTTGAACTTTTTTTCTTTTATTAAAAGTCTCATATTTAGACAAAATCTTTTTTTCGCCTTTTATGATATTAAATATTATCTATAATAAATTTATTATAATTTAGCCATTAGCCAAAATGTCCTATTCTATTTAAATTACAAAGTCCTATTCTATTTTCCTACTATAATATGGTAAGACAAATTAATTAGAGTAATTAATATATAAGGAGTCCTAATAAAACCTACAAATATAAATACATAATGCATACAGAGACGGTCGATTATGTTGCTCTCTCTCTTTTTCAATTCTAGGGTTAAGGTTCCGTAAATATATACTATTAAGGTACAAGAAGATGAAGAAAGGGATACGTGAAGAGAAAGTTATAGAGCTTATGTTTCCAAGGTTTCATGTTAATGATAAACAAAGACAGGTCCAAAAATCCTTACCAAAGATACTATCCCGATGATTTGCCTCTTTAACAGTAGTAGCAGTGCAAAGTTGGTCCATCCTCACTCAAGCCAGGTAAATCATGTTCAAATAATTGTATTTTACTTCATAGTAGATACATTGTTTTGCATTGTTGGTGTTGCTGGGTGTCGCTAGCCGTTGATTAACAACAACAGTTGCATGATTTATAGTTTCTTTTGTATTCATATCGAACTCTAAGGGACTTAACTCTAACTCAAGTGTTTTGATTTGAATGGGGAAGATATAAGTTCTGAAAGTTTTGCAACTTCTATATTTAGCAATGTCAGATACGAGAAGATATTCACCCTCAAATCAAGTGTTTGTAGGTACTTAAGATTGGTTATGTACGATGACATTTTTTAGAAAGTGTGGATGCCTTAAACATGGGCATCTCAAGTGCACCAAATTATCAATTGTGAAGTTATTGCACAAACGATGGAATACAGTCAAAGTATATGATGTGTCTATTGATTTTTCTTTTTGTTTTCTTTTATTAGCATTATTATTATTATTATTATTATTATTATTATTATTATTAATAATAATAATAATAATAATAATAATAATTCAGTCTAGGATCTATTTAAAATAATCTTTTATTCCATAAAAATACTAATAATAGGGTAGGGGTAGGTTTTGCGTGCACGTATGTTATTGTTGCAAATATTAGATGTGCTTGTAGGCTAGAATTTCACTTGGACGCTTACTTGTGTTAGGAAAAAAATACATCTTATTAATATCGAACCCCTTAGTGATCTATACCACATGGGGAAAGATGAGATTGTTGTTTTCTAGATTAGATGGTTTGAATGAAACTGCTTAAGGTGTCAAGAAAGCTGCTATGGCATAGAAAGATTTGAAGTCGTTTATTGAAAAAATAAAAAAGACCTTTAAATCTCAATATTAGAAGAAAATGAGGCCTGCCCTTATTCTATGACTGCATGCACTTTGCCAGATCGATGTAGGATTTTTGTTTTTGCGATAAACTTGTGGTACTTCATTAATATTCAAATTTTTTTCAATTCTTTTTGTACGTGTCAATATGTTATTGCTGTAGAATTTTCATTACTAGAACCTTATGTATTATTTGTTAGAATTTCAGTAGTAGTATCTTTAAATTCATTCCATAGCTAGGATTCTATGAATTTTTACTCGTTTTAGACCCAATTTGATTTCGGATATTTGCTTCTATAATTAGAAGGCAGTTAAGCTCACTTTTTTTTTTTAACCCACTAAAAAATAATATTTTAAACCCTTTTTTGGTGAGTGTAACACACTCTCCTCCACGTCAGCTACCACGCCTGCCATGCCTGCCACGACTTCCACGTCATTTAAAAAAAAATATTACATTAAATTTCAAGTCATTTTAAAAATGTTACATAACAAATTAAATACTAAAATTAATTTAATTAAATGAGCAAAATTTATAAATTGTAGAAAAATTTGAATAATCATGTTTTTATTTTTGCTCACAAATTAAACATCAAATCTATTCCAAATAATTAAAATTCTTCTCCAACTAATTTAAATTTTTAACTATAAATTTTATATACAGACATAATAAATTTTTGATTTTTAAATTTGAATATTTTTAACAAATTCAATTTTTTTTAATTTTTTTTCAAGCGAAATTCACGATTTTTTTTCAATATTCACTATCACCCACTTTCAATTTAAATTTAAATTTTAATTTCCAAAAACTAAAAAGATTTCAAATTTAAATTTTAATTTTAAAAAAATGAAAAGAATTGAATTAGGAGGGAAAATTAAAATAAAAAATAAAAAGTGAACATGTGTGTGGGGGGAGGGGGCTGGAAGAGTGTTGGAGTGGGGTGTGGGGGTTGGGAGGGGTTGGGGTGGGGTGGGGATGAGGCTGGGAGGGGTATGGGGGTGGAGTGAGGAGGGGATGGTGAGGTGTGGGGGTAGGGATGGGGCTGGGGCTGGGGGTGGGATGGGGCTGGGTAGGGTGTGGGGATGGGCTGGGGTGGGGGTGAAAAAGGGCTGGATGGGTGTTGGGGTGGGGTGAGATGGGGTTGGGTGGGGTATGAGGGTGGGGACGGGCTCGGGTGGGGAGGGAAAAAAATATTTTTATTTTTTTAAAATTTTTAAAATATTTTTAAAATTTTTAATAGTATTTTTAAAATGTTTTTAAATTTTTAAAAATATTTTTAAATTATTTTTAAATTTTTAAAAATGTTTTTAATTTTAAAAGATGGAGGAAAAAAAGGACCCATTTTTATTTTTTTATAAAAAAAAATAAAAATATTTTTAAATTATTTTAAAAAAAATTAAAATATTTTAAAATTATTTTAAAAAAATTTAAAATATTTTAAAATTATTTTTAAAATTTTAAAAATATTTGTAAAGTATTTTTATATTTTTGAAAATATTTTTAAATTATTTTTAAATTTAAAAAGATGGAGGGAAAAAAAGGACCCTTTTAAAAAAAAAAATCAATATTTTTATTATTATTTTAATGTAAAATTGGTCAAAAATTGACCCCCACTCGCACCCAGGCGGAGTGACTACACTCTCTTTGTCCTAGTCACCATGACCTTGCCACATAGGCAAGGTCAACGGTCAAAGGGTGCAAAATGTTATTTTTGATGGGTTCAAGGGTCCAGATGACAAATATGTAAGTAGAAGTGTCCAACTTACAAAACCGATATAGTACAGGGGTTCAAAAGGTCATTTTGCCTATTTTCTTTAGTTAATTGTTTGGATTCAACAAATTCTTATTTCCTTGTGCTCAACCTTCAGTGTTTTGTGTTTTTTCTATTCGGAAAAGGGTCTAATATACCCTTCAACTATTGAAAATGGTAGACAAATACTCTCCTTCCACCTTTAGGCTAAAAAATACCTTTCGATCCATCTATTTGGCTCAAAAATACCCTTCTTCCTCTATTGGTTCAAAAATACTCCTCCATCCACCTATTTGGATCAAAAATGCCCTTAACATTAAATTTAAGTGCAAAAATGTCTCTTCCTTTTAACAAATTCTGATGTGAAATGTAATTTTATTTAAATTAAATATATGACATTATTTTTATTGGTCCACATGTAATTAGACTCAAATTCATTCTCAATTTAATGGTCCTCTTTTCACTAATGTTTTCAGTTATATATAAAATATTAAAAAGAATTAATTAATGTTTAAGTGCAAAATTAGGAAAAAATTTCTTAAATAGGATAATTAGCAAAGGGCAAATACTCTCATAGTTAATGATTATCTATGTGTGCTCAAATATTAGAAAACATATTTTAGGTAAATTTTTGAAGACTTTTAGTTCTTTTTAGGTTTTGAACTTTTTATATAAAAAAAAAACCTTGAAAGTAATTTAAGTCTTTATTTAATTTAGGTAAGAATGCATAATATTTTACACTTCTATCCTTCTCCAACATGAAACCATAAAAATAGTAATAATACAAAGAAAAATAGTAATGATATTATATATATATATATATATATATATATATATTAAAATGTAATTTAAAAAAACACCCCTACGTGAAACCAAAAAAAAATAAAAAAAATAACTTTTTGAAAAAAAAAACATTCTCCCTTAGAAGACTCTACAATAGATAAAATCATTTAATCTTTTTCCATATATATATATATATATATATATATATATATATATTAAAATGTAATTAAAAAAAAATACCCCTACGTGAAACAAAAATAAAATAATAATAACTTTTTTAAAAAAGCAAACATTCTCCCTTAGAAGACTTTACAATAGATAAAATCATTTAATATTTTTTCTTTTTTTTTATTTTATTAAATAAATATATAGAATGGAATTAAGAGTCCTAAAATATATAAATATGAAACCCGAAACATATAGAAAAATTAAGAGTCCTAAAATATATGGAAGAAAATTAAGAGTCCTAAAATAGAAAAAATATATTTCTTGAAAAAATAAAAATTACCATAAATATAGCTATTATGATGTACCATAAATTACTTGATAACTTGGTACCAACCTAAAACTAAAAAAATAATAATTAGAAAAAAAAAAACACCCCTGACGTAAAACCCACAAAAACTATATAATAATAAAAAATTATAATTAAGAAAACACAAAAATAATATAATAATAAAAAGTTGTAATTAAAAAAACTCTAAAATAATATAATAATAAAATAAATTGTAACTAAAAAAATCCCACCACTACGTGAAACCAAAAAAATAATATACTAATTAATGCATATCTATTCCACCAAAAAATAGATAATATCAGAATTAAAAAATTGTAATTACAAAAAAAATTACCCCTACGTGAAATCAAAAAAAATAATATAATATAAAGGAGGAGATATTTTTGGACTTAAATTTAATGTTAAGGGCATTTTTGATCCAAATAGGTGGATGGAGGGGTATTTTTGAACCAATAGAGGAAGAAGGACATTTTTTAGTCATTTCTAATACATTAAGGGTATTTTTGAGCCAAATAGATGGATGAAAAAGTATTTTTGAGCCTCAAGGTGGAAATAAGGTATTTGTGTACCATTTTCAATAGTTGAAGGGTATATTTGACCCTTTTCCATTTTCTATTTATGAAATGGTAAAGATCATAGAATGAATGCAACTTTAGTTGTTTAAATTCAGCTCTATATTTAGTTGTCTTACACAATCGCAAGATATCATTAGGACTTGAATATTAAGATTATACCTTTTTTGTTGAAGTATTTGATGTTATGTTAGAATAACACATTTTACAATTCAATTGTACCATCTTCTTTCTCATTGATTTGATTGTGTTGCTTTATTTTTCCTAATTACTTCGTGGTAAAGTAGAATTTATTTGGTGTGAGCATTGGTAGTGGCGGGCATTAGCAGAGGAATAGGTCAAAGAAGTATCGAGGGAAGTGATTAAGACGGACCTGGTTCATCTTGATCTTACCATGGACATGAACTTAGACAGGAGAGAGTTTGAAGGTCGTGTATTAGGATAGAAGGTTAGTTGATAGTTGAACATTTCTCTCGTTTCTATGTGATATAGGGTCAATGGTTATTCCTGAACCTCATCTTTTTTAGGATTATTTTTGTTTGATAACTATGGTGTTTGAGAGTATTATTATTAGTGTCGCGCTTGTAGGTCTTTGGCTTTTGCTTTGATTTAAGCTTTCGTTGATGTTTTGTGTGCCGACCATTCTTATTAAATGCTGAGAATTTCATGGCCAATCTTTACTATATTCCTAAAATTTGTATTAATCGCTCACAAAAATGTATATTTTATCTTTCATATAAAATTATTCATTCAATCTTTTATTTTAAATATATTAATATTATCTTTCAGTATTATATTCTACATGACTTGATATACACATGCAACGCATGTGAGTTTAAACTAGTTGTATAAATAATATAAATACCAATCCTTTTGGAAGTAATTACAATTTCTCTCACTTTTTAAATTATTTACTTTCTCTTCCTATTAATATACATAACATAGTCGACATATACATAACATTCTGTGTATATATTGTGATTTTGTAATATGTTTAAAGAGTTGAGATTTTTTGTATTATTGAAAAGGAAAAATTACAGAAATTAGCATATTTAAGACTATAGTTACAATAAATAGCAATACTTTTGTAAAATTACAGTTTATAGCAAGAATATCATTATTTTACTCATTAACTAGGCAAGTGCAAGTTTTACTCTCACTACTTTACATTTTCCTATTTTCACTCCACTATTTCACCTCCCCAAATATAGTCATATCTTTTACCCTCTTTTTTTTCATCTCATTTTTTAATCATTTTATTTTTTAATTTTTAATTTTCACTTTATTTTCTCTCTTATATTTCTTTTCTTTTTTTCCTTTTCCTTTTTTTTTTCTTTTTCATATTTGAAAATAATTATCTCTGTGATTTTGAAGATTTCAAAATAAAACATCATTAATGTCTTTCACTCTCTTATATTTCTACTTTTTTTTTCTTGTTAGATTTTTTTCATCTTATATTTTTATCATTTTTTTTATTTTCTCTCTTCTATTTTTCTTTTTTTTTTCTTTTTTCGTTTCCTTTTTTTTTCTCTTTCTCATATCTTCTTTTTTTTTTTTCTATTTTCGTTTTCTTCTTCTTTTTTCTATTTTTTTTTCTTTTTTTTTCTTTTTTTTTACACTTCTATTTCTCTTTCTTCCTTTTTTTTTTTTTTTTTATCTTTTTCACTTCTCTATCGGAAACGACCTCTCTACTTCTTCGGAGGTAGCGGTATGAACTGTGCATATTTCACCCTCCCCAGACCTCATTGTGTGGGAATATACTGGGTTGTTGTTGTTGTTATTTTTTTACTCTTCTATCTCTAACTTTTATTTTGAAAAGACAAATATGTATATCACATACACATATTCAAAAAATATACAAAATACATAGTCATATAGATCTGAATATGTATTTACAGTACAAAACATACATATGTATTTACGAAATACATATCATATTCATATTAAACAGTAACAAACATAACTATACTATATATCTCTATATGTATTTGCGAAATACAAAGATGACTCATATAAAATAAGAATATACATATGGACCAGGTATGTAATTTGTAAATACATATGCAGAGCTATATCTTCTATACTGAGCCTCATCAACCACTTTAAATCTGCCGCGTGCATCTACATCTTCTATTTGTGCAACTGGCATAAAAAATTTCAATATTTTATTACGTATATTTCATATAAGTAAAAGTACCCTATATTTTTAGTGAAAAGAATAAGCTTTTACCAGCACCACCGATTCTTTCCGTCATTCCTCGAAAAATGCACTTTCTAAAAAAAAATTAAAAAATTTGAATTTTTAAAAGCCACTTAAGTCTAATTAATTAAAGTTAAAAAAAAGCAAAAAGTAAATAAATACTCATTTGTCATATTTCCCAAAAATTATTGTTCAAAAGCTTCAAAGTACAACTACTGTCACTACCGCACTTGACCATTACTACTGAACTTAGCTTAAGCTACCAAAATCAATGTGATTTTTTTTTTTCTAGCTTACAGCATTTTGCTGTACTTCTTTGTTCTGCAATTTTAGAGATCCAAAAATAAATTTACAAAAAGCAAAAAAAAATTAATTCACTGTTTGCTTTTGATTTTTGTACTCTTTTGGAATTTCTATAGCTATGAGAAATTCCGTTTTGTTCTTCAGTTTGATAGCTCTGTTTATTGCTTATCTTCAATTTCAGGTTCATGCTGCTGCTCCTGCTGGTAAGTCCCAATTTCCTAATTGTAATGAATTTAATTACTATTAGTTCTTTTTTTTTTTTTTTTGATAATTGGGGTAATTATGTATGATTATGGATATGCTTAAATTTTTTATTGTTTTTTTCTACAAATTGGGGGCATTGGGAAGGGATTACGGGGAATGGAACTTTCACTAGCGAACGAGGTGAAAGTTCTGGAAGCCAATCAACTGAGCTACTAAGATTTTTCGTGGCTATGCTTCAATTGATTTTTGTGAATTTAACTGATTTGCTTTATTGTTTTGTTGCAACTCAGGGCCTTTGATTAAGCACTTGAATTCTATACTCAAATGGTCTAGGTCTTCCTCTAAAACTCCTCAATCAGGTAAACCCTGTTATTTTATTTTTTTTCCTGTTTGGTGTTGCATTTGACATTGTAAATTTGAATTTGAGCAAGAGTTGCTCGGTATATATGGGAAATCTATCCCATATAATGCTAATTCGTGAAGGTAGAGAGTTTGTTTCCAATAGACCCTCTCGGGTCGAGTAAGCATGTCACAAATCAAGTATGTAAAGCAAATGTAGTAACGGAGAAGTCATGTTGAAAACATTTAAGAAGAGAACAATTAGCGACAACAGATGATAGATAATTGAAGCAAAAGAAACTAAGGATACTGATAAGTGAATTCGAAAATGCTCGACTACCTACTAATATTATACAGCAATTAGCATTAATAAGTAGTTTTATTTGTGGGTTCATGTTGTTTGTGTAATAAAAGATGCTTAAATTCTGTTTGTTATGTTGTTACAGATGGGAATTTTCTTCAATTCGAAGCAGGCTACTTAGTTGAAACTGTTGTAGAAGGAAATGAGCTTGGTGTTGTGCCGTATAAGATCCGGGTGTCAGAGGATGGTGAACTCTTTGCTGTTGATGCTATCAATAGCAAAATCGTCCGAATTACTCCCCCGTTATCTCAATGTAAGCTTCTTTCTGTGTTAGTAAACGCTTGAGAAACCTTGGCCTGGTGGGCGAATGGAGATCCCCTGGTTTCCTTTTGATTTATGTGCTTTTTGATTATTAAGATTGCTGACTGTGCAGATAGTAGAGCAAGATTGGTTGCTGGTTCATTTGACGGTCACACTGGCCATGTGGACGGGAAGCCAATTGATGCTCGTTTCAAACATCCAAAAGGAGCTACCATGGATGACAAAGGAAACATTTATGTTGCTGATACCGCAAATCTGGCTATTAGGAAGATTGGAGAAGCAGGTGCTTGTTATTCATGACATCTCGCCTTCATTTTTATGTTCTTTGACGGACACATAACATTTCAATTAGTCTTAATGACTTTTTAAGTTTCACGAAAAGACTAGGACGATAGAGGGTATTGGATGTACTTATGTACACAAAGAAAAGAGGGAATATGATGAAATATTTTGTATATCAGTAAAGGTCTTCGTCTTTCTAATTGTTCAGGTGTGACAACAATTGCTGGAGGAAAGTATATTCCAGGATATAGGGATGGGCCGAGTGAGGATGCTCAATTTTCGACCGACTTTGATGTAATATATGTTCGACCAACTTGTTCATTACTCGTTATTGATCGAGGAAATGCTGCTCTTAGGCAAATTTCTCTCAGCCAGGAGGATTGTGACTACCAGTACAGCTCAGTGTCAACTATAGGTTTGAATCCTTTAAGAATAGTTGACGTCTTTGGTCTTCAATTACCATCAATAGTATGCGCTATGTAGAAGTGTTTAGTATCCTTGATAGATATGTGATATGAACAATGCTCTAGCTCTGTCATTCTCTGACTAGGTATATCCATGCATCTTACTTTAGAATCAGTTGGATATGTGGTGTGCTTACCGTTTTCTCTCTCAGCAAGGAAATGTATTCTAACTCTTATGTATGGAGTTGTAAATCAACTTTGATGATGAAATCTCATTTTGGCTAATATTTCTTTCAAGGCTAAGTGCTTAGAATCTCGCGGAGTGAATTGACTATCCATTTGGTATGAAAAAACCAGTGCTTGATGCATGCTTTTCTTCTTGAAAAAAGATAAGCATTGGGCTCTTTTATTCTGTTTAAGTTACGTATTGACTTGAATTTGTTTCTTCAACCCGAGAACTTAGATCCATGATCGGGATTGTAACGCCCTGGGAGATTTCTCATCTGATCTATACTAGCATTTGTTTCTCTCCAAATTTTGCCTGCTCTATAAGAATATCTTGCTAGATCCAAGCAAAAAAAGCATTAGACCTATTACTTACTCTCAGATAAAGATGTGAAATGGCATAAAAAGAAGAGAAACCATCGCTAGACTGAAGCTATCCAAGTCTGAAGCTTCCAATTAATGAATGGATTATATGAAGTTTTTCTGTTTGTGTAATTAGATGTTTACACTGGCTGTTTCAGCCCGGCAATGTATGGAGTTGCACCAAGTCAGTTAACTTTAGTTCTCTCTAACTTCATCCTATAATTGTGGCAGATGTTGTCATGGTGGCTGGTGCTATTTTAATAGGGTATGCTGCGTGCATGCTCCAGCAAGGATTTGGCTCCAAGACTGTAGGTGATTCTGATCCATGGTCTTCTTTCTTGCATTATAATTGTTATTATTTTTCTAGCATCCATCTCTCGGTCAGTTCTTTTTGATTTTCGTATTCTTGCAAACCAAGAAAGATCGGAATGCCCTCGAAGATCAACTTAAATGTGTGGATTTTAACTTAAATTGAGGATGTACATGTACTTCTTAGGAATATCAGTGATTGCCTAAAAATGTTACTATGTCAGTTCGGTCTGTAAGACTATAACTACATCTTGGCATAAAAATAGAAGTTTCTGTTTCCACATGTTTCTTTTTGATTCTAGGATCCCGTTTGTCAGGACATTCACTTATGAGTTGTTTATCCTCGAGGAATTGCATACAAAATTTGTATGTCCTCAGGATCATGTTGTTTAAATTTTCATGCTTTATCTGAGAAGACTGGCATGTGCTTGGTATTGTTAAAATTTTCATCCTTTATTTGAAAAGAAAGGTGTGTGTATTGGTATCATGCTGTTTCCTAATCGTGTATAGTTTCAGCAAGTACGTGTGGAAGTGGAGCATCAAGAACCTTCTCTAATCAAGGAGAAGCCCCCCACCCCTGTTGTGGAAACTGTCAAAGAAGAACAGGAAGCAGGATGGCCATCATTTGGACAGCTAGTCTGGGATTTGTCCAAGCTTGCAATAGAGGGTCTGGGATCCCTTTTTGGCTACATCGTTCCATTGCGGTTTAGACACAAGAGCTTTGTTAGACCCGGACTAACTCCACTAAAAGATTCACTGATCATGCCTGTAGATGAAGTTGAGCCCCCGTTAGTCCAAAAGCAAAGGGCTCCAGCACCTGCTTCCGAGATCAGACAGGTCCCAGCTGTCGGTGATAAAGTTCCTGAAGGCAAGCCCACCAAGATTAGGTCCAGTAGTTTTAAAGACCCTAACTTGTCAACCAAGCACCGGTCTTCCAGACGACATGAGCATGCAGAATACTATGGAAACTCAGGTGAGGTTCCTCCATACGGGCACGTGAGGTCTAAAAGCCAGAAGGAAAGAACCAAGCATAGGCGACAAGATTCAAGTATTGGAGCAGCAGGAATAGAAGCAAAGCCTGATCAAACGAAAGAAGGAAACTATGAGGATCCAAAGTTTGCCCATTACAGCATGAGAAACAAGTATGGAGACCCTTTCCCCCGGTATGCATGAATATAAGCTCATAATGACTTAGTTTTGTAAGCAGAGGGACAGATTTTTTGTCATGTAAGTTGTAACTCTAATATTAATGGAAGCAAGTCATTTCATATCTACTGTGTTATGAATGCATAGCCATAGTCACAGATTTTGTTATACTCTTTCTGGAGAAAGAAAAGATTTGAGGAAAAATCTTGAAAGTAGTGGCGTACGTCTTGCCGGGGAGTGAAAGTAAATAGGAAAAGGATCAGACATTCATGTGATTTCTGTGGTTGAAAAGTGACAGCCGTGATATTCTTGATGATCAAATACTCAACTAGTAAATAACATTCACATTTTTGGTGCTAACTTGTGGAGAACCCTCATTCCCATCTCTTAATGAAGCCAGCAGGCGAAATGACGACTCACATGAAAGTGTGTTGGTATAATTATTAGAAGATGTTGTAACTTGTATGAACTCATTTTTCTTACGGTCCCTTGTTGTCCGGCCCTTCTCTGGGCTTCAGACCCTGTGCATAGCGGGGAAGCTTGAGCTTTAATGCACCGGTCTCGGTACTTGCAAAAAGTTGGAGCTTGTTTGAAAGTTGGAGTGAAATGAAAATTAAAACCAAGGACAACTTTAACGTGATAATCACTAGTACTAAATAGTAAAAAGTAAAAAGTTACTCTACCAGTCAACGTCCAGTATGATATTTTTATCAAATGATGGATGATAGGCCTATCTGTGAATCACTACAACTAAATTATAGTAGTATCATTTAGGAAATTAGCGAATGAGGGGAGGCTGTGTGTACATAATACTGGAGAAATATCTTTTTCTTTTTCGTTTTTTCTCATTCGATGCTCAATACTATCTTTAGAGCCTATTAATTCAGATTCATGCATGCTAGAAAGTCCTGTTATATGCGACAAATTGATACCTATGAAAAGGGACTTCATTCCTACAGCTCGACCCCAAAATTTCTAGTTAAGAGCAAAAAGTACTTAGTACACTACAACTATACAGATCTATAACTAATATTTAGATAACTTCGTAAAACTAAAAAGTTTAACATTAACTTTTAAAAATTAAAATGAAAAAACCCTATTAGATATAAAAGTGATAAGAAGCTCATCTTTTTTTTTTTTTTATGTTGATCACATTTTTAATTACCATCTTCTATGGTGAATATCTAGTATTAAAATGAAAAAACCCTATTAGATATAAAAGTGATAAGAAGCTCATCTTTTTTTTATTTTTTTTATGTTGATCACATTTTTAATTACCATCTTCTATGGTGAATATCTAGTCTAGTGGCATAAAACGGTGTACTCACGAGAAAGCAACTCAAAGCCAACTACCAACACAACTTTCCTCTTTAATATTATCCATAGTCCTAGTATATGGCATTTCAACCTCGTAACTTGCCTAAATTTCTCCTCCTACTTGTTTTCTTACATCTAATTTTTGCCACTTTTAGGAATATTTTAACTCGAACAATAAGTTTCAAGAATTTGTATGACACTATGGTTTATGTGTGCAACTATAGGGAATTTGCATGCTAAAAGAAACATTATGGGTTCTTGTGGATCGTCTCATGTCAAGCCCAACAGTAAGTATTTTAATTTCCTCTTTTAATTTCGAGAGGGAGCCTTAGACTAACCGATAAAGTTACTGCAATGTGATTCGGAAGTCACGAGGTTAAGCCGTGGAAGCAGCCTCTTGCAGAAGTGCAGGGTAAGGCTGCGTACAATAAATCGTTGTGGTTCGGTCCTTACTCGGACTCCCATGTATAGCAGGAGCTTTAGTGCATCAGACTGCCTTTTTACTTTTTGATTAAGTTTGATTAATTATGTGTGTTTGTGAAATTATGTTTTTTCTTTAAATGATTATGATTTAATTTGAATGATAGGAACGGGGAAAAAGATAATAAGAAAGCCAAAACCATGGAAGCATCCACAACCAATAACAAGAAGTCAATTGATGCAGCTCAGGGAAGAGTTTTGGGACACTGCTCCTCACTATGGTGGCAAGAAAGGTACAACCTAACTAAAAATTTAATTACGTTAGAGAAGGCACACTTTTATTTATTTAGTAAATTAATTATATCCTAAGTATATTACTCCTCGTGTGTAGATTTGATGAATTTTTCATACACCAACCAAACACATGAAAATTCTTTGTAACTAGTGATTGATAGAGAAAATTAAATTAAGATCTCTACCTACTTTCAAAAAATTAACTAAGTGGCGACAGAGATGGTACACTTTTATTTGACCTAATTAATAAATTTTATCCTCAATATACAACAATTAGCCCTTTATATGTAAGATTGATTTTTTTTTTTTCCCCTTTTTGATCTAGCACATGAAATTCTTTTTGATACTAGATGATAGTAAAAACTAAATTACAATCTCTGCTTGCTTTGGTACTTGACCATCTCATTTATTTTAAAAGCTTAAACTGCTAGAAAAAACACACTCTATTTGTTTAATTATATAGATAACGCTATAGACAAAACAAAAACTTTTTTTTTTTCAAAGCATTATCGTTATAAGCTTCATCACTCGTGAAATAAACGTCTGTGAGAGAGGCTAATTCTCAATTTTTGCTCTTTTGGATATCATATTCTTGCCTAGTATAATCATCAACATAATACTAAGAAGCATGATTAGTACAGTTGCACCTTCATATTCAGAATTTCTAGGTACCTTTGTAGATTTTGAATGTAGTTTTTACATGTTAGGTGAGTTTTTTTTAAACATAGATACAAAGTTTTGTTTAAAGTTATTGAGTTCCGCTGAACCTACTATATCTAAAACTCGTGACAGAAATATGGGACGCGCTTCGTGCTGCTGCTGAAGCAGATCTAGAGCTAGCTCAAGCAATTGTAGACAGTGCTGGAATCATTGCCCAAAATACTGACATGACCGTTTGTTACGATGAATCAGGTTAGTTACTTAATTACAATTTGTTGGCAAATGAAAAATCTATGTTTTATTAACACTAAAGGAAGAAAACCTTAATTGTCTTGGAATGCATCTTCTTTGCATACAAAAACTAGCACATAGAGTCCATAGATTTCGTATTGAAATTATAAGTAACTAAATGATAGAAATGAGAATGAGGATAGACACTTAATTAGACTCATAATGGAATTGAGATAAAACTCTTTACACAATAATATACGTAATCACCCCTTTTGATGGAAGTGTTTTCATGCCAACTACTCAATTAACTTAGCCAATTCTGTCAAAATCTAATTAGCTCCATGTGGTTTAAACATAGCCAGGGACGGAGCCACCTTTCATTCACGGGTCATCCGAAACTATTTTAACGAAAAATTATACATTATTTTTACATGGTTAAAAATATTTTTTTATGTATATATAGCAGATGTTGAATCCCCTTTGACTAGTTCGTATGTTTACCTCTGAACCAAAATCCTGGCTCCGTCACTGAACATAGCAGAGACCGAAGGTGCTCACTTTTGGTAAACATGAAGCATTACAATCGCCTTGGTGTACATTTTAGGAAATTCAACAATTTTAGACCAATTATCAAAAATAATAATACGATTTTTGTTATTTTTTTGTATTTATTTGATCACGCAAGGTGAGTTTCTTCAAAAGTTTTAGCTATTGATAATAAAAACATTTGTTGCAGGTACCAAATATGAACTACCAAAGTACGTTTTGAGTGAGCCAACAAACATGATAAGATTTGGTTGAAATT
This sequence comes from Capsicum pubescens, assembly GCA_030864215.1. Lineage (NCBI taxonomy): Eukaryota > Viridiplantae > Streptophyta > Magnoliopsida > Solanales > Solanaceae > Capsicum > Capsicum pubescens. Next base: position 348,134,502 of record CM061544.1, on the reverse strand, counting down.
TTATTACGTGAAGAAATACAAGTCAACTCCACAGTACAATTGAAGCTTTGGTGCATATGTAGCAAAATCTATAAGAACCAATTCCCTCTTCTTTTTTTTTCTTCCATTTATAGTCCAAAATTTTCTAGAAATATTAGGAGTTGGGACTCAACGTACTCATCGTTACGGTATTTGGTTTACAATTTATCAGAACATTGGAATAATTGTGAGAAATCAGATGACAATTCCAAACTTTTTGTTACGTACATTATATTACATTGCCTTTGTTAAATGCCATTCAAAAGAAGATACTAATTGAGGGATAAGATGTTACGATGCATAATCTTTTGGGTAGGTAAATATTGATACGTATCATAATTCATATCCGATATTTACATTGGATGTGGTAAATAGAATCGCAATCCAATATAATATTGCATGCGGTAAGTTATTATCCTCAGGATATGCTTATTGGAGATTTATATGAAGTACTTTGATCAGACTATTTTACTCATTCAAATATTTATTTTAACTTGTCTTTTGCTTAAAACTATGCATTGTTAAATGTTTTATGATAACAAGCGGTATGACTGCGGGACAAACTCGTAAAAATATTTGACTCAACCCAGCATTCGTATCGCCCCATTGCCATCCTTATTTACACGACAATTTTGCTTTTATTTTCTAATATGAAATTTACAGGATGATAAAGTAATTATACAAGATAGGTAGGTAGCATCGTACCATCATTAATAGTTTCACCTTTTAGTAGCATTTCTCTAAGAAATTCAATTCATATACTCCCTCTGTATAAGAAAAAAAAATGACGTTCTTTGTTTTTTTAGTCCGTTTAAAAAAAAATAACCTCTTTTTTTTTGGCAATTTTTTAATTTTAACTTTCTACATTAGCATTTTGGTACGCTTAACATATCATTAATTTAAGACCATAAGATTCAAAAATCTTTATTTTTTTTAAACTTTATGTCAAGTCAAATTAGGTTATTCTTTTTTAAATGGAGGAAGAGTACTATAATTTAACATTTACTAGGCGTTTGGCCATAGGAATTTGTGCTCAAATTTGATGTTTTGAGTTGAAATCAACGTTTGTTTATAAAACGTGAGCAAAATTTTAACATCAATATCATGAATGAAATCTCAATTTTTTCGAAAAGTAGGATTTCAATTCCTAGTTGTAATTTCAATTTTTTAAAATATAAATTTGACTCATAAGTCAATATTTTACAAAAAAAGAAAAAAGAATAATTACTATTGTTAATTTTCTGGACCAATGTGTATTTGTAAAATTATGTATATTTAAAAGTTTGTAATAACGTCTGATCACAAATATATATTTATAAAAGGATCATATAGATATTTAATTTATGAGAAAGTTTATCAACTATGACTTCCGAATTATATAAAGGTTAGAGAAGTTTTAATACTTTTTTCAAGTTATACGATTTTCATATTTATGACAATTTTTTTTTTTTTAAAAAATGAAATGTACACGTCAAAAATAAATTTTCAATTTCAACTCAACCTTGACTTCAAAAATCATGAAGTAAAATCGCGTCTAAATAGACTACAATAGCTTTTGCCAATTTCATTTCTTTTAAAAACTAACACACACCTATTTCGGGAGGTCACGGGTTCAAGCCTTGGAAACAGCCTCTGACAGAAATGCAAGGTAAAACTGCGTACAACACACCCTTGTGGTGGGGTCCTTCCCCGAACACCACGCATAGCAGTAGCTAAGTACACCGAATTGCCCTTTTTTTTTTTTTTTAATTACATTACTAGCCGTTTGAGCAGGATCGTGGAAAATAAAACCTCATTGTAACCCTTCTAGTAGGACAAGAAACATAAATACCTTACGTTTCATTTGCATAAAGATTTCCTCCATATAAGAAATGATTTTTTTTTCATGCGGTGTTCGGTATCGGTAGTGGAGTCCGACTAATTCAAATTTGCGTCTCGTAGGGCTCCATTCGGGGGGAAGCGCTCCTTACTAAGAATTTGAATTTTTTCATACCCAGAACTTGAATCCGAAACCTCTGATTAATGGAGGAGCAGCCCCATTCGCTGCACTGCATCCTTTGATGGCCATATAAGAATGATACATAGACAAGAAATAATACTATTATTACACAATCAATCAAAAATATTCCTATAAGTTCATGTTGACTCTCTAAGTTATGGTTCAAATTGTACAAAAGCCAATAAAAAGAAAACGATATTTAACTGTCTAGGGTATGAGCGGTAAAGAATGACATTTTTACATGAATCTCCAACATTATAAAGTTGTGTTTCTATTAAGGTCGTTTCAATAAAATTAGTGACTTAGGTGTATTTGGTATGAAGAAAAATGTTTTCCATGAAAAATATTTTTCTAGAAAATATTTTCATGGAAAAGAAGTTGATTTCTTACTTATTTTCTTATGTTTGGTTGGTGAGTGAAAAATATTTTGTGTTTGATTAGTGAATGAAAAAATATTTTCAAAAGGTTCATTTTAGTGTTTAACTAAAAAGTACAAAATACTATAAAAATATTTTTTGACCTCGAAAAATGCTTCTTTTTTTTTCTAGTAAAATAAGTTGTTTCTTACTTATATTTTTGTATTCGTTGTGCAAGTAGGAAATTATTTTCTAGAAGTATTTGTATATATATTTAATAAACAATGAGAATGAATAGGGTAAAAAGGGTCAGATAAGAAAAAAGTATTGAAACTTTTTTCAAAAATAAATTAAAAAAAAATATTTTTTTTTGGGGAGGGGGGAGGGGGTGAGAATACGTGGTACGGGGGGTGGGGGTAAGATAAGGTTTTGATTTTTTTTTTTAAATTAAATTAATAACTTTTTGGCAGTGGGGGTGGAGATGGGGGCAACGACTACTAGGGTGTGGGGTAGGGGTAGGGGTAGGGTGTGAGGGGGTAAGAAAAAAAATTAAAATTTTTTAAAAAGTAAAATTTAAAATTTTTATTTTATTTTGAGGGGGTGGGTGGGCGGGTAAGGGTGGGGTAAGAAAAAAGTTTGAATTTTTTTTGTAAAAAATTAAATATTTTTTTGGAGGAGGTGATAGAGGGTGGGAATTGAGGAAGGGGATGGGGCAAGAAAAGATTTAAAATATTTTTTGAAAAATTAAATATGCTTTTGAATGAGGATGGGGTGGTAGGGGATTGGATGTCGGGGTGGGCATGGGAGAGTTTTGAGAGTTGCATGAACATTTCAACTTGAGAGTGATGTTGAAAGAAAATTTTGGAAAATGTTTTTCTTACTTTTTGAAGGACAATCATTTTCCTTAATATTTGAGAAAAAATTATTTTGAAAATTATTTTTCAAAACATTTAATCCAATCAAACATGAAAAATTAAAAAATATTTTTCAAAAAATATTTAATTTCCTTCGTACCAAACACATTCTTAAAGTCAAATTTTAATAAAAACCTTAAGTATATACATATTCATATCTTTTTATTCTTACATACTTTTTGTTTTTAGTACTCCCTCCGTTTAAAAAAGAATGACCTACTTTCCCTTTTTAGTCCGTTTAAAAAAGAATGATCCCTTTTTTTTTGGCAATACTTTAATTTCAACTTTCCACATGACATGTTTAAGATCACAAGATTAAAGGACATTTTGGTACATTCGACACAACTTTAATTTAAGGCCACAAGATTCAAAAGTCTTCTTTATTTTCTTAAACTTTGTGTCAAGTCAAAGTAAAGTCAAAGTAAATCATTCTTTTTTAAACGGAGGGAGTATAATTTTCTCAAGAAACACTAGCCTTTAATGAGCTTCATATAATAATATTATTTATCAAAGGATTAATTCTAGTAGTTAGATGTTAGTGTTATGAAATAATAAAAAATAAAGAACAAGAGGAGTAGAGAGAGAATAAAAAGTAATTGTTATTTCTCTTGAGAGATGAGAGATCATAAGATTGAGGATACAATGAATAAAACTTCCTCTAATTATAGGGGAAAATATTCCTAGTTTCTCTCTAAATAATAGATACTTCATATCCTAATAGATATTAAATAGATCTAGATCTTATCTATATTCTTGATAGACATTCACTATAATATAAATAAATTTATAATACTTTCTCTTGAATGTCTAATTGATAGATAAATCCAGTGAAAAAAAATTCTAGCTAAGGAAAAATAGTATATATCTCTAACAATACGCATATAGACTGCCTCATTAAAAACCTTACAAGAAGAACCCAGTAGGATAAAACCTTGAAAGGAAAAAAGAGTACAACGCGTATTTGCTCTCCCCTGATGAGAACATCAATGGACCTTTGCATCCCGATCTTGTGCACCATCTTCTTGAAAGTTGCAATTGGAAGAGACTTGGTGAATAAATCAACCACATTGTCACTTAAACGAATTTATTGCATGTTAATATCATCATTCTTTTTGTAGCTCATGTGAATAGAAAAGCTTTGGCGAAATGTGCTTTGTTCTATCTCCTTTAATGGATCCTCCATTAAGTTGTGTTATGCATGTTGCATTATCTTCATATAAGATTGTGGGTATTTTGTCACATTTCAAACAATATTTTTCTCGAATGAGATGTATCATGGACCTCAACCACACACATTCTCGGCTTGCTTCATGACTAGCTATTATCTCAACATGGTTCGATAAAGTGGTTACGATAGATTGCTTTGTATATCTCCAAGCTATGACAGTACCACCACATATGAATACACGACCTATTTGAGACCAAGCTTTACGCGGATTAGATAAGTACCCAATATCAGCATGACCAATAAGATCGGGACTGCAATCTTTAAAATAAAATAAGCCCATATCGATAGTCTCTTTAGGTATCGTATATGTGTTTGATCTCATTTCGTTGTCTCCTAGTAGGAGCAGAACTATACCTTGCTAACAAATTAATCGAAAAGGCTATATCAGGCCTTGTAGTATTTGCAAGATACATGAGTGCACCAATTGCACTAAGATATGGTACTTTATAACCAATCCAAGTTGGTATATTTCTCATTTTAGCAAATAATCTATTGCTTTTGAAAACTCTCCAAGAGTTCCAATAATTTTCAAGCTATAAACTTATACAATATAAGGATTATAAATAAGTTTCCCAGAAACTTTTATATGCTTCAAACATTTTGAATCCTTAAAAAGTTTTCATACAAGTTTTGTCAAGTGACAATATTCAACATTTCACGTGTGACATCTTCAAGTGTTTGGAATGCAAATCAAATAAGTTTTACGCTTACCAAGATGCATTCTTTCATGTCACTTGATAAATGTTTCTTCGTCAGCATGCTTAAATAAACGTAGACTTCAGATCCTCACAATCTTTCACAATATTGCGCCAATATTGTATCAAAGATATCATCGATGATATATCATTTTCTTATCGGTTCACAATGTAACATAACATTTTGAGATCTCATCACTTTATTATTTTCACGTACCTGAACCTCTCATAAGGTTTTATGAAGTGTTATGTTGTTGGTTCTTCAAGAGCACATTTCTTTTTTACTATGATTATTTGCTCCTTATTCTTTTCAATAATTATTTCATTTGAAACCTATTGGTCTACCACGCTTCACGCATGCATAGACTTTGTCCTTCAGGAACACAAAATAGGAGTACTTGCAGCTTAAATATGAGATGCTTTCGACATTTGTCTTGAATTATCTTTTGAATGAGGATCAATTGATAATTCCTAACATATTTCATAGCTTCTTATAATCTCCCCCTTATGTTAGGAAAAAATAACACACATCCTCCATCTTTCTTGAGGAATCCCTCTTTATGCATCATGGTATATTCATTAATCGTATACCGCACATCAACCATTAGGTGGAATAGTTAATTCCTGATCTTGAACCAATTGAGAGGGAAAAAATAATCATAATTTATTGATCTAATGCATACAAGTGCTATTGTATGCAACATATCGTATTTCAGACCAACACATGAAGTTTTGTTCTCATTAGCAATGGTTTAGCTATTTATCAAATGCATTCAATGCCAAACCATCATCATCAAGATAAATTGTCTTGATTACACAATCTGAAAGTTATGCTCTTAACTCAATTTTATTGAGCAAGCAACTTTAAGAATGTCAAACTGCAGGTTGACAATAAACGTACAAGTGATCATCTTATATCGATGCATCTTAACAGATCACATGAAAGGTGAACGGGCCCATATTCACCTTTTATACTTTTCAGATTTTAAGGGATCCAATCCCAAAATTAGTTGGTCCAAACAATTTTTCATGAGAACAAACAACATTAAAAGTAATGAAGAATTTTCTAATTCTTCAATATATGTTTAATACTTAATATGCACATCTTTAAGATGTCGCAATCGTTCATGTCAACTTATGAACTTTTATGCTAGTAAATTCCAAGTTTACCATGACATGTACTTTTTGCTTTAGTAAATTTCAGGTTTACTATGACATGAATAAATTTCAGATTTACTACTTCAGAAGTAGATTTCAAAATAATTTCTCTCGGTTATTCTGCCTCTTTCGGAGGTGAGTTGTGATACCATCATAATCTAGTGCACGTTTGCATTAATAAGCTTCTCATTCCCCAGAAATGGAATATAATCGTGCCTTAAGCCTATCAAATTCTGATAGCTTATAATCTTTTTGATGATATTGCTACTTTAGGAGCACATCGAGGCATACATATGTTTCAAAGTATATCATATATTGCTATCACATTCACTTCAAGAATGGATTAAATTGTCATCTTTCAGACCTATCATATATTGCTACCACATTCACTTCATGAAATGGAGCATATTCAATGGACAAGTTCCATGACTTTTCATTAAAAACACACAGATTTTAATACTATTTTGTTATATTTATTTTTGTCTATTTATAAATTGTTATTATGTTTTGATTAATATAAAATTAATTAATTATTATATTTATTGTTATTATTATTTTATTATTTTATTGTCTTCAATTAAAGAAAAAAAAAAAATATATTTTTTCAAAATTCAAAAAATCCTATCCTAATATTGTTGATACACATTCACTATAATGTAAATACATTTATAACAGTTCGTCATTTATTTGCAATAGATTTGTAGATACGTGATTTTTGATCCTCCTCGAATTTTAATTTGTTTTGATATTAAATATTTATATTTGATATAATATTATTTAATTTCTTATTTTATTTTAATTTTAATAAAGTTTTAGTTAAAAAAATCAATAATTAAATAAATTTAATTTTGAGATTTTTTTATTTTTATTTTTTATCCTAATTTTAAAAATAATACAAAAATTCAAAATATATATATATATACTATTTATTCTAAATTTTAATAAATAAATTAGTAATTTTAATACTATTTTGTTATATTTATTTTTGTCTATTTATAAATTTTTATTATGTTTTGATTAATATAAAATTAATTAATTATTATATTTATTGTTATTATTATTTTATTATTTTATTGTCTTCAATTAAAGAAAAAGGAAAAAAATATATTTTTTCAAAATTCAAAAAATCCTATCCTAATAGATAACTACTCCCCCCATTCCACCCCTTAAAATCCCTCTACTTAAAGGACTTCCACCCCAAAAAGAAAAACTATGTATTTTTACACTGTATTACACACTGCATCAGACAACACAGAAACTGAGAGAAATCAGTAGAAAAAAAAGGGAGAAAAACAAGTGAGTAGAAAAGATCAGGAAAAGAGAGAAAAAATAAAGAAAGAAAAGATTTGAAGTTCGGAGTTTTTGCTTGTGTTTTTCGGTGATAACATTCTTGCACAGATACTTAGTTCAATTTATAATACAGGTTTTTATCTCATCTTATACCATATTTCATAAGTTTTATCGTGAATCAAAGTAAGAAGGAAGTTTGTTTAGATAATTTTCATGTATTATTCAGTATGTGTATATGATCTGTTACATAAATTTATTCGTTATTATGTGTTGTAGTTTACATGATTGAATGTTATATGTTTAAACCCAGAAAATAACATATTCATGTATTACACTGTTTCATACAATACACAGATTCTAACATACAGACAGACAACAACATAAATAAAATTCATATACGAATTCCTTAGCAGCAATAAAAATATTTCCTATCATTTTCTACACATCACACACTAACATACACTGTATGTACGCATATCCTTGTGATTGAAAAAGAAGAAGAAATAAAAATCAGTGGAATTATGGGAAGAGAGAAGACAGATTAAGAGAGAAATGATGAGAGAACAGTGTCCGACGAAATCTCATCGAAAATACTGTTTTCCCCAGGCGACTCAAAAACCAGCGAAACCGCTGGTATATCTGTTGCCGGAATCCAGTCAGGTCCGACGAAAACCCAACCAAAATCGATCGATTCTCTCCATCAGCGAACCAAATCGCTGGAAATCGCCAAGACCACCCAAAACCAGTCCGTCCCGTCGCCATTCAGGCGACCCTCTTCGCCAGAAAATGGCAAAAACCCGCCGACACTAACCTCCTTTTCCTTTTTCCCTCGCCGTCAGCCGCTGCGAACTATTACTGACCGGCAAAATATACCCACCAGCCGTGTAAATTCGGCTCAAGTCCTATCGGATCTGGCCATCACCGGTGGACGGACATTGCCATTAGAAAAGACGCTACTTGTTTCTTTTGTTCTTAAAAAATATTGAAGAGATTTAAATATATACATATATTTTTCCTTTACAGTGGCCTTAATAATATTAATTTCATATGATGTTATACGACTTGACAATTTAAATATTACTTTTAGATAGCTTTAAGGAATTTGTTTTTGTTTTGCTTTCATTAAAAAATTATTTTAATCCCTTTATCTGACAATGTTTCTGCCACTTACCAACTTTTAATTAAATATAACATTAGCTTGAATACTTATTAATTTAAATTTAAATAATTGTATTTCCCTCAGATTTGTGCATCTTTTATTTCGGATTGTTTATTTTCTTCGTTAATTTGTATTCAAAATTAGATTACTTGGATTTTTGTGTTTAATTTGTTAGATAAAAATATGATTTGAGTTAGTATAAATTTAAAAGATTAAACTTTGGAGATAATATTTAATACAATATGAATAGATTTGTGTATTTTTTTTTTTATTATTTTTTATTATCATTTATTGTCATTAATAAAATTTATTAATTATTTATTAAATTGTTTATTCTTTTAAATGAATTTTTCTCAATTTTATTGTTTAAGTTAAATAATGTTGGGCTCAAACAGATAAATTGTTATGAGTTTATAAAAGATAAATTAGTGTTTTAACATTAAACAATTTTTGGCATGTTTAAAATGTTCGTCTCAATTAAGAATGCGGCATACATATCTTTCTGAGACATTTAAAAATTCAAGGATGCAATAATACACCTTAACAAATATTTTTCTAAAATTATTTTTTACCGATTTATTTAAATATAAGATAATAGACAAGTTTTCGATATAACAAAAATGAGCGATATTAGGCCTTAACATAATTTATCAAAATAGTTTAAGTCGAGATAAGTTAATAAAAACGACTGTGCTAGAACCACGGGACTCGAAGGGTGCCTAACACCTTCCCTTTGGTCAATAAAATTCCTTACCTGGTCTTCTGTTTTCGCAGACCAAATAAAAGAGTCATTTCCTTTTGACTAGGGATTCAAAAAGGTGACTTGGAACACCATAACTCAAATCCAAGTGACATCTCAGTAAATAAAATAATCCCTATTCAAAACCGTCACTTTATTTGGAAAAACCCTTCAACTCGACCTTCGAGCGGAAAAAGGGGTGTGACAAGATTTACCTTGGATATTGCTGTAAATAATTTATTTTATTAATATTAAGATTTGACTATTTAATTAAATTCAAACTTCTAAATATTTTTGCTAAAAGTTTAATAGATCCTCCTTTTTCTTTCTTCCTTTTTTCTTTTAATTTAAATTTTGTATCTTTTCTGGTTTTATAATCTTCAAACATGAAACTAAAATTATAAAATTGACTGTTAAAATATTTTGGGCATAAAATTTTTGACTCTAAAGCAAAAATAAAAAACTACTAGCCTCACACTTGTGAGGCACATGATATGTGCGACTATAAAATTTCATTGGAAGTTTTGGACTAGTTGAACCTATGCACTATTGCAATGGTTTGTTGTGCCTTGACGTAACCTTCTTGACCTTGATAATGATGAGGTGTTTTATTGTGTTTATAATCATTGTACAAATCGATATACCAACATTCCATAGCCTAATATTGATGATGATGAAATTGTTGCATTGAGTTTGGCTTGAGATCCTTTATAATCAAACAATTACAAAATTTTCATCAACATGTGTTTTAGACATAACAAAGATTTATAAGTGTTTGATTGTGGTAAACACATATATAAAGCACTAAAATTTCCCAAATGTATATTTTGGAGACTATTGTAGACCAATCCTCAAACATAAAAGACTATTTGTTATTTATTTGGGGAAAAAAGAGATTACTTGCGTCTTACAATTTGAATAAAAGAAAATAAGTTTTTCCAAATCCCTTATTTGTAAAGATGAAAAGCTTCGATAAAAAAGACATAAAACAAAAGAAATTATAAAATGCTAGAAAATCATTTCTCCTTATTTTTTCACATTTATTTGATCAAGTAAAAACAAAGAAAAAATTATAAAAGTCTAGAAAATCATTTCTCCCTATTTTTTCGTATTTATTTGATAAGTACATGAGTTTCATCAAAATGGCTAGCTTATAATACGAAACATTTTTGTTGCAGGTACCAATTCCTAGGAATATCAGGAGTTGGGACTCACCTACTCGTCATAGTATTTGGTTTACAATTTACCGTGACAGTGGAATAATTGTGAGAAATTGGACACCAATTATATTCCAAACTTTTGTTAAGTACGTTTCATTATATTGCCCTTTGCTAAATGTCATTCAAAGAAATATATTATTATTCGAGGGCTCAGATGTTATGAGATATATATATATATATATATATATATATATATATATATATATATATATATATATATATATATGTTGTTTTTGGGTACACAAAAAATCTATATTTTGGCAAAACAATTTAAACACAAGTTCAAGAATAAATCAAGAACACTTGTGAAGTTTCCAACACCTTCAACACAAGATCTAAAACGACCTTTCAAAGAAGTGTGTTTTCAGTATTTTAAAGAAAGTTAGATAAAGCAGAAAAAACCAAGTCCTCCGAATTCACGAAGTGTTCTTAAGGAAATAATTCCCCTTAAGTACCCGAAGTTGTGGAATTTTCCTCCCAGGATAAAATGGCTTAACAATCCGACTGTAGTGGTACCTCAAACGATCGGATTCTCTTCGAACTCACTTAACAGTTAGATGATCACACGGAGTATTTTAGAATACAAGAAATGTTTTCAAGTGCAGAAAATTCATAGTAAACCTGTGGAAAAATGCAGGTTTATATAGCCATTAAGTGCCCCTTCCGAAAGGTGGCAGTGGTTCACCGGAAAGGTGTATCCTTTCTGAACAGTCATGTCTGTCCATTCGAAAGAGTGTGTCTTCTCTGAACAACCACAACCATCCAAACAATCATACATTTTTTCGAAATAGTGTGTCTTTTATTCGAAGAGTTGTGTCCCTTCTAAGCAACTTTTTATTTTCCATTCACACCTATTGAACCCAACAATCCCCCACATGAATGGGGAATGGATACTCTTTGTAAAACCTTACGGACAAGTATGTGATCATCAAGCAAAGACTGATTGCATCTGGATAAGTGGGTTTCCCTTTAAACTTTCCGTAGTGAACTGTCACGCCTCAAATCCTATTGGGGCGGACTGGCACCCGTAACCGAGGAGGCCCGAGAGAACCAGCTCATAACCTTATACTTCCCATGCATACCTCTATGAAAACCCGAAATTCGGACAACATCATGTCGCATATAAAAGGAAATAATCACCTGTGTAAGCTCGAGCACACATATATATTTATATACAATACTTGGCCGTTGGAGCCATCACGTGTATTAACAAAACACCACTTTGACTGTACATTAGGTCTACAAAGCCTCTAGACAATACACAGAGTTTAACTAAGGTCGGGACACACCCCGCCATATAACTAACTTCTATACAATACCAAAAGTGACTGGATATGACACGGAAAGCCTCGAAGCAAACTGGAGCTCACCAAAAGTAGCTGGATATCCTGGCTCCTACTTGTGCGGTGTATGAGCTGAGGTACCTTTGCCTGCAGCATGAAATGCAGGTCCCCCGTGGGGGACATCAGTACGAAATATGTACTGAGTATGTAAAGCTGTAGATAATCACATATGATATAAGAGCTCAATAGAAATCAGAAACAAGTGAATAAATCGTAATAGGAGTGGACCACACTTACTAGAACTTGTGACAACCTGTACATTGTATTTATTCAATCACTTTACCTTCGTTCTTATCATCTTTGTAATCATTACTGTACTGTACTATGACCATTAGGCTGCCTCCAGTACATATCAACTGGGATCGACCCATGATAGGCTTATGCCCCTGGGATACAACCCATAAACACATAAATAGAGATCGACCTATGATAGGCTTATGCCCCTGGGATACCACTCGATAAGAAAGAACTTCCATCACTTAGTTCAATTAATCTTTGAGATTGTTATTTCGGTCGCCACCACATTTTTTATACTTTGAAACAATGATACATCAATAAGAGACAAATAAATAGACCATCAATGCAATAACAATGAAGTAAGAACTCATTGGCACTTCAATGAAGAGTTTTGGAGTCATCAATGCCATAACAATGAAGTAGGAACTTATTGGTATATCAATGAAACGTTTTGGAGTCATTAATAGCACATAGATCTTGTTTGAGTAACCGGATACCTTCTGACATTCATTAGTGCAATAAACATGTAAGGTTTGGAAAACAAGTAAGTATTGGAATGTCTTGACATCTTGTAGGGTGGAAACAAGTTCATTGGTAACGTAGGACATCATACAAAATCATTATGGATCACATGTTATTGAATAACTTTGGAAACTTTCTTAATAGAACAATTGTTCACTTTCATGCCAAAGATATGGTATAGAGTATGCTTTACATACCTGACTGTCAACCTTCAATACTAGTCCCAAATGGACTTCCCGTCTTTTCGGATTACTTATCTACAATGAACATATATAGCAATCTAGTATTAGCAACCAAACGTCACAATTCAATTATTTGAATTCACCAAACTAGTGGTTAAGTAGTAAATCTTAATTACACAATAAAGGGTGTCACTTTAACCCTCTTATACTCCAATTACATTCACATGCCATGCATATTCAGACAACATCCTCCAATATCAAGTTTGGATTCATTTATCCTTCTAACCAATCCATTAAACCAAATTGAGTCATAGACATAAATAATCATCAATTCAATAGTATATCACCATATCCACCTTCCATAACTCAATTACCATATCCACCTTACACAATTCAATACAACCAAACCATGCAAAATAGTCCATAACCCTATTTCCATCACCTTTCAATAACAACCAATACATATAATCATTTATCACACATATACATATGGAAAAGAACAAAGGCAAACAATATTCATACCTTAGAATTCATCTCTTGATTATGCAATCTTGTTTTCACAAATAATGGGTGTCGTTCGAAGCTCTCGAGATGACAAACGTAGTTATTGGATTACTTTAGAATTTCTACGGTAGAATCAAAAGTAATTTAAAGGTCAAATTTGGCTAGGGTTTGTTCTTTCTCAATGATTGATGATGAAAATGAGTTTTTGAACTCATATACATGTATATATACACATATTCCCGTCCATAATATAATAGGAAATGACCAAAATGCCTTTAAAATTTAAATAATGTCAAATCTGTCCTTTGGTGGACTATTTTGTTAAGTTAAAGTAGATCGACCATAACTCTTTGCTACGATATCAGATTTGGGTAAAATTAGTATCGTTGGAAAGATAATTCAAAGGGCTTTCATTTCATATAAAGTAGGCCACCCAGTTCGTCCTGTACAAGTAGTTATAGTCATTTGAAGTTGATCCTAAAAATTTGCTTTGATAGGCTGAAGTAAAACGGGTATAACTCCTTACTCAGACGTTGGATTTGGATGAAACCAATTGAATTGGAAATAAGACTCAAAGATATTTCTTTTCATAGGTTTAAGATCTCCCAGTTCATTATATTAATGGAGTTATGATCATTCGAAGTTGACCCAAAAATTCGGCTGGCCTCAGTAGTTTGTGTGCAGGAAATTTTCCTGCACATTTACTATTCCCAAATATTCCGGCCACCATTTTATAGTTTGGAACGTGCTCGATTATATCCAAAACCTATCCATTTTTAGAAATCTTTATATCTTTGAAAAGATTATTCAATAACCTTCGCATGGAACCATCGATGGGCAAATTCCGGTTTAAATAAAATAAAAAAATTAATTCCATATAAATAAGGCCAATACACGTACTTGAATAAGCCAATACACGTACTTGAATACGGGGTGTTACATGAACATGCATTGGATGCACTTGGTCAATTGGTAGATTTGATATCTTTGAACCGTTGAGATTTAATATACATCTAGACAACACATGTCACACAACCAACCTTTTACCATTTATGGATCTCATTGTTTTGTTTGTTTCAACCATGAACATGCCCCGGTCTCATGAGAGCTTAGAGAATAGGCCTTTACTAATATTCTCCTTGAAGCGGTTTCCACTTCGCCCTCACATAGGTGATTTTTAAACGTTCAATCCTATAGATTAAACTATTTGGTTAAATCTGCCAAATTTAGATAATCATTAAAAGACTTTACTCCATAAGTCTTATCAATGTTTACTAAAAATTGTCTACATCATGAGAATGAGTTGAGTATATTGACAATGTTGAACCTGTCAAACACAACTTTGTTTGATCTCCTTGAACCTAGCTCTTGGGATCTCTAGTCTGTTAGGTAGAGTTACCGTCATGCTAACTTGTCCTAGGCCTTAAACCCATTTCCTTGGATGTCCTCTCAACTCCTTCTCTAGACAGGCCTTTTGTAAGTGGATCCGACACATTATCCTTTGACTTCACATAGTCAACAGTGATAATTCCATTAGAGAGAAGTTTTCTAACGATATTATCTTTTCGTCTTATATGACGAGATTTATCGTTGTACATCATACTCCCTGCCCTACCTATTTCCGCTAGGCTATTGCAGTGTATACATACTGGAGCCACTGGTTTGGCTCAATAAGAAATATCTTCCAAGAAATTTTGGAGTCATTCTGCTTATTCACCGACTTTATCTAATGCGATAAATTTCGATTCCATTGTAAAACGAGTAATATATGTCTATTTGGACGATTTACAAGAGAATGCTCCTCCACCGATAGTAAATACGTATCCACTCGTGGATTTTACTTCATTCGATCCGGTGATTCAATTTGCATCACTATATCCTTCAAGTACCATGGACTATTTATTATAATGTAGAGCATAGTATTGAGTGTATTTAAGATACCCCAAAACTCTTTTCATTGCCATCCAATGTGTTTTATGGGGATTACTCGTGTACCTACTCAACTTACTAATAACACATAGTATGTCTGGTCGTGTACAATTCATTATATACATTAAACATTCTAGCACTCTTGCGTAATCCAACTGTGAGTCACTTTCACCTTCATTCTTTTGAAGTGCAAAACTCACGTCCAATGGAGTCTTGGCAATACAAAATTCCAAATACTTGAATTTGTCAAGTATCTTTTCGATATAATGAGACTGTGACAATGCCAACCCTTGTGGAGTTGTATGAATTCTTATTTCTAAAATCACATCCGCAACTCCAAGGTCTTTCATATCAAACTTGCTCTCAAGCATTCATTTCGTAGAATTTATATCAGAAATGTCTCTACTGATGATCAACATGTCATCCACATACAAACAAACAATGACTTAGTGATTTGGAGAGACTTTAATGTAAGAACATTTATCACATTCATTTATCTTGAACCCGTGCGCCAACATGATTTGGTCAAACTTCGCATGCCACTGTTTAGGTGCTTATTTTAGTCTATAAAGTGACTTAACAAGTTTGCACGCCTTATTTTTTTTTTCTGGAACCACAAGACCCTCAGGCTATTCCATGTAAATTTCTTCCTCCAATTCTCCATCCAGGAATGTTGTTTCGCATCCATTTAATGGATTTCAAGATCATATACCGCCGCCAAGGCAATTAACATTCGAATTAACGTTATCCTCGTTACAGGAGAGTATGTATCAAAGTAATCAAGGTCTTTCTTTTGTTTAAAGCCTTTTACAACAAATTTTGCCTTATATTTATCAATAGTACCATCCACTTTTATTTTTCTTTTGAAGACCATTTGGAACCTAAAAGTTTATTTCCTGGAGGAAGATCAACCAATTCCCACGTATGGTTGCTTAAGATTGAATCAATCTTACTATTAACTGCCTCTTTTCAAAAGGATGATGATGACGACGACATCACTTTTTTAAATGTTTGAGGCTCACTCTCTAAGAGAAATGTTTCAAAATCCGATCCACACGAAGTTGACGTTCTTTGAAGTGTACTACATCTTTGATTCTCATTATTATGTACATCCTCACTTGGTTTATCTCGAGGTCGTTTAGACCTCCCCACTAGACTGTTTATGTCTATTTCTATACGGATAAATGTGTTCAAAGAATTCAGCATTATTTGATTCAATTATCGTATTTTCATTAATATCCTAATGTTCGGATTTATGAATCAAAAATTGACATGCTTTACTACTTTTAGAATGTTCTATGAACACGCAGTCCACCATCTTAGATCCTATCCTTACTCTTTTAGGTAAAGGAACTTGGATCTTCGCTAGATACCCCCACACTTTGAAATATTTCAAGTTGAGTTTCCTTCCTTTTCATTTTTCATATGGAATTGATTGTGTCTTAATATGGGACACTTTATTGAGTATTCGGTTAGCCATAAGGATAGCTTTCCCCCATAAGTTTTGCGGCAAACCTGAACTTATTAGTAAGGCATTCATCATTTCTTTCAAGGTTCGATTTTTTCTTTCCGCAATTTCATTGGATTGAGGTGAATACGTGACCGTAGTTTGATGGGAAATTCCATTCTCTATATATATTTTTGCAAAGGGAGATTCATATTCTCCGCCCCTATCTGTTCTTATCATTTTGATCTTTTTATCTAACTGGTTTTCAACTTCTGTTTTATACTGCCTAAGCGCATCTATTGCTTCATCCTTACTATTTAGCAAATATACATAACAGTATCTAGTGCAATCGTCAATAAAAGTTATGAAATACTTTTTTCCACCATGAGATGGTGTTGACTTCATATCACAAATATCAGTGTGGATTAAGTCCAAAGGATTGAAATTCCTTTCAACGGACTTATATGAATGCTTAGCATACTTTGATTCCACACACGTTTGACATTTTGATTTATTGCACTCAAAGTTTGGCAAAACTTCTAAGTTAATCAGTTTTCGCAATATTTTATAATTGACATGACCTAATCGTTCATTCCACAAATCATAAGACTCAAGCAAGTAAGAAAAATTAAACTTTTATTGATTTCAACATTCATTACATTCATTTTGAATAGACTCTCAATGAGGTATCCTTTTCCTACATACACTTCTCCTTTAGTAAGTGTAATTTTTTCAAAAATAAAAATACATTTGAATCCGTTATTGTCAATAAGTGACACAGAAATCAAGTTCTTCCGTAACTCCGGTACATACATGACATTGTTCAAAGTCAGCACTTTGCCTGATGTCATTTTCAGGCAGACCTTTCCTGTTCCTTCAACTTTTGCAGTTATGGATTTGACCATATATATATCTTCTCCTCGCCTTGAGCTGGAGAAAAAGCAGCAAATAACTCCTTATTAGCACAAACGTGGCGGGTGGCATCAGAATTCATCCACCATTCTTGAGGATTTTTCACCAAGTTGCATTCGGACAACATGGCACACAAATCTTCCATTTCTTTCTTGGACTAAGCCATATTTGCTTGGTCCTTATTTTTTTCTTTCTTTGGGACACGACAATCTGATGACTTATGGCCAATCTTGCCACAGTTAAAACATTTTTTCTTGAATTTCTTCTTGGGTTGATTGCTTTCCTGTCCAGCTTTCTTCCGCTTTTTGGAGTTATTGTGGTCGTCTTCTACAATATTTGCTCCACTTATTGCAGAATTTTCTTTCGACCTTCTTTTCGTGGATTTATTATCTTCTACAATGCACAATTTTACTATAAGATCTTCGACTGACATCTCCTTTCGCTTATGTTTTAAGTAGTTCTTGAAGTCCTTCCACATAGGTGGTAACTTCTCTATTATTGCCGCGACTTGAAACGCCTCGTTCATGACCAAACCTACAATTAAGTTCATGTGAATATTAAAAATATTTTTAATATATTCAACTAAGGTATTCATCAAAATCATACCTTCCGCGAGGAGATCGTGGATGATAACTTGCAATTCCTGGACTTGAGATACAACAGACTCTCTGTCAATCATTTTAAACTCTAGGAATCTTGCAACGAAGAACTTTTTGGTTCCTGCATCCTCAGTCTTGTACTTTCTTTCCAGCGCCCCCACAACTCATTTGTCGTCTTCATTCCACTATACACATTGTACAGTTCATCTTGGAGGCCATTTAGAATGTAATTCCTGTATAAAAAATCTGAGTGTTTCCACGCCTCCATAACGACAAATTTCTCCTGGTACAAAGTTCCTTCGGGCACCTCAGGAGCTTCTTCACATGTTAATTGTTGAATACATAGAGTTGTAAGGTAGAAGAACATCTTATGTTGCCACCTTTTGAAATCTACACCCATGAATTTTTTGGGTTTCTCCACTGGTGCCATTATCGGTAGAGCATTCGTAAGACTCGTTGTGGCAACATTAGTTGCTGCCACAATCGTTGCAGTATCATACACTTGACTGTCAGTAGTCATTTCGCTGTCACAACAAGACAGTAACTTTAGTATATCAAAATACTATTAATAAAGTTGCAGCAACTTTAAACACCCTTTGTTTCTAGTTTAACGATGAAGTTTTTATGATTTTCAATTGTCAACCGAGTGATCTTTAACTTGTGATGAAGATTTTATTTCTTCAAATCACTAGTTAAGTTCAAACAGAGTAGAAAGCTAAAAACTTTAATCTCCAGAAACCAAGCAATACAGATTCCGAAAAAAAACTTTAGTGAAAAAATAATTTCACCAAACAAGAAAAAGAATTTATTTCCTTAAGATTGTTGTTTTTGGGTACAAAAAAATCTGTATTTTGGCAAAACAACTACAATACAAGTTCAAGAATAAATCAAGAACACTTATGAAGTTTCCAACACCTTCAACACAAGATAAAAAACGACCTTTCAAAGAATTGTGTTTTCAGTATTTAAAAAAAAAATAGATGAAGCAGAAAAAACCAAGTCCTCCAAATTCACGGAGTGTCCTTAAGGAAATAATTCTCCTCAAATACCCGAGGTTGCGAAATTTTCCTCCCAGGATAAAATGGCTTAACAATCCGACTGTAATGGTACCTCAAATGATCGGATTCTTTTCGAACTCACTCAACAGTTAAATGATCACACGGAGTATTTTAGAACAGAAAAATTCATAGTAAACCTGTGGAAAAATACAGGTTTATATAGCTATTAAGTGCGCCTTCCGAAAGGTGGTAATGGTACACCGAAAAGGTGTATCCTTTCTGAATAGTCATGTCTATCCATTCGAAAGAGTGTGTCTTTTCCGAACAAGCACAACCATCCAAACAGTCATATCTTTTACCGAAATAGTGTGTCTTTTACTCGAAGAGTTGTGTCCCTTCCAAGCAACTTTTCATTTTGCATTCACACCTATTGAACCCAACAATATAGACCTTCAAGTAGGGAAATATTTATGAGAAAAGACATGATTTCACCCCTGAATTTATCCTCTCAACTTATTTTAACTTTTAAACTAAATCTTCATTTATTTAACCCCGTTAACAATTTTATCGTGAATTAATTTCAACCCTTAAGGCTGGCGGGACATTAAAAAAAATAAAAAAAAATATAGACACGTGAACTTGTTTTCTTTTTAAAAAATGGCCCACTTGTATTTTAATATATTAAACTCCCCCTTCCCCACCCCTCACCCCCCACCAAACCCGTCACCCCCACCCCACCCCAATTTCTCCTTTTTCAACTACCATACCCGCCACCTCTACCCCACCCCATCGTTTAAGGTGAAAGAAGAGAAAAGAAGAAAATGATAGGTGAGGTGGAAGAAATTCGAGAGGACAAGTTCAGATACCACCGTTTAAGGTGGATGAAATTTAATGGTGGGTATAAAAAATTAAAATTGGAGTAATCTTTCTGTAATACTATATTTCAGATTTATCAAAACTTCGGTCAATCCAAAGCTAACACTCTCAAAAGACACTAAACCATGGTAACAACGGTTGAGATCGGAGTGGGAGAAGGAAATTCCAGTAGCGGCGGTGGAAACTTATCGGAACTTTACCCAATTTTCAAGCGGCTCTTACTCAAATCTCGAGATGGTATGGAGAAGCTCGAGCGATTCGAGTACACTTCTTCTTCTTCTTTGCAATCTTCATCTTCATCATCGAGTGTCGTTATGGCTGATCCATCAAAACAATCATTTGATGTTGTGAGTAAGGCGGTCATGTAGGCCGGGTCAGGCCAACTCGGAACCAACCCGTTTGAATTAACCTGGTTGTGGGCCAAGCCGGGTCCGGGTTGGGGTCTAAGTGGGCCGGGCCGGGTTCAACAGTAAAAAAATTAAAAACAATCCTAACCCGGCCCACTTAACCCAACCCGGCCAAACCCACCTCAACCCACCTAACCCGGGTCAAACCCGGTTAAAAAAATGGTCAAACCCGATCAAAAATATAAAATAAAAATAAAAATTTCAATATACATTATATATACCCACCTATATACATTATAAATACGTTAAAAAATATATATACACTATATATATAGTATATACTACATTAGAATTTAAAAAATATATACACATATACACAATTACACATATATACGCACCATTCAATATATATGTACTACTTTAAAGTTTAAATAAAATATACTACAATATATATACATTGCAATAAATATATATATATAGTTATATACTAATTTATAAAACATATACACATGTATACGTTAAATATACACGTCTATAGAAGATATATACACATGTATATTCACCATTCAATGTATATATACTACTACTAATAAAATATACTACAATATATATACATTACAATATATATATATATATATATATATATATATATAGTTATATACTAATTTATAAAACATATACACATGTATACGTTAAATAAACACGTCTATAGAAGATATATATACACATGTATACGCACCATTCAATGTATATATACTACTGCTAATAAAATATACTACAATATATATACATACAATAAATATATATAGTTATATAGTTATATACTAATTTATAAAATATATACACATGTATACGTTAATATACACGTCTATAGAAGATATATACACATGTATACGCTCCATTCAATGTATATATACTACTACTAATAAAATATACTACAATATATATACATTACAATATATATTTCCTTGAATGTATACTCTAATTCTCGATCTACAATTATTTTCTTGAATAAAACCAACAGCAAGACGATTTTTTTCAATATAAAGCTCAAAAAACTCAAGACCATCTTTTACAATTAAATTATATATATGACATGCACACTTAATATGAAAAATTTCAGGCAACTACGGAGATATAGTAGATTTTAATTTTTTTTATAGCAGTCTTGTTGTTAGAAGCATTATCAAAAGCGTACATAAAATTTTATTTTTGATACCATAATATCCGACAACTTTAATAATAAAATCAGCAATAAAATGTCCAGTATGTTTACGATCTTCATCATATAAAAAAGCAAGAATACGTTTTTGTATCACAAAATTACTATCCATCCAGTGACAAGTAACGGTTAAATAATCATTTTTATTTATAGCACGATCAAGATCAGAAGTTAGGGACAATCTACATTGAATAATTTTTTAACAATGTTGATAAATAAAAATAATATTGTGAATGAAGTCTAAAAATATCAGACCGACAAGTACTTCTAGGAATACCGGTAAACATAGGATTATAAATTGCTTGTATATAATGAATAAAGGCATCAGAAGAAGGAAAACTAAAAGGCAAACAACCCACAGCTACCATTTTAGCTATTTCTTCCTGGCCCCTCAATTTATTATACTTCTTCGTTACCTGACCGGTTGCTGGGTCCATTCTAGTTTGTGTTGGCCCACCAACATCCCCCCCACCTCGTGCAATATTTAACTCTCTTTCGTGAGCTTCACCTATATGTCTCATTAACGTACCCGTACCCCCTTGCTTGCCTCCGCTTGTATGCTTATATATTTGTTGACAAATATTGCATTGCACCTCAGTATCTGATATACGTTTAAAAAATTGCCATGCAACACTAGTTGTTTTACGAGGTCTTGGAGCACGGAGAGGACGGGGAGGGAGATTAACCGATTCAGATTTAACGTTAGCATTTTCTACTGCGGATGTCTCACCAATATTTTTATTATCTTCGTCTAAATTAACCGCATCTACTTCATTTTCTTCTTCTATACCGTAATTTTCCTGAGCTTCTACATAATCCATCTCGTGAGCACCTACACCTATTTCTTCCTCAAAAGGTATACCAAGCGGTATCGGAGGCGAAGACACACGGGTATATCTACTACTTGAACTACCTCTACCGCTAGTAATTCGCTTTTTTCTACCACTACCGCTTCCGGGACAATTTTTTTTAACATCTTTAGTAGCGAGGTTTCTTAATTTATCCATAGTATAAATTAAATTAAACTAAAAAAATTTAAAATACACAAATATAATAAAATTAAATATTAAACAATTAATTCAATAAATAAAAATTAAACGTAAGAGATGGAACGACAATACCAAATTTTGGAAGTATCCGAAGGTTGCGACTTTAGAAACTTACGCTCGTACTTTGTAAACGCAAAATTTAAAAATTAAAGTGAACACTTTAAGAAATTAAATATTTTGAATATTTGAGAATTGGGAATTGAGATTTGAGAGAGAATGAGATTTGAGAGAGTGAAAATTTGTGTGAAAAATGATTTGAAGGTGTAAGGTATTTATAGAATTTATTTTGGGATTAAAAAATAATTTTTAAAGTTTTTTTTTTTTTTTAAAGAAATGGGCCCAAACTAGTCGTTTGGATCCAAAAACGGCTCTATAGCCGTTGGGCCAACGGCTAGTTTGGCCCAAAACCCAATTTTTTTATTTTTTATTTTTAAAAGGATTATGAGCCGGACTGGGCCTGTTAACTGCTGAGCTTGGTCCGAGCCGGGTTAACCGGGCCCAAATTAAAAAGTTAATCGGCCCGATACCCGGTACCCTAAAGTCCTAGGACTTATCGGGCCGATTCGGGCCGGGTCAGCCCGACCCACTTGACAGGCTTAGCTGTGAGAAAATATAGCTCAGATTCAGTTTCTTTGCTCTGAGATGGAATTTCTCTTGGCGATGCATATCTGCCAAATCATAACACGATCTTTAGAAAAGGCTTCATTCTCATCGAATTTTGATCTTTGATGAGATTGATTTGATTTGCTTTGAAATATATAATATAGGTGGTATTGGAGTAATGAGTGGAGGATCAATGTTGTTGATTCAATTGGTTTGATTTTTAATGATAGTGGTATGATAAGTTGAAATTGAATTTAAATCTTTTCTGTGATCAATTTTCTTTGATCAAAGTTAATATGTTTTGACATTTGATTTTCTAACTAACTGCCAACCATTTACTTTTTGTAGCTAAATAAGTTTATCATTTTTTAAAAAACTGTTACACTACTATCAGTATCATTTTCATCCAAGGTTAGCCACGTAACAAAATACAGGATAGAAATAATACAATTATTTCTAATTGCATATTGACTTTGTGAGTTATGGTTCAAATTGTATAAAAGTTAATAAAAAAATTGACAGAATTGCATTATTTTGTCAATCTCCAATATTATAAACTTGTCATTTTGTTCAGGATATTTCAATAAAATTAGTGACTTAAATTTAAATTTTAATAAAAAAACTTAAGTATATACATATTCATATTTTCTATTCCAACGTACTATTTGATTTTAGTATGGCTTTCTTAAGAAACACTAACCAATTTAATGAACTTAACATAATAATATTATATTAAAAAAACAATGACTAATTCTTGTAATAAGATGTTAGTCATTTATTTATAATAGATTATCTTGGATGTTATTGTATATAATTTATTTACTAATATGAAGATTTAAATTATTTAATAATATTTAAAGTTCTAAAATCTTTTTTACTAAAAGATTAATAGATCTTCATTTTTCTTTCTTTCCTTTTTAATTTGAATTTTGTAATTTTTTTTTGTGTTCTATAATCTTCAATATGAAACTAAAATTATAAAAGTCATTGTTAAAATTAGAAGTCGTTTGGTCATGAGTATTTTTTCACTTTTTTTTTGAAAAATTATTTCACTTTAGTGAAAAAAAAGTGAAAACCACAGTGTTTGACCACGAAAATTCGAAATATAATTTGAAATTGTATTTTGGAAAAGTGAAACTTCTCTCACAAAATTTCAAAAATAACTTTAATTTATATTCACGGCCAAACACAACTCCAACTCCAACTTCAATTCCAACTCTATTTCCAACTCCGAAAAATTATGTTTTCATGGCCAAACGGGGCTTAGTTTTGGGCATCAAAAATTGACTCTAAAGAAAAAAAAAAATTGCCTAGCCTCACACTTCGAGGCACATGATATGTGAGACTATAAAAGTTCATTGGAAGTTTTGAATTAGTTGAACATATGCACTATTGCAATTTGCAATGGTTTGTTGTGCCTTAAGCTTCTTCACCTTGATAATGATGAGGTACTTTATTGTGTTTATAATCGTTGTACAAATGGATCTACCAACATTCCGCAACCTAATATTGATGATGATGATGATGACATTGTTGCATTCCACAGCCTAATATTGATGATGGTGATAGTGAAATTGTTGCAATGAATTTGTCTTTTGATCATTCAAAATCAAACAATTACAAAATTATCATCATCATCGTGTGTTTTAGACATAAGAAGACTATAAGTGGCCAATTTTTGTAAACATATATAAAGCACCAAAAACTAAAATTGACCAAGTGTATATTTTGGAGACTATTTTAGACTAATCCTCAAACATAAAGGACTATATTTGTTATTTCTTCGGAAAAAAATGAGATTACTTGTGTCTTACAATTTGAATAGAAAAAAATAACCTTTTTCAATCTCTTTTTTTGTAAAGATGAAGATATTTGATAAAAAAGACATAAAACTAAAATTGTAAAAGGTAAGAAAACCATTTCTCCCTATTTTTTTTTTCGTATTTATTTGATCAAATAGATGAGTTTCATCAAAATGGCTAGCTATTAATAAGAAACATTTTTGTTGCCGGTGCCAACAAACATGATAAAAATTTGGTTGACAACATTACATGAAGAAATACAAAATTAAAACCGCATACAAGAATACATCAATTATCTTCAAATTAATTAATATATTACTAATATCTGCATAATTATAATCAGCTAAGTCTCTACCACATAACCCCTTTTTTAGTTTAAAAGTGGCCAAATTATACCACCACCTTTTTTTCATTTATAGTCTAAAATTTGCTAGGAATATTAGGAGTGGAACTCACCGACTTGTCATAGTATTTGGTTTATCACTTTTTCACTAAAAGAAATAATTTTTCAGAAAAAAGTAAATAATTTTCATAACCAAACGACTACTTTTGGGCCGTTGGGCCATGAGATTTTTTTTCACTTTTTCGATCTTTTTTTTCACTTTATGCCAAATATAACTTCAAATTGATGTTTGACCATGAAAAATTCAAATACAACCTAGAGTTGTATTTGGAAAAGTGAAAAATAAGAAAAAATTATTTTCACTTTTTTACATCTTTTATTTCTCACCAAAATTCAAAAACAACTCCAAATATATTCATGAACAAACACAATTTCAACTCCAACTCTAACTTCAAAATTTTTATTTTTCATGACCAAAGACCTCTCAAAAATTTTAATTTTCATGACCAAAAACCCCTAAGTTGTGATATGATGTAATTTTTTCTTAATTTTATTTTATACCAATGTTGGAGCGTGTCAAATTTCTTCACGAGTTTTCCCCCACAATCTTACCGCTTGCCACCATAAATTTTTTAACAATGCATAGTTTTAAGCAAAAGACAATTAAAATAACTATTTGATTGAAAAGAAGTCCATTGAAATTACTTTATATAAATCTCAAATAAGCATTTCTTGAGGATAAAAAATATTTGACTCGCCCCAACATTCGTATATAAAATTAAGGAAAAATTTCATCATACCACAACTTAAATATTTGACCCATAATTATTTAAAATCTCAATTCTGATGTGATAAGCAGAAGAATGTAATGTATGTGAGAAATGTGATATATCCGTATAAAATTAAGTGATAATTCAGAGAATTTCATATTTATGACAACTTAAAAAATCAAAATTAAAAGTAAATTAAAAGTTTAATTTCAAATGATGAATTGAAATTGTGTCTGAATAGACTTCTAGTGCTTTTGGGCATTTCCTAACTAAGGGTGCATTTGTTTTTTGTTTTTTTAAATTAAGACGTCTGAATCTGAATGATTAAAATGATGTATCTAGATCTGAATACTGAATGATTAAGACTGCTTGTTTTTTAACATCTGAATGTACGTAATTTATTTATTTGTAATAAATATGCAATTCAGATTTAAAAAGTAACAATATATTATATTATATTAAAAAAATATTACATGGAGTATTAACTTAAACAACAAAATTATTATTTGAGTGATAATTAAAATATTTAAATATAAATATATTATGTTAAATATAATTATTGAATTATTTAAATTATTAAAAAAAGATATATCGATTAAAAATTATTTGTGATATTATGTAATTATAAAAAATTAAATTCAACATAAAGTAATCTGTCAATTAAACTGATCAACCAAAACTAAAATAATTAATCAGATATAATTTTGACTTAGATGCATAAATATTAAAGTATTTGAATAACAAATTAATATAAGAACGGACACATGTTTATTTGTTAACCATGAAATCTGAGTGAAAATATCATTAGTAAGTTCAATGTTACGTTATGAACAGGCACACATAAAATTCTATTATCCAAAGAACTACAAATTTTATAATCAAAACAAAAAATTGCAAGCAGAAATTTAGAGTTTAGCAAATAATGAATACACAAATTGATAATTGAAAAATTTATAAAAATTTTTGGTGAATCATACCTAAAAGAGAAGAAAAACAAGTGAAGAGGAAGAGAGAGAGAAACGTGAAGAGAGGGAGAGATAACGTGAAAAGAGAAGGAAAGAGATAACGCAAAAAGAGAGAGTTAGGGATTATGTTTTAAAAAGATTCTGAATGTTAATCAGACTTCTTGATCCATTCAAATGTTTTTAGATATATTAAGAGATTCTTTTAAAAAAAAATAAAAAAAATGCATGGGCTGAAGTAACGATTCAGATTCAGACCTCCATAGCCTAACTGTCCAACCATTTCCTCTTTCCTAGCTAAATAAGTACTACTATCCAGTATTCATCCAGTATCATTTTTCATCAGTAAAATAAGGTTAGTCACACAACAAAATCAAAACGAAATCTATATAAATATTTCTGATTCTCTACTCCATAATTTTCCATTTCACTTTACTCACGAGTTACGACCTCATCACAATTCAGTAGTAACATTTTTCAGAACAACAATAACTCTATAGTTGTGTTGATCAAATAATATACACAGAACTCAATTGTACTCTTTGAATTTAGAACTCATAAACTCAAAATTCTGGATTCGTCTAAGTAACAATGACAGACTCAGAATCATCGTTTTGGCAGGCTGAAAAGATTGCCAACAACGATGATCTCCTGAGGGAGATCCTTATACGGTTGCCAGCCATTTCTGTCCTCTGTTTCAGGTGCGTTTCTCATCATTGGCGATCCTGATTTTCAGCAACTCTATTGCTGCCGGAATGCTGCATCTACAGCTGGTGTATTTCTGTTCCGAAGATCTGACGAAATGTACCACTTGGATCACCTCATTAATTTCTCAGAAACTGCGAAAAAGGGAGACGTTCCTTCTAATAATATACGTAAATTCACAGAAAGTTTTCGATCAGTTGAACCTATGCATTGTTGCAATGGTTTGTTGTGCCTTAAGCTTCTTCAACTTGACCATGATGAGGTAATTTATTGTGTTTATAACCCTTGTACAAATAGATATACCATTATTCCAAAGCCTGATATTGATGACGATGATGATGAAATTGTTGCGATGACCTTGGCTTATGATCCTTCAAAATCAAGCAACTACAAAATTGTTTGCGTTGTAAGAGATAGTTTAAAGTTATTTAGGTTTCTAATATTTTCTACTTGGAAGGAATTGGGTCAAGAGGTCCGAATTAGAGGTAAGTTATATTTTGAGAGAGGAGTATGTTTGAAT
Organism: Capsicum pubescens; assembly: GCA_030864215.1. Taxonomy (NCBI): domain Eukaryota; kingdom Viridiplantae; phylum Streptophyta; class Magnoliopsida; order Solanales; family Solanaceae; genus Capsicum; species Capsicum pubescens. Next base: position 348,105,854 of record CM061544.1, on the reverse strand, counting down.
GGTTCTATACATTACGTTGGTAAATGTAATACACCTTTTTTGTGCTTGAATGTGGATGATGATCGTCTTGAAATAATGCCTAGTACCTCCGTTGCTGACGACTTTAGTGAAAGAATAATTAAGTATTTTGGTGAATCTGCTGGAAAATTGCATCTTATTGAGGAAAATGTGCTTCGACCTACCTTACTCAATGTGTTTGAATTGGAGCAAGATTATTCAAAGTGGTTCGTGAAGTACGTGGTGGATCTTGATGATCTGACTCGTTTGTTTCCTATAATGGTGGTTAATGAGCCCGAGTCTCTTGATGTCATCGGTTACCAATTTGATGTGTTGTGTTTTCTTGATGATGAGAAAGATGGGAAGACGATGCTCGTATTGTCATTGCCAGAAAAAAAATTCTCTTTTATGATATCAAGAACAGGAATATCAAGGAGCTTCTTAAGGTGCCTCTAGAAGGGCTTCTTTATCTCAATATGAATGGCTTTTTAGTGTACAACTATAAATGGTATCATGCCTACAAGTACATTGAAACACTTGCTCTTGTTTAGATTCTATAATTAGCTTTTAATCTTACTTGGACTTTAACTTCAGTAGGATTAGAATTTGGTGAAATCAACTTAGCTTGCTGTTTGTGGTGGTTTAGAATTTTGTGAAATGTTTGTCCATATGAGATGGTCTCAAATTTTTGAGTCAATGGATATAGAGTTTTTCTCTGATTTATCGTTCAACTGAAACAAGCACTCTCAGAAATGGAAGGTAAGATTGCGGATAATATATCCTTGTGGTCTAGGTCCAACTTTTTTTTCCAAATCTCACGCATAACGGGAGATTTAATGTAGTGAACTGCTTTATTATTTTTATTTTTATTATTATTTTATAACTCACAACTGTGATAGTAATACAGAAGTAATTTTGAAACGCCGCCACCACAGGATGTGTAGTGGATAAACTGCTCCTTCCGTAACCAGAGTCTCGGATTCGAGCTCTGGGTATGAAAAAATCCTTTATAGGAAACACTCTCTTGAATGGGTCTTACACAACGAAAATACGGATTAGTCCATATCCTTTATAGGAAACACTCTCTTGAATGGGTCTTACACAACGAAAATACGGATTAGTTGGGCTTCAATGCAGGTGATGGACACTGGATGAAAAAACAAAAAGAAAAAGATTTTGAAATGCCTGCACTATTGTTTTCTAGAAAATGTTGTCAAATTTTCTTCTTATTATCAACTTTATGATGAAAGTTTATGTGCATTTAAATTATGTGTTAGCTACTCTATAAAAAAAGTTCAAATTTGGTTAGAGTTCTTAGAGGCTACTTTATCCTAAATTTAGCTTGATAACTACTCAATTTAAATCCTAAATTATGCCTATATAAAGGGGACAAATATCATTTAAAGAGGCATCTCCAGTATCCCACAATTTCATGGGATATTCACAAAGGCATCTCCCGGGATATTCACAAAGAGATCAACGATCTTCAAAGTCCCAATAAATTCATGAGATATTTATAAATCAAAACCCTTTCATGGGATATTTATAGATCAAAACTCTTTCTTCTTGATAATCAAATACATCAAGAAGATCCACAAAACCTCCTTTCATGGAGATCAAATCCAAATACTCCTACGTTCGAGAAATACGCCACTAACGGTCCTCGAATTACGGAGAAATTCATATCAAATTCTATGTTCGAGAATAAGCCACTAACGACCCTCGAATTACGGAGAAAATCAAGAGAGAAGAATCGAGGGAGGAACAGATTTGTACCCCATCGTTTATCAATAAAATTGTTGTTTCTTCATATTTTTATTTGTGGTTGAAGTTTATTTTCCATGAATTAAATTATGTTGGAAACAAGCTACTAGTACAAGTTTACTGCAATCTGCTGCAATACTTATTTGTGTACAAAAACTAGCACATACCGTCCATAGATTTCGTATTGAAATATTGAAATTATAAGTAACTAAATGATAGAGATGAGAATGAGATGAGAAATCTAATTAGCTCCATATGGTTTAAACATAACCAGGGGGGGAGACACCTTTTATTTAGGGATTCATCCGAATCTCTTTTGATGAAAAATTATAGTACTATTTTTACATGGTTAAAAATATTTTTTATACTATTTTTTATGTATTCTTTAATTCCAAAATCGATCCCTCTATAAAAATCCTGGCTCCGCCACTGAACATAGCAGAGATCGAAGGTGCTCAATTTGGTAAACATGAAGCATCACAATCGCCTTGGTGTACATTTTAGGAAATTCAACAATTTTAGACCAATTATCAAAAATAATAATACACTTTTTGTTATTTTTTTGTATTTATTTGATCACGCAAGGTGAGTTTCTTCAAAAGTTTTAGCTATTGATAGTAAAAACATTTGTTGCAGGTACCAAATATGAACTACCAAAGTACGTTTTGAGTGAGCCAACAAACATGATAAGATTTGGTTGAAATTTTATTACGTGAAGAAATACAAGTCAATTCCACAGTACAATTGAAGCTTTGGTGCATATGTAGCAAAATCTATAAGAACCAATTCCCCTTTTTTTTTTTTTTCCATTTATAGTCCAGAATTTTCTAGAAATATTAGGAGTTGGGACTATACCTGTCAAACTGTAACGCCCCGAGTCTGTACCCCGGACATCACATGGTGCTTACGATTCCGAAAGACCACAAGCTAACCCGTGACTGATACCTGCTGTGAGCACTGAATAATAAAACTGAAATGATGCGGAAGTATAACAGAAATGTCATAAGGTTCTCAAATACTAAAAACAATTACTGAAGTACTGATAATAATACTGAAAAGAAAAACTGAATATCTGTCTGAAATATTCTAGTCTGAAAGCATCTAACTGTCTGAATAGGAAGTTGATGGGACAAGTCCCCAACTAAGTCCAGCAACTGAATATAATGAGTCTACTAAAATACTGAAACAATAACTCGATCCTCAAAATATGAGGACTCACCACTGTAATCGTTGCTGATAGTCTGAACTGCAAAGTACGGTCTAGAGCCTGTGCGTCTGAACCTATAATATGAGACATCATAGCGCAAGAGAAAAGTATGCGTTAGTACTTCGAATGTACTGGTATGCTAAGTGAGGTAGGCTGATATACATGAGTTTGTATGCATGAGATGATAACTGACTGAATGATATGAATATAACTGAAAGAGAGTATATGAATAACTGAGACTACTATAAATACTGAGTATGCAATACTGTGCATATACATACATATACCGTATCTGAGATCATACAGATAACTGAGTTACTGATAACTGGGTGATTGTTTCTGACAGTCCTGATTCGTAGAACTGAACTGAGTTCTATACTGAGTCTGAAACTAAAACTTTAACTGTGGGAGTGTCATCTAACCGACATACCCTGATTATAAACTGAGTTGGGGTCCAACCTGTAACCCCAGTTGAAAGGGTGTTAGCACCTTGCCAAGGGATACTAACAAAGATGGGTCAACACTAATTTGGCAGGAAGACTCATGAATTATATATGTATGGTTGGGTCAACCCTAGTCTGGCAGGAGGACGTCTTACCCTACGCTGGTTACGTAGTTCTGTAATGTAGGGATTGCTACTAAGGTTCAAAGCCTCTGCTGGCAGGAATGCCCCTATCCCTGGGTTCGGTCTGTGCTAATTCCTACTCCCAACTGAATAGACACTGAACTGATCACTAGAATGTACTAGGCTTGACTGAACTGTTACTGATCGTACTGACTGACTGAACTGGATTGAGTTCACTGAATTCTGTAACTGACTGAGTACTACTGTTCGTGACATTACAACAATAACAACAACAAATCCAGTATATTCCCACCTAGTGGGGTCTGGGGAGGGTAGAATGTATGCAGTCCATACCACTACCTCTAAAGAAGTAGAGAGGTTGTTTCCGATAGACCCCCAGCTCAAGACACAGGACAATATACAAAAATATTCAAAGCATGAAACATGATAAAACTAACACAGATACAACATCCACAAAAGTAATGTACAATACCAAACAAAAAACACCAAAACCCTTCTAACTACGGAGTACGATTCCTCCACCCACCTTATCCCTCTATCCTAGTGTTTTTCCTCCAACCCTTCCTATCCAGGATCATGTCCTCAGTGAGACGTAACTCCTCCATGTCACGTCTAATCACTTCACTCCAGTATTTCTTCGGTCTACCCCTACCCTGCTTGAAACCATCTAACATTAGTCTCTCACACCTACGAACTAGGGCATCCGTGCCCCTCCTCATCACATGACCAAACCATCTCAACCTCACTTCCCGCATTTTTTCCTCCACCAATACCACTCCCACCTTCTCCCGAATAATCTCATTCCTAACCCTGTCAGCCCTTGTAAGACCACACATCCAACACAACATCCTCATTCCCGCCACCTTTAACTTTTGGATATGGGAAGTCTTAACAGGCCAACACTCCGCTCCGTACAACATAGCAGGCCGGACTGCAACTCTATAGAATTTTCCTTTAAGCTTGGGAGGCACCTTCTTATCGCATAAAATCCCCGAAGCGAGCCTCCATTTCATCCAACCTTCCCCAATACGGTACTGAGACTATTCTGAGCTACTGTAGTTCTAGTTAAACAACTAGATTTTCGGGTATTGAATACACCCAAGACTAAATAGCATCCATACTAATTAAACATAGCAATACTTGAACATATGGAAATAGTCAATTGTTCACATTGCAATCACTTAGACATGATCTTTTCAAACACTTGAAAGTCATGAGCTTGTACATGAATAGGGACACATACCAACTTGTCTTAAATACACCATTCAATCCACATGGACATTCTATCAAACAATTTCAATGTTTATCTTTAGCATGGAAGTAGTTTAAAGATGTATTGATAGCATGAGTTCATTAATAAGATCACCAATGGATCACAATGCACAATTTATTCACCTAGGCATTTTATCAAATACTTAGGACGTATAACCTTACACTTAGGCATGAACAACATGCTAATGCATCATGACTACAATAATCATTTCACAATTCAAAGGTTTTTGACATGGCAATTACATCAATCAAATACATACTATTTATATTCATGAAACTTGCAATTAAATCTTAAATTGAAAACCCAACCTCAACACATGCATGAACACAATCCAATTCAAACATGTAAATCATGAATTCAATGAACTTGTAGTTTAAAGAGGGGTCCTTGAACTCCAGGGGTGGAACGAAATCCAAGGATGAACACCTAACATACCTTGATTATTAATTCTCTGAAACTTGTGGTGAATTTCTTGCGACTTGAATCTTGAATTTGATAGGTTAGGGTTTGTTCTTGAGAGGATTTGTGAATAATGAGTGAAGTTTGCCTTTAGAAAGGCTTAATCTTGTGTTTTAAGGCTGAAATAAAGTGGGAAAATGATTTACTTACCCCTCTAAATGCGGAATTAAAAAAGCAGAAATCGTGCCCAATGATGCGCAGACCGACGCGCCGCATCGATGGGGTCAACGCGATGGTCGACGCGATGCATCGAGATAGCGTTGGCTCACTGGAATTTGCCCGCTTACGCTGGGGACAACACTGTCGACGTGATGGGCGATGTGACGCGTCGAGATCACGTCGATCCACTATTTTGGCCACCCAAACGTGCCTCAAACTATGTCTGAAAAATTTAATACTCGTCCGAGAACATCTATTGACATCCCTGATCATGAATCAATTCAAGAATCGATATTTTAAAGTCGTAAGGATTGAAAATAAAGCCATTGAATTATTAATGCCACAAATGAGACTAAGTGTCAATACTTAGCTGAAATTTTCTAAGTCTGAGACCTCTTTTCAAGCTATATAAGACTGAATTAGGCTTGGACTTTTATGGGGTCTTACACAATCGAGCCGGATTGACCCGGACCGGCTCATTAAGCTAACCCGACCCGGTGAGCCTCCGAGCTACAGGGTTGTAGGTCCCGGGCTGGGCTAAAAAAATTTTTGGGCCCAGCTGACCCGGCCCGGAGTGAACCCGGACCAGGCCCATCGGTTGCCCGACCCGATTATTATTTTAAAAAAAATGAAAATGACCATTGGGCCAAGTAGACCGTTGGGGCCAATGGCTATATAGCCGTTTGGAGGCTCCAACGGCCATATGGCCCAATTTACAAAAAAAAAAAAAAAAATTTAAAATTCAAATTTTTTTCTATAAATACCTCACACTTTTAAATCATTTTCCACACAATTCCAAAATTTAGTATTGTCATTCTGTCTCTTACTTTTAATTTTTATTAGTGTATTAATTATTGAATATTTATTTTTATTATTTTTGTATATTTTGAATATTATTTAGTTTGATTTATCCTATGGATAAATTAAGAAACCTCGGTAAAAGTATCAAAAAAATTATTCTCGGAAGTGGTAGCGGTAGTAAAAGATGAATTAGTGGTGGTAGAGGTAGTTCATGTAGTAGATATACCTGTGTGTCTTAGGTACCGCTTAGTCAACCTTTTGAGGAAGAAGTAGGTGTAAGTGCTCACGATATGTATTATACAGAAGTTCTGAAAAATTACGGTATAGAAGAAGAAAATAAAGTAGATGTGGTTAATTTAGATGAAGATGACGAAAATATTGGTAAGACACCCGCAATAGAAAATGCTAATGTTGGATCTGAATCGGTTAATCTTCCTCCCCGTCCTCCCGTTGTACCTAAAACTTGTAGATAAACTAGTATTGCATGAAATTTTTTTACACCTATAGGATAAATTAAGGTGCAATGCAATATTTGTCAACAAGTATATAAGCATAAAAGAGGAGACAATCAAGGGGGTACAGGCTCGTTAATGAGACATATAAGAGAGAATCACCCTAGAGAGTTATGTATTACAAAAGGTGGTGAAGCTGTTGGTGGGCCAACACAAACTAGAATGAACCCAACAACCGGTCAGTTAATTAAGAATTATAATAAATTGAGGGACCGGGAAGAAATAACAAAAATGGTAGTTGTGGGTTGTTTGCCTTTCACTTTTCCTTTTTTGAATGTTTTTACTTATCATATTCAAGCAATTTATAATCCTATGTTTAATAGTATTCTTAGAAGTACTTGTCGGGCCGATATTTTTACACTTCATTCACAATATGTTTATTATTTATCTATCATTGTTAAAAAATATTCAATGTAGAATGACTCTAACTTATGATCTTGATCGTGTTGTTGATAAAAATGATTATTTAACCATTACTTGTCACTGGATAGATAGTAATTTTGTTATGCAAAAACGTATTCTAGTTTTTTTGTATGATGAAGATCATAGACATACTGGAGAATTTATTTCTGAATCTATTAGTAAAGTTACAGAATTTTATGGTATTGAAAAAAAAGTTTTATGTATTACTTTTGATAATGTTTCTAACAACAAGACTGTTATTGAAAAGTTAAAAGATGAACTCTCTTTGCCGTTACCTGAAATATTTATGTTAAATGTGCTTGTCATTTATATAATTTAATTGTAAGGGATTATCTTGAATTTTTTGAGCTTTATATTGAAAAGATACGGCTTGGTGTTGGCTTTATTCAAGAAAATAATCAGAAAAAAAAAGTGTGAGAATTTTAAGTTAAATGTGAACAAAATGGACTTTGACCGATACTTATGCCTGAAGAATGTGATACTAGATGGAATGCTACGTATGATTATTTAAAAACTTGTCTTGCTTATAAAGTTCCTATTACAATGACTTTTAACCAATTTTGTGGTTCATTTGTTAATTCGGCTGAATGTATGCTACATGATTCTGATTGGACTGCAATTGATGATCTTGTTAAGTTTTTGGAAAAAATTTATATAGCTACGGTTGAATTTTTCGGTGCTTATTATTCTTCTGTTTGTAATATTTTAGCATATATAGCCAATATTTCTTCTTTGCTCAAAGAATATAAGAATGAAGAAGGTTACAAAGAAGCTATTAGTGTTGTATTTGCTAAATTTAAAAAATATTTTTTTTTATTCCCCCTATTTACTTGGTTGATGCAATACTAAATCCATGTATGAAATATAATACTATGTGTCACTTTAATTCTCTTATTTATTCTAACTTAGAGATAAATGCTGAACCTGAATTTGAAGATGAAGAACAACCAGATTTGTTTGTGGCTATGAGTGATGCGAACATTTACGTAGAAAAATTATATAACCACTATGCTGATTTACTTGATGTAGCTGTACCGACAAATATCACTCCAATTATCGCTCCTCATGCTCCCGAGGAGTGATCATCTTCTAAAAGGCCGGCACATAGTGGTTTTCCTGATCACTTTTATGATTTAAATATTTAAAACAACGTTGAGGTGGGAACTTACACAATAACTTCTTGGGAAGAGCTTAAGTATTATCTTCGAACACCGATAGAGAATCCTAGACGACGAATCAACGCATTAGATTGGTGGAAGAATAATGAAAGACAATATCCTATGCTTTCAAGATTAGCTAGAGATATATTGAATGTTCCAATGTCAACAGTTGCATCGGAGAGCGCTTTTAGTCAGGGACGACAACAGCTTGGAGACAACCGATACTCATTGGGGAACAATGCTATGAATGTTCTAGTTTGACTTAGAGATTGAATTAGATCGGAACGAAGAAATCAAGGAATGGAGGTACTGTTGGGCCCGATACAGACCGACCCGTTAAAAAGGGCCCGGAACTGGACCAATCCACGAACCGGTAAACAAGATGGGACGGTTCCAGGTTGACCCGGCCCGACCCTTTTGACAGACTTAGTTGGGACTCAATGTACTCATTGTTACGGTATTTGGTTTACAATTTATCAGAACATTGGAATAATTGTGAGAAATCAGAAGACAATTCCAAACTTTTTGTTACGTACATTTTATTATATTGCCTTTGCTAAATGCCATTCAAAAGAAGATATTAATTGAGGGATAAGATGTTACGATGCATAGACTTTTGGGTAGGTAAATATTTATACGTATCATATCCAATATTTATATCGGATGTGGTAAATAGAATCACAATCCAATATAATATTGGATGAAGTAAGTTATTATCCTCAGGATATGCTTATTGGAGATTTATATGAAGTACTTTGATCAGACTATTTTACTCATTCAAATATTTATTTTAATTATCTTTTGCTTAAAACTATGCATTGTTAAATGTTTTATGATAGCAAACGGAACAACTGCGAGACAAACTCGTAAAAATATTTGACTCAACCCAGCATTCGTATCGCCCCATTGCCATTCCTATTTACACGATAATTTTGCTTTTATTTTCTAATATGAAATTTACGGGATGATAAAGTAATTATACAAGATAGGTAGGTAGCATCGTACCATCATCAATAATTTCACCTTCTAGTAGCATTTCTTTAATCAATTCATATACTATAACTAGGAAATTTGATCGCGCGAAATAAAAATCATAAATAACTGTTATTAATATTCAAATAATGAAAATAATTAATTTTTGAATTCAAATATAGTATTCTTTTAAGTTCTAATTGATTTTATTACGAACATATAATTTATTTTTGTCTCTATTTTTTAATCTTTTGAGGACATACATAATACATAAAAATGACCCTAATCTTGACCTTAAACTTTGATAGTGCACAAATAGGACCTTTAACTATTCAAAACCTGAACAAATATGACCTCCGATTTTGCAATCCATGCGTGAGTCTCACTTGCGCCTACGTGAAAAGGTAATCCAATCACACGGTGCCAGGTCGTTAAAAGGGCTGGCTTGGAGAGAGGTCATATTTGTGAAGTTTTGAATAGTTAAAGGTCATATTTGTGCACTGTCAAAGTTTTATTTTTTGTGTTAAAACGACATCGTTTTTATTATTGTTGTTGTTGTCGTTTTACAACAGCAGCCTGTTGCAGCAGCCGCAGGAGCAGCCGCAGCAGCCGCAACAGTTGAAAATTTGTTTCGAAAAAGGACTATTTATATTTTTTATTTCAGAGTCGCCACTTGGCATAATTCGGTGTGTCAAGTCACCTTTGAAAAATCCTTTTCGGAACCATTTGACTCTTAAACTGATTTGCGAACAGAGATTCCGGCTAAGAAATTCTGTTGACCGAGGGGAAGGTGTTAGGCACCCCTCGATCCCGTGGTTCGACCACGGTCGCCTGATGGATCGTATCGGCTAATTTGTCATTACAAATGTACAAACCGCATAAAACACACAAAACAAGCAAACAAACAAATCACACAAAAATTCAAAACAAGCCGAAATAATGTTCAGTCCAAATTATACAATCCAAAATAAAAGAGGTGCTGAAATATAAAACCTATTTTATTCTAAACTAATCCTAAACTAAACTCCACCCGACGTTCCGGGCCTTGATCACGAGCCTCCTTTGCGTACATGCTACTTCGGGGCATTCCCCGGATAAATCAATACAAATCCTTCGGGGCATTCCCCGGATAAATTATACAATTGATTCAAAAAGTGATAAAATCAAATCATTCAATCAAATTTCAACCATTCAATCAACCTACAATCTCTAGATTTGCCTACCCGACCTACGTTTTGTCTATTCCGATCGATGTATCATGTTACTACCAAAATCAAATTAACGTTCCTTTCAAGTTATACGAACAATGAAATCAAACTAACCAAAATCGCCAATTATATCAAGTTTTCAATTCTCACCCACAAACCCATTTTTAACCACAATAATTACAACATGCTTCGATTATTAAATCACATCGCAAAATCCGCAACCAACATCAAACTCAACACAAACAACGAAGATTCAAATCAAACACACAACAAATAAATCATCCACACCCACAACATCAATAAAGAATCAATACAAAATAAAGATCGGTAGAAGAAATGGACCTCGATGAAACTGATCCCTTGTCGATAATAAAGAAATCTGAACACCAAAATACTCGAGCGGAGGATCTCACAACGAACAACTCCAAACTCGATATTGAATTCAACCGGACAGATCAGAAAACCACGACAAAACCTTACGATGAATAATCCGTAAACCCGAACAAAACTAAAAAACAACCCAAGATCTCAAATTCGAAACCCCAAACCATCAATTTCCAACTATCCTTGCACGAAGCAATAAGCAATACCAGATGAACCGAGACTGAATTTATAAAAAATCGAGAAGACCCGTACACGAAATCAGTGACGCCGGCAACTGTTTATTGGAGAGGGAGAGACGACGATGCTGTTTCCATCACCGGAGAGCGGTCGGAGAGAGAGAGAGAGAGAGGGAGACGATGGAGAGACAACGACGATGTTGCCGTCGTCGGAGCTGAGATCGAGAGAGGTCGAAAAAAGAGAGAGAGAGGGAGACGATGGAGAGACGACGACGACGATGTTGCCGTCGTCGGAGCTGAGATCGACAGAGGTCAGAAAGAGAGAGAGGGAGGGAGACGACGGTGATGTTGCCATCGTCGGAGATAAGATCGAGAGAGAGAGTCTGGGGAAGAGAGAGAGAGGGAGACGATAGAGAGACGACGGTGATGTTTCCGTCGTCGGAGCTAAGATCGAGAGAGAGAGTCGGGGAGAGAGAGAGAGGGAGACGATGGAGAAACGATGGCGATGTTGTCATCGTCGGAGCTGAGATCGAGAGAGGCCGGAAAGAGAGAGAGAGAGAAAGGGAGACGACGGAGAGATAACGGTGATGTTGCCATCGTCGGAGCTAAGATCGAGAGAGAGAGTCGGGGAGAGAGAGAGAGGGAGACGATGGAGAGACGACGACGATGTTGCCGTCGTCGGAGCTGAGATCGAGAGAGGTCGGAAAGAGAGAGAGAGAGAGAGAGAGAGAGAGAGAGGGAGACGACGGTGATGTTGCCGTCGTCGGAGCTAAGATCGAGAGAGAGAGAGAGTCGGGGAGAGAGAGAGAAAGTCTAGAGAGAAGGTCTAGAGAGATGGAGGCTGATTTTTCTTTTTTCCTTGTTACTGTTCCTCCCCCTGTTTTTTTTAGAGTATGTGTGTATATATTGTCTTTATCCTTTTTGAGTCCTTTCTTCTTGGACAAGAAAAAAAAAAAGGGGGGGGGGGGGAGAGGTAGGGTTAGGTAGGGTAGGGTATGGGGTGGTGTGGTTTATTTTGATTGGGTAGGTTGTTAGGATAAGATAGAATTAGTTAGGATAAGAATTGTTACCTTATTATTTATTTATTTTTTTGTATTTTGTGTGGGTATAATAACATGGGTGAGGGTACGCGGTAGGATAAAAATTACAATGGGTAAAAATGACATCGGGGAGGAACGAAATTAGGTGTCTACATCATGCCCCCTTTGAATGTAAACACGCAGTGTTTTCAGATAAAGAAGTAGACAACGAGATAGAATTTTGTCCCGACCATTATTCAAAGAAAGAAACAGGAGAAAGAAGGACTACCGGGTCTTGAATTAGGACATCCTACCCACCCAAGTTATGAAGGGATCAAGTGATAAGTATCTCCAAGGATTGTACGGAGATGGACTATACCGAGTTGGAGAGTCGAGTGAGGTTCCGTCAAGGTTCCGGTCTGCGGCTCTATTATTACATCAAAATGAAAATTACAAGCTAAAACATAAATGAAATTACAAAAATCCTATCTATACAGCTTCTGTTGGTTCTTGACTCGACTTTCATCACCCTATTCTTCCGGCGGGCTCCTGACTTGCAATTTCTTTCGACTTGTTGCTTGGCTTTCAATTACTTCGCTTTGTTGCATGACTTTTCATTTCTTCACCCTATTCTCCAAGCGGGCTCCGGACTTGCTATTTCATCATCCTGTTCTTCAGGCGGGCTCCTGGCTTGCTATTTCATCACCCTGTTCTTCAGGCGGGCTCCTGAAACCCAAAATTAAACTAGAACAACAATTATCCCAAACAAAACATTATAGTAAAGTAGTATTTCATTTTTGAAAGCGTTGTCCCATTTTCCAGGAGGGTCCTGAGCAGAAAGTAAAATCCCATTTTTCAGGAGGGTCCTGCGCATAAAGTAAAATCTCATTTTTCAGGGGGGTCCTAAACATAAAGTAAATTCCCACTTTTCAGGAGGGTCCTGAACAGAAAAGTAAATTCCCATTTTTCAGGAGGGTCCTGAACATAAAGTAAGATCCCATTTTTCAGGAGGGTCCTGAACTGAAAGAAAAATCCCATTTTTCAGGAGGATCCTGAACAGAAAGTAAATTCCCATTTTTCAGGAGGGTCCTGAACATAAGGTAAAATCCCATTTTTCAGGAGGGTCCTGAACATGAAGTAAAATCCCATTCTTCAGGAGGGTCCTGAACATAAAGTAAATTCCCATTTTTCAGGAGGGTCCTGAATTGAAAGTAAATTCCCATTTTCCAGGAGGGTCCTGAACTGAAAGTAAAATCCCATTTTTCAGGAGGGTCCTGAATTGAAAGAAAATTCTCATTTTCCATGAGGGTCCTAAACATGAAGTAAAATCCCATTTTTCAGGAGGGTCCTGAACATAAAGTAAATTCTCATTTTTCAGAAGGGTCCTGAATTGAAAGTAAATTTTCATTTTTCAGGAGGGTCCTGAACATAAAGTAAATTCCCATTTTTCAGGAGGGTCCTGAATTGAAAGTAAATTCCCATTTTCCAGGAGGGTCCTGAACATAAAGTAAATTTTTATTTTTCAGGAGGGTCCTAAATTGAAAGTAAATTCTCATTTTCCAGGAGGGTCCTGAACATGAAGTAAAATTCCATTTTTCAGGAGGGGCCTGAACATAAAGTAAATTCCCATTTTTCAGGAGGGTCCTGAATTGAAAGTAAATTCCCATTTTTCAGGAGGGTCCTGAACATAAAGTAAATTTTCATTTTTCAGGAGGGTCCTGAATTGAAAGTAAATTCCATTTTTCAGGAGGGTCCTGAACAGAAAGTAAAGTCCCATTTTTCAGGAGGGTCCTGAACATAAAGTAAATTCTCATTTTTCAGGAGGGTCCTGAATTGAAAGTAAATTCCCATTTTCCAGGAGGGTCCTGAGCATAAAATAAAATCCCACTTTTCAGGAGGGTCCTGAACAGAAAGTAAAATCTCATTTTTCAGGGTGTTCCTGAACAGAAAGTAAAATCCCATTTTCCAGAAGGGTCCTGAACTGAAAGTAAAATCCCATTTTTCAGGAGGGTCCTGAGTTGAAAGTAAATTCCCATTTTCCAGGAGGGTCCTGAATTGAAAGTAAATTCCCATTTTCCAGGAGGGTCCTGAACATGAAGTAAAATCCCATTTTTCAGGAGGGTCCTGAACATAAAGTAAATTCCCATTTTTCAGGAGGATCCTGAATTGAAAGTAAATTCCTATTTTTCAGGAGGGTCCTGAACATGAAGTAAAATCCCATTTTTCAGGAGGGTCCTGAACATAAAGTAAATTCTCATTTTTCAGGAGGGTCCTGAATTGAAAGTAAATTCCCATTTTCTTGGAGGGTCCTGAACATGAAGTAAAATCCCATTTTTCAGGAGGGTCCTGAACATAAAGTAAATTCTCATTTTTCAGGAGGGTCCTGAACATAAGGTAAAATCCCATTTTTCAGGAGGGTCCTGAACATAAGGTAAAATCCTATTTTTCAGGAGGGTCCTGAACATAAGGTAAAATCCCATTTTTCAGGAGGGTCCTGAACAGAAGGTAAAGTCTCACGGATGTGCATTTTCAATGGTAGATGAATTAAATGAAACGAATTTGCCCCTATTTCAACAAAGAAAATTTGTCAGTTAAAAACTTAGTGGTGGCTTGCAGATCTTGGCTTCTCAGGTATCTGCCCAGCACTCGTTCCCTTCATCTTTGTTCCAAATTGCTAACACTTGCCGTGTCTTACCGCATCATTGACCCGGATCCAGATTGAGGGAAAATGAGTTCTGACTCAAACAATGGGTTTCCATTTTACCATGCCTCTGAGGTGCACTCTTTTCCCAAATTTGAATGCTTCCACGAATCCAATAGCCTGTCGGTTGATAGACTTCCTTTGCTTCGTGTTGAATTACGATCATTTTTCTTCCTGTGCTGTTCCTTGGCTTTTCCTCATATAATTGGAAAGACTGGTAGTAAATTTTGAAATCCTTTCTAGTTTGTTTTGACACAGACTTGACTTAAAATGTAAAGAAATGATGGTGACTTTTGTTTTGATAAATGACATAAAAGACAAAAAGCATGAATATGTAAATGAAAGAAAGAGGGCAATTTCCCATATTCAAAAAGAAAACTTATCTGAATACGACAACCAACTCCAATGAGTATGACATGCATTTAGGATTGAGCTGCCTGATCTTCCTATCCAAAACTCCCCATTTGTTGTCGAGATTTTGCCTTTGCCGCTGAGCCGCTTCTTCAAATCTATGGGACTTATACATCACATTCGATTGACGACATCTTAAAAGACTTTTGCCAACAGATCTCTTTCTTTTCACTTTTCACTTTTCTCTTGAACTCGCCATGCCTTACGGTGGCCGTGAGGGTTTTCACCAATAAGACTCTCTCATTTTTATTTCTCTCTTCTCACCATCGCCTTATGGTGCCTGCAAAGGTTTTCACCAATAAGACTCTCTCATTTTTATTTCTCTCCACTCACCATCGCCTTATGGTGCCTGCAAGGGTTTTCACCAATAAGACTATCTCATTTTCATTTCTCTCTTCTCACCATCGCCTTATGGTGCCTGCAAAGGTTTTCACCAATAAGACTCTCATTTTTATTTCTCTCCACTCACCATCGCCTTATGGTGCCTGCAAGGGTTTTCACCAATAAGACTCTCTCATTTTTGTATTTCTCTCCTGATTTCTTATGCCGAGGGAGACAAATGGTACCTCACAATGTATCATCAATATCCATTGCATGCTTAGCCTTAACATTATCAAAAATTGATCTGAAGGACTTTCTTTGGTTGTAACTTGGCTTTTGGTTAAGGTTAGAAAAAATGGTAAGGGACTCAAATGATACTTGAAGTGGGGGTGGGACTTACAACTTTTGGAATCGACTCAAACAACATGTTAACTCATGCCCCAATTTTTGTTGACTGGGTGAATCTTAAATCTTTATTTGGTTGGACCGAGCCCGAAATAGGGCAGCCTACGTATCTCACTCCCAAGAGTGGAGAATCAGGTCGCACGTAGTTCCATCAGCTTGTTCTTTATTTTGATTTGATTTTTTTTCTTTTATTTTCGAACTCTTTCTTTTATTCTTATTTTCTTGACATTTATCTTTGACTATATTTTGATTCCAAAAGAGGGATATGAAAGAAAAATAAACGAGGCTCAAACGGGTAAACAAAGGATGACACAATGTTTGGATAGAAGAATAAAATGCCTTCATCATATCAATCTTAAAAAATGCAAGTACTAAACATGCAAAAAAATCAAACAAAGGACCAAATATCATACATAGTATCTTTTGAACGCATCAGCATTGATAGTCATTTCTGTCATTTTGCCTTCAATATCTATCAAATATAAGGCTCCATTGGGTAACACTTTCTTCACAACGAAGGGACCTTGCCAGTTAGGGGAGAACTTGCCTTTCGCTTCAACCTGGTGAGGAAGGATACGTCTTAATACCAACTGACCAACTTCAAAATTCCTGGGACGGACCTTTTTGTTATACGCACGAGCCATCCTCCTCTGATACAACTGGCCATGACACACGGACGTTAGCCTTTTTTCCTCGATCAAACTCAAATGTTCCAGTCGGGTTTTTACCCATTCGTCATCATCAATATTTGCTTCTTCAATGACTCGAAGAGAGGGAATTTCAACTTCTGCAGGGATGACTGCTTCTGTCCCATACACTAATAAATATAGAGTTGCCCCTGTTGAAGTGCGAACAGTGGTGCGATAACCTAGCAATGCAAACGGCAACTTTTCATGCTACTGTCTAGAACCTTGTACCATTTTTTGCAGTATCTTTTTTATATTTTTATTGGCGGCTTCTACAGCACCATTGGCCTTTGGGCGATATGGAGTAGAATTTCGATGTGCGATCTTAAACTGTTGACACACTTCTTGCAGCAAATGACTATTGAGATTGGCAGCATTGTCTGTAATTATCATCTTAGGAATTCCAAATCTACAAATGATATTGGCATGAATAAAATCTACCACAGCCTTCTTTGTCACTGACTTAAAAGTTACTGCTTCCACCCACTTTGTGAAGTAGTCAATGGCTACCAAAATGAATCTATGTCCATTTGATGCCTTCGGCTCAATCGGTCCAATCACATCCATTCCCCAAGCCACTAACGGCCATGGAGCGGCCATTGCATGCAACTCAACAGGAGAACGTATCAGATCGCCGTGCACCTGACATTGATAACACTTTCGAACAAATTGAATAGAATCTCTCTCCATAGTAAACCAATAATAACCTGCTCGAAGAATCTTCTTTGACAAGACATGACCGTTCATATGCGACCCGCATACTCCAGAGAATATTTCAACCATGATTATCGAGGCTTCTTTTGCATCTACACACCTTAAAAGTCCCAGATCTGGGTTCCTCTTATACAAGATTACCCCACTTAAGAAAAATCCACTAGCCAAACGCCTAATAGTCCTTTTTTGATCGTTGGTGGCATATGTTGGGTATTCTCCTGACTGAATGTACCGCTTGATATCCAAAAACCAAGGTTCTCCATCGAGCTCTTCTTAAACCGCATTACAGTAAGCATGCTGATCACGACTCTGTATATGCACTGGATCGATATAGGCTTTGTCAGGATGTTGGAGAATTGAAGACAGAGTGGCTAAAGCATCAGCAATTTCATTATGAATCCTTGGAATATGCCTAAATTTTACTAACACAAATCGTCAACATAGCTCCTGCAAGCATTGTCGATACGGGATGAGTTTCAAATCTCCCGTCTCCCAATCGCCTTGAATTTGATGGACGAGCAAATCTGAATCTCCCAACACCAATAATTCTTGGACTCCCATATCAACAACTAACCTCAAACCAAGGATGCAGGCTTCATACTCTGCCATATTTTTAGTACAGTAGAATCGAAGTTGTGCTGTTACCGGGAAATGTTGTCCCGATTCAGAGATAAGAACCGCACCTATTCCGACTCCTTTCATATTGACAGCTCCATCGAAGAATAACCTCCAAGCATCTATAACGACTTCATCGACACACGACACTTCTTCGTCAGGAAAATATGTCTTTAATGGCTCGTACTCTTTATCGATGGGATTCTCAGCAAGATGATCTGCCAAGGCTTGGGCTTTCATGGCGGTTCGAGTCACATATACGATGTCGAACTCGGTAAGCAATATTTGCCACTTTGCCAATCGACCTGTCGGCATAGGCTTCTGAAAGATATACTTCAAAGGATCCATGCGGGAGATGAGATAAGTAGTATAGGATGAGAGATAGTGCTTCAACTTCTGTGCTATCCAAGTTAGGGCACAACACGTCCTTTCAAGAAGAGTATACCTGGCCTCATATGCGGTGAACTTCTTGCTAAGATAATAAATAGCCTGCTCTTTTTTGCCTGTGACATCATGTTGACCCAGGACACAATCGAAAGAATTGTCCATGACTGATAAATATAAGATCAAAGGCCTACCAGGCTCCGGGGGTACCAGCACTAGCGGATTTGACAAATATCTTTTGATTCGATCGAACGCTTCCTGACATTCTTCAGTCCATTTTACCGCAACACTTTTTTTCAACAACTTGAATATGGGCTCACAAGTGGTTGTGAGTTGAGCAATAAATTTGCTAATGTAGTTCAGTCTACCAAGCAAACTCATCACCTCCGTTCTATTCTTGGGCGAGGGCAAATCCTGAATGACTTTGATTTTTGAAGGATCCAATTCAATTCCCCGACGGCTGACTACAAACCCCAACAGCTTTCCAGATGGAACTCTAAATACACATTTGGCCGGGTTGAGTTTGAGATTATACCTGCGAAGCCTCTCAAAGAACTTTCTTAAATCTTTAACATGGTCGGCCTGACTTTTTGACTTAATAATCACATCATCCACATAGACCTCAATCTCCTTATGCATCATGTCATGAAACATAGTGGTCATGGCTCTCATGTATGTTGCTCCAGCATTCTTCAAACCGAACGGCATCACTCGATAACAATAAGTTCCCCATGGTGTGATAAAAGACGTCTTCTCCGTGTCTTCATCATCCATAATGATCTGGTGATATCCGGCATAGCAATCCATAAAAGAGGCAACCTCGTGTTTAGCACAATTGTCTAACAAAATGTGGATGTTGGGCAGTGAAAAATCATCTTTCGGACTTGCTCTGTTCAAATTGCGGTAATCAACACACACTCAAATTTTGTCATCTTTCTTTGGTACGGGAACAATATTGGATAACCACATGGGATAACGAGACACTCGAATTACTTTGTCTTCAAGATGTTTCATGATTTCCTCTTTGATTTTAATACTTACATCGGTTTTAAACTTCCTCAACTTCTGTTTGACAGGGGGGAACGCGGAATCAGTTGGCAACTTGTGAGCCACTAATTTTGTGCTTAAACCGGGCATATCATCATAAGACCATGCAAAAACATCCTTATAATCAATCAATGCTTGAATCATTCCCTCTTTTAGCTGTGGCAAAGCATGTACACTGATTTTAGTTTCCCTAACATCTTCATGATCCCCTAGATTTATTGGCTCAGTCTCATTCAAATTAGGATTCGGTTTGTCTTCAAACTGTTCCAACTCTTTGCTTATTTCTTCTAGCGCTTTTTCTTCATCATATTCCCCATCCTGCTTCATTATATCTTGATTAGTTTGGATTTTAAGATCAAGCTGAAAATTCCGCATGCATGTCATGTCATTAGAATCAGCATAAAGAGAACTGTGTAAGAAAAGAAAAAGAAAATATATTAGACACAAAACAAAAGGGACATTGCATTTCATTAAATAAAAGATAGAAGGGTTTAAACACAGATGCCAACATAACATAAACAAACTAAAATCCGAATTACAACCCTGAAATAACTCGGATAAACAGAAAGAAAAACAAAATAGACTACCAAAACTCTTTCCTGACGGGGAGAGGAGTGACTTCCCAATTATTGAGCCAGACAGCTGGACCTATGAATTGCACGTCTGTCATACTGGTACATTCTCCTGCTTCGACCATATCAACTTCAATACAAAGGTTCTGGAAGTCATCAACCAATTCAACCTCAAATTCCACATGCTTCGTGACACCGCTCTTAACAAATGATTCACTGAGTAGTGGCATTGGGCGAGGGAGTGACCATATTTCCTTTTTCCTTCCCTTGGCTTTCTTCAGATCTTCAGCTGTAGGCTCAAATCCCAGACCAAACGTGCCCACGTTCTCACACGGACATATGAGATGAACTATACCGTGCAGAGACGCTCCCAAACCCTTTCCTGGCTCAAATCCGTATTTCCAAAGTTCACACACCATCATGATAGAAGCAGAAGACAATTGCGGTCCCGGTATAGCCTGTCATTCAAGGATACGATTCACTGGCACTGTATCAAATATTTGATAGACGAATGTCTCATCTACGTTATTTGCTTCAATAAGAGACAAGGAAGAATCTTCGTAGGCTGACAAATCTCCTTCACCATGAATAACTACTTCTTGCCTGTCATGCTCAAACTTAATCATTTGGTGCAGTGTAGATGCAACCGCCTTGGCCTTGTGGATCCACAGTCTTCCCAACAACAGATTGTAAGAGGAGTCTACATTCAATACTTGAAACTCTATGGCGAACTCAACAGGCTCTATGGTCAACACTAGTTCTATTTCGCCAATGGAATTTGATTTTGCACCATCGAAAGCCCTGACACATACATTGTTGGGCCTGATCCTCTCAGCACCAATATTCAAATTTTGCAAAGTAAAAATAGGGCAAATATTTGCACCTGAACCTCCACCAATCATAACATGAGTGACATAGAAATCTTCACACTTCACTGTAATGTAAAGGCTCCGGTTATGCCCTGTACCTTCAATAGGCAATTCATCGTCAGAAAAGCTGATCCGATTGACCTCAAAGATTTTTCCAACCATTTTCTCAAGCTGGTTGATTGTAATCTCCCTTGGAACATATGCTTCATTTAATACCTTCAGTAAAACATCACAATGCTCCTTGAAGTGCAACAACAAAGATAAAAGGGAAATTTGAGCAGCGGTTTTCTTCAGCTGGTCTAATATTGAATACTCTGGCAATTTCATCTTTTTCAAAAATTCTTCGGCTTCTTCTTCGGTGATAGGCTTTTTGATAGATGACGGTCCACTCACCGTTGGCTTGGACTTTATTAAGCTTTCAGGCACGAAACATCTTCCTGACCTAGTCAAACCCCCTACCTCATCTACACCTTCCACTACTTTTTTCCCATGATAGGTCATCACGGTCCGCCCATAATTCCAGGGAATTCTTTTTGTATCAACTATTAGAGGTTGGGTCACCGGTTTGAGGACAATAGGCACTGCCAGTGCTCCTTTCACCGTCAAGATGGGCTGACTCAGAGCTCCCACCACCGTCAACTTAGGTTTATCCTGACTTGAATCAACATACCTTCTGGCGCCTTGTACTGTGATTAGGGGCTTCTTTGTGCTTTCTTGGGCTTTATCTTCTCTCATTCCTTCCTGGCTCAATGACATTGCTTTCAAAGACTCCGCTACATTCACCGATTTCTCCTCAATGGTTTGTATCTTGACAATAGGCTTATAACCCCTCGAAGACTCTTTCCCATCATATATCAATTCTAATATATTGACTTCAACATGGGTTGGCAGCGGATTCTGGTTAATGTTTGGACCCTCCGGGGCCTGGACCAGCATCTGATTTGTGTCAATTAAATCTTGGACAGCTCTCTTTAAATGCCAGCATTTCTCGATATCATGGCCTGGCATATCAGAACAGTACGCACACCTTAAAGAATAATCGAGATTCCTTGGTGGTGGATTTGAAAACCTTCTTTGAATTGGGCTTAAAACCTTCAACTTTCTCAACCTATCAAACAAGCTAGCATATGACTCCCCAAGAGGTGTGAATTGATTTTTGACCGCCTTCTCCTTCTTATACTCGGGCCTAGGTTGAAAACTGGGTCTGGAAGGGTTTTGGTAATTTGGTGGAGCGAATGGGCAATTTTGTGGAGTTTGCGCGCGCCACTGCGGGTAAGAAGAGGTTTGGGCATATGGTTGCGCGCTATATACTGGGTACGAAGGTGGTGGAATGGAATATAAAGGGTTTTGTGGAGGGTAGTAATGGTGGGGAGGAATATATGGAGCTTGGGCGTAGACTTGGGCTTGGGATTGGGGATAGGGGCGAGATGGTCTTTTGGGATAGGAATGGGTTCCAGCTACAACAGTCGCCACGTCCTCTTTCTTCTTTTTACCTCCAAATGCGCCAAATCCACCTTGAATCGTTTGTGTGGTGGCTTTCAATGCGGTAAAACTCACTATTCGTTCGGTCTTGATTCCGTCCTCTATCATCTCCCCCATTTTGAGGACTTCAATAAAAGACTTTCCCATTGTCGGGAGTAAATGTTGAAAATAAGTCTAATCCTGTGCCTGAATGAAAACCTCTACCAACTTACTTTCTTTCATCGGAGGCTTTACCCTGGAGGCCTGTTCACGCCACCTTATCGCGTATTCCCTAAAACCTTCGGTGTTTTTCTTCTTCATTTTGACCAAAGATTTTTCGTCCGGAATCAGGTCGATGTTATATTGAAAATGTTGCACAAACTCAGAAGCCAAGTCATCCCAGCTGTTCCACTTGTCGATATCTTGATCGATAAACCATTCTGAAGCCAGATCAGAAAAACTCTCGCCAAAGAAAGCCATGAGCAGCTCTTCCCTTCCTCCTGCAGCCCTCAACTGGTTGCAATAGCGTCTCAAGTGGGCCACGGGATCACCGTGTCCTGCATACTTCTCGAACTTAGGCATTTTAAAACCGAGGGGAAGGTTGATGTCTGGGAACATGCACAGATCGTTATAAGAAACACTCTTATAACCTCTGATTCCCTACAAATTTCTCATGGCCTGTTCTAAGCTTTTCAACTTCCGCGCTATGACTTCATGTTCCTCTGTTGCGACAGGTTTCTCTGAATCAAATGGAAATACAGGTGGTTGAGTGTACCCATATGGTTCATTCATTCTCAAAGTCGGTTTCGGGGCATAATACTGACTATCTAGAACCTTCAATACTGGCTCACTGGCAGACCGAGGAAACACCATTGTCGGACGCACAACATATGCGGGAGCTTCAGGTGGTGGCGGAGCCACGAATACCGATGTGATCGGTGGCGCCGGCTGAGCAGCGGGTCTTGATTGGGGAGCTGCCAAGGGCACACCAGAACTGCCAGGATAATAATGTCGTGGAGTGAATCCTGGCGCGTGCTCAGGTGACTCAGTAGAAGCAGAGAATTGCGCCTGAGAGAGCGGTGGGCAATTAGAGATATTCCCAAGACCTTCAAGGAGCGGAGGAGGAGACATTCCGCTGGCCTATGCCCGGTGCAAATCTATCAATTGTTGTCTGAGCCTTACTACCTCATCATTGTGTTCGGAACTTTCTTCCCTGTGATCCTGATCCAGGTCAATGAGCGAATTTTCAATCTCCCTGCTAGCCATGACAAGCTTTGCTTTGGATCTAGTGAAGTATGGGTGACTAGCCAGAGTGCTGCAAACCTACCACTGTTATCTGAAAGAACATGCTCATCAAAGACGACATCCGTTAGGATTAGGGCACACAACAAGCATGAGAGTCACATTGGTAAATTGTCCTAAATTCATGTTCATTTCTACCAGCTTTTGAGGGTATCGAGGTCATTTCAACATCATCCCGATTTTTATCTACATTCTTTTTTTTTCGTATCCACCTCTGTTCTTTCCACTTATCCGTTATCTACCTTTATTTTATCATTCTATATGGCTTTTATTCTTCTTTAACAAACGAAAAAAATGATTAGATCGAACCCAAAAGTAGGTTGCCTACGTATCATGTTGTACATGAATCAGATCTTGCGTAGTTCGGGCCGCTTATGCATAAACATCACACAATTGAAGGTTTTTTTTTCTTTTTTTTTCACGAGAAACGAAAACAAGTAAACAAAAGAAAGACGTAACATCCTAAAATTTCGATGAAAGACAGCAAAACATACAACGAATCTGGGACCACTTTAAAACTAAACAACAAATACAAAACAACATTCTAAACCCCTAACGACATGTGTGCAATAAAGACCCGAATATCAAAACAACTTGACTCTGACTTAACACAGACACCAACCTACAACGACAGAAACATAAAAGACTCAAAACTACATAAATATAAGACATGCTCTTTCAAACTGGTGCCCTGCGTGACGTCCCCGGTTGAGATGAACCCATCTGTGAAGTCCCCACTTTTCCCCTCAGACTTTGCAACATATCCTGCAACGATGTTTTGATACCCGGGAATAAATATCTCGCCCGTATCCCCGCCTCTTGGAGAGTACACCCGCAAAGGTTTCTCTGACACCCATCCACAGTTGTGATCAAACGTGACAATTGAATTCTCAAAAACTCCAACTTGGCCCCTGGATCTTCCTGCTCATCATCCTCTACCATGATTGCTTCCCGTATTCGCCCTCTAAGTTGGGCTGGTAAGGGTCTACTAATGCCACGGGGCAGAGATTGTAGCCAGATTTCATAGTTTTGGGTGCATCCTGGATTTTCCTCGAGAGTATCGACA
Organism: Capsicum pubescens; assembly: GCA_030864215.1. Taxonomy (NCBI): domain Eukaryota; kingdom Viridiplantae; phylum Streptophyta; class Magnoliopsida; order Solanales; family Solanaceae; genus Capsicum; species Capsicum pubescens. The sequence continues at coordinate 348,081,200 of CM061544.1, read as the reverse complement.
CCTAGCTTTATCGCGTTATTCCAGAATTGCTCATATTTGCTTTCCCTCACGGCTTGGTCTTCAATGTACTCTACATCCTTTAGAAGGTCCATTATTGGGGGGACGTCTTGCATCCTACCCAACTGACGCATCACCCTTCTTGGACTGTAAGGCCTAGTGCAGTTAAGTCCTATCAAAACTAGAAAGAGTTGCATTTGAGATCCAATCAAGATTTTCTTAGGACGAAACCACATATAGCACCAAAGAATGTTGTTCGGAGTTCTTGATTCGAGAATTTCGATCCAAGAATTGACTCCAATAGGAAAAGAAAATTTGTCAAAACGAATTCTTTCTTGCATGGCTTGCACTCGATCATTCAGACAACGGTCGATCACATCTGCTCTAATGAAAGAAGGCGTATGCAAGTGCTCCATCATCCACAACTGCAATATCAGATTACTCCCCTCAAAAAATTGTACCCCTTCTTTCACTTAAGTCAAAGCCTTATATATTTCTGTTAAGATCATTGGTACAATGGTGACCTCATCTTTTTTCTTGAATAAAGCTATCACCACTGATTGTAGACGAGTATTGATTCACCTCTCATCTAACGGGAACACTAAGATACCCAACAAAGCCAGACAGAAAACCTCAAGACGACGTTGTTCCCAGATTTTTTTGGTAGTACAGAATTCATCCCAAAAGCAGTCGAAACCCTCTAAAGACCCAAATCTAGAAAACAAATAGTCCAAGGAAATCCAAGATTGTTTGAGACATCCCAGATGCTTGTTATCTTTTAATCCACAGAGTCGAAGGAATTTCTTACGAGTATGATTGCGGGCTAAAATCATCTGCTGACCCATGTAAGTCAACCGAAACAAACGAGATATTTCTGCCAGGGTAAGAATCAATTCACAACTTCCGAACCTAAACACCAAATTATTTGGATCCCAAAAAGTCAACGCAGCTTCTATTAAATCCGGACGAGGCGTGAGATCCATGAGTGTTACAAGATTGCCTAACACTTTCCTCACTTCGTGCTTTTCAGAGTAATTGAACGTGCCCCACCACTTGATCAACTTTTTGGGTACCTTGACAACCATAAGGACTCTAGACTTTGTGGACAGATCCATCCTGTAGTAGCAGATAAGAAATTATCTCAAAAATTTGATAAGAGCAAAAGGTTCACAACCAAAAGGAATTTGATGCGGACATACGTCGATGGGACAGACCGCTTCATGACTCTTAATCGCCGAACAGTAACACTGAATAAAATCAGCCTACTTGGCTAACAACTTTAGGTTATGGGGTAAAAGACCTAGCCTAATACTAAGACGAAAGCCAAAATAAAGGTTGCCGGACCCACCGAGGGTTGCCTACGTACCCCGCCCCGAGGGATGGGAATCAGGTATGCGTAGTTCGTCCAAATTGAACAACTAACGATTAACTAATAAATTGACCCTAACTTAAGAGACAAAACCAAAAACAAACGAATAAAAACTTTTTGGATTTTTCAATTAGACACTTTAACTAAGACTGACACCATCAATTATGGAAAAAATCTTTTTGGTATTTTTGCTTTTGACAAATACGTAGAAAAAACTTCTTCTTTTTTTTCTTTTTGAATTTACGGTACTTTGAGAAGACAAAATGCAAAAATGTAAAAAAAAATCTTTTTGAATTTTTGGATCGTGAAGAACAAAAGCCATAAAGAATTCTAAAATAAACTACGACATTCCTTTTGATTCCTTCTTTTCGACTCGCTTTCTATATATATATATTTTATTTTTTTTATTTTTTATTTTTTTTTATTTTTAAATCCGTCCGTCAAATGACCACGCTACCCTCAAATATGCAACAGTTAGCACGTAGGGATGCTTTAAAGGTGAGTTTCCTATAAAGGATCGTGTAGGCCCCGCTAGGTCTCAATATGATGCACCTAAGAATGACCTAAAGGCTGACCTACGTTGTGGTTTACTAACAAGGCCGTTCGGGGGAGCATATGGTCGATAGTGGCTGCTTTGCTTTTCACCTACTTCATACATCCAACGGCTCCCCCCTAAAATAAAGGTGACTCAACTAGAGTTCGTGCGCACGACGTGCGCTCCGAGACTTGTTGCAGAAAGAATGACTCGGGTTATGCACATGATGTTAGATATAAAAGCGGTAACACATGGGATAAATACTGTAAACAAAGAGCACGAAAATACACAAAAGTGAAAACACAAACAAAAATTACGAACAAAAATTACAAACAACGCTTATACACTCGTAATGCAAAACAAAGTCGATACGACTCCAAAAAAGCTCGAATTCTGAAAATGTCCCCAGCAGAGTCGCCAGAACTGTCACACCCCCTTTTTTTTTACGTGTTCCAAACGATTTATCTAAAAGGGTTTTTATTATTTAAAGTGACAAAGATGAAAATTTATTTCGAAAAAAGACTATTTATATTTTTTATTTCAGAGTCGCCACTTGGCATAATTCGGTGTGCCAAGTCACCTTTGAAAAATCCTTTTCGGAACCATTTGACTCTTAAACTGGTTTGCGAACAGAGATTCCGGCTAAGGAATTCTGTTGACCGAGGGGAAGGTGTTAGGCACCCCTCGATCCCGTGGTTCGACCACGGTCTCCTGGTGGATCGTATCGGCTAATTTGTCATTACAAATGTACAAACCGCATAAAACACACAAAACAAGCAAACAAACAAATCACACAAAAATTCAAAACAAGCCGAAATAATGTTCAGTCCAAATTATACAATCCAAAATAAAAGAGGTGCTGAAATATAAAACCTATTCTATTCTAAATTGATCCTAAACTAAACTCCACCCGACGTTCCGGGCCTTGATCACGAGCCTCCTTTGCGTACATGCTACTTCGGGGCATTGCCTAGATGAACCGAGACTGAATTTATAAAAAATTGAGAAGACCCGTACACGAAATCAGTGACGCTGGCGACTGTTTATTGGAGAGGGAGAGACGACGGAGTTGTTGCCATCGCCGGAGAGCGGTCGGAGAGAGAGAGAGGGGGAGACGATGGAGAGACGACGGCGATGTTGCCGTCGTCGGAGCTGAGATCGAGAGAGGTCGGAAAAAGAGAGAGAGGGAGAAGATGGCGATGTTGCCATCGTCGGAGCTGAGATCGAGAGAGGTCGGAAAGAGAGAGAGAGAGGGAGACGACAGTGATGTTGCCGTCGTCGGAGCTAAGATCGAGAGAGAGAGTCGGGGAAAGAGAGAGAGGGAGACGATGGAGAGACGACGGTGATGTTGCCGTCGTCGGAGCTAAGATCGAGAGAGAGAGTCGGAGAGAGAGAGAGAGAGGGAGACGATGGAGAGACGATGGCGATGTTGCCGTCGTCAGAGCTGAGATCGAGAGAGGTCAGAAAGAGAGAGAGAGGGAGAGAGAGAGAGAGGGAGACGACGGAGAGACGACGATGATGTTGTCGTCGTCGGAGCTAAGATCGAGAGAGAGAGTCGGGGAGAGAGAGAGGGGGAGACGATGGAGAGACGACGGCGATGTTGTCGTCGTCGGAGCTGAGATCGAGAGAGGTCGGAAAGAGAGAGAGAGAGAGAGAGAGAGAGAGAGAGAGAGAGAGAGACGACGGTGATGTTGCCGTCGTCGGAGCTAAGATCGAGAGAGAGTCGGGGAGAGAGAGAGAAAGTCTAGAGAGAAGGTCTAGAGAGATGGAGGCTGATTTTTCTTTTTTCCTTGTTACTGTTCCTCCCCCTGTTTTTTTTTTAGAGTATGTGTGTATATATTGTGTTTATCCTTTTTTGAGTCCTTTCTTCTTGGACAAGAAAAAAAAAAGGGGGGGGGGGGGGGACGTGGGGTAGGATTAGGTAGGGTAGGGTATGGGGTGGTGTGATTTATTTTGATTGGGTAGGTTGTTAGGATAAGATAGAATTAGTTAGGATAAGATTTGTTACCTTATTATTTATTTATTTATTTGTATTTTGTGCGGGTATAATAACATGGGTGAGGGTACGCAGTAGGATAAAAATAACAATGGGTAAAAACGACATCGGGGAGAAACGAAATTAGATGTCTACAACGCCTTTTCTCAAAATTAAATATGTAAGAAAAAGGACTCGAGGAATATTAATTTTTTTTCTCTAATGAAGCAATTATAAACAATAGACTTTAAATTTGTACCAAAAAAGTTTTTGATAGTTTAATATATGGCATATTCATACGAAAAGTTTAAATATGTACCAAAAACAGTTTTTGATAGTTTAATATATGGCATATTCATTCGAAAAATCTTGCTCCTTGATACATCTAGTTGTGATCATAACCAAATCAATATCTAAAGGTTTAACTCCCGTTCCGTTTCTTCATAAACCTCAGATCAGCCTCCATAATCTTAGTAAAGAATTAAAGAATAATTGGGCAACATATAGAATGATCGAATAAAGAATATGAAAGGTTAAATAGTAGTACTAAATAACTCCCGTCATATTCATAGATATAAATTAAGCAAAGCCTTCTTCGTAGAAGATACTATAGAAGAACTAATAATTTAGAAAACATAGCAATATACAATTAAAACAACTCATGTCATATTCATAGATATAAATTAAACAAAACATTCTTCGTAGAAGATACTATAGAAGAACTAATAATTTAAAAAATAAAGCAATATGCAATAAAAACAACTCTCGTCATATTTATAGATATAAATTAAACAAAGTATTCTTCGTAGTAGATACTCTAGAAGAACTAATAATTTAGAAAACAAAGCAATACGTAATAAAAATAGAAAAAGTACCCGTTGAAAAGCATCTAGAGAGAAAACGAAATGCAAAATATTTGTAGAGGCAGACAAATTTCTTCAATAATTCAATTGCCTGATCCATGATTTTGGGCTTAATATCTATTGTCATTTACTTATGATGAGTTAATGAAACGAAAAAGTTACGTCCCTTCAACTATGTTATAACTGTTATGAAGGAAAGAATTATTTAATAGAAAAAAAGAAGATAAATGGCAAATAAAAGAGAAAAAAGATAAATGACTTTCCTGATCAGTAAGGGGTGCCACATCACCATGTCCTATATTTTTCTTTATTATTATATATTGATTGATTGGTTTAACATTTACTAGGCGTTTGGCCGGAGGGATTAACTAGCTATTACTATTGTTAATTTTCTGGACCAATATATATCTCTATCTTTAATCGTTAATCTCTCTCTATCTCTCTATCTCCCTCTATCTATCTGTCTATTTCTCTATCTTTCTCTATCTATCAATCTTCCTATATTCTTTTTTATTATTATATATTGATTGATTTAACATTTACTAGGGTGTTTGGCCATAGGGATTAACTAGCTATTACTATTATTAATTTTCTAGACCAATATGTATCTCTAATCTCTATCTTTAATCGTTAATCTCTCTCTCTCTAATCTATTCATCCCATCCATCCATCCATCTATTTATCTATATTAAAAATGTGAAGTGTTTTAGAAATGTTCTTTCAATTTTCAGCCTCTCACGTGTTTTTTTAGTAAATTTTCTTCAATTTGATTTGTAACTGCTTTAGGTTTTGTTATTTGATTTAGGTAAGAAATCATAATATTTAATACTTTTAAATCGATAAAATTATCCTATACAAACCTATAAGTCTATCTAAATAGTAATTTTTATATCAAAATTAACAAAAAACTACTCCCTCCGTTTAAAAAAGAATGACCTATTTTTCTTTTTAGTTCGTTTAAAAAAGAATGACCCTTTCCTTTTTTTTGGCAATACTTTAATTTCAACTTTCCACATGACATGTTTAGGACCACAAGATTAAAAGACATTTTAGTACATTTGACATAATAATTTAAAGTCACAAGATTCAAAAGTCTACTTTATTTTCTTAAACTTTGTGTCAAGTCAAAGTAGATCATTCTTTTTTAAACGGAGGGAGTAATAAGTTTCTCCGGATGAGATTGACTTGCCTACTGGTGGATTTTAACAGGCGTCATCATGACCCGAGAAATTGGGTTGTGACAACATCATTGATTCTGCCCAAAGTAATAAAAGTCCAGAAATCCATACCATGTTGTAACATTAAATCCGACTAATTTCAGAGTTCAAAGGAACGTTTTATCTCACTAATTATCAAGAACATCTCAAAAATGTCTAATAGCATTAAAAATGACATAAAATTGGTGGACTTTATTGCTTAATGTAAGAGCTAAACTTTGATAATATAGCTTTTGCATAACTCAGATCGACACAAAGAAGCACTCATATCAAGTCACTTTTGCATGTTGCAATGAATAAAAGTTCCAGAGCATGGACCCCGACACATTGGCCATTTCCACATGGGTTTGCTACGAGCAACTTCCTTGTATGAATAATAAAAAGTATATTCTCATAAACACACTGCGAGCTTTAGAACATCCCTAAAGGTGTCTCACGGGTTTCAGTCAGCAATCAATCACCGATGCTTGAGTCAAGGTAGACTGTCAACATCACACCTTATTAGGGTACGACCTTTCGCGGAATCTACGTAAACTCGAAATGCTTTGTGCATCGGGCACATGCAGTTTTTGCTAATTCTCTGTATATCGATTATTACGCACAAAGTATACATGTTGATATCATGCAACCTATTTTGTTCGGACTCTTCAAAAATATTAATGGGTGTGTGTACTTTTGGAGAATCAGAGATGGGTGTAGCATCAAAAGTGAAAGTCCGCACAATTTAGCATAAAACATAGGTAAATCAAATGCAGAATAAAGATTCACTAACATCAAAAACCAGTTCCCAACTCAATATACAAATTAATTAGTCACATACTAAAACCATTGTCATCTTTAAATACATTATTCATAGCAAATTGAGAAAACTTTTCATAATTTTCAAAAGAGATAACAGTGTAAAATTAAATAACTAACCATATGCTTTCTCAAAAGCCTTTAGGCCCATCACTAGTAGTCTCCTTCAAAACTCCAGATGACTCTTTGTCAGCCATGGAAAGACAGTACTTAGCAATCTCTCTAAACTTAGGAACACTCCTTAAGTCCACAACAGTTCCATCCTTCAAAGTGATAATCACATCACCCCATTCACCAATGAATCTTGGTACAACCTGAACATCTTTGATCACTTTGTACGAAAAATCGCTCCGGTCTTGACCCGTTAACCCGGAAATAACAGTAACCCTCAAGTTGGTAAACCTGTACCTCAAGTAAAAAGCTCTAAGTACTGCAGCTAGTGTTAATGGGAGCCAAAGGAGAGTGAAACCCAGAAGAAGGTTAGCTGCAAGGTCTCCATAGTGAGCTCCACCATCGAAGAAGATAGATTCTTGATTGGGTTTGGAGGAAGTAGTACTACTGGTGGATGATGAAGCAACTGGGTTGGAGGACACGTGGAGCTTGGTGATTGGCCTGCTGGATTTTGGAGTGGTGAGGATGAAGGGTATTCTGGTAATTGTGTGGAGGGAATTGGTGGTCGGAGAGAGGAATGGCGTGGTGGTGGTGGAGGAGGAGCAGGTGGTGGCGGTGGCCATGGTCATGTGGTTTTATCTGTTAGTATAAGTGGTTGGTTTAGGTAGCTAAAAAGAGTTTCTTTTTTTTTTTTTTAAATGAATTTTAATTTTGAGTTCCCATTGGATTAAAATGTATCTACTTGGCAATTTTGTAGCCACTACTATTGGATAATGATGAGGTATTTGGTTGCGTTTATAATCATTGTACAAATCGATATACCAATATTCCACAGCCTAATATTGATGATGATGATAGTGAAATTGTTGCAATGAATTTGGCTTTTGATCATTCAAATTCAAACAATTACAAAATTATTATCATCGTGTGTTTTAGACTTAACAAAGACTATGGGTGTGTTTGATACGATCAAGAATGTTTTCTGAAAAATATTTTTTTATTTTTTTTTGTTTGGTTGTAATAAAATATTGGAAAAATATTTTTCACTCATTTTTCTTTATTTGAGGAAAAATGGCTTTTCTCGTGGGCCAAGGGAAGTCATTTCTTGAAAAATGACAGATGTGACTTTTATGTCTCTACCTCCACTCCTCTTCCCCCACCCCAACAATACTCAAATTCATATTACTCAAAACATTTACATTACTCAAAAACATTTTTCACTGTGTTTTGCTCCAATTTTTCACTGCTTCAAATAATCCATGTTTTCAATGTTCGTTGAATGTATTGTTATTTCCATGTATATAGGAGAAGACTTACCTATGTTATTTTTGCTATTTCACTACAATATTTTTGGCCTACGGCCACTCTTGTAAAATGTGGCCTAAAATAGCAGAAAGTGTGGCCTTTGATCAAAGGCTATACTTTTGGACTTTAGGCAACACTTTTTGAGGGGTGGCCTAAAGAAGCGTAACCTTTGATCAAAGGCCACGCTTTTCAAGTGTTGTCATATCAGCTACACTTAAAAAACGTGGTCATTAAGGTATAAAGGCCACGCTTTGTAGTTTGTCATTGGCAACACTTTTATTTGATAAAGCTACACTTACAAGTGTTGCCTTTGTTTTGGTATTGGGCACACTTCACAAGCGTAGCCTTTTGTAACACCTCTACAGCAACACTTTAAAATGTTGTCTTTGTTTTACTATTGGACGCGTTTCAGAAGCGTAGCCTTTTGTAGCATCTCTATAACAACACTTAAAAAGCGTGGTCTTTACTTTCTTAAGGCCACACTTTTGAAGTGTAGCCACTAATATCTTCTCTAAAGCAACATTTACAAAGTGTTGCCTTTGCTAATTTGCACATACACATCTAAATAAGTCGCACAATATATATCCCTGCTCCCAATGACCACACATTTAAAACATAGCATTCTTGTCTATTTTATACGATTAATATTTACTACAAATTTTGATTGAAAAATACAATTATATTCTCATACATCCACTAGTCATATTATACATCATTATTCTATTTAGATTGTCTCAAAACACTATGTTAGATAAAAATAACTCAAAAATTGTAGTACACACAAATTTTCATCATGTTCCCTTCGAGAAATAGACTGACTCCTGCTTAATCTAGGCTTTCCAACGTCCTCGATCACAATATACATTATTATTCATATCCTTGATCATTTGTGAGTTGAACTATGATCTTCTCTAGTTGAATAACATACTATGTAGTTGAATAACATACTATGTTGTTGTATATAACATAAACAGATCCACCTAATGTTTCCTTTAAAAACCACCTTTACCTGCATTTCATAAGAAAATAACTATAATTAAGTAAAGAATGGCAAAATGAACCAAAAAAGAAAAATTACTATATTTGAAAAGAAAATGTGACCTGAAAAAAATACCAAGTGTACTCCCATAATCTAAGGTCTGGGGAGGTCAGAGTGAACGCAGACCTTTCCCCAACCTTCAAAGGTAGCGAGGTTGTTTTCGATAGACCTAAGATAAACTGATCCATATTCCCTAGCTATTGTTTCATTTTTGTTATGAACGTAACTTTAACATACTGCTACAAATAGAATTACTGCATTTAGAAGTCTCATCTCACCAATGTCTAACATGTGGGAACTCTAATATAAAAATATGCTAACCTTTAATGCCTAGTATAGAAATGGAGTAACTCAAGTCCACTGACCTTTATATTGATGTCTCTTATCCGCACCAGCATTCTGCTTTGCCTGGAGTCTTGACTGCAAGAAAGAAAAATACTATTATGTAGAAAAAATCAACTGTTGGATTCTGGTCCAAACGCCGCATGATCAGAACTTAATTGGACCCAATTGCAGGCCACATATATTTAATTTCAAGAGTTTATTTAAGAGTTTAAGTTGAGAGCAGGTGTTTAATTTCAAAAATGAGAGCAGGTGTTTTCGAGAGTTTATTTAAGTTTGTCTCAGTTCCTAGCACAACAAGTTGTCTACGTTTTCTAGTAGCATATACCGATGATATGTGTCTATAATACTTAGAATTTTGCACTAGAAAGCTATACATGCAACAATGAACTTAAAAAGTTCTTCCGTGAGCAGAATTTACTTGCTTCCTAAGAGCCTGTTAAACATAAAAGAAGCAGTTAACGACACTTCCATAACTAGCATAAGCCTCAATCTAAAAAAGAGTGCAGTTTACCTCAACTAGAACAGTTTAATGTTCATTAACAGCTATTTTTCGTGCCTCCTGGACAGCGGTGAAAACAGCAAGAGCATCATTACCATCCACACGAATACTACGAATTCCATAGCCTGTCCTTTGGTAACAACACCATCACCTAAGTAATAACCATAAATAAATGTCATTGTCAGTAGCCAACTACATAATTATAAGGTTGTTTCCTAATATAAGGTTTTAAGGTTAACCGGTGGCCGTTAAGGTTATAAGGTTGTTTATTAAACAATGTACGCTAATTTTTATGTATAGATTAGGCTTTAAACGCCTAAAACAAATATATATCCTTGTAAGATGACCAAGTACAACTTTCAATACCCATCTGTTGTTCTTTAATAAGCATCCAAGTGGTTACTTAAAGATACAAAAAAACCAAAGTAGCTTTCACTTGACCAGCTACTACTTACATCCAAACCAAGATAAACGGAGCTATAAAATCTATCAAGCTATCCATGTCATTTACATACAGCACATTTCCTTGTCCACTTTAAATTTAATCAGGAAAATAAAAAAAGTAATTGCAGTTCATCAAAAGAAATGACAAAGTACCCAGCGGAGTTTCTTCCAACTCATCTAAGCTACTAAGTACTAATAAGTTTTTAAAAGTTGATGACTGACCCATCTAGGTGTGCTTTTACTATTTTAGCCTTCAAGGTATACATTCATCCACTAAGGAGCAAGAAGTCTATGCAAGCCTTACTCCTACAGCGTGGAGATAGAGAGATTATTTGCCATATACCCTCAGCTCAAGTAAATAAAACCTTCCAATAGTGAGATGATCATTTTTCCAGTAACAGATTATGCTCAACTACTGTAACCATTTTGTCATTGAACTTTCTAGAAACAAATCATCCCTTGACACATTCTTTCTCTACTTTAGCCTATTTTCATGGCTTTCCCTTGACCTTGATTGTTTTTAGCTCAGTGAAAGGACCCACTGGAAATGGTAGGAGTGCTAATATTATAGCAAGGATGGAACTTGAATTTGTGAACCTGTAGAGACCATTGGAAACTTGAGAATACACAAAGTTTAAAACACATCTTCGTTAAACAATAATATGTGTTTGCATGGAGTGTGTGCGTGGGTCTATCCATATATTTTAAAAGTAAATACTTCTAATGATTATAGTGTGAGCTATATGGTCACGAACTCTGAAAAGTTAACCAAATCAAGAGTGAGAACATGTCAAACTCGACCAAATGAACAGATATTGTGGCCAAAACAAGTAAAAAGGAAAAAGACAACACATCAATTATAAGACAAACTTGCGCACACACAACAACTGCATATTAGAAGTCATTAAATATATGCAGTTGTTAAGCTTTCACCAAAGTCTAGATAAAATTATATTTTGACAAAAAATGTTGATGTTATCCAAATGGCATATCATTGTTAGACATAACTAGGTTGTTTAACTAGTATTCAATTAGGTACAGTCCTCAATCAGCGTTTAAGCCCAATAATCATGTCAATTAGATAAAAAAAACTTAGAATAACTGCATATAATGGAGGAAAAGGAAAGTCATAAATGTTATCAAGATAATTCCAGTCATAACAGGAATGAGAGTCAGTAGGAAGTGACAAACCTGTTTTTCAAGTCTCTCTCTTTCGAATGCCAATTGCATAATTAGATCAGTTATCAATTTACTTCGAAAGTTAATATCTCAGGCAGTAACCTTCTTCGTTTCTTCAGCTTTGTGTAACGATGCCTCCAAATATGCCAACCTACTCCTTGCAAAAGTTAATTCTTCACTGAGATCTGCATTAGATTCTGACAAGATAATGCACTTATCTTCAGCACTCTCCATCAAACTTTCTGCTTTTGAAATTTTTGATTTTAGATATTCAATCAAGTCTTCCATGTCTTTGGTTATAGAATTCAACATGATCTACTTCTCTTGACTAGCTTCGACAGATGCAATTACATGCTGAAGTTGATGCTCAGAGTCCCTCATACTTTTCTTCGTAGATGCAATATAATTGGACAGCTGGAACTCAGAGTCCCTCAACAGTTTTTCAAGATATTTAACCTTATCCACAAGGTCATTAGAAGTGCTTTCAGATTTCCCTAGTAAGTTATCTTTTTCTTTTAAATGTTCCTCCAGTTCTTGATGTTTAGATTATAAGTGGCTCTCTCTCTCTGAACAGTACCATTCGAATTAAATGTGCCATCTGGAATCGACCCCCAGTAGTTCTTTTGAAATTCTTGAGAAGACTTCATCAGCATTCTCTCCCTCAAACAACCTTTGCCAAGAATCTTCAATTTCTTCCTCCATGCGGAGAGCTTCTTGCTGCAACCAGATTTATAATTCTTCTTCAACTTGTCAAGATTCATTAAGCTTCTTCTCAATATCTAACTCTCTTGCGACTTCTCCAGCATTCGCAGAATGTGTCTCTGCTGCTCAACAATCTGCATTTTTATCTGTCTTTAGAGTTAAAATTGCAGTACCGTTAAATTAGTCTGCTGCCTCGCCATCTTGCGAATTATAATCAGTACAAATTATGTAATTCAAACCTATAGTCTAAAATTTGTTACTAAACAGATTAGACTTATGAATATATCAAAACTCCCCCACAAAGTGGCATCTAGGAAGGGTAGAGTGTACAAAGATCTTACACCTACCAAAGTAGAGAGTTTTTTTCCATAGACCCTCATTTCAAGGAAAGATCATCCAATGCAGAAGAAATAACAAATGCACAAGAAAAATTAGTTTGATAAATTAAGGAACTTAGTGAAAACTAAACAACACCAACAGTATGTCCAATCATGATGCTTCAAAAAGACATAATGGCCAATAGCTACAGAACCAAATGAGGACTTACTGGATGTCTACAATCAGCAGCGATAGCAAAAATTGTGTCATCTCTTTGTGCTTTTGGTTCTTAATTTCTTTGATCTCTTTCATAGAGGCTGTCAACAAGAATATAAAAAGTAATACTTGAAATCCATTCTTCTAAGTTTCTAGGACTCTCCAAAAATATTTCCGCACCCGTGTCGGATCCTTCAAAAATACACTATTTTGAAGGATCCGACAAGCACCCATAGACATGTGAAGAATCCGAGCAACTTAGCCTTTCTTTCAAACACAAGTGGCGTTTGGATAGAAACTGGTTAATTTCAGACGACATGCGAGTAAAAAGGCAGTTAATGTACAAAGCTCGGGAACAAAAGAGATATGGCACAATAATATCAGAACTAAATCTTTCTTATAGCATTGACTAAATTAACCAAGAACAAAAAACGTTCAACTCATACCAAAAAACCACCAATTTGATTTATACATCATAATAACTTTCTATAGAAGGACCAAGTAAAATGTTAGTCAAATGACCTACTTCTTAGTGCTCTTCTTCTTGGAATCGGAGTTAGCAGACACTGGTTTGGGATGCTTTTAAGTCAAACTTGGGTCCATAAGAGGATTGTGATTAAGGATAGGCTAGTTGGCTATAGTGACAAGAGTCGTAAAGACAACACCACCAGCATACCTTAACAGCATAGTTTGGATTGAGCCAAACACATAGACTATGAGGAATGCTACCACAACAAAGCTCACAAGAAGTATCTGCATCAATTGCTCCACTAACTTTTGTCCTTACCAATCCATCTAAAATAGATGACAAAAAAACAAATGAAAAAATTGTACATTATCACAAAACAGGTAGAATAGAAGTAAGTTATATTTATACTAAATCCACCAATCGAATTAGCTATCCATTAGTCCAAACCGACAAGCTAGTTGGGATCGGTCATTATTTTAAGCACCATCTCTTTTAGAAAAATAATTCTAAAATAATAATGCATAGTCACCGTACAGTTTGTGTTAATGTTCTGGTTCCTATATCATAAACAAATTTGAGACAAATAAACCAATGAATGAACTATTCATCACAACACAAATGTCTATTGAGGAAGGCAATGCAAAATGTTACTGTGCAGCTCTATCATGATCTGCGATCCAAGGTTCTGGCCTTGACAGAATCACTATGTTCTAGGGAATCTTCACGCTCAACTATGTAAGGCTGATAGCCTGCTGCAGTTGACAGATCTAAACTCCTTATACTATCTGCTAGGTCACTTTTTAGTTAAACTCCTTATACGTTCAAATTGGATTACATAGATTTCAACAGCGTAAGAAAGTAAACTACGTCTACGGTACTACAATTCTTCAAAATAGATGTCCTCACAAAACGTGATGCAGAACACCATTACAGGTTAACAATCAGGGATCAATACAGAATATTAAATATTACAAAGTATTGCAGTGAAGAGGGGACATTCGTGGTGGTAACAAATTCAGAAAACATTCAGCTCATATCGAAAAACCACCAGCTATATTTAATTGATACATCATTATAATTTTCTGCAGAAGGACCAAGTGTAACGTTATCAAATGACCTACTTCTTAGTGTTCTTCTTGGAACTGGAGTGAGAAGACACTGGTTTGGGATGCTTTTCAGCCAAACTTGGGTCCAACCAATTGAGAGGATTGTGATTTAACACAGGCTAGTTGGGTATGGTTACAAGGGCCATAAAGACAACACCACCAGCGTACGTTTACAACATAGTTTGGAACGAGCCTAACACACAGCCTATGAGGAATACTACCACAGCAAAGCTCATAAGAAGTATCTGCATCAATTGCTGCACTAGCTTTTATCCTTGCAAATCCATCTACAATAGACGACAAAAATACAACAAAAAAAATTGCACATTATCACAAAATAGATAGAATAGAAGTAATTCATATTTATACTGAATTAACCAATCCAATTAACTATCATGTAGTCCAAACTTTAGCGCCATTGGTCGGATCCTCAAAAATGCCCCCGGAGTCTGTCAGATCTTCCAAAAATTACACATTTTTGAAGATCAGAGCAACATAGCTCCAGCTGAACAAGAATTACTAAAACTCAAATCTATCTTCCATTAAAAAACACTTATAATTAACCCACTAAAACTCCTACCTTCACTATATTATTGGTTGATATGCTAATAGAGTTGAGCTGAAGTTAGACGAAATTTGACGATTTTGGAAATAAATCTTCCATGGATTCGATGGATTTGAGGAGAAATTTAGGCAAAGAGCTGAGGGTTTTGTGAGCTCTGAGATCTGTGAGATATTTGAAAAAAGAGATCAATATATTTTATTAAATATTTTCTTTACTCATTTATTTTTGGCTAATAATTAATTGGAGGGAGAGTAAAATATTTTGGAGGGAGAGTGAAAAATTTGTAATGAAAATTTAGGCTATATTTTTAAAATATTGTCTTTAGAATTATAATAATGTCACACTTAAAAAGTGTAGTCATATTTGTAAATAAGAGTTGCCAATTCTATCAAGATTTGACAATGCTTATAAAGTGTGGTCTCTACCATTAAAGACCACGCTTTTTAAGCGTTGTAAAAATTAATGTGGCCAAAAGCTAAAAGTTTAGGCTATGCTTTAAAAGCGTGATCTTAAATAGTAGAGGCCACACTTTACAAGTGTGGTCTAGATTTAGTGTGGCCAAAAGACAAAAATGTTGTAGTGATTGCATATTCCATTTTGTCATCGTTGTAGCTTGGTTCACAAGGTTGAATAAGTTTGTCGTTCAATTGTATTTCTACTGATTGTAGTATCTTGAGATTGTCCTGACAAAATGTTGAAAAGTGTCTTGTATGCTTGCTAATTAGTAGTTGCTTAAAATTTAGTGACTTGTAATATCTTAATACTCGATATTGATATTATTTGCTATGCTTAAATTAGTTCAGACAGTAATATACTAGTTAACAATTAGTAGTATTTTCTAAAAAATATTTTTTCACTCACTAACCAAACACTAGAAAATATATTTCTGAAAAATATTTTCTACTCACCAATCAAACACCATAAAATATCTTTCGAAAAATATTTTTCGCTCACCAACCAAACATGAGAAAATAAATAAAAAATCAACTTATTTTTCAGGAAAATATTTTCCATAAAAAATATTTTTCATCATACCAAACACACCCTATAAGGTGCCCAATTTTGGTAAACATTTATAAAGCACTAAAATTGTCCAAGTGTATATTTTGGAGACTATGTTAGACCAATCCTCAAACATTAAGGACTATATTTGTTATTTCTTCAATAAAAAAAAAATGAGATTACTTGTCTCTTACCATTTGAACAGAAGAAAATAATCTTTTTCAAATCTCTTATTTATAACGACGAAGATCTTTGCTAAACAAGACATAAAATTACGTGGTATAATTGCGGAGAAAACTCGTGAAGAAATTTGATCCGACCCAACATTGGTATAAAAAAAAAATACCATCATATCACAACTTAAATATTTGACCTGCCTGAACATTTGCATAAAATTAAGGAAAAATTATATCATACTATAACTTAAATATTTGACCCATAAATACTTAAAATCTAAACCCCTTTAAATAAGTACATAAATCTCCGATTTTACTTAAATGCTCGTATACATCACTAAAGAATGTGATGTATCTGTGTAAAATTAAGTGACGTATCTGTGACTAATTCGAGTAATTTTGTAATATTGAAAAGAGTTGAGGTAGAAAATAATTAGCTTCAAAAGGGTTAAAATTTATCTAATTTTTATTAAAATTAAAGTTGGAGGATTTAATATTTATGACAACTTAAAAAATTCAAATTAAAATTTTAATTTCAAATCATGAATTGAAATTATGACCGAATAGACTTGCCTAACTGCCAGCCCAACTATTTCCCCTTTGTAGCTAACCATTTCCCCTTTGTAGCTAAATAATTAGTTCCACCATTTTACAAAAAAACTGTTACACTATCAGTATCATTTTTTTCATCCACAAAAGAAGGTTAGCCACATAACAAGATCAAAACCAAATCTATATAAATATTTCGGATTCTCTACTCCTTAATTTTCCATTTCACTCTACTCATGAGTTACATCAAATTCAGTAATAACATAACTCAATTGTATTTTTTAAATTCAGAACTCATAAACTCAAAATTCTGGGTTCGTCTAAGTAACAATGACGGACTCAGAATCATCTTGTTGGCAGGCTGAAAAGATTGCCAGCAACGATGATCTTCTGAGGGAGATTTTTATACGGTTGCCAGCCATTTCTGTACTCTGTTTCAGGTGCGTTTCTCATCATTGGCGATTCTCAATCTCCGACCCTGATTTTCTACAACTCTATTGCTGCCGGAATGCTGCCTCTCCTGCTGGTGTATTCCTGTTTCGAAAATCTGACAAAACGTACCACTTGGATCACCTCATTCATTTCTCAGAAACTGCGGAAAAGGGAGTACTTCCTTCTAATAATATACGTAAATTCATTGAAAGTTTCCGATCAGTTGAACCTATGCACTATTGCAATGGTTTGTTGTGCCTTAAGCTTCTTCAACTTGATAATGATGTGGTAATTTATCGTGTTTATAACCCTTGTACAAATCGATATACCAAAATTCCAAAGCCTGATATTGATGACGATGATGATGAAATTGTTGCGATGAATTTGGCTTATGATCCTTCAAAATCAAGGAACTACAGAATTGTTTGTTTTGTAAGAGGTAGGTTAGGGTTACTTAGGTTTCTAACATTTTCTACTGAATCTACTTGGAAAGAATCGGGTAAACAGGTTCGAGTTAAAGGAAAGTATCCCTATTATTTTGGGAAAGGGGTATTTTTGAATGGTGCTATTCATTTGGTTAGTAAACATGAACCGTTTTTGTGGTTTGATGTGGATAATGCGTGTTTGAAAGTAATGCCTAGCACTTCAATTCGCGAGGGTTATCACCGAAGAAAGATCAAGTATTTTGGGGAGTCTACTGGAAAATTGCATCTTATTGAGCAAAATGTACTTCAACAAACATTACTCAGTGTGTTTGAATTGGAGCAAGATTACTCAAAGTGGTTCGTGAAATACGTGGTGAATCTTGATGATCTGACTCGTTTGTTTCCCATAATGGTGATTAATGAGCCCGAGTCTCTTGATGTCATCGTTTGATGTGTTGTGTTTTTTCGATGGTGAGAAAGATGGGGAGACGATGCTCGTGTTGACATTGCCAGAAAATATAATCTCTTATAATATCAAGAACAGGAATATCAAGGAGCTTCTTAAGGTGCCTCTAGAAGGGCTTCTTCATCTCAATATGAATGGCTTTTTAGTGTACAACTATAAATGGTATCATGCCTACAAGTACATTGAAACACTTGCTCTTGTTTAGTTTCTATAATTAACTTTTAATCTTACTTGGACTTTAACTTCAGTAGGATTAGAATTTGGTGAAATCAACTTAGCTTGCTGTTTGTGGTGGTTTGGTTTTTTTGTGAAATGTTTATGTCCATATGAGATGGTCTAAAAATTTTGAGTCAATGGATATAGAGTTTTTCTCTGATTTATCGTTTAACTGGAACAAGCTCTCTCAAAAATGCAAAGTAAGATTGCAGATAATATATCCTTGTGGTCTAGGTCCAACTTTTTTTTTTTTTCTTTCTAAATCTCGTGCAGTAGTATAACTCACAATATAATAGTAATACTGAAGTAATTTTGAAACGTTATGATGTGGTACAGTAGATGGGGTTGCTCCTTCCTTAACCAAAGATCTCGGGTTCAAGCCCTGAGTATGAAAAAATCCTTGATTGGGAGCGTTTTCCCTGAATGGGTCCTACGCGGTATCCGAATTAGTCGGGCTCCAATGCCGATGTCGAAAACCAAATGGGAAATACAAAAAAAAAAAAAAGATTTTGAAATGCCACTTATGCACTATTGTTCTATAGAGAATGTTGTCAATCTTTGTTCCGTAGAATGTTGTCAATCTTTAACCAGTCAAGAATTTTTTTTACTATGCAAGGACAAAGAAATATATAAACTAATGTATATTTGAAGACACAGGCTTTTTTACATATCAAAAGATTATGATTTTTTAAAGAACCCACTCAAGTATTAAAAATGCATTTGTTATAAAATTCTAATAAAAACTTATAAAATTCTAATAAAAACTTATAAAATTCTAATAAAAACTTAAGGCAAACATATATAGATTGCTAAAATGATGAATAACTTAACCCATAATATGAATGTGTTTCAAGATAGTCAAGAATATAAAGATGCTTGAATAGACAGATTCACAACTAATATGAATGCTTGAAAAACAGTTCTATACAATGTTTGAAAAGAAGATAAATCAAGTGTTCAAATTTAAATTGGATACACTCATTTGACTTTGGTGGGAATGCTAAAATTGACTTTTCTTTTCTTTTATTTATTATTTAAATT
Organism: Capsicum pubescens; assembly: GCA_030864215.1. Taxonomy (NCBI): domain Eukaryota; kingdom Viridiplantae; phylum Streptophyta; class Magnoliopsida; order Solanales; family Solanaceae; genus Capsicum; species Capsicum pubescens. The sequence goes on along the minus strand of CM061544.1, from coordinate 348,061,841 downwards.
AATAATAAAATATTTACTCTTTTTCTAATATAAAAATATGCTAGAAAATATATTTTTCTTCTGATTATAGTATTTACATTAATCATAGAATATTTAGTTATTTGAATACGGTCTCGGTCTTTTTCTTGAGTCGGGGGTCTATCGGAAACAACCTCTGTACTTCTTCGAAAGTAGTGGTATGGACTGCGTAAATTCTATCCTCTCCAGATCCCACTATGTGGGAATATACTGGGTTTGTTGTTGTTCTTGTTGTCGTTGATAGAATATTTAGTTAATTTAATATAGATAGATAAAACAGTTAAGTTCTTTTATTTCTCTGTAACAAATCATATAATGAATCAATGTAAGCATGGGCGAACCCAAGTACATTCTTAAAAAACCTCTTCATCATCACAGTTTATTTTCAGAGCAAAGTAATATGAATTTTGATTGAACACTTAAAAAATATATTTTTCATAATCAGAATATGAAAAAATTATAATTTTGTTATAAATATACCATATATAGTGAATGTCTACTTTACCATATGTAGTGAATACCTACTTTACCATATATTGTGCATGTCTATTTATGAAAAAGTTACAAACCCCAAGGTTAGTTTTCCCCTATATATAAATAAGGGGGTTTTGCTTCATTGTAATTCATCCCTCAAATGAAGAGAAATAAGAATTACTCTCTATTATCTCTCTATTTTTCTTCTTTATTCTTTATTAGTTTATAACACGTTATCAACACGAGACTCTGCCAAATAAGATGAGATTATAAATCTAAAGGTAATTTCAAGGTTAGTAATTTCTTATGCTATCTATTTTTTGCTGCTAATAATATAATTATTGTTAGATTTGAGGAAAAATAATTGGTTTGGAACCATTATGTTTTAAATTTATTCCTCAAGAACAATATTATCAAAAGGGATGATAATATGTTGGGTTCAAGTCCCATCGATTTATGCCTAAGACGCCTTTATATGGAGAAGACGTTGAGTTTGAATCTCAATGCACCATATTGATGATATTATGATGGCTAAGGTAAAATAATGGGTATTTGATGAAAAGTGATGAAACATGTCCCATTAAATATGTTTCATTCCTTGAATTGAATGTGATAGCAATAAATCATATGTATGCCTCAATTTGTTTTTGTAGTAGCTATCATAATTTGATACGCTTAAGGCATGATTATATTTCATTCTTCCTGAAAATGAGAATGCTTAAGGCAGATTATATTTCATTCCTGGGAATGAGAATTTCGATTATTATAAATACAGATCTATACCATGGGGGTGAATGTGACTGTATATACACTCGAACGTATTCTTTATTGTGAAGATATCACAATCCATCTCTAAAAGAGGTAGAATAATTGGAAGATTGAATATCTTTAAGTTACTATGATAAGAAACACGAATGTACAAATTTACCCAAGCATGATGAATATCACATGCCATAATAAACTAAGAGTTTATTGTTTATTGATACGAAATTCATGCAATAGTAAACCTGATGTTTCCTAAAGAATTTTTGTACATGTTATGGTAACTTGGAGTTATTAATACAAATCATTTAATCTATTGACATAAATGATTTGCCATCATGAAGATGTGCATATTGAGTATTAGACATATATTGAAGAAATAAAAGATTCTTCAAGAATTGTTTATGTTATTTGTTTTCATAATAAGTTGGTTGGACCAACTAATGTTGGGATTTGATCCCTCAAAATCTAAAAAATATAAAAGGTGAATATGGGCTCGTTCACCAGTCATGTGATCTATGAAGATGCATCAATATAAGATAATCACATGTACATTCATTGTCAACCTGTAGTTTGACATTTATTAAGTTGCTTGCTCAATAAAATTGAGTTAAGAGCATAATTTTCAGATTGTGTAATCAAGACAATCTTGATGATGATGGTTTGACATTGAATGTCATCGATAAATAGCTAAATCATTGCTAATGAGAACAAAACTTCATGTGTTGGTCTGAAATATGATATGTTGCATACAATAACACTTGTATGCATTAGACCAATAAATTAAATTATGATTATTTCTTCCCTTTCAATTGGTTCAAGTTCAGGAACCAACTATTCCATCTAATAGTTTTGATATGCGGTATACAATTAATAATATATCATGATGCACAAAGATGGATTCCTCAATAAAGATGGGGGATAAATGTTAGTTTTCCTAACATAAGGGGGAGATTATAAGTAGCTATGAAATATGTTAGGAATTATCATCAGATCCTCATTCAAAAGATAATTCAAGTTAAATGTTGGAAGCATCTGTTGACTCAAATTTAGTATCATATTTAAGCTACAAGTGTTCCTATTTTGCATTCTTAAAGGACAAAATCTACACATGCATAAAGCGTGGTAGACTAATCGGTTCCAAATAAAATAATCCTTGAAAAGAATAAGGAGCAAATAATCATAATAAGAAGGCAATGTGCTCTTGAAGAGCCTACGACATAACACTTCATGAAACCTTATGAAAGGTTCAGGTACCTGAAAATAACGAAGTAATGAGATCTCAAAATATAATGTCACACTATGAACCGATATGAAATGATATATCATCAATGATATCTTTGATACAATATTGACGTAATATTATAAAAGATTACGAGGATCTAAATTCTACTTTTATTTAAGCATGCTGACGTAGAAACATTTACCTAGTGACCTGAAAGGATGCATCTTGGTAAGTGTAAAATTTATTTGATTTGCAGTCCAAGAACTTGAAGATGTAACATATAAAATGTTGAATATTGTCACTTGACAAAATTTAAATGAAAACTTTCTAAGGATTCAAAATGTTTGAAGTCTATAAAAGTTTCTGAGAAACTTATTTAGAATCCTTATATTGTATAAGCGTATAGCTTGAAAATTATTGATCTTGATATATGGGCTTATTTTACTCTAAAGATTGTAGTCCTCATCTTGTTGGTTTAGAATCCCTCAGCATGGTTTTTCCTTACGAGGTTTTGTCCCACTGGGTTTTCCTTGTAAGATTTTTAATGAGGCAACATATATGCTTATTGTAGGAGATGTGTACTTTTTTTCTTTCACTAGATTTTTTTTCCACTGGTTTTTTCTAGTGTGGTTTTAACGAGACACATTATCTATCAATTAGACATTCAAGGGGGAGTGTTATAAATATAACATATATAGTAAATGTCTATTTTATCAGATATAGTGAATACCTACTTTACCATATATTATGTATGTCTATCTATGGAAAAGTTACAAACCCCGAGGTTAGTTTTTCCCCTATATATAAATAAAGGGGTTTTGCTTCATTGTAATTTATTCCTCAAGTGAAGAGAAATAAGAATTACTCTCTATTCTCTCTCTACTCTTCTTGTTTATTCTTTATTAGTTTATAACAAATTTCTATTACTTTTTATATATTTTTAAATATCAAAATTTTAGATTTAAAATATCAAATCAATTTAATCTGATATGCATTCTTCCAAAACCTCTTCATCATCACAATTTATGTTTTAGAATAGGGTAATATGGATTTTGATCGAACACTTGAAGATATATTTTTTCATAATCATGATATGGAAAAAAAATTGAATAACAAAATTTTAGATTTAAAATATTAAACTAATTTAATTTAATTTTTAAAAAGAGCTAAATTGACTCTTCACACAACTATTTTACTACTTAAAGGTCGTTTGGTGTGAGGTACTAAGGTAAATTATCCTGGGATAAAAAAATAGTTCCGAAATAAAAAAATTTATACATTGTTTGGTTGGCAATACTCGGGATAACTTATTCGGGGACTAATAATAATCCCTGGATAAGTTATACCACGTATTTGGTGGTACAACTTACCCAAGTTAATTTATCCTTGGATAAAATTATAAATGACAAAAATACCCCCAAACCCTTTTCTTTCCACTTTCTCATATATATATATATATATATATATATATATATATAACTTAGTTTAGGTGTACACGCCTCGCGCGTGTACCTCACTATAATGAATTTAAACGCTACACTAAATATGATATTTATTCAAATAGTAAGAGAATTTATTTAATTAGATATATAGTAGTTGTAAATATCAAAGATACAAATGAGGTAGGTGTAAAATATATTGACAACCCCTTAAATTACGGTTGGTGTTTTAGAAAGAAAAAATAATCATAATATTTTATATGACTCAAAATTTTGATCATTAATTGTCTATATCATCATAATCATCATTCATCTTCAAGATACCTACAAAATTGGAAAAAAGAAAACTACGAAATCAATGCATCTAAGTAAATTAAATATTACAAAAATATTAGATAACCCCTTAAATTACGGTTAATTTTTTAGAAATAAAAAATAATCATAATATTTTATATGACTCAAAATTTTGATCATTAATTACCTATATCATCATAATCATCATTCATCTTCAAGATACCTACAAAATTGGAAAAAAGAAAACTACGAAATCAATGCATCTAAGTAAATTAAATATTACAAAAATAATAAAGAATCATTTAAGAACAAAAATAAATATATTTTGTTCCATATGTTCATATTAGATATTATTATATTTTTCTAAAAGAATTCTCAATTTATAGAAGTTCAAAACTTTTTTCTTCAATAAAGAAATTATATAAATATGATTGATTTTTACTTTTTTCATTAATTATTTATCAATAATAAAATATTTTAAATTCCAAATAAACTAAACTAACACAAATAAGAGTGATTTTTTTTAACCATTTTTAGTTTTTGATAGACTTTTACTTTCCTTTTATTTAATACAAAATAGAGTTCATTTTAAAAAAAAAAATAAAAAAAAATAAAAAAAAAATATATATATATATATATATATATATATATATATATATATATATATATACGTAGTCCTAAAAAAAGAGGGGGGGGGGGGGGGAATTCGATTTTAGTTGGGTTTGAAGTCCTAAAATTAATTAAATATTATTAGGTAAATAGTAAAAAAAACGCTTCTATCTAAAGGACAATCTTTTAATGAAGGGCAGAAAGTTCAAATCACTTTTCTAAGGGTCTTCACACCTTTAATATATTATAGATATAGATATAAATTATAGATTATAGATTATAGATTATAGATATAAATTATATATATATATATATATATATATATATATATATATAGTGCAGTAAAATTTATGTCGCTTCTGCTTGCTGCTGCTAGGCTCTTGATATCTACTAAATTGATATACTGAATCATGGACTCAACACACCAGCTGAGATAGGCGATGAGAACCAATGGCCATAGTTACGGATAGGAAAAAGAGAAAAAAAATATATAAATACAAACAATATATTGATGGGAAAAGAGATATATGAATTTCTAGCTATGTAAAAGAGACATATTCTAGCTATGTAAAAAAGACATATGAATTTCTAATTTGATGGGAAAAAAAACCCATATAAATACAAACAAAAATCATATAAATACAAACATAAAAATAATTAACTAAAGTGAGGGTTATTTTTGTAAACAAATAATATATTTTTACAAACAATGCACTATATATTATTTTTAGTACCACAAATCAAACAACCACTAAAAAAATAATACCAGTATAATTTATCCTAGTACAACTAATCCTAATATAACTTATTCCAGCATAACTAATCCCGATATAACTTGTTTTCAAACCTTTTAATCAACTCTCGAAGCTCTCGAGAAGGAAAATGTCACAATTATATTTGCACATCCTTGGTTTGGTCTTTGCGTTTACTTCTTATAGTTGACCTCTGCCTCAGCCACTTCCTCTGTTCTCCTCAATTCCGCCATGACGGAACACTTGAACAGGAGGACGACGACGGAATCATCCTCTTGGCAAGCTGAGAAGGTCGCCGGCAACGACGATCTCCTCAGAGAGGTACTCTCTCGGTTGCCGGGTAATTCTCTTCTCCGTTTCAGGTGCGTTAGTCGTCACTGGCGTTTGATAATCTCTAGTCCTGATCTCCGACAACTCCAGTCCTGTCGAAGCACTTGTATTAGCACGGGCCTCTTTCTGTTTCGGAAGTCCAACAGAAGGTATCACTTGGATCACCATGTTAATTTTAGTTTTTCAGGGGTTGCTAAAAACGGAGTACCTTGTAATATACGTACTTTTATAGAAAGTTTTCGATCAGTTGAACCTATGCACTATTGCAATGGTTTGTTGTGTCTTAAGCTTTGTCTTGATAATGATGAGGTGTTTTATTGTGTTTACAATCCTTGTACAAACCGATACACCAATATTCCAAAGCCTGATATTGATGACGACCATGATGATGAGATTGTTGCGATGAACTTGGCTTTTGATCCTTCGAAATCAAGCAATTACAAAATTGTTTGTGTTGTAAAAGGCAGGTTAGGGTTACTTAGGTTTCTAACATTTTGTGCTGAATCTACTTGGAAGGAATCGGGTCAAGAGGTTCGCGTTAGAGGAGAGTACTCGTATTATTTTGGAAAAGGGGTATTTTCGAATGGTGCTATTCATTTGGTTAGTAAAAATGAACCATTTTTGTGCTTTGATGTGGATAATGAGTGTTTGAAAGTAATGCCAAGCACATCAATTCACGAGGGTCATAACCGAAGAAAGATCAAGTATTTTGGGGAGTCTAATGGGAAATTGCATCTTATTGAGGAAAATGTGCTTCGACCTACCTTACTCAATGTGTTTGAATTGGAGAAAGATTATTCAAAGTGGTTCGTGAAGTACGTGGTGGATGTGGATGATCTGAGTCGTTTGTTTCCTCTAATGAGTTTTAATGAGCCCGGGTTTGTTGAAGTCGTCGGTTACCAATTTGATGTGTTGTGTTTTCTTGATGGTGAGAAAGAAGGGAAGACGATGCTCGTATTGTCATTGCCTGGAAAAGTGATTTCTTATGATATCAAGAACATGAATGTCAAGGAGCTTCTCAATGTCCAGTTAGAAGAACTACATCTCAACATGGAAGATTATCTGGTGTACAACTATAAATGGTATCATGCTTACAAACACATTGAAACACTTGCTCTTGTTTAGCTTCTAGTAAAATCAACTTGACTTTGTGTGAAATGTTTATGTCCGTATGAGCTATATTGGTCGAACTCTCCAAAGTGTTGCTGCATCCATGTTGGATCCTCCAAAAATGCACTATTTTTAAAGGATCCGACACACATCCAACAACATTTTTTTGAAGAGTCTGAGCAACGTAGCACGATAAGTGTCAGGATTTCGAGTCGATGGATGCAGAATATTACGGTTTCTCTTTTCTTTTTATCCCAACATTACGATGATTAGTTTCCGTGCAATTAAATTCTATAATAGCTCTACTAGCACACGGTAACTACAATCTGCTATACTACTTCTATCCACAATGCAAGATAGAAACCACTCAAAAATCCTGTCCACACACCAGGTACAGAGTGGATCATGGGCGGACCTACACATAAATTTTGGGTGCTCCGGCACCCACTAAACTCGATGCGGAATAGGAATAATTATATAAAAAATATATGAAAATGGGTATCAATTATATAAAAGCACCCGCTAAACAAGAAATTGATTAGGTGCACTGGCATTTAGGTTGATCTTAAGGCTCTCCATTGGTAGGTGTGGTCAGGTTCAAACCTAGTTGAGGTAATTCTTTATTTTTTTGCTGTAGTAAGCACCCACTCTACTTAAATCCTGGGTTCGCCACTGGAGTGGATCTAGTACGTATAATCGAGTGCTAGTTTTTTTCTTTTCAAAATGAAAATGGATATTGCTCGAAGCATCAATAGTCTCAGATGCAACTCGAGAAGTCCCTTCAATCACCAAATCATACATTCTAATATTCTTAATAATGTCATATGCACTTCCTATGTACCTAAAGGAAGTTCACAGCAGGAGCATTGAAAACATAAACCTGATCGTAACCCTTCCTGCAAAACAAAGAACGTAAATACATCAAATTACTGAAAAATTGAAGTGATTACTAACTAGAAATATCAAAAATGCAGAACAACTTACCCAGCCTTCCCACTATAAGTTGGACTGTAGTTGTAGATGAGATTGTCAAGTACTTTTTGAGCTTCTGGTTTATTAAAAGACTTTCTTGCTTCACTGCATTAATGTATTAGAAGAGAAAGCTTTCAACCATGAATACAATCTTTTAATAAATGAAAACACAAACAAAATCTAAATATTGTGTTGATCTTTCCGTTACAATTTGTTTGTCTTACTTTTCCTTTTTTGTTTATTTAATAAAAATGTTGCGTTTCCTTTTGGGCACTCTTTAATTTCGACTTTCCACATTACATGTGAAAGACCACTAGATTGAAGGATATTTTGATTACATGTCTTTAGTTTAAGACTACTAGATTTAAAAGTCTTCGTTTTTTTCTTAAAATTCATGCCGAATCAAACTAGACAAGCAAATTGTAACGGAGGGAGGGAGTAGATAGTACCATTCTTGTGGAAGGTGTAATGTGTTGTTTCTTTCTGTGTTATCATTGTAATTTTTCTTCACTTGGGACGGAAAGCTTATATACTTTACTAACGAGTTCAAGTTTTGTGTACTGTCAGTGTACAAAATATTCTATACTGTCAGATTAAATTAATTTAATCTGCTATTGCAACTGACTCAATTTTTTTTTAGGCAAAATGGTTCAGTGAACCCCTGTACTCTGTCGGTTTTGTAACTTGAACACTTCTACTTATATGTTGTCATCTGGATCCTTGAACTCAGTAAAAAGCAACATTTTGCATCCTTTGACCGTTGACCGAGCCTATGTGGCATTCAAATGATGACAAGGATAAAGAGAGTGTAGTCACACGCCTGGGGTGCGAGTGGGGGTCAATTTTTAACTAATTTTATATTAAAATATTAAAAAAAAAAAAAAAAGTGGCACTCAATTTTTTCCAGTTTTTTAATTTAAAAATATTTTAAAAAATAAAAAAATAAAAAATTTAAAAATAAAAAATAAAAAGAAGGTCACCCCCAACCCCCTCCCCCTATCCAGCCACTCCCTCACCCCACCCAGCACCCCCCACCCCACCCATCCCTCGTCCCAGAACCCTCACCCAACCCAGCCCCGTCCCAGCACCCCCACTCCACCCTAGCCCCATTCCCAGCACCCCACACCAGCCTTGTTCCCAGCACCCCCATCCCACCCAGCCCTGTCCCAACACCCCCACCCCACCCCAGCACCCCACCCCATCCCCATTCCCAGCACCCCCACCCCACTCAGCCCCTTCCAAATACCCCCCACCCCACCTCAGCCCCATTCCCAGCACCCCCACCCCATTCCCAGCACCCCTCCCCCCCCCCCCCCAAATTCAAATTTTATTTTATTTTTTAAATTTTTTTCTCTCAATTCAATTTTTTATTTTATTTTTGGGGATTAAAATTTAAATTTTATATTTTTTTATATTTTTTGGGGGATTAAAATTTAAATTTCAATTGAAAGTGAGTGATAGTGAATATTGAAAAAATAGTGAATTTAATGAATAAACTTGAAAAAACTTAAAGTTTTTGTGAATTTGTTAAAGAGATTAAAATTTAAAAATCGAAAATTCATTATGTTTGTATATATGAATTTATAGTTAAAAATTTAAATTAGTTGGAGAAGAATTTTAATTATTTGGAATGAATTTGTTGTTTAATTGTTGAGCAAAAATAAAAACATGACTATTCAAATTTTTCTACAATTTATAAAATTTTCTTATTTAATTTAATTAATTTTAATATTTAATTTGTTATGTACCATTTTAAAAATGACTTGAAATTTTATGAAATGCTTGAAAATGACGTGACAGATGACGTGGCACACGTGACAGTTGATGTGGCTGCTGACGTGGGAGAGTGTGTTACAGTCTCCAAAAAAGTGTTTAAAATATTACTTTTTAGTGGGTTCAGGAATCCAGATGACAAACATATAAGTAGAAGTGTTCAACTTAGAAAACCGACCTAGTATAGGGGCCCACTGAGCCATTTTGCCTTTTTTTTTATATAAAATTAATAAAAAAAAAATTGGGTAACCTGGATAACAGTTTAAGTTTAACTGATAGTGTAAAATATTTTGTACACTAACAGTACACAAAACTTAAATTTTATACTCCCTCCGTTTCATAATAGATGAATTGTTAGAGTATTTTTGGTGTTTCAAAATAAGTGAATCATTGAAATTTTTTTCCAAATTTACACTTGAGGATTTGACAACCAAGGGACCCATCAACTGAAAAAGAATAAAATAAATATGATTCTGTATTTTGAACAAGGATAAAAATGAAAAACTATGTTAAATTTATGTCTTTGATTCTTTTTCTTAATCTGTGTGTCAAAGTTCAACAATTCATTTATTTTGAAACGGAGGATGTACTAATTAAGAAAAAGGGGTGTACCTGACAAAATAGTTGGCAACAAGTTGAGTCACTTGAACTGCATCTTCAGTATGTGGAATTGCTGCTGATCCCCATTCAAAAGCACTTGTCTGCAGTTATGTGAACAATTCAACCAAATAAATAGTACAACAATAAAAATTACACCTCAATCCAAAACAAGTAATTGATGTCGGCACGCTATATGAATCAAATAGACTACATTTCTGTTTATAAGCTCAACTCATGTCATCATCATACCATATAAAAAAAAAGGGAAAAAAAATAAGTACGTCAAATAAATAATACTAATAAGAATGGTGGTAATAATAATAAATAATAATATCAGCTTAACAACTTCAATTAATACATATTTCAGTAGAAAATGTGGTGCAGGTGATACCTCGGGATGCCATTGTAAAGCAGTTATGGGATAATTTTCTGCTTTAACAGTAGATACATATACCTGCAGATTCATCAATTATGAAATTAGTGTTAAAAATTAGAATACTCATATTTTTACAGAATGGAGGAAATAATAGTGTATGAACATACCCTGTTACGTGCATCTGTGCTAGTAGTCAGCATAATGAAAAAGCTCGATATATAATCGTTTGCTAGAAATTTTTCTGGTGATATACCATACTGTTGCATGAAGGAAACAAAAAAAATCAGTCTTACTGAAACATTTCAGAATATAGTGTTTTGACTACCACATACACTGGCACATACACGACTATCTGTTCCATTGATATGTAATACTGATAGGAGTAGTTATTCAGTTAGTTAGTTAGCCGACTGATGAGTCAGCTATATAAGTGGTTGAAGGTTGTTAGAGGTTGTTAGATAATGATTAGTTAGTTACAATGAACTGTCAAATAGATGTTTAGAATGAGGTGGTTATTAGATATTTTGTATCCTTTTCACAGCCTATATAAGGCACAACATCTCACAAATCTCAGAGGGTAACACAAGTTTAAGAAGCAGTTATAATTTTTTATTTTTCTCCTCCTCTTAGCTCCATCAATGGAGTCTTAGCAAGTATTTTCACATGGTATCAGAGTCAGGTTCAACACTAAGTGTGTTTTTCAATCACATTTCACTAAGTTTTCTGCACATTTTTGGATCTCTGTCTTCAGTTCTTTTTTAGCAATTTAGATCTATATTGCAGTTACATTCTATCAATCATTGCGCCTAAAATTGATCAAAGTGATCCATTTTTCATTGGTGCATCTGATAGTTCCTGTGTTGTACTTGCTGTGTTGTACTTGCTCCAATCAAGTTAACTGGTTCAAAAAATTATAGTCTATGGAGTCGATCGATGCATATTGCTCTCTTAGGGAAGAGGAAGTTTGGATTTGTCACTAGAACCTGCAACAAGGAGTCGTATCGAGAAGAGCTTCATGAGCAGTGGAAAACATGTAATGCAATTGTGCTTTCCTGGATCATGAACATTGTGAGTGAGAGTCTATTTTCTGGCATTGTTTATGCCACGAGTGCTTGTGCAGTTTGGGAGGATTTGAAGGAGAGGTATGACAAGGTGAATCGTATGCGTATATACCAATTGCATCGTGAAATTAATATGCACTCTCAGGTACAGATTCAGTCTCAACCTATTTTACCAAATTGAAGATTTTATAGAGTGAGTATGATGTACTAGTGCCAAATCCTAGTTGTGATTGCCCTAGGTCCAGAGAGTACTCAGATCATATGTGTCAACTTAGACTTTTACAGTTTTTAAGTGGCTTAAATGAGTCCTATGATCAAGATAAAATACAGATATTTCTCAAAGGAGTGACTCCTACTCTTAACCAAGCTTATGCCATGCTTATAGAGGATGAAATCCAACATTCAGCTTGTATGCTGACTGTGAGTGATAGGAGATACTAATCAGCAGATTCATTGCAGAAGTCTCAACGTCCAGTTGCAGCTTATGGCACCAGAGACTTGGACACCCTGCTGCTCAAGTTCTCAAGGTTTAGACATTCTGAAGAATCCTAGTGATGTAAATATGTTGAATAAATGTTCTGTGTGTCCACTAGCTAAACAGACAAGATTGTCATTCCCTATAAGTACTACTAGATGCTCTACATTTTTGAAATTGTACATATGGATTTATGGGGTCCATATAGAACTTCTACTTTTGACAACAAATACTATTTCTTGACTATAGTAGATGACCATAGTAGATACACTTGGGTGCACCTGTTGCAGTTAAAGTTTGAGGCCATAGTGTCCATTAAGACATTCATTTCCATGATTAAAACTCAGTTTGGCATAATGGTGAAAACCATTAGATCTGATAATGGCACTGAATTTATCAACTCTCAATGTAAGACATTATTCCAGTCCCTGGGCATACTACATCAGACCAGTTGTCCTCACACCCTTTAACAGAATGGAGTTGTGGAGAGGAAGCACAGACACATATTAAACATAGCTAGAGCACTCAAGTATTGGGGACTATGTGTAAAGGTTGCAGTATATCTAATGAACAGGTTACCACCATCTTCTATTCTAAGTAGTAAGAGCCCATTTCAGTTGATGTTTTCCAAGGATCCCAAGTTGTCACATCTCAGGGTATTTGGATGCTTATGTTATGTCACTATCCTCCCAAGAGGTGATAAGTTCATAGAAAGGGCCAAACCAGCAGTCTTGGTCGGATATTTAGAGTCTCAGAAAGGATATTTACTGCTGGATATCACCTCAAAGAAACTATTAGTTAGTAGATATATTGTGTTTCATGAAGATACATTTCCTTTTGCTCCCTCACCAACACAAAATACACAAGCTTCCTCATCTGAAGAAGATATCACTGAATTCTTGATCCCCACAAATGAAGAAATATTTCATGAAATAACTACTGAGAGGGTTACTGAAGAAGCTCCAATTGAAGATGATGGAATTTCTGATGCTGTAGTACCTGGTACAGCTTCCCCTGGCACCAACCATGAAGAAACATGTCAAGATGAATGTTCCCTGCATCAACCCTCTTCCAGTAGACCAACAAGAACAAGCAGACCACTAGTGTGGATGCATGATTATGTTGATACTTCCAGAAACCAGAGATGCAAACATCCATTAGCCAACAACTTGTCTTACAAAAATCTGAGTCCTACTTATAGCGTTATTTAACCAAATTCTCCACTTTGACTGAGCCTCAGCACTATAAACAAGCTATAAAAGATAAGAGGTAGGTGGAAGCTATGAAGTCAGAGATTCAGGCCTTGGAGGCTAACAACACATGGATCATTGTTGATCTACCTAAAGGGAAGAATACAGTTGGTTCCAAGTGGATATACAAAATCAAATACCTTGCAAATGGTGAAGTGGAGAGGTTCAAAGCTAGGTCAGTGGCCAAAGGATATAGCCAACAGGAGGAGTTAGATTATCATGAAACCTTCTCACCAGTGGCTAGGATGGTTACAGTCAGATGTGTGATTGCAGTAGCTGCATCTAAAGGTTGGAATCTTCATCAAATGGATGTGCATAATGCATTCCTCCAGGGGGATTTTGAGGAGGAAGTCTACATGGAAATGCCAGAGGGATTTAGATGACAGGGGGAGCACAAGGTGTGTAAGTTGATCAAATCTTTGTATGGTCTTAAGCAGGCCTCCAGGAAGTGGAATCTTAAGCTCACTCATGCCCTACTTGATGCTGGTTTTACCCAGAGTGCACATGATTATTCCCTATTCACTCTGCATCAAGGTAATGATACTGTTATAGTGTTTGTTTATGTTGATGATTTTCTAATCACTGGGAGCAGTGCATCATTGATCAATCCCACCAAAATTAAGTTGCATCAGCAGTTTAAGATAAAGACTTGGGAGATCTCAAGTATTTTTTTGGGGATTGAAGTTTTAAGATCAACATTAGGGATCATATTGAACCAAAGAAAGTACATTCTTGAGGTAATTGCTGACACAGGTCTTAGTGGTTCTAAGCCTGCTATTACTCCTTTAGAGTCTAATGCCAAGCTCACCTCCATTGAGTATAATCAAGCCACAGGTGCACAAGGTGTTGAATTGTTGTCTGACATTTCATCTTATCAAAGACTTGTTGGCAAGCTTATGTATGCCACTATTACATCTGTTGGTCAAAGAATCTGGTTAAAGGCTGAGCCTGCTACTACTCTGACTTGCTGGTGTGACTCGGATTGGGTTGCTTGTCCAAACATCAGAAGATCAGTTACTGGTTATGTCATTCACTTTAGTGATTCACTTATATCATGGAAATCCAAGAAGCAACACACTGTGTCCAGGAGTTCTGTTGAAGCTGAGTGCAGAAGCATGGCTTCAGCAGTTACAGAACTCACTTGGCTGATTGAATTGTTTTAGGAACTCAAGGTTCATGTCACGCTTCCCATTTCAGTTTATAGTGACAGTAATTCAGCCATCCAATTGGCCAACTACCCTGTGTTTCATGAGAGAACCAAACATATTGAGATTGATTGTCATTTCATCAGGGACAAGATCAAAAATGGCTTGATTAAGGCTCTATATGTTCAGTCTAGTGATCAGTTTGCAGACCTGCTCACCGAGGGCCTGAGCCTTGCTCAACATACTCATTTACTTAGCAAGCTTGGTGTGCTGAACATTCTACGCCCTGCAGCTTGAGGGGGAGTGTTTTGACTACCACATACACAGGAACATACACGACTACCTGTTCCATTGATATTTAATACTGATAGGAGTAGTTATTCAGTTAGTTAGTTAGCCGATAAATGAGTTAGCTGTATAAGTGGTTGAAGGTTGTTAGAGGTTGTTAGATAATGATTAGTTAGTTACAATGAGTTGTCAAATAGAATGTTCTAGAAGGAGGTGGTTATTAGATATTTTGCATCCCTTTCACAGCCTATATCACAAATCTCAAAGGGTAACACAAGTTTAAGAAGCAGTTATAATTTTTTATTCTTCTCCTCCTCTTAGCACCATCAATGGAGTCTTAGCTAGTATTTTCACAAATATGCGCCAGTGTTTCATGGAATTAGTCGAGGAATGTGGAAGTTAGACTGAGTCACCACGATTATAATAAAAAAAAAAAGTGGTATATAAGTGGAAACACATTTTCAAGGACTCACCTTATGACCTTGTAGCACAAGGCATTCTTTACTCATCTTCTTTACTAATGTAGGTGGGAATCTACATGAAACATATTAGCAAAATAAACAACACTACTTAATTATATTAGTCTTGTAATTAATTTCTTGTAAGTAATTTGGTCAGTAATAGTGAAATCTTTAATACCTCTCAAATATTGTATCTTCAACATTTGCAGATTCCACAAAATTGAGTTTGGTTGCCTGAGTTGATACACTGAATTTCTCAAGAATGTTCTTGTCCTGTTACAAAGCAAAATAAAAATAAAATGAAACAACAAAATATAAGAACTACCGGGCAACGGGCAACCTGAGGAAGGGTCGAACCACAAGGGTTTATTGTATACGGGCGCACCATTCATTTTATACTTTTTGCATATAGATCAAATTAAGATAAAGTTTAGACATATATATTAAATTAGGAATATTCTTAATGAAATTTTTGATATCGCCACTAATACTTGTAGATTACCTTGGCTACAATCATCATCAATAGCTCAAATCCATGGTTAATAGCAAGTAGAGGAAGATGTTCTCCGGCATCGTTCTTCTCCAAAATTTTCTGCAAGGAATGTACAAAATTAGATACTATAAATTAAAGTAGAACCAGATAAAACATATATATATATATATATAGTACGAGCAATAGTTGATAAGTATAGTAAACTTATCCGTTATAACATGTTAAATTATAGTAACAGTGTAAAATTAGAGGTCTTACATTGATAATAAATGTAACTTAAGCTAGTCCGTAAATAGTTACCTGAAAAATTGCTTTGATAGTCTCAAAATAGTGTCCCTTCTTAGCCCACCTTCCTGGGAAGATCACTGCATTCACTAGATTAAGTTTCTGCAAATAAAACATCTCCATGTTAGCAATAATCTGCAGTTTAGAGAATGTTTGGTCGAATTTTTTGGGAGGCAAAAGTGCTTATTTTATCCAAAAAGATGTCTATGCAAAAAAAAAAAAAAAAAAAAAAAAGAAGAAGAAGAAGAAGAGGAGGAGGAGGTGTTTGGTTAAGTTTTTAGAAGAAAATAAGTGTTTCTCCGGACCGGAGTAACAAAAATTGTTTTTCTAAAAGCTAGAAAAGTATTTTCGCTAAAGGTACCGAGAGTAAGTTTTTTGAAAAAAAAAAAAAAAAAAAGAGGCTAATTTTAGAAGTTTGGTCAAAACAAAGTATAAGACGTGTTACTTACATGCATGCCAAACTCAAATATAGCAACTAAGATAGGTAAAAAAAAAGAAAAGAAATTACTTGCACATGTGTTTACACTAAATCAATAGGTATTTTATTATAAGTTAGTAAGTAATAAATGTGACAAATATGTACATTAAATTAATCATAGTTGGATGATAAAAAAGGTACTCCATACAACAGACATACTACTATATATAATATATGTTACACCCTTTTAACCCAAAGAACGTATATAAACATTGCATAGGAATCAAATTTTTTGTACACATTTTACCCATCAAAAGAACATGTATATATATTATATACAAAAAAAAAAGCTTTTAAATAAGAATTCAAATACTAAAATGTAGGAGGCAAATTTAGTTGCTAACTTCATTGATTAGTTTAGGAGAATCCTCAACAACAATTGGAATGACCCTAGAGCCTCCTGATTCAATAAACTTTACATAGGAAGCAGCAATGTAGGAACCTTCAGTCGAATGGTTCCTTCGACCGGAGACTCCATCACCAGGCTGGCTGATGATTCCGATGATTGGCTGATAATTTAACTCGTGGGAGGGCACAGGACAGCCAGGAGGGATTGACAGCTCTGACGACTCAGTGGCGGTGACCACCAAGAAGAGAGAGATAGTGACAAGGGAAATGAGGAAGTGGTTTGACATGTTTTTGTGAAGTTTATGAGATTGTGTGGATTGATATGTTAAGGGGGTTCCCTGTTTAGGTTTTATAGAATAATATGTTTGGATGCTTGTTATTCTATCGTTTCATAACGTATCGTTTTGTATAGGAAGTGTTTCTAAAGCATGAGGAGCTACACATATTAATGTATATACTAAGTTTCTTCACATATCATAGTATATTGGTTTACAGTTTATATATTCGCTTTGTTCTCATTTAAGCGTTTTAGTTTGAGTGAACACAAATATAAGAAATAAAGAGAAATTTTTGAATCCTATATATGGTGTTAAAATTAAACATGTGTAGTCTTTTAAACCTTGCTGTATAAATTAAACTTATCACGCAGAATATTGAAATTGAAAAAACCCAATATATAGAAAAAGTCACTCTTTTGGCCTTCGGGGACAAACCAAATATTAAAGTAAGATAATTAAATTAGAACGAGGGAGTAATTAATAAATCTCACTCAAAAAGGAACAAATGTTATCTCCTTATTGATCCATTTTAGAAAGAATGGCGTACACATTTTGAGCAAGATAGTCAATTTTTTGGTGCTCTAGTACCCGTTAAATTCGAGCCTAGATATAATTATATAAAAATTTATAAAATTTGATATAAGGTTTAGAAAAGCACCGGTGAACCAAGAAGATAGCTGAGTGTTTTAGTTTGCAGGCGAAACCTTAAAACTTTGGACGTTAATATATGTTTGAACCTTTAGAGCGTCCACAATTCTTAAATCCTGAATCCGCCATTGATTTTGAGTGGAGACAATTTAACTTGAACTTTTCGTTTTATCGTTAATGATAAGTTTTTTTATAACCATACTAATTGCTATAGGTTTCAAAAAAAAAAAAAAAATCATTTCTTTCAAATGAAGTAGTCAAATATGTAACCAACTCATGCTGCATGCGAAGATATTATTGTTGATAGGGGGGGTACGTACAAGACCCATACAAAGGAAGCTGCAGTTTCCATAGTTTTTAACTTTTTTCTTGGTCTCATGCACACGTACACGTCATGAGTATTCTGTCTTTTTTTTTTTTTTATTATGTTTTATAGATACATATGTAACTATTGAGAGCGAAGATATTCTATATAATTTGAATTTCCACCTATTGCGCGCAATGGGAGTCACACAATTTCGCACACACATATATCTCATGCTAATTTACCTGTCAAATTCGTGGCATTTTTAGATATCATTAAAGGTTACGTGAGATGGATAAAATTACATTGCACTGTCCTTAATAAGACGTCTCATACATGTTTGAGAATACTTCGTGCTTTAATGAGATGTACGCCGCCGAATTCAAATTAATCGAGATCTCAGGGAGTATAGTTTTCCTTGTAAACTACAAATTCCTTAACTACGGAATGTTATTACTTCTTGAATTGCTGGTTTAGTTTATTTCTAGATGTCTATTTAGAATTTTTATTCATTTCTGTTTATGGAGTGATATGCTGGCAATTGCATATTCGTTAATAAAGATGATACATATATAGCTTGAATAAACATTTAACGAATAGACATTTTAGCTAATTAGATATAAATTAGATTAAAATAGTTAAAAATTTCTCGTAATTAATATTCTTTAAAGTGCGTGTAAAAGCGAAAAAGATAGATAATTTGAAGCTGAGATACACCAGCGACATAGAAAATTTTATTGCACTGTATATAACAACGAGCTTAATTACACGAATATAACACTCGAGAGACTAGAATTTTGCCACTAAGTTAAAATTTGTCAGGTGAAGGACACTTAGTTAAAGAAGAGTACGAGTGATTCCAACTATTCATTGAAAGCAAAGTTATAGTATAATTCTATATAGTTCAAGACAATTTTAATCCTTTTCACTTTATTTTATGGAAAAATTACAAAAACTAACATATATTTAAGACCCTACTTACAATAAATAGTAATACTTTTTCAAAATTACAAGTTACAACAAAAGTAACAATATTTTAACTATTATCTATAATATATTAAAAGTGTGAAGGGCTTTAGAAATGTTGAGTGAACTTTTTACCCTTCATTAAAAGTTCTTGCTTTAGGCAAAATTGTCTTTTCACTATTTTTTTCTAATATTTAAAAACTAAAAATTAATTAAATATTTTTATGATAAAATCTTTTCTTATTAGTTATTTTCCTAAAAGAAGTTGGTTTTGTTTTCATTTGTGGTGCATCACTATTCCCCAAGAAAGGGTGGTTGACCTAAAAAAAGATTTTTATTTTTATTTTTTTTAGTACGTGATGTTTTCAAAATAAAGAAAACAATTAAAACTTTTTCTAAAATATATGAAAACAATTAAAACTTTGCCTAAAATATATGAAAATATAAAAATCCTATTGAAATATTACGCTTAATCTAACATACTCCTAATTGTACTTGACCTTTGCTTCTTTTTGTTTTCTTTTGGTATTTAAATTATACTCAAAGATGTAACAAAGACAATCAATTTAGAAAAGGATCAAGCCATGTACTTCTATAAATTGTTCTATTGTTTCATGTAACTTTTTAATAGCCTCCAAAAAAAAAAAAAAAAATAATGATATTTGAGAATTTTTATTTAATTTATGTTTATATATATTTTGGTGTGTTGGTGGCATAAATATTCTTATAGCTACTATTTCGATGCGGCCTATAATAGTTTTATCAATTTTAGGTTTGTGTTCTAAATGAGTGTTCAGAAGGATTTTGAGAAATTTTTATATGAATGTTTGTTTTAATCGTATTGTTCTAATATCTCAATTATCATATTCTTTTGTTGTAGTTTCTGTTTAATGATAACTAATACTTTTTCATTAGTTTAAGAATTCTGAATCAATTAAATTTGATTATAAGAAGATTTGAAAAATTTAAGAATGAATATAAACATGTTAGATAAGAGAAGTTTAATAAGTACCAAATTTTTAAAAGTTTTACATAATAAGAATGTAATCAATGGTTTTGTAAAGATTTGATTTTAAAAATGAGAAAAGATTTTAAGTATAGGAAAAAATAATTGTACCACAATTATGGTTCAAATTGATGTGTTTGTCCACTGCATGACAAACACACAAAAGTGATAATCCACCAATCACTTAAACTTATGGTAAAATATATATGTACTTAGACTAAAATTTATGTTTATGTTTACTTTATTATATTAAAGTTTGAAGGATCTTTGGAAAGTGATTTGAACGTTTTATACTTCATTAAAAATCTTCGTAATAGATAAAATCATTTAACTTTAAATAATCGAATGTTACACGTGCGAGGCAGTGCGGTCAAACTAGTATTGAAAAACACATATGAGTTTCACCCACTTTTTTATCTTTTTCTATTTTTACTCCACTTTTTTTAATTCCCTCCCATATTTTAGTCAACTTTTTTCAATTCTTTTCCTTTTTTTCAAAATTGTACTCCATCAAATAAGGTAAATTGATATTTACAGTATTTGCATGTTACCTTTTCATATAATTTATATTTTTTTATTTTTTCGTATTTTTTTCTTCATCCGTCTTCTTCATTTTATTTTATTTTTTGGGGGGTGGGGGGGAGAGGAGGGGTTTGTGATTTTTTTTGTTGAAAGATTGTGGAGGTCTGCTATAATGGATGGATGTGTTATTTGATGGAGGTCTGCTGTAATTTTTCCTATGTTATTTGATGGGGTTTTGAGATTTTTTTTTTGTTGAAAAATTGTGGGGTTTTGTGTTAAGTTGATTTCTATTCCTATTCAATTGAACATATAAGTTGACATAGAAGAGGTGAGATTGAAGTATTGGCGAGCCGAAAAATATTGGGGAAATCATGAAACCAAAAATATTGAGAAAACCTTCATCTCAAAAATCCCAAAGTGCAAAAATATGTGAAAAAAAGGAAGTCGAACGAAAAGAAAGAAAATGTATTTTTTCAGTTGTGCATATGTATTTATGAGTAATGCATATATATTTTTTCAATTATGCATATATATTTATGAATAATACATATGTATTTTACCAAATTGCATATGTATTTATGACTAATGCATATGTATTTTTCCAGATATGCATATGTATTTTTGAATAATACATATGTAGTTTCTTGTTATTCATACATTTTTATGGGGTTGCATGCTATATTTATTGATTTGAAAATATATTTTTAGTTCTGCTTAGGTTTTTATAGATGCATATGTATTTATGAATAATATATATGTACTTTTTCAGTGTGCATATGTATTTATAACTAATGCATATGTATTTTTTGAGAAATGTATATATATTTTTTTCAGTTATGCATATCCATTTATGAATAACGCATATGTATTTATGATTAAAGCATATGTATTTATGGATGATGCATATTTTTCGTCATAATAATATTTTTGATGTCTACATCATAAAGAAGAAATGTGTAGTTCAAGTGCAATGTATTATGTCATTTTTTGTTATAGAGATTTTGTGTCTTATATATTTATATATACATATGAGTCAGATATATATTTTTGTAAATACATATGTAGATATATATGTATGTTTTGTACTGTAAATACATACGCAGATTTATATGTCTATCTATTTTGTATATTTTTTGAATATATATATGTGATATAGATACGTGTCTTTTAAAAAAAAATCAAGAGATAGAAGAATAAAAAAACGAAAAAAGAAACAAAAGAGAAAATCCAAAGAAAAGGAAGTGAAAAAAAAAAAAAGAGAAATAAAATCTAGAAATATAAGTGTAAAAATAAAAGCAAAAAGAAATAAAAAAATAACAATAGAATAAAAGAAGTAGAAAAAGAAAAAGAAAAATATGATAAAGGGAAAAAAAATGAAAATAAAAAAATAAACGATAAAAAAGAAAAATATGAGAAAGCAAAAAAATAAGAAAACGAAAAATTTGAAAAAAAAGAAAGAAAAATAATGGAAAAGGATAAGAAAAGGAAAAAAAAAAAAAGAGAAATAGAAGAATCGTATTAGGAAGAAGAATCTTTATAATTACATGTAGCATGAATTAAGGACAAATACTTCTCTTACTCCGTCCGTTTTATTTTAGTTGACCCTTATTGACTTGGCACACCCCTTAAGAAATTATTTAATAAAGGCTTATTTTACTAAAATAACCCTATTAATTATGCATTAAAAAGATGAATTTGAGTAAATACACTTTGTTTAATCATTTAATGTTGAGGGTGATATTGGAAGAACATAATAAAATCCTCTAGATTTCATCAAAGTGACAACTAAATTGAAACAAATATTTTTAGAAAGAGGATCAACTAAAACGAAACGGAGGGAGTATTTAACTCTAATTGATTGGAGTTAAAATAGAAACTATTATTCCATTTGTATATGTATTTATATAGCAACATTTCACTTAAATACAAAATATAATTTGCTATTTTTTATAATTATGAAATAGTTGTTATAAAGTTGTAATTATAACGGTTAAGTTGCTACTTTTAAAAATTTCCCTTTTTTTATTTCATTTTTTGGTTTCGAGGAGAAAGAATTGATGTTTTGGCTAGTGATTGAAGAGAAGGCCCAACAAGGTTGAAGCCCATGAAAGAAGTACATTAAAGGGCTACTGGGCTTGCATGCAATCACGTTATGAAAAAAGGAAAAATAACATAAACATATACCTTAATTTATTATATTTATATAAATTTTCACTCTTACAAAGTAATTATAAAAATTTCAACTAATTATTTATTTTTGTTGGATTTATTGGGAGCTAATTATGTATCTCAACAGATCTAAAATCGGAAAAAATGTATCGAGAGTTAATTATGTATCTTTACAAAGAAAAAAATGTATCTTCGTCGGAAGTATCGAAAGCTAATTATGTATCTCGACAGACCCAAATCAGGATTTTAATAATTATACAAAATATCAGAATTTTCTATAATTAAACTCCAAACTATCGAGATTTATGTTGTTTTTTCGATGAAAAAATGCCAAAACTATCAAAAGTAAAACTACTACTATTTTTCTTTTAAATTTCGTGTGTGATCAAATACCTTCTTATGAACCACCAAAGGACGTGGTGCAGCAGATGGGACTACTTCTTCCTTAATCAGAGATCTCGAGTTCGACCCCTGAGTATGAAAAAATCCTTGATAGGGAGCGCTTCATCCGAATGGACCCTACATAGTATAAATTTAAATTAATCGAATTTCAATGCGAATATCTAACACTAAATGGAAAAAAAAAAAATACCTTCTTATGAATTTAAATGGAGAGACAGCTGAGGGAGTAATGAATTTCCTTTATTTTTTTAATTTCCGTTATCATGGTTCAATTGACTGATATGACATGTGCTTACGTCAGTTATGAGCAAATGTGCGTTAGAAATATTAAAGAGAGACACGCAAGTAAGTGAATTTAGTACTTCCTCCGTTTCATTTTACTCGTTTCAAATTTTTTAATTTAATGTCCCATTTTACTTATTTTGTCCTATTTTACTCGTCCCAAATTTTTTAATTTAGTGTCCCATTTTACTTATTCTTTTTTACTTATCAAGACAAGACAATTTTTTTTTCCATATTTTACCTTTTGCATTAATTATTTTTTCTTTAACTTAAAATGTAAACATCATTTAATAGGGGTACTATGGTAAACTAGTCATGTTATTTATTATTTTTCTTAATAGTTGTGTCATTTCAATTTGGGACGAGTAAAATGGGACAAAGGGGTATCTTGAAAGGTCTGCTAGCAAAATTTATACTCCCCACTTTACTTTTACGTGTCACATTTTTATTTGACGCATTCATTATATAGAATAAGCAATTAATATTAATGATAAAATAATTTTTAAAATGATTTTTTTTTATCTTTTCTTGATATATAAAAAATGACAAATAAAAATAAAAAATTTATTTTAGAAATAAGTGACAAATAAAAGCAAAAGAAGTGAGTACTCCTTTGTTCGGTATTGCTCGTCCACGACACTCTCCTTAACTAATAGTAATAAATAAAGTGTATACTCTACCATAAATCCACTCTAATTGATATATAATTTTAATGAATTGGAAAATTAGTTTGTGGAATGAATGGTTTATTTTAAAGTTAAAACATGAGAAAAAAAAATTCTTTCTCTTTACATGATAAAATTGACATATAAAAATAAATATGTTATAAATGTATTTACATTATAGTGAATGTCTATCAAGATCTATTTTGATATCTATTAGGATTTGAAGCATTCGGCTTTTACTCAGATTATGAGTAAATTTTCCCTATAAATAAAGGGATTTTGTTTATTGTATTTACAATTATATAATCTCTCATCCTCAAAAGAAAAAATAAGAATTACTCTCTCTTCTCTCTACTCTTGTTCTTTATTCTTTCTTGCTTTATAACAAATTATCAGCACGAGACTTTGCCAAACAAGGTGAGATTATAAATCTGAAGGATTTCAAGGTTAGTAATTCTTTATGTTATTTTTATTTTGCTACTATTAATATAATTATTATTGGATTTGAGGAAAAATAATTGGTTTGGAATCATTTATATTTTAAATTTATTCCTCAAAAATAATATCATCAAAAAGGATGATAATATGTTGGGTTCAAGTCTCATCGATTCATGCCTAAGACGCCTTTATATGGATAAGATGTTGAGTTTGAATCTCAATACACCATATTGATGATATTATGATGGCTAAGGCAAAATAATGGGTGTTTAATGAAAAGTCATGAAATTCGACCCATTGAATATGCTCCATTCCATAAAGTGAATGTGGTAGCAATATATGATAAGTTTGAAATATGACAACTTACTTCATTCTTGAGGTGTATTTGGTAACAGCGCATAATATGTCTGAAAGAAGACAAGTGATTAAATGCACGAATATACGCGTGGAGGGACAATATGTTAATGATCATCAAAAGTGACGATATTTTTCACACGCTTATATGATTATAAGATATACTACAGAAAAATTCTCTACATCATATGTATGCCTCGATTTTCTTTTGAAGTAGCAAAATCTTGAAAGAGGTTATAAGCTATCATAATTTGATAGACTTAGGCATGATTATATTCCATTCATGGGGAATGAAAAACTTATTAATGCAAACGTGCACTTGATTGTGATTGTATCACAACTCACCTCCGGAAGAGGTAGAATAATTTTGAAATCTACTTCTGAAGTAGTAAATCTGAAATTTATTCATGTAATAGTAAATCTGAAATTTACTAAAGAGAAAATACATGTCATGGTAAACTTGGAGTTTACTAGAATAAAAGTGCATAAATTGATATGAACGATTGTGACATTTCGAAGATGTGCATGTATTGAAGAACTAGAAGTTTTTTCAAGAACTATTTATGTCGTTTGTTATCATGACAAGTTGGTTGGACCAACTAATATTGGGCTTGGATCCCTTCAAATCTGAAAATTATAAAAGGTGAATAAGGGTTGTTCACCTATCATGTGATATGTTGAAAAGATGCATCAATAAGATGATCACATGTACATTCATGGTCAACCTACGTTTGACATTCATAAAGTTACTTGTTCAATATAAATTGAGCATAATTTTCAGATTGTGTAATCAAGATAATTTATCTTGATGATGATGGTTTAACATTGAATGTCTTCGATAAATATCTAAATCATTGTTAATGAGAACAAAACTTAATGTATTGATCTGAAATATGATATATTGCAATACATTTGTATGCATTAGACCAATAAATTATGATTATTTCTTCTCTCTCAATTGGTTCAAGGTCGGGAACCAATTATTCCATCTAATAATTTTGATGTGCGGTATACGATTAATGAATATACCATAATGCACAACGATGAATTTCTCAAAGAAGTAGAGGAAGTATGTTAGTTTTTCTAACATAAGGGGGAGATTATAAGCGCTATGAAATATGTTAGGAATTATCACCTGATCCTCATCTAAAAGATAATTCAAGTCAAATGCCGAAAGTATATCATATTAAATGCAAATGCTCTTATTTTGTGTTCCTAAAGGACAAAGTCTATACATGTGTGAAGCGTGGTAGACAAATCGGTTCTAAATAAAATAGTCCTTGAAAAATAAGGAGCAAATAATCATAATAAAAAGGCAATGAGCTCTTGAAAAGCCTACGACATACCATTTCATGAAACCTTATGAGAGGTTCATGTACCTGAAAATAATGAAGTGATGAGATCTCAAAATGTCATGTCGCATTGTGAACCGATACAAAAGATATATCATCAATATCTTTGACACAATATTGACGCAATATTGTGAAAGATTACTAGGATCTGAATTCTACGTTTATTTAAGCATGCTGACGTAGAAACATTTATCAAGTGACATAAAAGGATGCATTTTGGTAAGCGTAAAACTTATTTGATTTGCAGTCCAGACACTTGAAGATGTCACTCATGAAATGTTGAATATTGTCACTTGACAAAACTTATGTGAAATTTTTTAAGGATTCAAACTGCTTGAAGCATATAAAAGTTTCTGGGAAACTTATTTATAATCCTTATATTGTATAAGCTTTTGCTTGAACATCATTGGAACTCTTGGAGAGTTTTCAAAGCAATAGATTATTTGCTGAAATTCGAAACATATCGAATTGAATTGGTTATGAAGTACTATATCTTAGTGCAATTGATGCACTCATGTACCTTGCAAAAACTACACGACCCAATATAGCCTTTCGCTCAATTTGTTAGCAAGGTATATTTCTACTCCTACTAGGAGACATCGAAATGGGATAAGATACATGAGTTTATTTTATTCTAAAGATTGCAGTCTCGGTCTCACTGGTCATGCTGATGTTGGGTACTCATCTAACCCGCATAAATCTCGATCTCAAACATACAATGTGTTCACATGTGGGGATACTGTCATATCTTGGAGATATACAAAGCAGTCTATCGTAGCCACTTCATCGAATCATGCTGAGATAATAGCTATTCATGAAGCAAGCCGAGAATGTGTATGGTTGAGGTCTATGATACATCTCATTCGAGAAAAATGTGGTGTGAACTATGACAATCTACCCATAATTTTATACAGAGATAATTCAGTATACATAGCACATCTTAAGGGAGGATTCATAAATGGAGATAGAACGAAACACATTTTGCCAAAGTTTTTCTACATACATGAGTTACAAAAGAATGATGATATTAATGTGCAACAGATTCGTTCAACTGATAATGTGTGAATTATTCACCAAATCTTCTCCAATTTCAACTTTCAAGAAGATGTTGCATAAGATCGAGATGCAAAGGTCAAAGATGTTCTCATTAATGGGAGTTAATACGCGTTGTACTCTTTTTCCCTTACGAGATTTTGTCCCACTGAGTTTTCCTTGTAAGGTTTTTAATGAGGCAATCGAAATGTGTATTATTAGAGATGTGTACTCTTTTTCTTCACTAGATTTTTTTTCTTACTGTTTTTTTTTTCTAGTAAGGTTTTAACGAGACACATTATCTACTAATTAGACATTCAAGGGGGAGTGTTATAAATGTATTTACATTATAATGAATGTCTATCAAGATCTATTTTGATATTTATTAGGATTTGAAGCATCCGTCTTTTACTCAAACTAAGAGTAAATTTTCTCTATAAATAGAGGAATTTTATTCATTGTATTTATAATTATATAATCTCTCATCCTTTAGAGAAGAAATAAAAATTATTCTCTCTTCTCTCTCTGCTCTTGTTCTTTATTCTTTTTTGCTTTATAACAAAATATTTATTTTTAATATGCAGTGAACAATAAAAATACCGAATGAACTTTGTATGCATTAAAGTCAGTGCCTTCGCAGTTAGTGGTACCGGCCTCGTTTGAATTGCAAGGCTTCTGTCAGACAGTTTCTGAAGGACATTATCATTCATTTTACTAAACCTTTCTTGTGGTCCTGGAAAATTATGTGTAGCCATGAAACTTTGTGGTCCGATCTTTTCTTGAATTTTGTGCTGAAAGTTTTAGTATATCAAGTTGTTCTTTAGATAAGAAATAACTCATGCAAAGATTTTATTGTGTTATTGTTATACATCAAACGGGAGAGTTTAATAAAAAAAAATTAATCTGATAGGTGGGAGAATCTATTTTGCCTATAAACTCATCCGCCCTTCTCTCTTTTTCCAATGTCGTCGTTGGTCATGACTGACACCCTGTTGTGTCCAGGCCACCACTTTGAGTCGCGGCTCCACGCGTGGATCGATCCTTGTTGATCACAATTGGACACCTCTCTTGGGTCCAGGTCACCACTCTGAGTGAGAAGCTCGCACGTAAGTACCAATATTATAAACCAAATGAGAAAGTCCAGCCCAAAAGACTAACCTGATAGATGGGAGAACTCATTTAGCGTATAAACTCATTAGCATTTCTCTAAATTTTTTTTTAGTGTGGGACAATTGATACTATCAGTTATATTCATGTATATTATGTGACAACAGACTAATTATATATACTTGAAATAGAGGTGGTTAAAAAAAATAATTACCGAATGAAACGATAGTCTGGGATTTTATAGAGATCCATACGGATAGACATATTATCATTCGAACTAATTAAATAGAGGTATTGTATACGTGCGAATACACTTATTAAGCGTGCGCATACAATATTTTTCGCTACAAATAAATATATGTGTGGATAATACACTTATTTATGCGAGCAAATATACTTAGATGCGCGCATTGCAAGATCTATTTCGAAGACGGTGTGCCCATCATAATTTTTTTCATACTCAGAGAATCGAGATATATGAGTAGAGTGTGTATATTTGGAGTATATTGGATCATTAGTATGGAAAGGCAACCACAGTTGGCGAGTTATTGCGTCTTTATAATATTCATTGATGAGCAATATGAGCACCCTCAATCGAGTATACATGTGATGTTTGAAATGCACTTTTTGAGTTACCCATTTTTGCACTTTGTTTACCATTTTGATGAAAAGAATAGTGTGTGATTAAATATGATCTAGTGGAGAACACATCTAGGTGAGAAATCGATGGTGTATGATTGTATGGGAGAGTGGAAGTACCCCACCAAGGTGATATAAATGATCAATGGGAAAGTAATGTATGATTGAAAAGTGAGAGTGGAGACCACTAAGGTGTGATGATGGGCATAAAGACATTGATGGGGTTTGCTTTGCCTTTCCCACTTTGACCAGCTGGCTTTTCCATCTTATGATTTTATTTTTCTCTTTTTGTTTTTCATCAATTGTTCGGTATTTTGATGTTTGAATTATTTTCTTTTTATTGTATTCCTTCCGAGATGAAAGATAAGATTAAGAATTTGTCCCTTAACGTTCCTAAGTGCTCTCTAACAGAAGTTTTTTCATATTTATGGATTGATTCCGAGACCTCTTATCAAGATGGAAGGATTATATTTATCTCATCTAAATCCTTTTTAGTTATCTTATGATACTTTCAGGTGTGACTTTAGTTTATACCTTAGAAGTAATTTTATTGAAAGGTAGATGAAAAATGAGCACAATATTAGCAGGGTCTGGTGGGTATTTGATTTTCAATTTCATTTTGCATTATTAGGTTTTGATATCTAGAGAAAATATCATTCCTTCCGAATTAAAATAATGATTTGATTTGATTTGATTTTTTCAAATATCTTCTTTTTTTTAAATTCATTCTCATTGTATCATGTAATAAGATAATATGAATTACGTATATTATAATGAGTGTCCTAATGGCTGAAATTCCAATCATGACTTACATCAGCATAAAATGAGACTATTAATCCTGCTTGCCATTATCTTTCCTGTCATTGTAGTGGTGTAATCCAAGTATGACTTTATGGTATACTCTTTCTCCGTTTATTTTTATTTGTCTATTATTCAAAAATAATTTTTTCTTTTTACTTATTATTTTTCACATATAAAAAATAAATAATTAATTATCGCATGTTTTACCCTTAGATTAATTACTTATTCTCAAGAATATTTTTCATGACCTACTATTACGCATCATTGTTTTAGCCGGGGGGTCTACCGGAAACAACCTCTCTACTTCTTCTGAGGTAGTGATATGAATTGCGTATACTTTACCCCAGACCCCACTTTGTAAGAATACACTGAGTATGTTGTTGTTGTTGTACTATTATGCATCATTAATAAGGATAATGCGGTAAAAAAGCTATGTCAATCATTATTTTCTTAATGAACTTGTCAAATCTAAAAGCGACAAGTAAAAAATACACGGAGTAATATTATATACTTCCTCCGTCTCAAATTGAGATGACATATTGATTAAGAAAAATAATTAATAACATGTCTAGTTTACCATACCCCTATTAAATGATGCTTACATTTTAATTTGAAGAAAAATAATTAATGCAAAGGATAAAACATTGTTTTTTTTTTTTTTCTCTTTTTTATTAATGAAAAAAAGACAAGTAAAATGAGAAATCAAATTAGAAAATTAAGGAAGAGGGAGTATTTGATGGTGGCAAAAGCATTTTCCTCTTGGCATTTTAAGACTCTGAATGATTTATATGGGGCATTGTTCTCATCATTTATTAGTGTGTAAAGGTGGATCAAAGAAACTTTGGAAACAAAAGCAAATAGCTTTGCCTTGTTGGTGGCAGGCAGATCATCTGCAATAAGAGCCTATTTCTCTTTCTTGTTTTAATTGTATAGATATTATAGATTGGTCCCCAATAATAATCAACCCTGACACACACATACCCCCTTAGTCCAACATCAAAACACAGCCCAATGGCCCTAACTTTTTAATCTTACACCTAACTAGAATGTTGGTTCTTATATTACTCTCTTTCAATGGAGGAACCAAATGAAAATTCTAAAAAAAGAGTTCAATTAA
The DNA here is from genome assembly GCA_030864215.1 of Capsicum pubescens. Taxonomy (NCBI): domain Eukaryota; kingdom Viridiplantae; phylum Streptophyta; class Magnoliopsida; order Solanales; family Solanaceae; genus Capsicum; species Capsicum pubescens. The sequence goes on along the minus strand of CM061544.1, from coordinate 348,030,741 downwards.
AAACAAAAATATCATATCTAGATTTTTATATTTTTTAATGTTAAATGGATTCAATAACTTACATATATTCCCTAGTTATAGCATCAATAGTCTAGATACAAACATGCCTTATATCATGATCAATCTCGCAATAATTAAATCAGTCTCGCAATAAGATGAAGAAGACTCTCCCTCTTCGAGAGAAGACTTAATGAATGAGAATCAAGACAGAAATATAATATATGCAAAAAATTATTTTTATACTACTTGCATATATGTTGGTGTAAATTTCTCTTTTACATGATCGGTTATTCATCCAAAATATAAGTAAACATCTTTACATATACGTGAACATCTTTGAAATGTGAGTTTTGTTAAAAATTGAATTTTGAATTTAACTCAACACAAACAAAAATTAGCTCATGATTTTTTTTTTATCCAAGATAACATAAGAAGATTAGTCGCTTCATTAATCATTGATGTAGGACTTCTTCACGGTTCAACACTATAGAATCTTAAAAGTGAGTTAATTATACATATAAAAATAATGGCTGTTGATACAAAAAGTTCTTTATACTAATCATATACTTCCATATAATTTAAATTTCATTACAAGAGCACAAAAATTGTGTCTTGCATTTGCTTTTCTTTGGGCTCACTTTTTGTATAATATTTTTATCCTATTTTATTAGCTAGACTAAGTGAAAAGTAGACAAAATGGGCCAAGTACATTTACATATTTGTTGACTAATGAGGTCTATAATATGGTACTTTTATCACAAGGGGATCACGTGAAAGTAGCAGAAGCCATTGAGTCCTCTCGCATGCTGACCCCCAAACCTTGTTAGGGCCACTTTCAATTTGCTTTTGAGTGCTAAATTGCATTGTTGGAAATGCGTTTTTTTTTTAAAAATAAATAAATAAATAAAATTATTTTTTATTATTGATGGCTAAATTCATCTAGCACGTGCGCCGAACTCTGTCGTGTGTGAATATATTCACTATTTGATTTGATTTCCCCCTTTTTACATTAAGCCTTAAGGGTGTGTTTGGTACGTAGAAAATTGTTCTATGTATTCTCATAAAGTGGGTCAAGAGAGAGTAAAATATACACCGTCCATATCACTATCTCGAAGTAGAGAGGCTATTTCGGATAAACCCCGACTCATGATAGATAACAGTATAATCAATAAAAAAACATAAAAGCAAACCAGTATATCACTCTGCTAGATAATAAAGAGCCACTCTTTCTTATTATTCAAAATTGTTCTCCTCATATGTCAATGAAAACAAGGATCTTTCATCAACATTCCCAGTATATTCCCATAAAGTTGGGTCTGGATGTAGAGTGTACGCAGTGCATACCACTACCGCAAATAAAATAGAGAGGTTGTTTTCGATAGACCCCGACTCAGAACAGGTAACAAATATAGCAAAAAACACAACAAGAATCTTTCAGAAAATAAATTTCTTTCCAAAGATTACATAATCCCGTCATTTGGATAAGTTCACACTGACCCGTCAATTTAAAAAAACTAAAATAAAACCCAACCAAATACACCTTATATTTAGATTTTAGGGGTTTTCAATTTTCTTTTCTCACAATTTAGGGGGTTGGTTATATGAAAATGTTGGAATCGTTGCGTCATTCGTAATCACCGGTCACGCTTCGGTGCAAGTGCCCCCCTAATCCATTTAATTAGTTAATTTAAAGTGAAATCACATTTGATTTCCTTCTAAATTTAAATTAATTGGAGAATAATCTATATGGTTTGTAGAAGATTTATCCAACTCTAATAAAACTTGTTAATTGATGATGAAGTCAAACTTAAAAGAACTACAACATCATTTATTATTGTATAAAATTATTTAGAGGCGTCATTTTTGAATCGATCTTTTGAGATATTAAAGAAAAAGGTTGGTGGAAATATTTAAATAAGGTGAAACCTATTTCAAATTTATAAAATTGTTGAGCATAAGAAAAGACCAAGTATAACTGAAATAATGGGCTGCAAAGAACTATAGGTAGAAACTGATTGTGTAATTGTTATATTAAACCTTGTTAAGGATAATAACATATAATATTATCATTCTCTTAAAGCTATTATTGAAGAATGTAAATATATTTGTTAAATGTAAACAAAGCCTCTAAGAAACACATTCAACATAGTACATACCCAACTTTTTGGCTAACTAATGACACAATCATAGAAATGTGATCAAATAAATGAAAATTCTTTAAATATCATTACTTTTGAAAGGCCGTAAACCTTTTGGCCTAATTACTTCAACTATATTTCCAGTTCATGAAGATTCAGTCTAAAGAAATATTAGTAGAAACATATCTATCTTCAGTAAATGACTTTAATCTTGAAATATTAATCAATTGCACTTAATCGCGCTGATAATGCTAAAATAGATTCATTTAATGAAGCATTAAAGAGATGGAAAGTGATGTGATATTCTTAAAACTTGTAGAAAGGTCCATCTATTTTGTGTAAATTAGAAGAGATTTCTTTAGTAATTCACCGTATTATGTGTATAACAAATCAAACAATAAATAAAAATATAATTTTAAAAAATAAGTAACTAACATTATGTTAAATTGGTGCAGCAGGTGGTGTCTCATGCGATTGACTAGGAATCGGTTCTCTCCACTAAAGCATTCTTAATTGAGCTAATCGTACCGAATTGCCTAGCATAATTTTTATTTTCTATGTTATTTACGAGCTATTATATATGTTTGATATTTTTCAATTTTTATTTTACCCTTTAAAACATTTCAGTGAATCATGGGTTGAAATTTGTATTCTCAATGATGTTACCATCATTTAATTAACCAAATACATGGGATATTCTTATTTTGATTGAATCAACCTTATTTCAACCATAAGAGCTATCCAATAATTGCACTTTAGGTGTGATGTATTGCTCAATAAAATAAAAATGAATGATAAAAAGCTAGCTAAAAAGATTAACTTTTATTTTCAAAAATTAAATTAGCAATAGCTTCTTCTTGCTCGAAGATGACAAATTCTACTCCATTTTACTTTCGTTTTGCCCAGAGGGTAAAATTGTCAATTAGTTTCTCCATCTTTTATTAGTTGACAGAATTTTCTTTTTGTAGAGTTGAACAATACTAACTTTAATTAATATTTTAAAATGTATTTTTTTAATTATATTAAATTTTTATTTTTACAATTTTAAAGTACTCATTAACGTCTGAACGAACATCATGAAATCCCCTGCCTCGTCTTTTTTCCTTTTCCTCGTATTAAAGTGGACTCATCAATATTTTCGATTTTCGGTTCTTCAATTATTCCACATCATAAAAACACTATCAATTCCAACCATATTCTTTCTCCATTATTCCCTCTGTACCTTCACGAGTTAGTGATAAAATCGGCTTACATTCCGCCATTTTCCTACCTTATTTATGGAATTTCTTTAGGTATGTTATCGTTGTTGATCCTGTCTCCATTAATACTTTTCGAAATCTCGTTTCATCATTTATTTACGTACCGATTTGTTTGTATACTTTCCCCTGTCTCTAGATACACAGAGTTTTGCCTGAGTGTTTACCATTTAACGACATCATTCTTACTGATAATCATCATCATCATGACATCGGGAACAAGGATGCCGACGTGGAAGGAGAGGGAGAACAACAAGAGGAGAGAGCGAAGGCGAAGAGCCATTGCTGCTAAAATATTTGCCGGATTAAGAATGTACGGTAACTATCAACTTCCTAAGCATTGTGATAACAATGAGGTCCTTAGAGCTCTCTGCAGTGAAGCTGGATGGACAGTTGAGCCTGATGGTACCACCTACCGTAAGGTAAAGTTCATTGAAGCATTTAATTTTTGTTGCATTAAAGTTAAGATTAATTTTTTTTTTTAATGATCTTCTAGTTTTAAGATAATGTTCGAAATATAATCTGGGAATTTCACATTACAGCTGCTGACTGTTCATTTTTTCTAGCTGAACTTATTGTTCGATTGTGTATTATTTCCTATTTATACTTGAATAATTGTGATAGTTGAGATTTTTTTATTTTTTATTTAAAAAAAAAGGAATACTTGAGAATTGAGGTGTGTATAAGAAGACTCAATGATAAAAAACATACCTAAAATATTTCGGTTATTTGAGTTTCATATCTCAACTCTCATCAATTATTTATCAAAATATAATCAGCTTCAATTGTTCCCTTTTTCGAATTATTTATCAAGTGAATAAAAACTTGAATCTTATTTTGATAAATAGTCGGTGATAGTTTAAATACGAAACTCACGCACGTAATAATTATATCAAAAATGGAATTCAATAAATCGGAATACTTAGTGTGTGTTTTTACCCTTCTTATATATAAATGGTGATAATTCATATAGAAAAAAGAAATAGCTATAGTTGAAACATGACACTCGCAAACAAGTGACAATTCCATGTGTTTTTGAACATTAACTCTCTTTTTTCACAAAAAGAAGTTGTTGGTACAATGTTAATTGAAATTATTCCTAAGCTTTGAATGTCTGTATTCAAATATTCTTCGTCAGAATCGGTTTCATATTGCACGTTAGATGGTTATAGTTTTAAGTAGCAGTAGTACAACTAGCCTTAGTTAATGGATCAATTTATTATGCTAATTAAAGTGTGCAGTGTACTATACGTACTGCAAAGCTTATCTGCACTAGCAGGCGTTTGTTGAGATTGCTGTTATAATACTTGCGTCATTATAAGATAAGATTCTTCTTTTGCCTTTGCTTTAATCATCTGCCTATGTTAGCCACATAGAGATAATTGAATCCTGATCAATTTGCGGGCACTTCGATTATTTTATTAGTACTTGTTAATAATTTACTTTCCAAGAATGTTGCTACACTCGTATCAGATTCTTGGAAGTGGATTACTTTTAACATAATCGATACACACTCATCGACATTTTTAGAGAGTCCGAACATCATAGGTGATTCTTGAACACTCATATACCCATTCTGCTTTGCTTTATTGAAGCCTGATTTGCAAATTTGCAAAGATTCTCCAGTTTAGCATGTTCTCACCTGAAAAAGTGATTTGATATCGATAATGACGATAATACCCTTACAATAATTTCACCAGTAACTTTTGGTACTCACATGTCTGCCTCGAATTAGGGGTGGGTCTTTAACAATGTAGGAGAATTGTACTTGCTTATCTTTCTTCTTTTCTGCTTTTCTTGTGAGCCAATTAAGCATTTTTTTGACAACTTTTGGGGGTGAAGGTGGGGGGTTGAGTTTTTCCACCTTGCTTAAATGTTGAAAAGAGCACTTTTTCAGCTGTGTTTCAGCTTTAGAAATGGGGCATTTCTCTCTTTCTATTGCTATTATTGTGAAAGGTTCTTCTTTATTAGACAGCTACATTATTTAGGGAGTGATCTAAGGGGTGTCCAGTATTGATTTCAGGGGCTCCTGTCTATACTATTTGGTTTATTTACTTAGGTGTAGGGTAGTGATGCCGGCCCCTCTCGTGGGATTTCACCATCTATGTTTTTGTTGCTTAAGTGCCTTGTCTTATTACACGTGCTTTTCCTTGTAATTAGTGAAATGCATAACTAAAATGGGAACAAAGTAGTGAACTCATTAATTTACATCCTAAACATTGAACTCAATTATTTAAGATAAAATGATTCTCTGTGCATGCTTTGTAAGATGCAATTTTGACTGTCCACTTGAAATAAAAAGCCAAGGAGTACAATTTTACCTAAGTTGCGCAGACCAGTCACTTTTGACGCCGCACCTCTATCGGACCCTCCAAAATACACTCTTCACCTGGATTTTACATCTTCATGATACTTGTTCACTATGTTGCTTGTACTCTTCAAAAATGTTGTTACACCAAAATGACACTAAGTTTGGAGGATTTGATACATACCCCTCGACATTATTGAAGAGTTCGAGCAACATAGCTTATTCATACAGTTTAATGTGTAAGGAAGGTGGACTTGAGATGTAAACTCAAAAGGGAAAAAAATCTTAGGGTGATGTGATCCAAGTGGAAGTTTACATAATTTGTTTTTGGTTTGTGTCTGCTATCGTATTTGGGGTTAGACTAATCCAAATTAGTGCCTGGAAGTCCCACTTTAGGGTAAACACTTCCTACTTAAAACGACTTCATTTTCAATCTCGAATTTGAGACCCCTGATTAATGATCGGGGAGTACTTACTTTTGGTGGTTTAGACAATTTCATTAAATGATTGCAGTGATTTTGTATCTGTATTTGAGACAGTTTAAAGCCTGCTAACCAGTAACCAGCAGTAAGTCTCGATACAGGATGTGAGTTGCTATCTTCCTCCTCCTAACCATTTAATTAAACTGGTCAAGAAGAATATAATTGAAATCCTTTTTATGTTAAAAGAGTTTGAACTAAGAGTGCTGTCTTGGTCATATTGTAATTATTTTAGAACAAAAGTACCTTCATTAATATGAACAACTTTAAAGCAGCAGATATCTATAAATTGATAAGGCTGTTGTTATTCACAAGGAACCTGGGATTGGCAGAACAATTTAAGTGGACAATACTGAAACTTCTCTTTTTCATAGTAAAGAATAAAGATGTTAATGCCACCTTTAACGCACCAAAACTTAAAAGCGTTACACCTTCTCAGGAACAATGTAATTAATAGTTTGGCTATACCTAGCTTGCTTGATATATAGTAATGAAAATGGCAAATGCAACACCTCATGAGTTTTCTTGATATTGTTGAACTTATGCAGGGCTGCAAACCGATGGAGAGATTGGATTTTTTGGGTGGTTCAACATCATTAAGTCCATGTTCATCTTACCAGCCAAGTCCTTTCACTTCCAACAACCCAAGCCCTGCTTCCTCTTCCTTTCCTAGTCCGGCTTCTTCCTCATACGCGGCAAACCTTAACATGGACGGGAAATCCCTCATACCGTGGCTTAAAAACCTCTCTTCTGGATCTTCATCAGCTTCCTCTTCCAAACAACCGCATTTTCATATTCATACTGGCTCCATCAGTGCTCCAGTGACCCCTCCTTTTAGCTCACCAACTGCCCGAACCCCACGGATGAAAACTGATGCCGGCTGGGCTGGATTTCGCTACCCATTCCTTCCATCATCTACACCAGCTAGCCCTGGTCGTCAGAACTTCATTAGTGCAGAATGTTTTGCTGGAATTAGTGGACCACCTTCTCCAACATATAGTCTTGTTTCGCCTAATCCGTTTAGGTTCAAAATGGAGGGTCTATCACGTGGTGGATCTCGTATGTGCACACCTGGACAGAGTGGCACATGTTCACCTGCTATTGCTGCGGGATTGGATCATACTGCTGATGTTTCCATGGCTGAAGTGATGATCTCTGATGAGTTTGCATTCGGAAGCAATGCCGCAGGGATGGTGAAGCCATGGGAAGGGGAGAGGATCCATGAGGATTGTGTTCCTGATGATCTTGAGCTTACTCTTGGGAGTTCTAAGACAAGGTTTGTCTGCATAAATCCCATATTCTTGGCATAGTTATTCTTATAGTTCGGGTTGCATAAAAGATAACTATAAGTGACCGTTCATGGAAAATAAAAGCCTATTTACATTTTCAGCGTATATGTAAACTAAATCCTTTTGTTTTATCTATTTCTTTTCTTTGGCGTGTTTCTCATATACAACACAATTTGCAGATAAAACTTGGAATTGTGCAAGCAAGAAGAATTGGCTCCTATTGATGTCAAGGTGGCGCGATGGGGTATGAAGAAAAAGGTTTTAGGCTTTCACAGGAGTTGATGCATCTATAGCATCCACCCCTCCCCATCTCCCAATTTAGTTGTTCTGTTGTTATATATAATGGAAGAACACTGATTCTATAATGTGAACTTTAAAAGTAGTAGCAAAATGTAAGATGCAGAATTCAACTACATCACTCGAACGTTAGATTGAACTGAGCAGAAAAGGCATGTAACTGCTGCAAGAAGCTGGTTATGTCTAAAAAGACATACACGTGTACTGAAACTCCCGTTATGCATGGAAGAGGAAATTGAGAAATTTTACCCCTGAATTGTGTCATGTGACGGTTGTTTTAATTCACAATAGAATATATTGAACTTAGATTTAAAAGGAGAAATCTGATGCATGCAAGAGTAGACCAATTACAAGAAACACTAAAGAATGAGTCCAATATAGGTCAATGAGGTAGGGCCATTTTCGAACTTTGAGCTGGTGTATGAGTTGTTCAAATTTCATTACGATGAATTAGAGGCACAGGTGAAGCTAGAATTTGAAGTTCATGAGTTCTCAATTTGTTATTGAGCCATAATTCGTTTTAGTAATTGGATTTACAATTAAATGTTTAGTCTAAGATAAAGCCTAAAGTTACTAAATATCTCCATATCCTTGCTTCATATTAGAGCTCCGGCTCTCAAGACCGCGTGAATACCTTGATTATTTGGAGTAAGATGAAAACATGAAAGAGATTGCTCAACAGGTTGAAGAGACTAGTACTTCTCTCAATTTCAATTACTTATATATGTTCATGAACTTCATGTACTTTTTAAGACAAAATAGTTCAGAAAGAATTAGTATGTATGTTCATGGAAGAACAGTAATTCTATATATAATGTGAACTTTAAAAATAGTAGCAAAATGTAAGATGCAGAATTCAATTACATCACTTGAAAATTGAACTTAGCAGAAAAGGCACGTAAGTGCTGCAAGAAGTTGGTTATGGGAGTATATCATCTTGTTATATACTTGAACACATTAAAAAAAATCTATGAAGAGGAAATTGGATTGGAGTAATGGTAAAGTTGTTGTCATGTGATCAGGAGGTCACTGGTTCAAGCCGTGGTAATAGCCTCTAACAGAAATACAACATATAATAAACTTTTATAGTCCGGCCCTTCCCGAAGTGCTGCACATAGTGTGAGCTTTGGTGCACCAAACGACCTTTTTTTCTAACCTTTGAATTGAGACACGCGACGGTTGTTTTGGTTCACATAGAATATGGTGACCTTTGACAGATTCAAAAGGTGAGATATCTGATGCCTGCAAAAGTAGAACAATTACAAGAAGCACTTAAGAATGAGTCCAATTATTTTGTAGTATCAGATATTCAAAGAGAACAACCTACAATGTGGTCATAGAGGTGGAGAACGAGTCACAATTTGAAGCTTGTGAGTTTTGAATTTGTCGGATTCACAGTTCGTTTTAGTTATAGGGTTTGCAATTAAATACTTAGTCCAACTAAAAGTTACTAATACGTCCGAATCCATACCTAAAATTATAGCTTCGCCCTGATAGAAGTGTTTCAAGACAGTGTGGCGATATTGATTACTTGGAGTAAGATGAAGCGTGAAAGAGATTTTTGCTCAACAACAGTTGATCGAAGTGACTAGTAATCATCTCAATTTGGATTATTATATATGTTGATGTATTTTTTAAGATTTCAAATTAGATTAAAACTCTCCGTTCTATTCTAAAGTGTGAACCCATGAGTTTATTCTTAGGATATCTATTTGAATTAATACATAAAAATGATCATAAACTTGATATCAAATTATAACTTTAACCTTAAACTTTGATAGTGCACAAATAGGACCTTTAACTATTAAGAACTGGAACAAATATGACCTCCGATTTTGCAACCCCATGCGTGAGTCTCACTCACGCCTACGTGGAAAGGTAGTCCAATCACACGGTGCCATGTCGTTAAAAGGGCTGACTTGGAGAGAGGTCATATTTGTGCAGTTTTGAATAGTTAAAGGTCATATTTGTGCACTGTCAAAGTTTTGTTTTTTGTGTTAAAACGACGTCGTTTTGTTTTTTAAATAATAATAATAATTTTATTATTTATTTCTATAGTAGCAACACCTAACTTTTTTTTTAATTTTAAAAAATTATTATTATTATCATTATTTATTTCAATAGCAGCAACACCTAGCTTTTTTTTAATTAAAAAAAAAAAAGTCACTCGCAGGGATCCGCACAGTAGGCTGAAGGAAGCGTCCAAGAAGAGCAAATAACACCACTGGACTATCTAAGTGTCTTGTTTCATGTGGTTCAACATTAATATACGTACATAAATATACATTTTCTATCTTATATATATACAACGTGATTTTTTTACCGAGGGGGTTCGGGTGAACCCCATGGCAACCACGTAGGTCCACCCCTCATTAATTTAATAACGTTTTAATAGCGTTAATTTAATAACATTTTAATTACGTTAATTTGATAACGTTAATTTAATATACTACTACTACTATCCTTAATAACATCAATTTAATAACGTTTTATTAAAATTATAATTTTTTATTATTAATATAGTTTCATCTTTAATTTAATATTTAAATAAATAATATTTAGATATATTATATAACTGAAATTCGTCCCCTGCTTTATAATATATATACATACCCGCTCGATTTTTTCATATGAGGCTGACCCGTCTAATTAATAAATCTTCAATATTGTTCTTTTTCCGCAATGACAAAAGAAATTAGATGCCATTTTCATCTTTGAGCCGAAAATAATGAAAAAATAATAGTGAAGAGTAATTTAAAGGTCATATTTGTGCAGTTTTGAATAGTTAAAGGTTATATTTGTGCACTGTCAAAGTTTAAGGTCATATTTATATATTATGCCCTTAGATTTTAAGCTGGACGCGCCCAGTTTTGCGTGTTGAACACGCGTTTTGACATGTAAGATTAGAGGTCATATTTGTGCAGTTTTAAATAATTAAAGGTCATATTTGTGCACTATCAAAATTTAAGGTCAAAAATATAATTTGATGTCAAGTTTAGGATCATTAAATGTATTAACTCTATCTATTTGGCTGCCTATCTATATACCCAATTTCAAAGAATAAAGTCATATACTCATAAGGTATGGAAGATGAGCCATCTTATCCCTCAAACAATAGTTTTTTTATTTTTACCTAGTCCTCCATTACAAGTAGTATTGCACTCTAACAATAAATATTTATTTATTTCAATGGATCCAAATTGCCCTAACTCGATTAAACTATTCGGCTACTCTCTTAAATAACACGGAGTTTTTCAAGCTTAAACATTTACTATCTTTTTATAGTTAAATATCATTTCTGCTGAAGGACCAATTGATTTGGATAAATATCTGATGGGTCTCGCTCGACGAAGTCATTCTTGGAGTTGAAACTATACGTTTTTCGAATTACGTGCAATATGTCTGTGGTTATGGTAAGCACATTAGATATATGAAAATGATCCTAAATTTGACATCAAATTATATCTATCAAAATTTAAGGTCAAAATTATAATTTAGTGTCAAGTTTAGGATCATTTTTATGTATTAACTCGCTATTATATATAATCTACTCTATAGACTAATAAGTTGATTTTCTATTTATTTTCTCATGTTTGGTCTGACGCTCTTTTTCTATTATTTTTTTCTGCCATATCCTTAATAGCAAGTTCGTTACACCTACAATCGAAATGGAAACCGAGCGTTTCCTGGTTCAAAAATGCCGAATCTCGTCTGAATCATCATTTGTCGGGACTTTTTGGCGTAAGTTCCTTGGCTTGGACAGGGCATTTAGTTCATGTTACTATTCCTGCATCCAGAGGGGAGTACGTTCGGTGGAATAATTTCTTGGTTGGTGAGTAGAGAATATTTTTTCGAAAAATACTTTTTAGTGTTTGATTGGTGAGTGAAAAAATATTTTTTAGAAAATACTACTAACTGTTAACTAGTATATCAGTGCCTCTAACAAATCAATAATTTGTAAGAAATAATTTAACCATAACAAATAATATCAATAACGAATTCTAAAATACTACAATCACTAAATTTAAGCAATTATTAATTAGCAAATATAGGAGACACTTTTCAATATTTTGTCAGGACAATCTCAAGATACTACAATCAATAAAAATATAATGGAACGACAAGCTTATTCAATTTCGTGAAACAAGTTACATTGATGACAAGATGAAATATGCAATTAGCAAAAGTAACATAGGTAAGTTTTTCTCTATGAATATGAAAATAACAATACATTCAACGAACATTGAAAATGAAAAAAATTTGGGTTTTACTTTTTTTCATTTCAAGCAATGAAAAATTGAAGCAAAACACAATGAACAATATTTTTGAGTAATGTAAATTTTTTGAGTCACGTGAATATGAGTGTTGTTGGGGTGGGAAAAAGGAATGGAGGTGGGATCATAAGTCTCATTTGTCATTTTTTGGAAAATGACTTTCCTTGACCCACGAGGGAAGTCATTTTCCATCAAATGGAGGAAAATGAGTTGTTGTGAAAAATATTTTCCCAACATTTCATTACAACCAAACAAGGAAAAATTAAAAAATATTTTCCAGAAAACATTTTCCATCGTACCAAACACACCCAGGGAGGGAAAAAAATAGACTAGTTGAACATATTTTCAAACTAGGCCCCAGCTTAATTTGGTCCTTAAAATATCTTCGATATTATTTTGATGATTTTATATTGCACCAAAGACTAGCTTAAACATGTGGTTTAACAACAATTTATTGCGTAATAATTTCTCAAGATTTTTTTCTAGATATTCAAAATCCAAACGCGATATAAACTGCATACAGAAAATGTAACTCTATCTGAATTTTCCAATTAAATTTAGTCCTATCATACTTATAAAGTAGTTGATAGTTCTAATTGAGTTGTTACCATGTTATCGTAATATCTCAAACCGTGAAAATAATACTGCTATGTAATTTACACAACTTACTTCGGCGCTTTCAATTTTTCATAGAAAAATCGATTCCGCGCCTGCGGCAATTGCAACTAAACTAACAACGGATGGAGGAGGGGATGATTAGTGGACATCAAATAGATTAGAGTTTTCAAAAAATTATGTCATATTTTTCAAAAGATTTAATAACTCCGTTCATTAACTATTTAACTTCCTATTTTGTTAGTGAGGATTCGATTCCCAATCTTAAAAGCATAAATAAAAACTAAAAACAATTAAAAAAAATGGACTATTCCTCTTATCCTCCTTTATGGTCGCCAAAAAAAATAATTTTCTTTTCCAAATAAAACATAAATAACTCATGCCGTGTATACGAAGGATGAATATCACTACCAATCCACGGTTTCTGACCTGCAGGCCCAATAGAAAATTGTAGAATGCCTTGATGACGACACATGGGCCCACTCGGCCCAATTTGAAAACAAATTTTTATCTTCAGAACCACAAAGCGTTAGCAATGCCGACGTGGCGTTAACTGAGTAAAGTGTGTGCGCATTACGCACCCCAAAACCCCCAAACATATCTTCCCCATAACTCTTCTTTTTCTTTTTCCACCCAAAACACCCACAAAAAATATAAAATAATAATAATAATATCAAAAAAAATCTATTTCATGCTTTTTCCATTTCTGCGTATTCCAATCTTCTTTTACAAACCCTAACATCTTCAACCAGTAGATATTGTGAAGCAGTAATTGCAGTTTGTTTGTTGATTGTGATAAAGGAAGTTTTGCTGTTTTAGAGCAGCGGCGCCCTCGGGGAAACGGTTCACTTTATTCAGGTTTTGAGCTTCGATTGATATCCTGATAAGGAAGTTTCGTGTTTCTGAGCAACGGTGACGTCGAAAACGGTTAAGTTTGTTGAGTTTTTGAGCTAGAACTGAGTTGTAAAAGCGTCGAAGATCCTGGTATCTTTCTGGAAACTTCTATGGACAGTTTATGTATTTGTGAACTTGGATGTTGAAGCACTATTTAGCCTGTTTCTGAACGGTTCGATTTAGTGAGATTTTGAGCTAGAATTGAGTTGTAGAAGCGTCGACGATCCTGGTATATTTCTGGAAACTTCTATTGATAGCTTGTTTATATTTTTCTGAACTTGGAATTTAGTTGGTAGAACCTGAGATAGACTCTTACTTGTGGAATCTGAGTTGCTACTGATTTCATGAATAAGCTGGGTCTGGCGATCAACGGGATTGTTTAAGTTGTAATCGATGCTTGTAACAGTAGTACCGTTTGATTCTGTTTTGTTATAGAGTGGAGTTTTAGGGTTATTTTGAGTATTTGAAAGAAATTCAAGGGTTATTTTGGTGAAGGAGGTGAAGTTTTTGGAGAACCTGAGATAGACTATTACTTATGGAATCTGAGTTGCTATGGATTTGGTGACGATCAGTGTGATTGTTTAAGTTTTAATTGATGTTTGTTATAGTAGTACTGTTTGATACTGTTTTGTTATAGAGTGGAATTCAAGAGCTGTTTTGAATATTTGAAAGAAATTTAAGGGTGATTTTGGTGAAGGAGGTGAATTTTTGAAAAAATGATGTCTGTGGAGAGATCATTTGAAGCATGGGAAGAGGTACAAAGACACGGACAAGACTTAGCTGATAAGCTTGCTCAAGGAGTTACTGGTTTGATTCAGTCTCATATAAGTCCTCCGTCATTTCCGTGGCCTAATTCGCAAAATTCGAAGCTTTTTGATGTGGAGTTGCCGACTCAAAGTTTCATCCCGAGGGATTTTGGGATAGCTGTGGATAAATCTGCAATTGCAGGGGTTTCAGCAATTTTTGATATGGGGAACAGAATAGGGCAAGCTTCCAAGCTTTTTGATGTAGATTTACCAAGTCAAAATTTCATTCCAAGGGATTTTGGGATAGCTGTAGACAGCTCTGCAATTGCAGGAGTTTCGTCAATTTTTGAGATCGGAAACAGAATAGGGCAGGCTGGAGCAGACTTTGGGGCTTGCGTGAATGGAATTGTTCACCAGTTTTTCAGCAAGTTGCCATTGCCTTTTCGGCAAGATGAGAATTTAGGATTGTCTCTGATGTCTGCGACAGATAGCCAAAGATCCGATCTGAGTATTACCCTGCAGGAGGATTTGGGGTTGTTGGCCGAAAGATTTAAGGGATATGGGCATGCTGAAAAGGATTCAGCTGAAGCTGAAGATAAACCAAGTGAAGAGGAGTTTTTTGGTGTTAATTTGAAGGCATTCAAACACTTCGGCAGATCACAGGTAAAATTTAGTGAAAAGCAAAAGGTTTATGTTCTTGTCCAGTCACATCTATAAATTTATTTATTTTTTCGCTCACATCTGTGAAATGAGAAAAGGTAACCAAGCAGTGCAGTGATTGAGGAGTAACCTATATGTTTTCAGTCACAGATATGATTTCTTGCGTTGCATGTTATGAACATTTGATTGATGCTATGACCAGAAGAAGATATCTGCACTTATAAGATGCTTAAGCTGCAGTTCTAAAAAATTAATATTTCCGTTGATTTATTGTTGGATACAACGCCATAGTTAGTATAAATTAGGTTTTGCACTTAAAAGATAGTTAAGCTGCAATGACATGAAATATGGATATTTCTAAAGCTTGTATTAGCAAATATAACATAATCCCTATGGTCTAGTGGTTTAGAATTCCCCACTAATTGATCAAGGGGTGGTAATAAATTTATATTTCACTCTCTGTAGGCCAACTGGATTTCCAAGTAGAATGTGATCGAAATAATATCTTCTTTTATTTATTTTAATACTTCTCTTTTGCAATGTCTCTCAAAACTGAAATTAATGGATGTGATACTCATCAATGCGCGAAGAGCAATATTTATAACAATGTGAATCCCAAGGCACAATATTATGGAGAAAAACAAATTGAATAATTACAAAGCCACTCTGTTTTAAAAAGGTGGGCTAAATAACTCTAATCCGAATCAAAGAAGGAACCCTTGCAAATCAAGAATCCTTAACAACATCGATGTTCATATTGAGAAAATGAATGTTTCATTGTTAGCTGTGATATTATGCTGGGATACATTCTTGCATCAAAAGCACAAAGATTGCTTGTGGACTTGATACTTCTAGATATTGTCGACAATTCCACCATAATGCTTCAGAACTTCTTTACATGCTTCTTATTGTTCATCAGTTTTTTAGTGTATTCATCATTGTTGGCAATCCAGCTGCAGTTTTTCCAAAGCTAAACTAGCAGTTAGCTTCCAATTATGAGTTGCAGAGTCATCCTTCTCTCCAGATCTTGGTTTGGATGATCTACATTTACATGACAATTTGCTTTGGTTGGTAGAAAAATTAGCAAATAGAGCACCTAGTGACTGCTTGTTTATTTCGGTTCATGTATCATGCATGTGTAAAGTAACAATTCTCTTGATCTCCACTAGCTCTAAACTTCCGTAGGTTCACATGAGGTGAGAAATATGTTGTCATTTATGTTCCTTTGTTCTGAGTTTTTTGAGATCTTACTTTCTTGGTCTCGAAGTGCAGGGTACAATCAACTTCTCATCGACATATGAAAGTAGGACCAGGAATGTAGAAAGTTCTGTGGCTGCTAGAGGAGATTTATGGAGAGTAGAGGCATCACAGGGCAGTTCCACATCAGGAAATGAAAATTCCTCCCTGTTCCTCGTCCAACTTGGACCAGTACTTTTTGTCCGTGATTCAACACTACTTCTTCCAGTTCACTTGTCTAAACAACACCTTCTTTGGTATGGCTATGATAGGAAGGTATGCAAACTGTAACTTTAGGACATTGTTTTCTTTTGTTTGCAAGTCTTCCAGTACCCTTGGGCATTTTTTTTTTTGGGTGTGGGGGGTTACCCTGTTTGTATTGTAGAAGGAGTATAACATCTCTTGTGTCCACATGAGTTATCTACTGTAGTGGAAATGCCATAAACTTATCTTGAATACCATGCCTGGTCGATGTCCTTGTGTTCCAAATTTATTCACGAAATTGGTACCATATTGAGTGAATGATTTCAGTAACCTTGCTTGTATTGATTTATAGTCTCTTAATTGTCTACCTAATATCACATGAAAACAGCGGAAATCAAAGGGAAAATAAAAGGGAAGTGAAAAATGACGGGCACTGTTGAGCAAACTAGCAGTACTTGAAAAGCTCTAGATTTTTGATATTTTCTTGTCACCATAAAGCTCTATCGATCCCTATGTACATGAAGTCATGAATTGATCATGCATTTGGAATTCATATTCAACTGGTCAATTCCCGTCAAATATTTCATATTTGGTTACTGTTTTGTTACTGGTCCTCCTTTGATAATGAGGAGAAAGACATAATGATGAGCACTGCTTGAATTGATCATTCATTTGGAATTCAGATTCAACTGATCAATTCCTGTGAAATATTTTATATTTGGTTACTGTTTTGTTACTGGTCCACCTTCTCTAATGAGGAGAAAGACGCAATGATGAGTTGGTTTTGCATTTTGAAAACAAAAATACTTTCTGGAAATTTGACCCCACTTGGTGGGAATATACTTGGTATGTTGTTGTTGTAAATGGGTTAGTAATGTGTTTAAAGTCAGTTCCACTCGGTAATTCCCATTGGTGATGCAGATATTCAATGTTAAGATCTTTATCTTCTCGTGGAAAGAATGTTTAGATCTTAAACTGACTGTTGTGTTAATTTTGTAATGGTCAGTGCTCATAATGAGTTGGTTTTAGTCAAGTTTGAATTTTTTTGCCTCCCCTGAAATGACACATTGTTGACATTGCACATTAATTGCCATTTCATCAAAAAGGAAAAAGGACAATTACATTATTTACGTCTCTTTTGATCAATGGACAGCGTGGGATGCACTCTCTTTGTCCAGCCGTGTGGTCAAAACATCGAAGGTGGCTGCTTATGTCGATGATTTGTCTTAATCCTTTGACCTGTGTAAGTGAATTTTTATACTAATGTAACTACTGGTGTTCCTGCTTATTTTATTTTTCTTTTAAGTTTTGGTTGCTCCCTTTCTTCTTAATTTTGTTTACCATGTTGTCCACGCTCCACGGCACTTTCTTTTATTGGAGAGTTACTTCTCTCTAACTGTATGCTGGCTGAGGACATAGCTGGTAACATTCTGATAGAAACTAGGGTGCAGAAGAGATAGATAATGAAATTTTACTGGTTAAATAAAGTGCAAGAATCTTAAACACTATATTAACCAATAACCAAGTCCGTATAGAGTGAACAAATCTCCAGATATAAAAACAATGATAATATTTTTCTGTCTTCTTCCCTCTGCCAGACTCTAATCTCCTATTTAAACTCAGACATAAGCAGTTACTCCTATAGATAACTACTACAGATAATTAATGACAACTACTAATAGATAACTACTAACAACTACTAATAAATAACTGCTTCTATCCTATCTAAAACTAAGTTATATTGTCTTCATATGTTAAAGCAGCTTTCTTATCAGTCTTATCACATTCCCGTGGCAGCCATGGCCATGCTAAGTCTTTAATTTTGCCGGAAAGGTTTAAAAAGCTTGGGCAGTTCTAAACATTATACGAAGCTTTGGTTTAGTTGGTGTGCTTTCAGTTCCATTCTTCCTTAATTGTGCATCCTTGAAAATCTTACCTTATTTTCTAGTCCACATTTTATTGATGTGACGATTATTGCGGCACTCTTCTGTTAGGTTGGTGTTTTTCTGTGTAGTGACCCATAATTTTTTTTGAATGAGTCCTGCGTAGGTAGGGCTGTACCTCTTATTTGTTTTTGTCACGTTAAGGGCTCTGGAGAAGGTAATGAGATCATTTGCACATGGATTTGTTTGTTGTGCATGAGTCGTGCTGCATATCCTCCTTATCGCACCTTGTGCTATCGGAAGAGCATAGTATTACATTGGATCTTCATTTATTAAACAAGAGCCATACTCTACTTGATTTTAAAAAAATAATAATAATGGCCATACTCTACATTTGTCAGATCTGAGGGTGCTTTTTCTTTCTTTTCAACAAAGTAATACTTCATTGATAGGCGGGAAGTCCTGGTATAGAAGTGATAACACAAAGTGACAAACCCAATATGCCCAGACATTTCTCTTCTCCCGAGTCTCTATTGAAAGATTGCTGCTTCTCCAATATATCCAGGTCTAGGCTGTAACCTATGTTGCTTAGACTCTTCAAAAATGACAGTGTGTGTGTGTTGGATTTTCCAAAAGCAGTGTATTTTTGGAGAATCCGACACGGGTGCAGCACCGAAACTGACGAGTCCGAAGTCTTTTTGCACCTCTCATGCCATTATAGTAAAGAATTCTCATTGGAGAAGAAGGAAGAAGATTAGTGTTCATCAAGTAATTCAGAAATGCAGCAGTCCAATTATATGTCCATTTGTGAACCTTCAGTAGATATTCTGTTGGAGTAGCTTCAACTTGATCTAAATCTTCTATTACCAACTCCGTACCCACTCAACCACATATGATGTCTTAAATATTTGAAGGCCTGGACAAAAAAAATTATTTGTCTCATAATACTTTCTTCACCTCGGAAATTTCCCAGATCTAAATTTATAATGCCGCTTTACATTTAGCACATACTAGAATAGAGAGTAAGTGATTGGAGGTGACTTGAAAACCTGATTTTTCGTTCAGGATGTGATGTTGAAGTTTTGATCTTCACCAACTTATCTGTTGACTTAAATTACTCGATATGTATATTGTTGCGTAGCAACTTACTGAACTCTTTTTGTTGTCAATTCTCAAAAACTTACTGAACCTCTTTATTTTGCTAGTTCTCAAAAACTTACTGAACATCTTTATTTTGCCAATTCTCAGAAACTTACCGAACCTCTTTATTTTGCCAGTCGTTTATGGACTTGCAGTTTCCAAACGGTCAAATAACTTACATATCTGGGGAGGGCTTGTCCACCAGTGCCTTTTTACCTTTGTGTGGAGGTTTGCTTCAAGCCCAGGGTCAATACCCAGGGGATCTGAAGTTCAGCTTCTCTTGCAAGGTGAGGTGATGTTTAATGTGAGGAAGAAATAGGCATTCAATGATTTCTGTTCTTTTCAGCAGCCACTTTATCAGGTTTTATTTTTAAGAACAATATTTTCACTTATTATATGCAGAATAAATGGGGAACATGCATTACGCCAATGATGCATTGGCCCGACAAATCATTTAGTTTTGGGGTTACCCAGGCATTAGCTTGGAAGAGATCTGGTCTCATGTATCGGCCAACTGTTCAACTAAGGTAATACTAGCTGCTTCATATTTATGTAACTCTGAACTTTTCTGCTATCTGCTGTTTTGTGCTGTTGGTATCAACATTTGATGGTGCAGTGGCATTAGAAATATGGGGACGTTTGGCCCACAAATGCAAAGTTTTTTGGTTATAAGTTTTCTGTATTTCCACGTGAGGCTGAAATCTTCAATTTTCGGTTTTCTCTGATATGGCAGTTTGTGTTGATTGCACTTGCATTCTGCTTACATGTACAGTCACTTATAGCTTGATAATAGTGTTCTTCTCTTTCCTTCTTTAATGTGGAAACAAGTTTTACCACGTCGCCATCTAATCATCTTCTTCTCTCGCTATACATATCAGTGTATGCCCAACATTTGGTGGTAGCAGCCCCGGTTTGCAGGCAGACATTACACATTCTCTAAAGGAGGGATTAAATATCATTTGTGGCTGTGCACTTGCAACACACTCTTCTGCGTTTGCATCGTTAGCTGTGAGTCATTCCCTCTTTTTCCCTCTTTTTTGTCACTTTGCCTGGCACCCATTCTCACCTGTTTTTGCTCTTTATTTTGACATAAACCTTTTTCTTGTGTAAATGCAGCTTGGGCGATCAAAGTGGAATGGTAATGTTGGGAGCTCAGGGGTGGTTCTTAAGGTTGAAACCCCTCTTGGCAACATTGGCAGGCCGTCTTTCTCCGTTCAGCTGAACAGCGGCTTCGAGTTCTAATTCACTAAGAATTTCCCTTGCCCCTGCCCAAAAGCCACATAACAATACTGCAGTCAACTGTAAATATAGCCTGTACCCTTCAGTATGACAATGGACTGTTACGTGTATAGTTCGTGTAAACTCTACTGGTGTTATTTTAATGGACAAAAAGGGGGAAATTAGCTCTTCAATCACAAAGATAAGCATATTTCTAGGGTCTCTTTATCTTTTATCTTTTGTTTTCCTTTCCCTGTTTTAGAAGATTAAGGTCCTTGTACCAATGTTGTGCAGGAAGGAGTGGTAAATTTTGATCCCCTTTGTTCCAGATTGATTGGTTTTAGACTCCTTTTGCTAGAAATTGACTGTTTTTTCTTCCTTTCATTTTCAGGTTTCTTTTGAAGCTGTGGCTATTTTTTCCGAAAAAAGAAATGTTTACCTCTCATTTTGTGTTTAAATTTTAAAAAGAAAAGCTACTCGTACTCTGGAGGGTGTTTTGGTTTTAGATTTGTTTATATTTAGACGAGTCATTCAACTTGTATTACCCTTGGTCAAGTACATATATTGTGCAACCCGCAAACCTTTCAATAACCTACCCAAGTGTCGAAACACGTAACGCTACCACCAATCCAAATCACCAACCATATAGATCTCCACAAGAGGAGGATTGTGACGCCTGATAAAAGAAAAATTGCCGGTAAAAATTGTCTCGAGACGGTCTGGGCTTTCTGTTTGAGTGATTTTTGGGAATCATGTATCCGAAATCTACTTCCTCAAAATGTTTTTGTTCATACAAACTAAGACGACTTTTTTTTTTTTTTTGGAATAAATAAGTTGGTTGCTAAGTAAAAGAAAATGTTATTTTAAGCGCATTTATATATGTAATCTGAGAGGGGAAGGTGTTGGGTGCGAGGCAAAGGGTAGGGGGTTGGGTGCGAGGCAAAGGGTAGGGGGTTGGGAGCGTTGGGTGGGTGAGACTTAGTTCCAGATCTGAACGATTAAGATCTATTATGAGTTAAAATCTTAATAAAAAATAATTGCACTTAATGGTCTGAAGTCTGAATCATTCAGATTCAGGCACATAAATTAGGGGATGCTGAATCTTCGGACACTTTATAACTATAGATCAGTGGTCACAACAAATTTATTCTTTTGCATTTATGTGAATTTATACCTTCATTAAATATCATTATCGGAAATAATACATTCACTTAATATCAATGAATATCATAACTAAGCCTACTAAGGTAAGAAGATAAACTATTAATACTTTTTTTTTTTTTTCCCAAGATATCCCCATACATTCACTTAATATCAATGAATATCATAACTATGTCTACTAAGGTAAGAAGATAAACTATTAATACTTTTTTTATTTTTGTTTCCCAAGGAATCCCCACAGTTGGCAGCCGTGAGACTAATCCTTCGTTCCTCTGTCAGCGCACTAAGCAGTAGATAAACTATTAATACTTTTTTTTTTGTTTCCCAAGATATCCCCACAGCTGGCAGCCGTGGGACTAATCCTTCGTTCCTCTGTCAGCGCACTAAGCAGTAGGGAACTGGCCACAGAGTTTGCTCCATTCATCAGAGGCGAGGATTCCACAGAGTTTGCTCCATTCATCAGAGGCGGGGATCGAACCCCCGACCTCTTGCTTAAGGGACATGACGCTGAACCACTATGCCAACTCTAGTGGTTAAACACTTAATACTTTATTAATATTTTATACAGTAAAATTAAATGACAGTGCAAACAGAGGATTACTATAACTATTCTTGTTTGACAAGAGGGAATGGGAGTTTTAATTGATACAGCTTTAACCCAAATTCAGCAACATATTTTCACGTTATGCCAATGAGATTTCATTCTCTCATTCTCATGCATCTTGAAACATAATGATAGACATTGAATATCAAAATACTCAAAGGAAAAAGCTATGAAGCAGTTTGGATTGTAAGAGAAAATTCAATTTTGATGTAAAACATATTTAGAAGCTCAAATTAATAGTACATGCGTTAATTGTGTTATTTCAAATAAGGAAAAAAATTATATTAATTCATTATAATTTTCCAAAAAGCAACAACTTCTTCCTTCTACCAAAATTAGATCTTTGATAGTTATTGACTTTTGATAGAAGGAAATTTTTTCTTTTAATTTCTTTGATTTCACGTAGAAGGATTTTTTTTTTTTTTTTGGTTTCTGAATATTTTATTTAGGGCTTTTAGGTTGTCCTCTTTTAGTTAGGTATGCTTAGGTTTTTTAGATAGTGAAAAAAGAATTCTATTTTGTGAGGAAAGTTTTTTTTTTTTTTTTTTAATAATATAGTTAATATTTTATATTACTAAAATAATCAGGAAAAGTTGAAAAGACGATTTTTTCTAAAGCGGAATCTTTTAATGAAAGATAAATAGTTCAAATAACATTTTTAAGGCCTTTACACTTTTAATATATTATTATTATTATTATTATTATTATTATTATTATTATTATAGATATAGATTATAGATTATAAATTATAGCTATAGATAATTAAAATTAATAATAATATTAACAATAATGATAATTAAACAAAACAAAACAAAACAAAAAAAAACTCAATGAAACTTAGGTTCTGGTTGGTCATGAAAATAATAATTTATTGGAGTTGGAGTTGGAGTTGAAGTTGGTATTGTATTTGACTATGAATATAAAATGGAGTTGTTTTTAAAAGTTTGTAAGAGAAATTTATCTTCACGTTTTCAAAAATAATTTTTACTAAAGTGAAATATTTTTTATCGCCAAACACGCTTTTCACTTTTGTCACTAAAGTGAATAATTTCTTGAAAAAAGTAAAAATTTCTATGGTCAAATACCTACTTAAAATATTTTGAAGAGTAGTTTTTTAATGAAAATAAAAAAAAATTGAAGTTAAAGTTGTGTTTGGTCATATTATCTTGTAAAGATTTTTTTAACTTTTTAAATATAAAGACAAAGTTAAAGCTTGAAAAAAAGTGAAAACGGATTGAGACTTATTTTCACTTTTGTGAAGTTGTATTTGAAATTTTATGGTCAAACATTATTTTTTAAATTAAAGAAATTAAAAAATAAATATTTCTCATGGTCGAACATAATCTTATTATCAGATATGAAGTTGGATGGAGCCAAGGGTTCATTCAAATTTTTTTCGATTGAAAATTACACTATTTGTATATAGTAAATTATTTTATATACTATACTTGACTCTTTTTAATTTCGTCAAGTGTTTAATCTTTATAATTTAATTTTTTTATTGAAAATCTCGACTCTACACTTGTTCATCACTCCACCAATTCGATAACATTTGATGTATCTTCTAAACATTGATTAGAACATTGACACAAAATGAAGAATTGAAATAGTTATGAATAAAAAAAACCTTCTATCATCATAAGTGCAAATTATTTTCCTCGCTCGTTGGAAAATATATTCCTTAATACTACAGTGGGTTAAAGTAGGGATATTATATTATATATTTACAATGGTACACGAAATGAGATAAATAGAAATATCATTTTATAAAAGATGATTAAAATTAGTTATACCCTACACAAAATATGGAATAAAAATAATTTTAAATTTTATTCTAAAATTATTAATTACACTTTTTCATGTACTTATCTAACAATCCTCAAATGTTCCATTTTTTCGTAAAACATAATTTTTCAGAAAAAACTCTTTTATCTTACCAAATGAGCCAATTTTTGAAAATCTGATCAAGACTTTTTTTTTTTTTTTGAGAAGTATCAAGATCTTCCAATGAAAAGAGTGTTCTTGGAGTACTCTGTATTTGATGGTCAAATAGATTTTATAAAAATAAATTTTTAAAATCTGATTTAAAATTTATGATCAAAAGTCACATAAGAATGGAGCATTAATTAGTCATAGATTTCACCTTTTTTTTTTAACTTTTCCTTACATTTTTTGAAATTGGAGTTATGTTCGGTTATAATTTTTTCAAAGAATAATTGTAATAATGTTTATTTTTAATATACTTTTTTTAAAACAAACGAAATATAATTTATATTCAATAATTTTAAAAAAAAAATCAACAAAAATACCCAACTTGACTGTAATTACCTTAACCAGACAATCAAATTTGCTCTCAAAACGTAACTTCACATGATGAATATGTAAATCACCCAATAGCACTAGACCTCATACACGAACTACAATATGTTATTGCGCTTCTTCAATTTTTAAATACAATTATGAAGATCTATTTTTTTAACAATAAATAAACTGTAAATTTTATTACAAAGAAATTATTTTCTTGATTGTTATTACACGTAATGATAGTTTGCCTCCACAAAATGAATGTCAATATGTGATTTTTTTTATATAGTTGAGAAGAAGTTATCGTCGAAAGATTTAACCATAGGAAAAGTCAATAGCTATGGGTTGTTGGGTATTTACGGTGATATAAAGATGAGGTGGTTTTAATAAAAACAAAAAATGTAGGGCAGTTTGAATATAAAAAATGATTCCAAGATAGTCGAAAAACATTATAACTTATTTTTCTAAATTTGAACAACTTCAGATTGAGTTTCAAAATTTTCATGACTAAAAAATGATTTTCAAATAAAATAAAAATTATTTTTTTAAAAAATAAATAAATTGTATGGCAAAACGGATCCTTAAAATTTTATGTTGAAAATCAAAAGAGTTAATCAAAGACAAAAGTTATCAAATCTACATCAAATATAATCTTTAAATTCTATACTGGGTGCGATGAAAATACTTAAATATAAAGTGATACTTCAAAGTTCGCGACCGTACCTCATCTCAATAAGATGGTAAAATTACTTTAAAGATGAGCCTCTAGTATATTCTCTTTTGCTCAAACGAAAAAAAAAATCTATTCAAGTAAATAATTTTATGCATCTAACTCTCATATATATATATATATATATACTAGTCAATAGTACGTGCTTTGCAGGTGTACCTCACATTATTTAGTAATAAATATATATTAACAGAATAAATTATTGCATACATAATTCGAAATAGAAAAAATTATGTAGTGTAAAATTTGTATAAAATTTAAATACATAAAAAGAAAATGAAATTAGCTAAACTTTCTTGATATGAATTTTGAAAGAATAGAAAATTTAGCACTCCTAACTATAAATAGAGTTAAAAGTGAAATTCATAGTTAAAAAAAAAATTACACAGATATTAAAAAGAAACTGCAAATTAGAACTCTACATCCATTAATTATTATATTCAACTCTAATAAATTGTCAAAGATAAATAAAGCTAATTAACATTTTAATTTTATTTAACCCCCTCCTTCCAAAAAAAAAAAGATAGTGTGCTAATATATCACCTGTCATAAGTTATTTTTACTGTAATTTCACGAGAATATATGTAAATAATTGATTAGGAATATCAAATTTTATATCGTTGATCCAAATAAAAATTTCACAAAAGAAATAGTAAAATTACTCTATCAACCTGAATAAAAAAAAAAAAAAAAAATCCGATTATAAGAGAAAAAGAAAAATACAGAATATTGATTACAAAAAAGGATGTGATGTTTTCTGAATGTGTTTTTAACTCTAATTTCATAGATTAATATATATATGCGGACTTACTCAATTTTCTCGTTTAAGATGCAGATATAACCCTTATCTCATATTATTTTCGAGTACCCTCAGTTAAAGTAAAAAAAGTCAATAGAAGTAACAAAAGTACAAGAAATAACGATAATAACAAAAACAACAAATAGTAACAAAATAAAAACTACAACAAAATAATATGATAATTGAGATATCAGAATAATACGATTAAATCTAGCCTTTACACAAAAATTCCTCAAAGTCCGATCGAACATTCATCTACCACCTGTAAACTACAAAAATATAATACAATAAATTGAGATGTCATAACAATATAGTTAAATCTAATCTTTATATAAAAATTTCTCAAAATCATCTTCCACGTGTATTAAGCAGAAAAATTAAGTGAACAAAAACTATAACAAAACAGTACGATAATTGAGATATTAAAATAATATGATAAAATTAAACCTTTACACCACAAAAATTTAAAAGTTTGATCAAAGATTCATATATAATATAGGCTTGAAATTGATGAAATTATTATACACCACACCTTCAAAGCTCATCAAAAAAGTAGTTATAAGAATATCTTCGCCACCAAAAAGCTCATCAAAGAAATAGATAAGAATATCTCCGCTATCAAAAGTTCCTACATCCGTCAAAAATATAATAAAAACATCGTGACAATTGAATTGTAATTGTAATTAGCAATTATATCACATTGAATTCACAAAAGATTAAGGAATTGACATATTTCAAAGGGAGTTCGGGTGTACAAAGAACACTGAACAATTTACTTTAATAGAACTTTTATTTATTTAAGGTAAAATTTTAATTAATTTAAAAGTATTAAATATTATGATTTCTTGCATAGAATAAATAATCAAATCTAAAGAAATTATAAATCAAATTAATTGTGAATTTTTTTACATAGCGTGGGGGAATTTTTTGACCCCAGTTATTCTCTTTTCCTCACGTAGGCCATTTAGGATTTAATTTTGTTTACCCATTACAATATTTTTTTCGCAACTATTATTCTGTTTTCCTTTTTTTCAATTATTATTCTATTTTTTCTATTTTTCTATTAGGATTTTACTATGTACTACTTCTACAATCTCCTAAAAAGAAGGAAAAAAGGGACTCTAATTTAGTTGGTAACAAATAACTACAATTAGCTATAATTTTTATTAAGTTAAGAATTTTAAATATTAATATAATAATTAAACATCAATTAATTTTTTTAAAAGGTAAAAAAATGATTTTGTCTATGGTAAATCCGTTTAATGAAGGGCAAAAAATTCAAATCATATTTCAAAGAATCTTCACACTTTTAATATATTGTAGATGTAGATAAAAATTTAATACATAAAATTTAGTGTATTTTAGTGTCATAAATATAAAAAATAATTAAATTCCTAAACAAAAGAGAAGATCATAATATTATCATGAATGCAATCTTTATTAAGTGAATTTAATAAAATTATTAACATAAAATGGCTCATAAAACGATTTGAATATATATATAAAAAAGGATATGAGACGCCTACCTTTTCGATGTTGGTGTGCAGGTCAATGTGTAGTGCTCTGCATGATTCCACGAGGTAACGCCAGCAGCTGAGCCAAAGCTCCTCACCATTCTCTTAGAAAGTTTCACCATGCTCTTTTGTCAGCTGGACTTGTAAGAACTGCAATTCTAAGAAATTTTTTATAATGAATTTTTTTTTTTCATGAAATTATTTTGAATCTCTTTCTATTACCCTTTAAATAAAATCACCTTAATTTTTTTTTTTTCTATTGGATTAAGGTAATAATTTACATGAAGCAAAATTTAATACAATTATTAACATTCATGGAAAGTTGAACTCCAATAATAATTGAATTTGCAACCGTGCCAACTTAATTGAATTGCTTCATCCAATTCCTAGTTGGATACCATCGAACATACAGAGTAATACGTATTAATTGAATTACTATGTTGTAGACAGGAAATAGAGTTATAAATGGAATACAAATTAATTTAAAGAAGGTTTTCCATATAAGAGAAATAGATGCATATTGGCGTGATTTTGTGCTTCTTTTATTAATTTCAATTAATATTTATGAAATTTAATAGTGCATTCACGCGTTTTCCAATAGGACAATAATTTGTTCATGAATCCTACGTCTAAAAGGATTTGCATAATTAGACTTCTTCCCATATATGACTTCTACAAATTAGACTTTCTCATATATTAATTGAATTAATAATAAATTAAGAAAAATAGTAAAAAGATGATTTTGTCTATTGTGAATATTTTTAATGAAGGACAAAAAGTTCAAATCACTTTTCTAACGCTTTTAGTATATTATAGATTCTAGATTCTAGAGCTAAATCTCAAAAAGGGAAAACCAATCCAAAAAAATACTATTGTCAATTTCAGTTGCTATGATAGCAATGAAAAGGCATTGAGGAAAACTAACTAGAATGATCTCTTTAGTCTTGTTGTGCATATTACTTTGTTGACTCAACGATTGATTTAAATTCTTTGAGCAAGGATGAAAGCCATTGCACCACTTCTTATCATGATCCTATTCGTTGAGTAATGCCTAACCAATCCAGTAAAGTTTGTCCTATGGATCTAGAATAAGAGCACTCAAAAAGGAGGTGTGCATGAGTTTCATGAGTCCCTGGTGAACATAATAACACACAATCCTATTAACCTGAATACCCCAACTTGATAAGTGTAATGTGGCCATAATTTTTAGCTAATATTTTATTCAAAATCACTTGAAAATTTCATGATAAATGATACATTGTAAATCTCTTAAAAGTTTTTTAATTATCATTTATCATGAGATTATTTGAGTTCTTTTATTTTCTCTCAAAAACTTCCTGGTCTTCTTTCACTTTGAAGACACACCAATTGAGAAGACACACCAACATTTGAGAAGATTTAGTTGTGTTTGTTTTCTTCTTCGTAGAGAGTATTTGTGAGAGAGTTGTGTTGGGAAATACTTTTAGTAAACCTTTCTTTAGAGTGATATTTGTGAGGTTATTCTCTTGGGTATTTAGAATATTAGTGTATTTAATTACTCTAATTTTGTACCCTCTTTTGTGCTTTTTGGGATATTAGAGTATTTAATTACTCTAATTTTGTACTCTCTTTTGTGCTTTTGTACTTTCTTTTATTCCATTGGTGTTTAGTAAAGTTGCTCCTTCTTTAGGTTGTGGACGTAGGTCAAGTTGATTGAACCATGTTAAATTTGTGCCTTCTTTGTTTCTCCACTTGTCGTTATTATCCTCTTTGTTATTGTCTTTAATTGATTACTTTGTTTAATCCTGTGTTGGAATTAATGGTGACACCAAACTATTGGAAGAAGATCAAAGGAGAAGTAAGATGAAAATGACGGATAAACCGAAACAAAAAGAAAACATACAGGAAAACATAGAGACAAGAAGATGTATATCTTCTAGAAATACAACTGGCAACCTGTCATCCATTGGATCAAATTATACTGTGCCACATCCCAGCCATACATGTGCATAGTTCTCTTAGGATTCTTTTGTACATAGTCAGCATTTTATTTGTTACTCCTTAAGCTAATCATAGGCAACCATGTGTCTAGGTAGTTATTTTAAAAACTTGTATATATACATGATATCAAGATGAATAAGAGAGATAGAGAAAAATTTTCACAAATTCTTTCAATTTTCATCATGGTATCAAAGCAATAGGCTATTTTGATCCTAATCATGTCCTCATTCTTCTAGTTCAACTCTCCCTCATTCCAAAATGACAACAATTCCTGGGAAACTATTACTGCTAATGTTACTGCAAGCAATGGATCTCAAGCTATGGATATCAGTAATCTACTTTTCCTTCATCCATCAGATTCACCTGACATGAATCTTGTAAATGCAACCTTTGATAGGCATGGATTTGCTGGATGGAAGCGAGCTCTTCATATTGCACTTTCAGCCAAGAACAAACTTGGATTCATAGATGGGAGTTGCAGGTCACCAACTCCTAATTATGCTTCATATAACTTTTGGAATCATTGTAATAACATGGTAACTTCCTGACTGCGTAACTCCCTCTCGAAGGAGATAGCAACCAGTGTTCTTTACTCTAAGACTACTGAAAATCTCTGGAATGATCTTGAAGATAGGTTTGGCCAGTCCAATGGGGCCAAATTTTATCACCTGCAAAAAAAGATCAATGATTTAGTGCAGGGAAATAGTGATATAGCAGGTTATTTCACTAAACTCAAGCTTCTTTGGGATGAGCTTGATGCACTGTATTGTTCTGTAACTTGTATGTGTGATTGTTCATATGGAGGAAAGGCTAAGATGTTGAAGTCTCTTCGAGATGAAAAGTTAGTTCAGTTTTTAATGGGACTGAATGATACTTATGGTTCTATGAGAAACAATATACTCATGATTTCACCCCTTCCTGATGTGAACCTTGCTTACTCTCTTTTGATTCAAGATGAGAAGCAAAGAGAGATCCATATTAACCCTCAATTCCCTACTGATTCTTCTTCCTATCTAGCTGCACAACAATCAGGTCCCAGATCTCAAAACCATGTACCCAAAGGCAGAAAGAACAACCTGGTCCGCTTTCATTGTGGGAAACCACGACATATTATTGAAAAATATTACAGAATTATCGGGTTTCCTGCTGATTTCCAATTCACAAAGAATCACAATCAAAATCAAAATTTTCAGGTAGGGATAAGAGCAATGCCATTCTTGGAACACCTAATGGACAACACACTGTATTTATTGAAGGAGGTGGGAACCATTTCACACCTGAACAAACTGCTAGCTTGCTTCAATTACTGAAGAATGTTGAGCTTGGTAATTCAGGAAATTTAACTTCAGATGTGGCTAATGTTGTTCAGTGTGCTGGTAACATATTCAATAATTCTGTTGCTTATTTCACTTACATGAATACTGATTCTTGGATCATTGATTCAGGTGCTTCTCAGCACATGTCATATGATGCCAAATTTTTCTTCAGTATTCATCCTTTCCTCTTTTAGAGTAAAAGTAACTCGTGGAGGTTCTATCACTCTTTCCTCTAAGTTAATTCTTCATAATGTCTTATTTGTTCCCTCATTCAAAATCAATCTAATTTCAGTCAATGGTTTCTGCAAATAGTTTCAATGTTATCTAAATTTTCCGTCTACTCATTGTTTCATGCAGTACCCTTTAGTGAAAATCCCTCAGGTTCTTGGTCCAGCTAGAAATAAAATATACATTCTTTAATCCCCAGTTTCTGCAGTTTCTACATCCCAGTGTTCCTCTAAGAATAGCTTAAGATCACGTTCCAGCTTTCCCATTCTAAATTGTAATAATTTTAGTAATTCAGTTTCTTCAAGTTCCAATTCTAATGTAAAACTATGGCACGTTAGGTTGGGGCATTTACTCTTTTATGCAATAAAAACTATGAGTTTCCTTTCTTCCTCTTCTAATTTTGATTGTCCTTGTGATATATGTTCATTAGCTAGGCAATCCAAATTACCTTTTCCCCTTAGTTCTATCAAAACCAAACATATATTTTAGTTAATTCACATTGACACTTGGGGTCCGTATAAGTCTCCTATTCACGATGGTTATAGGTTTTTTTTTACTATTGTTGATGATTTTAGTAGGTGTACATGGACTTATCTTCTTAGTACTAAAAGCAATGCCTTTTTCATGCTCAAACATTTTTTATCTATAGTTGATAGACAATTTAATTGCAAAGTTAAAATCATCAGATCTGACAATGCTCTAGAATTAGGTTCAAGCACAATAATTTCTGAATATTTTGCCTCTCAAGGGATCCTTCATCAAACCTCATATACTGGGACCCCTCATCAAAATGGTATTGTTGAAAGAAAACACCGACATCTTTTGGAAACCTCTAGAGCTCTTCTACATCAATTTCACTTACCTATTTGTTATTGGGGGTGAATGTGTCCTTACATCCACCTTCTTGATCAACAGATTCCTTTCTCCTGTTCTTAAGGGAAAGACCCCATACCAGATACTTTTTGGCAAGGCACCCTCCTATGAGTTTCTCAGATCATTTGGATGCCTTTGCTATGCCTTTACTTTATCTCATAATAGACCTAAGTTTGCTCCTAGAACTACACCCTGTGTTTTCATTGGCTATTCTCCTAACAAGAAAGGTTACAACCTCCTAGAACTCTCAACCAAAAGAATATTTGTCTCTAGAGATGTACACTTTCATGAGTCCATTTTTCCTTTTTCTACAACTTCTACCTCTACTCCATTTATTTTTTTTCTTCTCCTATTGATACTTTTGATCCTATTATTCAATCCAATATTCCTCTTAATGCCCTATCAGTCAATTCTAATCCTAGTATTCCTTCTCTTGATACACTTACTAATATTCCCCCCCTGCAGCTAGAAGATCAACTAGGGTGGTCAAAACTCCTGCTTATTTAAATGATTACTTATGTAATTCTGTTGTGCTCACTGACATCTCTTTATGTTTTCTTAATCCTGTTACTCCATAAGAGTTGCCTATTTCTGCTCTTTTTATTTCAAATCAACAGGTGTTTGATTATGCTACACAAATCACTGAACCTAGTAGTTTTTCACAAGCTACACAACACCCTGGTTGGCAACAAGCTATACAATTTGAATTTGAAGCTCTAAAGGCTAATCAAACTTGGTTGATTGTTGATCTTCCTATTGGAAAGAAGGATTTATCTTGTAAATGGGTTTATAAAGTAAAACATCTCAGATGGAAGCATTGAAAGGTTGAAGGAACGTTTGGTTGTGCGTGAGGATACTCAAAAGGAGGGAGTAAACTTCAATGAAATGTACTCTCCCATAGTCAAAATGACTATTGTAAGATTCCTACTTGTTGTCGCCATTAAGAAGGGTTGGGATTTGACTCAATTAGACGTAAATAATGTGTTTTTTACACGAGAATTTGCAGGAGGAAGTGTTCATGAAATTCTCTCCTAGCATGACTAGTGCAAGGCCCAACCAAATTTTACGACTTCATAAGTCTTTATATGGTTTACGACAAACATCCAGAGAGTGGTATGCTCGTCTCACATCTGCGTTGAATTTTAAGGGTTTCTCGTCCTCTTCGAACGACTACAGTTTATTCTTTAAGCAAGATGGTGATTTTATATCTATCATCGCCGTGTATGTTGACGACATCATTCTCACAGGCAACAACCCTTCAGAACTTTCAGAACTCAAGAATTTCCTGTATAAGGAATTTCAAATCAAAGACATGGGGAACTTACATTACTTCCTCAGCTTGGAGGTGATTCGTGAACCTCAAGGACTCATTCTATGTCAAAGAAAGTTCACAGTTGACCTGCTCACTGAATATAATTGTGATCACTTACTAGTGGCTAACTCTCCCTTGGATCCTTCTTGTAAACTTTCTGTTGAAAATGGCGAGTTAGTCACAGATTCTTTTATTTATCGGTGTCTTATCGAAAAGCTCAACTATTTGACCAACATGCGCCCGGACCTCTCATTTGCAGTTTAACATCTTTCAATATTTATGCAACATCCTCGAGTTTCTCATTTTACTGTTGCTCTTCGTATTGTTCGG
Source organism: Capsicum pubescens (assembly GCA_030864215.1). Lineage (NCBI taxonomy): Eukaryota > Viridiplantae > Streptophyta > Magnoliopsida > Solanales > Solanaceae > Capsicum > Capsicum pubescens. The sequence continues at coordinate 347,996,953 of CM061544.1, read as the reverse complement.
TATCTACGCTAATCTCCAGCTCAAGGTCTCTTCTTTTCTGCAGATCCATTTTTTTCTATACTTGTTTTTTGTGATGTCGTTTGGGCATCGTGCATTGACTCTCACCGATCTACCAGTGGTTACTTTATCAGTCTTGGTGGATCACTCATATCGTGAAAATCCAAAAAGCAAGTTTTCGTCTCTTTGTTCTCTGCCGAGGCAGAATACCGATCAATGAGGAGATTAGTTGCCGAGTTATTGGCTCCATCGCTTATTAACTGATCTATCTTCTTCCCCCATCCTGCCTATACCTATTCATTCCAATAGTCAAGTCGTTCTTCATATCACCCACAATTCTATTTTCCATGAACGGACGAAGCACGCCGAGCTCGACTGTCACTTTGTTCGTCAACAGTTCACCACAGGCTTGATTTCCCTCAACTTTGTTCCATCTTCCTCCCAGCTAGCCGATATATTTACAAAGCCTTTATCTGGACCTTCCCATTTCCAGAATCTTTGCAAGTTGGGTCTCTTTTCTCTCCCCTCCATCTTGAAGGGGGGTATTGAAATTAATGGTGACACCAAACTATTGGAAGAAGATCAAAGGAAAGGTAAGATGAATGGCGAATAAATCAAAACAAAAAGGAAACATACAGGAAAACATAGAGACAAAAAGATGTATATTTTCTAGAAACACAGCTGGCAACCTGTCATCCATTGAATCAAATTATACTGTGCCAAATTCCAGCCGTACATATGCATAGTTCTCTTAGGATTCTTTTGTACATAGTCAACATTTATTTGTTATTCCTTAGGCTATTCATAGATAGCTATGTGTTTAGATAATTATTGTAAAGACTTGTATATATACATGATATCAAGATGAATAAGAGAGACAGAGAATATTTTTTACAATTTCCTTCAATTTTCATCATTTAGTAGTAAGTCGCTGATGCGGACCAAACCATAAGATGAATTGGTGCCTCGATTGCATTGCTTTGGCCATAACTAAAGATTTTCACTGCATTTTAGAGAATTGAGGACGCATACTCCTATACATAATCTAATAGTGAATTTTCCGGCTTTATTAACTTTGACTAATTTCAAACACTAACTTGTATTAGAATCCCACTAACTTTGACTAGTTTCAAAAACCAACTTGTATTAGAATCCCACCAGTACTGAACATCAAATATCTTTCGAACCATCCCACTAGCTTGCTTTGGTGTTTAGGTGTAGATATAGTCATCATATCGAACCACCCAACTAGCATGCTCAGGTGTTTAGGTGTAGATATATTCATCATATCTTGTAGAACAGGCATATCCATTTAAGTCATAACTTTTTCTCTGTGTTCAAAGCTTCTCAATAAAATTAGTGGTCCAAAATCAAATTTTAATACGAGGCGTTAAATATATATATATATATGTAAATAACAAAATATTATCAATAATTAATTAGAGTTATTTTTTGATTTTTATGTACTACATTTTTTAGCGTAGTATTCTTAGAAGATATTAATCATTTAACTTCATAATAATATTATTATTTATAAATGTAAAGACAAATTTTAATTAATAAGATGTTAGTCATTTGTGTGTAACGCATTACCTTGAATATTATTGTGAAAACTTTATTTATTAATATGAAGATTTGATAAAAAGTTCTAAAGTATTTTTAATAAAATGTAGATAATTCTTCTTTCTTTTTATTTGATTAAATTTATTTATCTTTTATATTTTACAATCTGTATATTAATTTAAATGAAATTAAAATCATAAAATACATACTAATTTTTTAGGGGCCTCGAAAATTTGAGGGTCTAAAGCAAAAGTTTTACTAGCCTTATCCTTAAGTCACTCCTGTTTGTGCTTTGTAGTACCGTCCAACTAAGCTTACAGATAGCAGTCTTATTCCACAAGAAACTTAAGTATATTTTTAATAAATGATATATATATATAATATTGAACGTGCGAATGGACTTAAAAAGATTGTTTGAACTTTTTGTCTTTCATTAAAAGTCTTTGTTTTAGATAAAATCGTATTTTTACTATTGTTTTCCTAATATTTATATTTAATAGTTAAAAATTAATTAAATATATTTATGCTAAAAACTTTCCTTATTAGAAGTAATCTGAATTAATAACAACCAATATTTTTTTCATTAGTTTAAGAATTCTAAATCAACTAAATTTGATTTTTATAAGGTGTTAAAATCTAGAAATAAATATAAAAGTTATAGAATAAGAAAAATTTACGAAGTACTAAATTTTTAAAAGTTTTATGTACGTAATAAGAATGTAATCAATGGTTTTGTAAAGATTTAACTTTAAAAATAAGAAAAGATTTTAAACATAAAAAAAAATCGTACCACAAATATGATTCAAATTGTTGCGTCTCTCCTACCCTCTAACAGTAAGGGAAAGAAGTATTGTATGTAAAATGCAAAAGTGATGATAAAGTATTGAATGACAAACGCAAAAATGATGTACTGTCAACCACTTGATATATGTGTTTACATAAAAATATATATTTATGATTACATTACTATATTAAAATATAAAAAAACTTTATAATAAATAAATTATTTAAATTTAAATAATCAAATATTATACCCGTGAGACAATGATTCTATTAAATTAGTATAAACAAAAATACAAGCCGCATAAAAGAATATGGTAAGCGAGCTAGAAAAATGAAATACGCATGCACATGTTCCATATGTTTCTAGATTTACTTGATTATGTTTTTTTTTTTTTTTTTTTTTTTTTTTTTTTTTTCACGTAGTCTTAGTTAGGTAGGTTTCACAAATCATAATAGGAGGTTTTAAGTTAAGTTATTTAATAAAAATCTTATTTACTCTATTTTGGAACTTAATTTCTTGTTTTGAGCTATACAGTTATTATTTATTTTTTAATAAATTTTTTTCTAAACCTTGGTTTCATTAAAATCTTAAAATAAAAGAATTCATATTATTATACTAAAATTTGATTTTATTATTTTTGTAATACTAAAAACATTCTATAAAATGCTCGAGTAGTAATTTCCTCTCAGAGTATTTTATAAAAATAAAATATATAGTATAATCTTATTTATCTTTCCTAGGAGAAGTTATTTTTTACATACAAAAATATGTAACAGTCTTATATATGTATTATTTCCCTACTAATTTTAATATTTATAAATGATATTGATTAATGTTAAATTTCTAAAATGAAATCAGATGACAAATTAAAGAGGTTATTCATATACTAAGCCAAAATACCTTTTATCATACCAAATACATAATTACAAGAGAACCGATAAAAACAAATATGAAATGTCATTTTTTTTTGTAAGTAGACATCCCAACTTTCAATTTTTTCATTTATCTATTTTCACTATCATTGGCTATTTATTAAAAAACATATCAACTATTGAATAGTTCTTTTTTCAATCCAAACAACGGAATTAGTTTAGGTAGAAAAAGAGAGCAATTACTAGTTAAGGTTTATATTTGGGAATGTAGGCTAATAACCGATAAAATTGGTTTAGAATCACGAGGTCTCGTATTTAAATTTCAACAAAGATTAAAATAATATTAGATAATTTCTTTTCATATATCATAACATTGATGTACAAAGTCATCTAGTATTTGAGTTGATTTTCTTTCTTCTATTCTAGTTCAATAATTGTTGTTGGGAGGCACGACAAATATTATATATTCCCCAAATTAAAAATTAGTTGAGACATGTAAAAATAAAAAGGATAATATTAATTTCATTCAACAATATTTGTCTATATTATTAAAAATAAATGTTCAATAATATTTGTTCAGTTTAAAAAATTAATGAATAATTTATTTTTTTCTACTTATTTTATTTTGATACTAAATACTCTTAATATTTATCACTCAATGCATTTTTACGATATTAAATTATTATATTTAAAAAGTAATATAAGTATTATCTAAATTTTCTTCATATAAAAAGTTCAAACCCCATACCTCTAAGGATGAAGAAATTTCAGCACAAGTCGTGATGATAAACTTTGAACTTGTTAACAAAACAAAATGGGACCAAAACTCCGGATAAATAAATAGCTGGTGCATTTGGTAATCAGCGGTAGACTTTCCTGTCATTCACCTAACCAATTTCCATGGAGTCTCACTCTCTTATCCATTCGCGCCAAATCCCCAACCCAATCTTTTCCTCGTCGTCGCTCCTTCAATGTTCAATCAAACCCTAATAAATACCTCTTCCTATTCCCTTCTCCCATGATGCCTGTTCTCACATCTTCACGCCCTGGCCACTCCAAATCGAAATGCCTCGCATACGCGGCGTCGAAATTCGAATTCGAGCTGGAAATTCTTTCTGCCTTGACTTTGGTGCTTGGAGTAGCGAATCGTGTGCTTTACAAACTTGCGCTTGTTCCGATGAAGGAGTATCCGTTTTTTCTAGCTCAGGTTACCACTTTCGGGTGAGTTTTTGGTATTTCTCGCTTTCAATTACTGTATGATCTCTGATCACAAATGTTTACCGATTTGATTTGATTATTTTGTACTAATTCCGAGCTTAAAGTTGTTTCCCCAAGCTAAATTAGTAATTTCTGCATTTCAAAAAAAGGAGTAGAACATCAACATAACCAGTGAAATCCCTCTTCGTCATCTCACATTTCTCCGATAATGCCTCTTCTCACATCTTCACGGCGAATTCAAATTCACCGTGGAAATACCTGGTTTATTCCGTGCCGGAATTTGAATTCGAGCTCGGAATTCATAGCACGCGCCGTGGGAAGTGATTCTAGGCGAATATCAGGTGTCACTAGAGAGCTAATTGTTCTGAATTCTGCTTTGACTTTGGTACTTGGTGTTGCAAATCAAGTGCTTTATAAACTTGCTCTTGTTCCGATGAAGGAGTATCCCTTTTTTCTAGCTCTGGTTACTACTCTTGGGTGAGTTTTTGATATCTCTCGCTTTCAATTATTGTATGATCCATGATTATAGATGTTTATTAGTTTAATTTGATTTAATTCTTCTTTTTATGTACTTTGAAACTAATTTAATACTTTCTCTAATTCAAAAAGAGCGACACGGTACTATTTGAAGAGTATGATTTTTTCATACATTTCGGTTATTGCACCATTTTGTTGTTGTTATGTTGCCTTATTAGTTATATTTTTCTTCAGTGCCGTGTTTCGTTTTCATATCTACTTTGATTTGTTGTACTCAAGTTGGGGGTACTCCCAAACAACCTCTCTATCTTCACAAGGTAGGGGTAAGGTCTGCGTACATTCTACCCTCCCTAGACTCCACTTGGCTATGTTTTTGTTGTTGTACCATTTTTTCATACACTTTTAAATATTTTTAATGATAAAAACTCATGATGTATAGTCGTATGGTATTTCACTGGCTATGTTTTTGTTGTTATACCATTTTTTCATACACGTTTAAATATTTTTAACGATAAAAACTCATGATGTATAGTCGTACTTTTGATTTTCTAAATTTGTAATGATAAAAACTCATGACTCTCTTACTTCCTACCTGATTCTCTTAAAGTGTGTTATAAACTCGCATAGTGATAATTGTTTGTCCAAACTTCAATGTGAGCGGTGGCTGGTGAGTATTGTGAAGAAAATGAGTAAATTTTAATTGTATGACTCCCCTGTCTTCCTGTTGTGAGCTAAGTTGCTCGGACTCTTCAAAAATGTCTACGGGTGCGTGTCGGATCCTCCAAAATAGTGTATTTCTGAAGGATCCGACACGGGTGCGGCAACATTTTTGGAGAGTCCGAGCAACTTAGGTTGTGAGTATAGACTTCCATATAGTTACTTGTTTTTATCTATTTAAGAGATGTAGCTAGTTACCTTTGGTTAAAATGGAATTGCAATTACATGGTAGATTAAAATCCTTTGAATGTATAGAACTCATTATAACTGTAGCATAGTTGGCCATGGTAGCTAGTAATAATATAACCCAAATTCGCAATTACTACAATATGTTGTCCCTTAATGACCTTGCATAGATCTCCATAATCAGCTCCCCTCAATAATGAAAATAACATATTTTGGGTGTTCCTTAAGACCATTGAAAATATTGTTGACGCGGCACATTCAAGAGGAGGTCCGATGGTGCATGTTGTTTTTGGATGATATGGTACTCATTGATGAGACGCAAAGCGGCCGAGGTCGGAAATGGAGACAAAACCTAGAGTCAAAAGGTTTCAAGTTGAGCAGGACCGAAATTGAGTACCTAGAGTGCAAGTTCAGTGACGCGTCCCATGATGCGAATGTGGATGTGATGCTTGAAATTCAAGTCATCCCAAGAGAGCAAGTTTCAAGTACCTAAGGTCAGTTACCCAAGGTAATGAGGAGAATGAGGATGTCACACTCTAGGGTAGGTGAAATGAGGGCTCATATCCGTTGTTTTGTATGATAAGAATGTGTCGCCATTGCTTAAAAGGTAAGTTCCACAGAGTGGTGGTTAGACCGATTATGTTATATGGGACAGAGTGTTGGCCTTTTAAGAACTCATGTCCAGAAGTTGAGAGTAACTGTGATGAGGATGCTCAAATGGATGTGTGAGCTCACTAGGAGGGATAAAATCAGAAATAAAGTTATTCATGCCAAGTTGGGAGTGCCCTCGATGGAGGATAAGATAAGATAAGCAAGGTTGTGATGGGTTGGGCTTGTGAAGAGGGGATATGTGGATGCCCTAGCGAGGAGGTGTGAAAGGTTAGCCGTAAAGGACTTGAGGAGAGGTAAAGGTAGGCATAAGAAGTATTGGGATGAGGTGATTTGGCAGGACATGACACAACTTCAGCTCCCCTAGGATATAACCCTTGATAGGAGGGTGTGGAGGTCGAGGATTAGGATAGAAGGGTAATATATACTATTAGGGGTGTACATAGGTCGGGTTGGTTTGGTTTTCTATTGTAAAAAAACCAAACCAATTATGTCGGTTTATTAAAACTATAAACCAAATCAAACCAACAAAAAATCGGTTTTTCCGGTTTAGGTTTTAGTCGGTTCTTTCGGTTTTTTCCATTTTTTCTCGTTTTTTTTCATAATCTTTATTTTTTACAATTATATTGTGATTGAAGTTTAGATCAAGTATGTTTTCATTCATGTGCTAATGAAAAACCACAATTATGAAAAATTGAGGAGCGAAAAACTCTCTTGAAACTAAAAAATAAGATGAAGAGTGAAAAGTTTAGGTTTTAAGTTTATATTGGATTTTGGATCATTTTATTAACAATTAATGGATAAATATTACAACTTAAAAGCCCAGATATGAATATATATATATATATTATGTCGGTTTGATTTGGGTTCGGTTTGACTATTTTTTGGTCAACACCAAACCAAACCAAGAATGGTCGTTTTTTTTTTCAAACGCCAAACCAACCAAACCAAACCATAAGTCGTTTTTTTTTCTCCGTTTGGTTTGGTTCTTCGGTTTGGTCCGTACACCCCTGTATACTATATAGTTGAGTATTAGCCTTGTATTTTTTTACTCCTAGATTTTTATTTTTATATCTATTTGTTGTATCTTTAGCATTGATTAGTGTATTTTCGTGTTGTTCTTTGTGCTTGTTACAATTATAGTCTTTTTTATTTGTTGTTGTCGAATGTTGTTTCCTTAAATTCGGTTACCGTTGAATCTGTTGTTGGTCCTGTTCTCTTCTCCTTTATTGTAGAAAGTCTTCTTTACTTAATACCTTCTGATACTTGTTTTTGATATGTTTCGCTTGAGCCGAGGGTCTATTGGAAACTTTCTACCTTCACAAGGTGGGGGCATGGTTGCGTACACACTACCCTCCCCAGATCCCACTTGTGGGATTCCACTAGGTATGTTGTCGTTGTTACTATTTAAGGAAGATAATTGGGTGGATGCGGAGTTAAGAGGTTAATTTGATTTGTATATATAATAATAGTGATTGTGTAAGAAAGCCATTAAGTAGTTGTTGAAGGATAGGTTTACAAAGTAAGCATCACATCAAAATCGAAAACTTGATTGGATTAATGAATTTTTGAATTCCTGAAAGTTGTGACAGTTGCATAGGAGTGGAAACATGACAAAGATTTTGGAAGTTTTCAAATTGAGAAGAGTATCATATATATTGGAAAGAAGGGAGTAACACCAACATCCTTAGTCCTGAAGTTTCACTTTGAAAATTCTGTTTGTAACCAAATGAGGATGAGGACGCGGTGACATCCAATAAATTTATTGGCTTTTATATGTAGATATCCAGTTCCAACCTTAACTTGTGAGTAGTGACACAATATTCTTGACCCATTCGTTTTAACAATTGATCACCTTTTGTATATACGAAGCCCAAAAATATAACTGGACATTGTTCCTGGTAAAGATGCTGAGAGTGAAATGTTGAGTAACTACTGCAAGAGTTTTCATCCCTCTTGATCATGGATTGCTTGAGTTCAACTCCCCTTGAAGTTACGCAAGTGCAATTACATAACTCTAGGTCATCATGTATTACATTCTAGTATGTCAAAATATAAATCATCTACTATTGTTACTTATTAATAGAATGTAAATTATGTTTTGACCTTACCTTTGATGCATAGGAAAGTAAGTGGCAAGTGAATTTTTGAGTCTTAGAGGTCAGCATTTGCCTACACTCAAGTCAATGGCTAGCTGAGATAACAAACTGAATTTGAAACTCAAATACACTGGTCGAATTAGGTTGTGGAAAAACATGTCCATAACTTTGACTTTTAGTAGGAAATGTCGTTATGTAATTCAAGGTTTTTGATCCTAGTTAATCTATATTTGTTTTACTACGTAGAGGCTGATATTTAACGTGGTCCAATTAACTTCAGGTACTTGGCTATTTATTTATCCATATTGTATGCGAGATATCGTGCTGGTATTGTAACAAAGGAGAGGGTGGCCTATCCAAAATCACGGTTTTGCTCGTTGGTTTGCTCGAAGCCCTTGGGGTCGTATGTGGAATGTATGCTGGAGGTATTGCCTTGTACCTAGGAAAATTCTACGATAATAAATTGAATGTTTCCTCTCCCCCTCTAGATTAATATTTCTGCCTGCATTAGGAAAAACATTTAGTTTAGATCCTTCATGCTCTACTTCTTACTCTACATCTTGTCTTTCAACAAATATTAGAGTTTACTCAGTTATTTGCTGCTTTATCGAAACCTGAAAAACAATAGTAAGCTCCACTGATAAATGAGTATGAATGATTCTTTTGAGTTATGAAGTAATTTCTGATTGCTTTCTTTTTGGCATTTTACAGCCGTGCTTCCTGGACCAGCCATACCAATACTTAGTCAGGTAAAACTAACAACATAAAAAATTCACCTTTATCGCCAAAAAAGAGCATGAAGTAGTTCCCAAGTTATCTTTGCCTTCGCAGTAGGATTCCAAGAGCGTAGAAAAAGGGATGCTCTTTTCTGATGGAGTAACACATTCAATGCATCCTTGCTTTTCCTTTAGCATCCACAAAGTGCTATTTGAATTCAATACTCCATGTCTGTAGTTGGCGATGAATTAAATGCATGCTTGGTGACTTGAATTAAACATATAGATAGGTGATAATTAGCATTTGACTTGAATATAGCATTTTTATACACAACAACGACAACCCAGTGTAGTCCCACAAAGTGGGGTTTGGGGAGGGTAAAGTGTGCACAGACCTTACCTCTACCTCACGTTGTTTTGAATATGTATTAGGCTCCTCACTTCAAGAGCTTATGTTGAAAACTACCTGAATTCTAGATGGGATATGAGCTCAACATTTCATATGCACCGTACCAATTAATCAATTAACTACACCTATTTGTGGTATACCTTAAAACAGAATTTCCCGAAGGAAAAGGAGAAGTGATAATGTATATAAACATAATGTTCTATCTGTATGGGTCATGTATTTGGGAGCATTCTTTTAGAGGTACGAAACTGTTATGCATGAAAGTTTTCAGATGAGTTAAGAGTCATTTATCAGCATTTGTTGTTCAATGGAGCAAGCTATAGTCTTGGTAAACTGAGAAATTTTGTATTACCCATCAGATGACCCAGTACTTTGAAATTTTTTTCTTTATTTCCCTGTAACTTGCATCACATACATGTACTTTGCAATCCCTCCACCCCTCCCAAAAAAAGTTAAAAAGAAAAGAAAAGAAAAGTGAGTCAAGAGAGTAATAGGAGTTCTTATGTTTAGGATTACGGGGTCTGTCTAGAAGTATCTATGTTATCAGTTTCATAAACTGGATATCTGTAGGGGATCAGCAAAGTGATTTTGGAGTCGTGGCATTCTGGTTTCATAGTGTCAGAAGTAGTTTACTCATTCTTTTAGTTGAAATTTTTGTAGCCTTACTCGCAGCTCTGTTATTTCTTGCTAATTGAATCATGAATTGGCAGTAGTCTTTATTTTACTGAAAAATCATGTCCTAACCAAATACAAACAAGAAGAGTTATAATTGTATCTCGAGATTGCTTAAGAAAGTTCTCGCCCGTCTATAAAATAAGCGAAATAAGATTTCTTAGCAAAAGCCTTTTTATTGCAGACTTTCTTGGTGTGGCAGTAGACTCTCTCTGTGTTCATTCTGACGAACATACTCTTTGAATCAAATTGCCGGGTGCTTATTGGCTGCTGCTGGAGTTGTACTAGCCGTAACAAGGTCACACACTCTTCTCCTTTAGGGTTCTAAGAAATGTTTTTCTCCATAGGTTGTAAGTCAATTTAGGAATTTGTTGAGGACCTAAAATAAATGATGAACGAATTAATCTTTAAGATGAGGTGGTCATATACTTCGCATGGTATTGGAGTAGGCAAGTGCCCTTAATCAAGTGTCCTTAATTCAAGTCTCGGTATTACCCATCAACAAAATATTTTCACGTGCTTAGCCCTAAGAAAAAAAGAATCAGATCTACACATGAGGCTTGTTGAAGACTTGAAATGTCCCTGATTTAACAATTCAAAACTTTAGATGAAATGGTCACATGTTTCGATATGGTGTCAAAGCAGGAAGATATCTGAGCTTTATTGACATTGATGGGAAGATCCACAAAGGTGATTAAAAAAAGAGTCTCAAGCAAAAAAAATATCAGTTTCTACAAAGAGTAACCAATAATCAATACTAATTGAATTCTCATACTTCCAAAAAATTGCAAAAAATGCGACACGTTGTGTGAATTGCAGAATGTGTGAACTATCGACTCTTTGAACGCAAGTTGCGCCCAAATCCATTAGGTCGAGGGATCGTCTGCCTGGTGGGCTTCACGCATAGCCTCGCCAAAAGAAAGATATTATCATAAAAAGAATTGCAAAAATACAAATAAAACAAAATTAGGGGTAAGGTCTGCATACACCCCACTCTTCCCAGAGCCCACTTGTGGGATCACACTTGGTATGTTGTTGTTGCTGCATGTCAGTGCTTAGTTGCCTATGTTCCTATTAATTGTATAATATCCTAAATTCCACACTACAAGTCTTGCATGAGCCACACTGGTACTTTAGGTGTGTGACTGAGGCTTTGCCAATTCGCCTTCTAAGATCAATAACTGACTTACAGTGTCCCCCCACACCCCTCCCCGGACTCAGTGAAATTACTATCTTATCCGCATTCTTCTGGCGTACACTCTGATAGCTTTTGTAACCCAAACTCAATCCTTGTGATAGGGCATCTGAATGCATCAGCTACCTGACAGTGTCTCTAACTTGTTAGCACAAAAAGGAGCACTGAGTCTTATTCCTAAAGCTACAAGGGAACCTACAATATTTTGCTTCCATTGACAAAGTTGTTTGGGTGTATGCAGAGATTTTAATATATTTTTTCTTCTTTTCTGTTTTCACTTAGCTACTTCCTGTGGTTGGTCCTTTTGACAGATAAAACTGTTGCAGCTAGAGTTAGGAAGTTGGCTTTTGTGATTATGGAATGCAGTGGATCAGATTCCAACCAGATGCTGGCAGGAATTGCATTTGTTTGGCCAGTATTGATGGTAGCTTCAAGCGCATTCCAAGCCGCTGCATCTGTTATTAAGGTATTCAATAAATCACGGTGTACCAATAGCAGTCTGAATTCTTAAATAATCATTTTAAGGGCTTTGAATGTGTAGGAGTTCGTTTTCATGGATGCTGCTAGCCGACTCAAGGTGCATACCTTCTACAGAGCTTTTGTGTGTCTTCACATAGTTTTGAATATGGGGTGCATGAAAGGTACTCCACCGATCTCTTCTCAATTCTGTTGGTAATGTGTAATGCATAGTCCTGATAGATCTTCAATTTATACAGGGGAAGGTGCTTGATATCTTTGTTGTCAATTCTTTTGGATCTGGATTCCAGGTAATTTGTAGGAGCAAGAGAAATTTTGATACACTAACTTTTGGTTCTTAAACTCTGTTCTTCAGGTTATTTCTGTGTTGAATGCTTCCATATTAGTGATATAATTAGCCTGAATCAAATGCCAATTACTGGCTCTTCTGTTGACGTAGTAGTATTCGCTGGCTTTTATATCGACTTAATATTAGTCACAGTCAGCACCATTTCTTCAATTCCAGCGTCAAGTGGAAGACAAAAATACTTTTGTCGTAAAATCTAGTTCTCTTGCTGAAGTTTCATTTGCAGTTGTGCAGAGCTCATCCCCTTTGGTTTTACTGATATAGAGAAGAAATGTTCACAAGATTGCAGTACAATATGCAAAATCTCTTTTTAATTTTGATTGGTCCCGAGATGTTTTTCATGGATTTACAAGCCGCTCAAATCCTTTATGCCCTTCTATTTGCAATTTTTGCTGTTGCGGAAGTGTTATTGCAGAATCAATAGTAGTTGTTAGAATGACCTTGCATACTATAGACAATGGATCGTATTGCTATTTATATATTTACATTTATGTTACATACTCCCTCCGTTCTATTTTACTTGGCCCCTATACTAAAAATAGTTGTTTCAAATTACTTGTCCAATTTTTTGAAATCAAGAGAATTTTTTTAGATTTTTACCTTTCTGCCCTTAGTGTTAAATAACAACATAAATTAATAATAGTCATACAGTGGCTTTGGTGGAGGACAAGATGTGAGAAGGAAGGTTGAGATGGTTTGGGCATGTGATGAGGAGGGGCACGGATGCCCCTATTCGGAGGTGTGAGAGGCTAGCTTTGGATGGTTTTAGGAGGAGTAGAGGTAGGCCGAAGAAGTATTGGAGGGAGGTGATTAGACACGACATGGAGGAGCTTCAGCTTACTGAGGACATGACCCTAGATAGGAAGGTGTGGAGGTCGCAGATAGGGTAGAAGGCTAGTGTGAGTGTGTGGGGTGTGGCAAGGTGTTATGAGAGCGCTTGTGTAGCCGGGTTAGTAATCCTAGGACTGTGTACATGAGTAGGAGCCTCTAGTCAGGAGAGTTTGGAGGTGGTATGTGTCTTTGGTCTGTGAGTGTATGGTACTACTAGGTGGGTGTCCTATTTCTTATTTCTGATTTCGAATTGCTCGTATTTCTCTTAGTTAGTATTTCTCTGATATTTGTCTTTATTATTTCTTATTTCTGTTATGTCATCCATCCTGTTTCATGTTTCACTACGACCTGGTGTACTATTTTTTATCTTGAGCCGGGGGTCTATCGTAAACAGCCTCTCTATTTCGTCGGAGGTAGCGGTATGGACTGCGTACATTTTACCCTCCCCAGACCTCACTTTGTGGGAATACACTGGGTCTGTTGTTGTTGTTGTAGAGTTCCAAAGCATCATTTATACGGTTAATTTAGTAAAATACATCCATAATTAAGGTTTTCTTAAGGGGTGTACCAAGTGAATAAGGGCCAAGTAAAATGGAACAGAGGGAGTATATGTGTGTGTGTGTGTGTGTTCCCTCAATTTCAGTCTGTCTTTCTTAGTTTGACTTGGCACTGGATTTAAGAAAGTAAGAAGACTTTTGAATCTTGTGGTCTTAAACTACAAATATGTAAAATGTACCAAAATACCTTTTGATCTTGTGGTCTTAAACATGTCAAGTGGGATGTTGAAATTAAATAGTTAGAAAAGAGACATTCTTTTGTCACAGTCTAAAAAAAGAAAGTAGACAAACAAATTGAAACAGAGAACTGCAATTTTCAGGTATTGAGTTGATCTGTTTGACCGTTCAGTCTGTATTCTGAATGTTGCTTTTGTTATGTCTATTTTATCTGTAGGCTCTTTTTGTTCTCCTTTTTCTGCCTTTCTTTCAAACTTGAAGGGCATACCGTTTTCCAAGCTCCCTTCATTTCTTAAGAGCGGTGCTGGTTGTTTCTTCAACATAGGGAACATTGTTTCAGGTGCAATCTCTATTCTCTTGAACTTGTGTGTAGCTTGCATAAAAGGTCAATGTGTATCGTTTCAGCATTTGTAAAGTGAGTTGATGGAGAGGTCATGATCTTCTGCAGTTGACATATTTTCTTTTAAATTCTGCATCTTTTATTCACAATTACAAGAAGCTCCTCATTTTCCCCCTATAAAGAGCACTTTTAAGGGTTAAGACCCAGATGTGAGTTTGATGAGGACCTTGATTTTATTTTTTGTGGGGAACTGGTGAGGAGAAAAAGACTTGAACCTAGAATATTTTGGCAGGGAACTTTTACTTACAAGTTACAATAGGCTCTTGCTCTCCTCAGCAAGCACAGAAACTAGTTTTAGAAAGTTACTGTTGGTTGCAACTCAATTAGTACGTGACTCTTAGGATCTGATCCATTGCTGTACTTTATCAGTGAAAAGGTGAACAAAAATCTCAACAAGAATGACATCACAATTTTCTCAAATTGTCCATTTGCTGATATAATGTTCATGTCACCAGCATATGTTAGTTTCAGCAGTTATGATGTAATCATCACACAATTAAAGTAGCTAAACAAAATTTTAGTTGTCTTTTATCATAATAGGTGTGAGGACATGATTTTTTTTTTTCTTAATAAATGATTATTCAGAAGCATTTTTTTTCCAAATTAATGGATTGATGAGTCTGACTTCCCTTATGGCACCTTTTGTTGGTCAGGTTGTGATGGGGCGCCATTGCTACCCCTTCTTTACATATTTACAAATATTGCTTTCAACATATCAATTCTCAGTCTTATGAAGATTTTGTTGGTCAGGTTGTGATGGGGCGCCATTGAATTTTATGTAGTCCTATGTCCAACCGGGTTCTTTTTCCTCTTTTCTTATGTAGTGCCTTTATCGATGTATCTTCTCTCCGTGCCACTGCCATATCTCCCGGAAGGTTCAAGTTTGAGCCCTTTTTTCCTTCTTGGCAGTGCTGTCCTTCTCGTTGGTCTTATCCTGTATAACATTCCACGAACTCAGAAGCGGGACACAGAATTGTGACTCCTTTGAATCCGTGCAACTGATGGCTTCTTGGAGATTCTGGATATAGTAGTCATGATCTTGGAAATTCACTGGTCCAGAAGAGTATAATCTCCATTTACGAAGATCCATTTTTCCCTGGTTGTACAGTGTGGCCTACATCAAAATGGATCTGACAATATCATGGTAACTTGACTAATCCCTCCACTGATTGTTATCATATAAGCTAAGATATTGTTTAATCACCACAAGCAAGGACGTATTCTGGATGTACTCGCAATGTTAAGACTCTCTTGGCATTACAGGTAGATTACAATACCAAAGGGCTCTTGCTATTACATGCCTTAGGTAAGGTTAAAGAAATTAAATTGGTGGATATATTACTGTGCAGAAGAACAGTTCGATTTTTTTTGGTATGCAGAAGATTCAGTTAAAACTTCGCTTCTACAGTCATAATTTGATTGTGGAAATGCCTTTAGGTCTATAAAATAGTGAAATAAGTTGATGTAATTACAGTTCTATTTCGATTCTTTCTTGTATGTTTCACCGGACTGTGAAACGAGTTAAGGCAAAATATCTGCAATCCATTTTTCTATTGAATGCCAAGGATGTCGATCTGTTGTAATCTTGAATTTCAAGCATCCTATGTGGTAAACATTGAACAGTTATTCTAAGTTGCTATAGAATTGTAAGAAAGTGATCTGTCATAATATTATATTTCAAGCACCCAGTGTGATGAACATTGAACAGTCGACTTAAGCCTTTTAGTTCTAGCTGCTCTGCTGGAGAGTTACTCTTGAAAGCTGGTAAAATTTTGCTCACACCTAGTGTTTATAACAAAGCAATGAAATGCTTCTTAAGTTATTATGCTAAATAAATAAATTATCCGATCTCTATGTTTACACCAAATTAATGTATGTTAGAAAAGAAACCTCAATTTTCTCTTCTGGGTTCATGGATATTAGATATTGAATCATTATTCAGGATTGCTTCTAAGAGAGTTCTGCTTTTGCATGATCCGCTGTCATGCTAAGTATATCCTGCTTCGAAGCTCCTTTCTTCAACGAAGAGCAGCATTTAGAAATGTCACAATACATGAGAATGTAATTGAAAAAAAATGTATTATAAATGTTGGCATTAGTTTCTGAATTTATTTCTTATTCACTATTTGATTTATTGTATTAAATCAATATAAAGTATAGCTCTAGTGTTGTTAATGCCATGCCTTACTATGTACAAAAACAGCAGTTCTGAATAAGGTTTATATATGTATGAATTATAAATAGATCGAAAGCAACGCGTCTTGTTGAGCATCATTTAGTTTATAGGTTTGCCGTTTGAGTAGTTGTCTGAAAGGGCAAGGAATATAGATTACAAATTACCATTAAAAACTTTCAAAGTGCTAACTGGATTAATGATTGTGACTCCAAAAAATATACAACCTTGATAGCATTCATGTCGAAATTATTACTTGAAAACTAGTTTCTTGAATTTAAGTGGGATTTTGAATTAAAAGTGACAAATAAGTTTGTCAATTAAGTGGGGCCCTTCCAAATTTTAAAAATTAGGCAAAAAGTGGCAAAAAAAAAAATTATTTAGTTTTTTATTTTAATATTTTCGCTCTAACAACTATGAAAGTTGTCTCAACAACTATAAAAATTGTCGGACAACTATGCCAAGTTGTTAGACTAGTTTGATAGTTGTTGGGTGAACAACTTTGATAGTTGTTGGAACAACTAATGCAGTTGTCGAACGAACCGGAGAGTATTCAATTGTTTAAGCGGCTCTACCTTTTTAATTTAATAATATTGTTAGACCCACTTGTCACTTTTAATTAATTGAAGACTTAAGGACATTCTTAAACTCATTTTTTCAGTTAAAGCAGTACCGTACTTTCATTCTTTTGAAAAGTTTTTGGTAATCAAAATAGAACCTGCAAACGTAATGCGAAACTCTAGCATTTCCAAATTACCATTTGAGATCAATCACAGGAAGAAAGAGGTTCAGAACTTAGGTGTCTTAAATCTCGTGATAATAAAGTTAAATCTCATGTTGTTGTGTAAAAGAGCGAAATTCAAGACTAACACCTTACACCATAAAGGAAGGACAGAATTGGTGCTCAACCCTACCAATATATATGCTAAAGACCATCCAAAAAGTTAATTTCCCTGAGAATTGCTTACAAATAGGTACAAGTTTCTTTTGATTTCACGAAGATGATTATACAACTACCCATAAGAGGCTTCATTTAATCAATCAACTGTATCATATTTTTCGAGAGACAAGATACTTATGAACCAAAACACATTAACTATGGCACTCCAGCCTTCAACAACCAACTTTCAAATGATACACCTAGGCTTCAGTCGTCACTGCTAAAAACAATATAACGAATACGTGCAAGATAAGATTTTAGAGCGATAAAAAGTCACAAAAAGTAAAACCACGACGAAGTTGTACATGTTACATGAGAACAAGGAACCTTTAACCATTCCTACCTTAAAAAGTCTATATTGATGATGATGAATTCGCACCGAAATTGATTCAAATTCCTCCTCTGCAATACCATACATAGGTTGAAAGTTTTCCCTACACAAAATAAAACTCAAGTCTATGTACAAAGGATATAGATCAAAATACAGACCACTACTACAAACAAGCCCCATTTAACAATGATTAAAATTGTTTTGTTCATTATATACTTGGGAGGAGCAGAGGCCAGAGGGTTGTGAAGCATTGAAAATAACCACAGAACTCACAAGCCAACAATCTCCTTCCAATTAAATCATTGAGCTAAGTAACTGACAAGATTAGTCCATACCGAAATATCAACATTTTATGCATTCACTAGATCATTATCACCTAAACAGGAAGGGATAAGATTTATATATGTTTACGACAATTACTACAAATTAGCAAAGGCAAGATTTAATATATAATTCTCTAAAGAGATTTTGTAAGAAAAACAACCCAAGGACTCGTGCAATCTCCATAAGCAATTACCTTACGCTTCTTTTGTTGCTTGATTCCAGCACTGCCGCTCTCAAATTTTTCTGGTTGTTCAGAAATAGGTTCCCCTAAAGGTAAAGTTCTTATCTCATCAGAAAAACTATCTGTCAGTCCAAGAAACCTAGCATAATCAAAGAGAGGAGATCAGCACCCAGTTAACCCATTTTAAGAAAGAAATCAAAGCTCCACCTAATCTTCCAGTACTTTCCAAACTACTCATAAAGTAGGTTCACTATCTGAAATGATCAAAAGATTGACCATAACTTGCTTTTTTTTTATAAATAGTAAGACTACCACACAGTTCCTACTGTACTTATCCATTTCTTGACTTCTTCAGATGTTTCATTTTCTTTTTCTCTGATTTTGTAAGTAGGGCACGAGTAAATAACCCCTCTTCTTTTTCTGCACGTTCTTCCATTTAAGCCATGTACCTAGTGAGTTCTCTACTTTAAGTTCCAACAGATTCTCTTACCTGTATTTTTCATCATAATCAATAGTCAAATACATGAGGGCTCATTGAAGTAATTCAGTATTAATAGTCAGAAAGTGAATTACCTCTTCGGGTCTTCCTTCAAGATCATTCAACAACTCTACCATATACGGGCTTTGGTTAGCACTTCGCCATCTCTGTTTCTCCCTCCTAGCCTCATTTCTCTCCTGCTTCGACATCTTATCCTTGTCCATTAAAGTAGGTGCAAATTTGGGGGGTCGATATACGTTAGCACCATCCTGTAGTTCAAAACGAAAAACATTAAACCATCTCTTTACCTCAAGAAATCATATGGGAGACTAAGTGAGTTGAATCATAACTTCAACTTTTAAAATTGCTAAAGATAGAGCCAACTCTTTTGAACATGAAGAGAAAGGAACTAAAATGGCCATTTCATCGTCATGTACCAATCACCCACCTCTGCAGTTGCAGTTGGTTTAAGCATATCAAGATTTGGATGATACTTCAATAGGTCCTCCTTCTGAGTATCTGTTCCCTTCTCACTTATAACTGACTTCTCAGAAACTGTCACTATCTCTTGTGAGCTTTTGAATTTGATACTGTAGTTTCTTATCAATGGGGCGAATCTGCACAGAGCAAGATGGTAAGGACACTGCAATTAAGGGCAGAAAAGCATCCCAGGGGAGCTGGAGAAACACGAGTACCCAAGTTGAGGAAGAGATCAACATACCTTCTCCAAAAACAATCTTATCTCTACCAGACTCCGAGCAAATGGATGCCCTTCAATTGAGAGTCCTTTTGCCTTGTGGAGCAAATAATAGACAAGTGATTGACAATAATTCAGAAGTAGCCGATGCTTCATTTCAAGGTAACTTATTCCATTTGCTGTTGGAAAGTGATTCGCTTTCACCTGCAAGGGAATTTGGAAGAAAAAACAGCTGCATCAAGTTGATATAGTGCTATTTTCATTCCTTCCTACACAGATGACACGCAAAAAATAAGGCACATTCAACTGAAATCGATGCAGTGGTTGACTATTTTCTGTAACTAAGTTACAGAAGTGACCTGCTGAAGTGTTAATTTTATGGATTACTAACATTGAGTCAAAGCTTATCGATGACTCGATTCTCTCTCGGTGCAAGTTAGCTTAACATGCACCAACCATGGTTAAGAGAGCTCGACAACCATCGCAGAAGGCTTTAATGGGGAAGGGGACTATGGCAACATGGGGGGAACTCAACGAGGTCATAAAACTACAACTTCAACACAGATAGGAGCAAATTTGGGAAAAATTGGGGGAAAACCCAATGTCACAGTAACTTCACCTAGATCAATTTCTGGAGGATCACTGAAGGAAGCAGCGATGGAGGCAACAACTAAAGTGGACAAAAATCAGATAAAAGAGAAGCAAGTTGAGGCACAACAACAGTGGTTGGATGTTACGTTTGATCGTTGTGGCACTCCGATTGCAAATCCAAAAAGTAGCAGTCGTAAATCCTGGGTAGACATAGTTGAGGGGAAGGAGACTGAACCAGTGAAGAAGGGTTCGGTTTGGGATAACTTTGATGTTACGAAGGTAGTTAATGTTGGGTTCAAGCTCAACTTTATCAAGCCAACTACGTAAGGTGAGAATCGATGTGTCGAGATTGATTTAGATGACAATAGCACAAAACTTGAGTACTGGGAGTACTCAATTGTGTGCTACGTGCTGGGAGGCTATCCTCCATATGTTGTAATTAAAGGCTATATCCGGAGATTGTGGGGGAAGCTAGGAATAAACAAAATTGTGATGCTGGAAAATGGTGTAGTCTTGGTCAGATTTGATACTGCTGTAGGGAAACAAGAAGTGATAGAAGGTGGAATTTATCATTTCGACAACAAACCATTCATAGTCAAGGTTTGGAATCCAGACATGGAGTTCTCCAAAGATGAGTTACGTACAGTTCCAATATGGATTAGGCTCCCTGGGTTAGATTTCAAGTACTGGAGTCAAAGAGGGCCAAGCAAAATAGGAAGTTTAGTGGGAAAGCCGCTAATGGTAGATAGCAGCACAGAGAAGAAGGCTGGTCTAAACTATGCAAGGTTACTAATTGACGTGAAATTAAATGGTGCACTACCTGAGAACATAATATTTAGGAATGAAAAAGGTTTTTGATAGAACAAAAGGTAAAATATGAGTGAAAGCTGACCCTATGCTCTTTCTGTGATAAGTATGGGCATGGTATGAAGGTCTGCAAGAAGAAAAATGGCACAAAGAAAGACACCAAAGCTACAACTGAGGAACCTAAACTTGAATTGAATAAGGTGCAGTCAGAAGAGCTAAAAATAATACACAATGAGGTGATAAAACCTGGGAGCCAGGATAAGATGCCCCAAGGCAGTGATTCCATGCAAGAGAATTCTAATAGGAATAGGGCAGATGGAGAACCAAGTTAGATCACCCCTTTGAAAGTAGGAAGAAGTCAGCAAATAAAGTCACAAAGGTTGGTTAGCTCAAATACTTTCCAGGCGATGAATACTTCACCTGTATTTAGTTCACATGAGGTAGGGGACTAGATGGTAAGATGATAAATGGAACCATTCCTATCCATGGGAATGGATAGCATTCTCAACTGGAATGTAAGAGGGCTGAATGGCCCAAATAAGCATAAGGAGGTCAAGCTCCTTTGCAATGAGGAAAATGTAGGTCTTATTGGCCTACTAGAAACCAAAATAAAGAAAGAAAGGATTGAACATGTTGCAACTATTATGTTTAGAGGATGGCCATTTATAACCAACTTAGAGTACCATTATAGTGGTAAAATTTAGGTTACTTGGAGACCAGACTATTATCAAGTGTCCCTGATCAGCATGACAGACCCAACATTAACCTGTGATGTTAAACATATTCCTAATTAGTTAGTGTTCCAAGTTACATTTGTATATGCCTTTAATACTAGGGAAGAAAGACGGAGCTTATAAGAGTATATAGTAGGGATTCATAACAATACAACTTTGCCTTGGTTGCTACTAGGTGATTTCAACTCTGTGTTTCATGCCGAAGATAGAATTGGAGGTAATCCTATCTCATGGTTGGAAGTGACTGATATTGCTGCATGCATTAAAGAATGTGGTTTTCCTCTTACTGCCTTGAGGCAGTAGGTATACTTGGAATGATAAGAGTAATGAATAGAGAATTTACTCTAAGATTGATTGGGGGTTGATTAATCAGGAATGGCTGGATCACATGCATTCTAGTAGATTGGTGTTTTTGCCTGAAGGAACAAGCGATCACTGTCCTACAAAAGTGAAGTTGAATGAGACAAATTCCAAAGGAAGAAGGGCTTTCTAATATTGCAATATTTGGGGAAAACAATCTCAATTTCTGCACACAGTTAGGCAGGGATGGAATATGAGTATTCAAGGGTGTAGAATGTTTCAAGTAGTGCAGAAGTTGAAGTTGAAGAAACTGAAGTATGATCTAAAGAAGATTGGAAATCAGCATGCAAGAAGTATTGCTGATGAAGCTGAGGATGATAGGAAACCTTTGAAACTAGCATAAGTACACCTGCAGCAAGATCCATTAAACCCAGGGAAGCAATAAGAAGAAAAGGAGGCATGCTGTAAGTACAAACGGTCCTCTTATATGGCTGAAATGTACTTACAACAACAAAGTAAAGTTACTTGACTTAATCTAGGGGATGAAAATACAAGATACTTCCACTCAATAATAAATCACGGGAAATTGAAACAAGCCATCACTCAATTGAAAACTGATCATGGAGAAAGGCAACATGATTTAGACTCAATTGCTAAGGTGTTTGTGGACTACTATAAGGCTTTGTTAGGGAGCAAAGAAACTGGTAGGGTGAAGGCTAAAACATGGTTCTTGAAGAATGGTCCAATGTTAACTATGGACAGCAAAGGTCCAATGTTAACTATGGAGCAACAAATGCAACTGATTCTTCCTTTCTCCCACAAGGATATAAAGGTTGTTATGTTCTCCATAAATATCTATAAAAGCCCAGGTCCTGATGGTTTTGGTGTTGGGTTCTTTAAATTAGCCTGGAGCATTGTGGGATTAGATATTAGTGATGCTATTTTGGAATTTTTCGAGAATAACAAACTGTTGACACAGATTAACTCAACCAATATAGCTCTTATTCCTAAGCAGGAGGTTCCAGAATTAGTAGGCCAGTACAAACTAATATCTTGTTGTAATGTGATATATAGTACATTTCAAAGTTGATTTGTAGTAGATTGAAAGCAGTGGAGAATGTTATTGTATTAGACAACTAGGCAACATTTGTTAAAGGTAGATCCATGCTTCATAATGTCTTGATGTGTCATGACATTCTAAAGCACTACAATAGAAGGGTTTCTCCTAGATGCTTAATGAAAATAGAACTGGGGAAGGCATATGACATGGTCAGCTGGGATTTTTTGGAAGAAACTTTAATAGGGTATGGTTTTCCTAATAGATTCATACACTGGATTATGATTTGTGTAAAATCCCCTACTACACTATCAAAGTGAATGGTGAAGGCTGTGGATACTTTGAAGGAAGGAGTGGTCTTAGGCGGGGTGACCCCATCTCCCTTTTATTGTTTGTGCTTGTGATGGAGTACCTAACACGAGTGATGAAGTGTATGAGCTTGCTACATGATTTTAAGTTTCATCCACTCTATAAGACACAACAGCTTACACACCTGATTTTTGCTGATGATTTGATGGTGTTTTGTAAAGGAGAAGTTGGTTCAATCAAGAGGGTTAAAGAAGCTTTGCAACACTTTAATGCAACTACTGGCCTTGTGGTTAATCTGGACAAGTCTATTGTGTTCTTTGCTGGAATAGAAGATCAACAGAAAATTGAATTGTTGGACTTAACGGGATTTTGTCTAGGCTCTTTTCCTATCAAATACTTAGGATTGCCATTATCTCCTAAGAGATGGGGTAAATTGGATTGTCATGCCTTGGTTGATAAAATCAATAAAAGAATACAGACTACCTATGCAAGGAAGTTGTCATATGCCGAAAGATTACAGGTGGTGCTAGCAGTACTGTTTTCTGTCCACAACTTCTAGGGCTGAGTTTTTATAATTCCTCAAGGAGTGGTGAAACAGATTGACAAAAAATGCAAAGCTTACTTATGGGGCAGCACTATAGAGAAGAGAAGACCAGCCTTAGTCTCTTGGGGTGTGGTGTGTAAACCTAAGAAAAATGGAGGTTTAAATGTTAAATATTGTGGTGTGTGGAATATAGCTTCAGTTGGTAAGCTCTTGTGGCAAATTGTGATGAAAGAGGACTCTCTTTGGGTCAAGTGGATTCATAGGGTGTACTTGAAAGAAGCTCCAAGCATATGGACCTACCAGGATCCAGTTCACAATAGTTGGTACCGGAAGAAGTTAAATGAGGTAAAGGAACAGATGAGCAAGTGGTATGTTAATAATCAGTTCATCTTAACCAAAAAAGGAGATTACTCTGTTTCAACATGTTATTTAGCTCTTATTGATACACTAGTAAGGATGTCAGTGGCTGATTTAGTGTGGAACTCAGTATCAGTGCCAAAGCACAGGTTTATAGTCTGGTTTGCAGTGCATAACAGACTACTGACAAAGGAGAAACTCATACATATAAATATTCAAGTGGAAGAGCCTACTTATTGCCCGTGTGATTCTCAGGAGATAGACACTAGTCATCACTTATTTGTAGAATGTAGTTGGTTTAAAAGAATACGAGATGAGCTCTTGAATTGGGCAAACATAACACTACCACCAAGTGAAGTTAAACAAGTACTGGAAATGATTAAAAGAAGACACTGGAAGAGATTCAAGGAGGTAGTTGCAGCAATCATCAGTGGTTTGATTTACCATGTATGGCAAGCTAGGAACTGGAAACTGAACAAGAAAACTCAAATGCAGCAACAAGAGATTAAAGAGCAGTTTAAGCGTGAAATAAAGATTTTGAGTACTACAAAGCGGCTAAGAAAGAATATAGCAGTAGAGGATATTGGCAGCAACTATGTATATAGGATGAGTTTGTAGTCTGTTTCTATTTCTTTCCGAGGCTTGATTACTTACACCACTGCTGTAATCAGGTGCCTTAGTCTGTATATATTTTTTTGTTGGTTAATGGTATTCACAATGTTACCAAAACGTTGAGTCAGACATATTGCTATATATCCTTTAAAAACAAGCAGGTAACATAAACCCATCGCAGATACTAACTGGGAAGATCATGTATTATTGGTGCTAACAATTATCACATGGAAACCCCATATAGTTGGAGCATTTTACATATTAGTTCATAATTACTTTTTTTTTGGGGGGGGGGGGGGGGATATAGTAAGTGTATTTCATTCATTAACGAGGCCGGGGTGGCCATTTACAATATTAGTTCATAATTGCTTAAAGGGGAGAACATTGGATTGTGCATCCAAAAGACTATTATTTCAAAACTGTTTTACAAATTGAAACCATTTACTAAATGTTTCTTCAATGTTCGATTGCACATAAGATAAAATGTAACCTCATAAATTTCTCAAAGAAAAAAGTTGAACCTCATGAGAGGTGATGGGGTGATGACATGGGAATGATGATCTAGATCATATATAGGCAGCAAATATATGTTCTACAAGTTAGGAAACAAGGTTAAGATATTGCTAGAGGAAAGTGATTATTAATCAATCAACTGTGCCTCAATCCTATAACTAGTTATAGTGGGTTATATGCATGCTTTGTGTCCATTCAATGTTGTAAGTCTGTTTAAATTAAATAATAAATAAGGTAAACTAACACTTTATTAAATAATAATAAAGTTCTCTAATTTCACACTTACTCAGACAATACACAAGTCTGTATAGTAAGAATAGAAAGAATCTAGATAAACACTAAACCAAATGTAAGTGTATCAGCTGATCTTGAAGATAAAGAATATATTTTGAAAACAACGGAAATCATTTTTTGAAGATAAACACTGACTTTCTACTACAGGTTATATTTTGGTGTAGTTTAGACTTTAGAGTTTGTAAATGATGTCGCACAGTTTGAATTGAACCATGTTTTGATTTATCCCTTTAATTTACTGCTGCTGGTTTCGTCAATAAAACTTAAACATGACTGTTTGGTAACCCATATCAACTTTTCCTTTTCTTTTTTCTTTTTTTTAGTTCGCTAAAGATTTCTCCATCGCTGCACAGGTAGTTACTACCTCATACAAGCACACGTATTGAGTAACTCTGTCAGCAACTGATACGAAAAAATCAACAGTTTCTTTTCTTGTATTTTCACATGGTTTCACCACATCGCAAAAATACACCATTGATCCTAACATTATTTTTCTAACTCAATAAATTCTTATTCTTCTGAATTATCAAGTATCAATATTTTTTTTGAAACCGTGGTATCCATACCAGCTTGTGTCCTCAACTAATTCCATAGGATACCTACCATCTCCCCAACAACAGATACCAGTTAACTCTATCCACCAAGGGTTAGAACTCCAGTATCAAGATTTTTCATAATGGTGGTATCCAAACCAAGACCAATTTGCGTCCGCAGCTAATTTCCTAGGATACCTACCATCTCCCACAACAATAGGTACTAGGTAACTTTATCCACCAAGGCTAGAAATCCAGTATCAATACTTTTTTATAAACGTGGTATCCAAACCAACTTGCATACTCAACTAATTCCATAGGATATGTACCATCTCCCACCAGCAATATGTACTAGGTAACTCTATCCACCGAGGCTAGAATTTCAGTATCAAAAAAATTTATAACCGTGGTATTCAGACCAGCTTGCATCCTCAACTAATTCCATAGGATGCTTACCATCTCCCACCAGAAATAGGTACCAGTTAACTCTATCCAACAAGGCTAGAATTCCAATATCAATATTTTTTTATAACTGTATATCCAGACCAGTTTACATCCTCAACTAATTCCTCCATAGGATATCTACCATCTCCCTCCCACCATCAACAGGTATCAGTTAACTCTATCAACCAAGGCTAGAACTCTAGTATCCATACTTTTCTAATAACCGTGGTGTCCAGGCCAGCTTAACGCACCTAACTTATTGCACGGAATACCTGCCACCTCTCACCAGCAACAACACGTAACTCTATTCACCAAGGCTAGAACTTGAGTATCAATATATGTAATACCCCGTATATTTCTAAGCTAGAAAATGAACCATTGTTCCTACGCATGAAACCTCCTATCCTGTGATTCATGTTTGAGTACATGAATTAGGATGAGTATCCTAGTGATAATAGAGCTTATGATGTGTTAAGCATGTTCATAAGAGTCACTTAGAGTAAGCCAAGCTAAGAACTTTTGAATCCACCAAATTTTCGTGTGTGATTTCACATAGGTCATCTTTGAACGAGTATAACTTGGTTTATAGGTGGTATTTTGGCAGATTTATACCCTCCAAATTGTAGAGAATTGAATAAGCTTTCCGTTGATACCAAATTCGCCTAAAACGGACACCCGGTGAAGAAGTTATGGCAATTTAAAGTTTCAGCAGTGTCATTTCAGTCAATGGCGCGTCACGCCATAAGCCAAAATGACGTTTGTCAATTTCCAGTGTCTCTCTGCGATTCTACCACGTAGCGGTGAGTTTCCAGGTCATAAACAAGTGGCAATGCGATGTCTCCGCGTCGCGCCAGGGGCCCAAATCAGGAATTTTTTACAGAAATTAAAAGATGCATCTAGAGGGGTATTTGGGTCATCTTCCCACCCCTATATAAGCTCCCAAACACGGAATTAAGCCATTATTTCACCAAAACATACTCTTTGTCATCAAAATCCTCTTAAGAACACATTAGGGTTTCAGTTGGGGGATTCAAGTTCAAGCAAATTCTACCATCAAATTCCAAGAATCTCTCCTTCAATCTTCACTAAATCAAGAACTAAGGTATGCGTGTGTTCATTCATGGACTCCTTTCGTCCATGAAGTCCAAGAACCCTATTTTAAACTATATGCCATGTTTGTTATGTTTTGATTTGATTGTTGATCTTGTTTATGTGTTGAATGGTGTCAAGATAGAATCTTTATGGGTTTGTATGAAACTAGGATGGCATGTTAGTTGAAATATATGAACTTTGGGTGATATGGGTTGTTGAATTCATTTATAAACCTATACCCAAAGTGGTGCATGTAAGGTGTTTGATAAAATGCCTAGGATGATAGAATTCATGTTCCATGATTCAATAGTGCTTAAATGACAAGTCCACGTTCTATGCTCTATGATTTCACATGAATTTCACGTTATTGTTATGTGTTGTTGTGATATGGAATGAGCATGATATTGAAGCTATGCAAGTATATACATGTTGTATGCATTCCATTCCATGTATAAGAAGTTGAGCATCATGTATAGTATGAAATCCCCTACTTATGATATTGTGAATTTTGGACTCTACTTTTATGATCAAGTCAGTCATGCGTGTCAGTTTCCTTCCATCGAGTCCTGGGGGTACTTGTACCCGAAAAATATAGTTGTGTGCCTAGAGCCATGTCATGATTTGACGATACTCTCAGTCAAGCCATGTTCCATAGAACTCAGTCAGTCATGTGACTCAGGAAAGTTCAGTAACTCAGTTAATCTCAGCTAATCTCAGTACTCAGTGATATCGGAAACTTCAGAAATTCTAGTGTTCTTTGTAACTTCAGTACTCTCAGAAATTTCAAGAACTCAATACTCAGTAAGATCAGTGCTCTCATAAACTCAGTTTAGCTCTGCTAAACAATCCCACTAACATCAGTTCAGTTCAACAAATCAGTTCAGTGTCTTTCAGTTGGGAATAGGATTCAGCACCGAGTGAACCCAAGGATGGGGACTCACCTGTCACAGTCAGAGGGTGTGATTCCTAGAAGCAATCCTTGCGTTCCAGAACTACGTAGCCAATGTAGGTTGAGATGTCCCTACCCATAGGGCTAACGCATCTCCTTTGAGTTTACCTGATAGTAGGGCAGACGGAATGAGCTCCAAAACAAAATAGGGTTTACTCACATGTTGTCTCTGCCCGTGGCACGGTATTGACACCCTTCCAACTGGGTTTACAGGTTGGACCCCAACCAGTTTAGTTCCGGGGCATGTCGGTTAGATGATTACCTCCCACAGTCTCAGTTTCAGTCTCGGTCTCAGTTTCAGTAATAGAACTCAGATAGTTCTTTAGACTTAGGACTGTCAGCTACAGTCACCCAACAATACGGAACTCAGCTAGTTTCACTTTATTCAGGACTGTCAGATACAGTCACTCATGTTATCAGTTATACTAGTTATCAGAACTCATATTACCAGTATTCACATTTATGGCTGTCAGATACAGTCAATCAGATTAATTCTTTATAATTAGACTGCCAGATACAGTCCACCAGGACAGTTCTTCATAATCAAAACTGTCAGAAATAGTTATTCATGTATCAGTAATATAGTTTCAGTCCTTCAGTATTCAATAATATAGTATCAGCTCCTCACTTATTAGTGACTTACATATCAATATCAGTAAACTTAATCACTCAGTATCTAAGTATCAGTAAGCTCATGTTGTCAGTGTTCAGACCCAGTAGTCAGTATCACCACGAGTTCAGTTATAGTTGCTTATGCATGTATGTATTCTCACGTTCATATTAGTCAGCATTGTTCATGCATATAAACCTTTGCATTTAGCCTACCTCACTCGTATACTCAGTACATTCAGTCGTACTGACGCATTTGCGCTATGGTGCTTTCTCTTATGTTACACCACAGGTTCAGAGGCATGAGCTCCAGATCAGCAGTAGATTCCAGTAACAGCAGTCAGAGTTAGAAGTAAGTCCTCATCTTTCGAGGACACGATGATTTCATTACTATTTCAGTTTTTAGTTTATTTCAGTAGTTGGAGTTAGCTGGGACATGTCCCATAAACTCCTTGTTCAGACAGTTAGAGGCTTTCCAGACTATAGCATGTCAGACAGTTATTTCAGATTTGTTTTGGTATGGTTATACCGTTTTCAGACATTGTTCTTATCAGATGTTTATTCAGTTGAACCTTATGGCCATTCAGTACATGTTTTTGCATTTTTATGTTATATTATGCAGTATACAGGTACAAATATCAGTCATGGGTTAGCTTGTGGTCCTTCGGGTTCATAAGCACCGTGTAGCATTCCGGTTCAGAAAATCGGGGTGTTACAATATATAATCAACTATATTCTCAATAATAGAAATTTAAATTTAAAAATTAAAAAATAAAAATACCGACCTTTCCAGTTAAAGCTTGTAGTTTAGAATTAACTGTATCTAATCCAGCTTTCATCTCCTTTAATGCATTAACTAGTTGCGGAGCTTGCCTGTGTATATATATATATATTCATTCACAGCACACACACAAAAAAATCAATAATATGAATAATATTATGTGTGCTCCGTTGATTTTCAGAATCATAAAAGACCAAAAGTAGGGGGAACTTGCCTGCTTATTGTTTCGGATGATGCCATTTTTTACTGTGAAAAATGTGGTCCGTTGGGTATCAATGGCGGTTCACAGTGTAGCAGTGGTAACAAGGAGCTGCTTTTTAGTTTTTGGTTGTAAATGTGGTGGAGGTAAATGTAATTGGGCTTTATGACAATTGCCCAAGCTCTATCCTTTTTATTGCCCCTAATTTTTTTTTTTTGGGGGGTGGGGGTGGGGGTGGGTGGGTGGGTCATAATATTGCACCAAATTAATTTTTTAATAATCATTGTGTCGGACCAGCTTACACGCACCTCGACTAATTTCACGTGCTATATGCTAACTCCCACCACCAACAGGTAACCATGTCCACCAATGTTGGAACGGATGGGAAAGAACATGCTACCTCTCACCGCCTCCCACCAGCAACAGGTACCAGGTAACTATGTCTACCAAGGCTAAAGCAGATAGAAAGAAATCACCTAGTGTTTTAATATTCAACGTAATTTCATCAAACCACTAAATAGCGCCCTTAAGTGCTTGCATCAAACTATATTTAAATATATAATTTAGTGATAAAAGTTGATTTCATGAAGTTTAATACGGGAGTTTTTTTATAGATTGTTATAGTTTGGATTGTAATTATCATTAGTAGTTACTATAATTTGTCTATTATGATTCATAATCATAGCTATTGTTTTGGAGTTGTATGAATCACTTGAATTTAATGTATTTATTCGTTCAATTTTATTGTATTTTTCTCAATTACGTTGTATCTTTTCATTAGAATTTCTTGTATTTATTCAACCAATTTAGTTAGATACAATGTATATCTTTATTCAAACTAATTGTATAACTCGTTCTTAATTTTACTGAATACATTGTATCTCTTGGATAACTATCACAATAAGCTCAAATATCGATCCTAGATACAAACCAGAAACACTGTAAATAAAATCTTATCATAAATGCAATTTTACGCTTAAATAATCCATCCCAACCTCATTTCCTTGCACATAATGAAGGAGAGTTAGACTTTAGGCCATTAAATATAGGCAAAATTACTTAAAACAATAACTTTATTTTCTATTATTATACAATATCCCAAATCTCAAAATTAATTACAAATATCTCATTTTTATATTTTCGCTCTCTATAGTTCATATACACTTTATCTTTTTATTTATACGCTTTTTTGCCTTAAAAGTGTCTACAATCAAAAAGCCGCGTTTAAGAGGTTACCAAGTTTGAATTTACAACCATGTTTAGATCAAACTCCTCATCATTATATGTCTACTTACTAACAAACTAACATACGACGTTGCCGAACTAACATTATTCTCAAAACCAGTCATTGCCAATGCATCATTTTTACTCAATGGTCCGTTTGTAATCGTTGAACTTAGGTTTAGTTTAGCAGCATCAATTGACGGCGGTGAACCGTTTTTCGATATCGTCGCCCCTACTGCCGGCGGTGAAGTTAAGGGTTTGGAGCGAGGAGCAAACATCACGACGCCGTCTTTTCAAGGTAGAGTGTTTGATGTCTGAACCTGTTTATCTTGCTTAATTTTTTATTAATATACATAGCTACAAAGGATCAGTATTGTTAGAGAAAATACATCGAATCACCCCTGAACTTGCAACCAAAACTTACTTTAGACCCTTAACTAGTCGGGCAATTATATACCCCCTTAACAACTTTTAAGTGAATTAATTTCAACCCTGTCGACTGACGTGGCAAAAAAAAAAAGAAAAACACGTGATTTTTTTTTTTAAAAGCCTACTTTATTATTATTATTATTATTATTATTATTATTATTATTATATATATATATATTCAAAAAAAAAAAACCTCTCTTCTCTCCGGCGAACTCCTCTCATCTCCCAAATCCACGTCGCCACCGCGCCACCAGTCTCCCAAATCCACGCCTCCACCAGCCGCTTCAACCGACCACGCAACCTTTCAAATTGCCTCATCATCCGCGCCGCCAGTGCTACCGTCGCTGGCGAATACTATCAATGCCATTTCTAATTTTGGGACTGTTTGTGCCATTTCTGTTGACATTTTTGAGTAAAAATTTGAGAATTTGGGAGATTTGGAATTTGGGTTTTGGTTAATGAGAAGGAATTTGAATTTGAATTTTATATATTGGTGTGTTTTTGTGATCATGTACTTGTATTTAGTCCATTGTTGGATTTGCTCAAGTTAATTCAAGTCAATTTTAGTGATATTTATTGAAGATGGTGGGTTTGAATTTTGAAGCTTTTCTTGAAAAGAGGTTGTTTTTTGATGATTAAACTGGTTAAAGACCAAAATTATTTGTTCTTTTGCTCTGTTGATAGAAAACTGAAGCTTTTATTTTCCATCTGATTTTTTTGTTTGTACTAATGGATTAATCATTTGTTGAATTTTTATTCTGGTGCTTAAATTTGAGTTCTTGTTTTTGCTTCAGAGCTTTAAAGTTTGAATCATTTTAGCAAAGTGTGTTCAATTTTGATCTGTTTTAGAATTCCTTTTGGATGAAATGACAGTTTATGGGGCTTGGGTTCGAGTTCTTGATTTCTATCTTTGAATCCACCATTAGTTTGAATCAATTTTTGCAAAGTTTGTTCAGCTTTGATTGTTTATGAAGTCCCTTTTGAATACAATGGCAGTTTCTTTGGAATGCATATTCAAGAAAGAAAAAGAAAGGGATGGAGGTGAGGGGATGAGGGTGGGAGGCTGTGGAGAAGAAAGGTTTTGTGGAGAATAAAGGTTAATATATATATATATATATATATATATATATATATATATATATATATATATATGGTTTGAGGGATTTTTTTTAAAAAAATATATTTACGTGGTGCTGACGTGGCTATGACATGGCGCGAGTGTATTACACTCTCCGTAGTGAGAGTGGTATAATATTATAAGGGTGGTATAAAATTTACTTAAAAGTTGTTAAGGGGGGGGGGGGGTATATAATTGCCCGACTAGTTAAGAGTCTAAAGTAAGTTTTGGCTACAAGTTTAGGGGTGATTCGATATATTTTCTCGTATTGTTACTTTAACCCTGATACATATCATTGCTATGTATTTGTTTGGGGGCAATCGTTTGAGATTTGTTATTAGTTCATCCCATATACATAACATTATTATGTGTATGAGCCCATATACTTTAAATCTGTTTTATATATGTGGTGAAAAAAATACTAATGGACTGTTTATTTCAGCGTATATACATTATAAAGTTATGTGTATGTTATGCATTGACAGTGTTATACATAGCACAACTGTGTATATCAAACCATATACATAATTCTGTTATGTATATATGGAAACAGACATTGCTGGAATGCTGTATTTTCATAATATATACATTACAGAGTTATGTATATGTTATGCGTTAACAATGTTATACGTAACACGGTTATGTATATGGCTTTGTTAGACAAGCTGAGTTGTGTTTATTCCAACCTATATAAATAACATTGTTATGTATATGAAAGAATATTAGGTATGAATATTAAACATTATTTTATGTTTTTAAGTTTTGAAATTTTTTGTTGCATATTAAACTAATATTACAGGGGATGCAATTTGGATGCACTTGCCGAAATCAATCCGAGATTCCTCAATCTCCAATTTTGATCGTTGAAATTAATTTGGTGTTTCAAAATTTTAAAATGAAAAATCTGTAACTGAATTTAAGGGATCCATTAATCACAATTTAAGGAATTCATTAATCACACATTAATAAGGTACAACATTGGTTAATTATTAGACTTGATACATATTCTTAAATATCGTTAAGGAAGTTAAATGTGATACCTAAGATACTTATGTGTATTAACATTCAGTTATGTATATGAACGATTAAAACCCGGGAGAGAGAAAATTTATTAAAAAAAATTAAGAAGGAGGATAATTAAAAAGAAAACTAGTGTGATTTATGAAAATTGCCCTTTAATATATTTGTCTACGCATAAGATTTAAGGACTTATTTTGTTTTTTAAAGGCCTTAATAGGTCTTTAAAATTTTATACAAGATTTTAATATCATTAAGAGTTTTTTTTGTATGGATAATTTTCACAGCTATTTTGTCTACAATAACCAGCCACCGGCTTGTCTACCTTTGCCGCCGTGGCCATCACTGTCATTGTTACCCATTATTGTAATCGACAACTACCAGGCAACACACCAACCGCCTCTGCCATTACAACCACTACTAGAAACCATTACCGTTGTCAATTATTACCGTCAATCATTACCACACCCACCACATCCATCATTTTGACTATATCCACTGCCACCACACTACTTCTATTACCATTATCAACCACCACCATCATCGTGGCCAATCCATACTAATAACCACCTATTACACTAGCATCACCATCAACTACCACAAATACCTAATTAATCATCACACATTTGTCATTACCATCAACATCGTCAATTATTAAGAACAAATAACTTTATCATCATAACCACCATCACTATCACTACTAACCACCACGATCACACAATCCACTACAAAATTAATCACCTCCCTCAATATCACTATCCATTAACATCAATCGCTATCGTTATCATCGCTACAAATCATCTCCATTGTCAACAACAAACATAAATGATTCATTTTCTCAATCAGACGATAATTTTATTTTATTAATTATATATTTTCTAATTACTTAACACAAATAAACAAATCATATATATTTAGGTGGTGAAAACTATAGATCTTAATCGCTCAATATTCACATCTAAAAGACAACATAACACTTATTCAGCTGTGCATTCAGATAACTTATTCCATTATTATTAGTAATTAAATAGTGGAATAAATAATTTTGAGACTGTCTAATATATTCGATCAAATAAATAATTAAATAATCTTACATTTTATTCGAGGATTATTAATCAATTATTGAATTAAGCAGTTCAAATCCCAAAAGTCACAAACTAAGTCACAAACTTTAGTCAGTTAACCCGAAACAAAAACATTTAACTAAAAATTACACAAATACACAACTTATGTTTTCAATACTACAAAAAATCCCAACATATACACAGAATGCTATGTATATGTTGGCTATGTTATGTATATTAATAGGAAGAGAGAGTAAAGTAATTAAAAAAGTGGGAGAGAATGTAATTACTTTCAAAAGGATTGGTATTTATGTTACTTATACACCATTTAATGCACGTCCATCAAAGAAAAACCCATAAACAAAAAAACAAAAAGAAGTACTAGTAGTATCACGAGAAAATTGAAGGAAAGGTATCTTTTAAGTCTTGAATGAAGGATTGGTGACATTGACCAACTTAAAGGGTCAAACATCATTAGGAAACTTGATTAAGTTAATTGTGAACTTGATTAATATTTTTTAAAACTTTCTAATCTTTTCAAAAATACAAATCAACCCAACCCACACCCCTCTTCAATCCAAATCAACCACTCTCTTCTCTCTCTCGATAGCTTCTCTCAACTCTTTCCCAACCAACAGTTCTGCAAAATTTCTCCCTTCAACCCCCGGCGACTTCTACCTTCGGCAATAAATAGTTGTGCTTCGAGTTCCCCTCTTTTCTCCCTTCAACCCCCGACGACTTATACCTCCGGCGATAAATAGTTGGGCTTCAAGTTCCTCTCTTCAATTCAAATCAACCGGTCTCTCATCCCTCTCTCGACAACTTCTCTCAACTCTCTCTCAACCAACTGTTCTGCAAATTTCTCATTTCAATCCTCAGCGACTTCAACATTCGACTACAATTAGTTGGGCTTCATCGTTCCTTTTCGACTTCAACCTTCGATAGACGTGATGCCTTGCTCTCCGGCCACAACAGCTTCGAATTCTTCATCGTTCTTTTTCTTCTTTCACAGGTAAAAATTTATGACCTTTTTAGTTTTGAAGAAAAGGAGAAATTTGAGTCAACTTCTCTTATAGTATTGGTTAACAATTTCAATATTTGTTGCATTAATTTGAAATGCGATCTGAATAAAACCCTAATTTCTGGTATTTCTTCACTTATCTTTTCAAAGTGAATTATGATATTTTGTTGTTTGTTGCATTTTTTTGAGTTTGATTTTTATTGTTTGTGTATATAAAAATAAAACAACAATTTGAGTTGATTTGTTCTGTTCTTGTTCTTTGTAAAAATGGTGACATTGCTGTTTTTTTGTTGAACAAAATTATACTACTATTTTTTATTTCCTCCAACAGATTTCCCATCGGGTGCAACATATTAACCATCTGATGCAACAGATTTATCATATGATGCAAAATATCAACTATTTAATGCACCAAAGGAACCATCAGATTACAATTCTAATGCAACAGATTAATCATATGATGTAACAAATTAACTATCTGATGCAACAGATTAACCATATGTCGCAACAGATTAAGCATAGGATAAAAAATCTGATGCAACTAATTAACCATCTGATGCAACGAAAGAACCATCCGATTAATGATCTTATGCAACAGATGAACCTCCTGTTGGATAAAATCCTATCAACTCTTCCAACAGGAAATATCCAAGACTTAATTTTTCCAATTGATCAATCATTTGCCGTGATAGAAGATCCTATGTTGGAATAAATCTAAATAATATTGACCGTTGATAACTGTTCCAACAGATCACTCATGTGTTCCAACAGATGTGTCACCTATTGCATAGATCATTCATCTTTCTCAACAAATGAGTGATATGTTTTGTATTATTGCAACAGATTACTCAACCGTTGCTATAGGTTATTTAACTATTCGAACAGATCATCCATATGTTACAACAGATAAAATCACAACAGATGTGTGATCTGTTGCACAGACCATTCATCTTTCTCAACAGATGAGCAATATATTTTGTATTGTCACAATAGATTACTCAGCCATTGTTACGGGTTATTTAACTATTCCAATAGATCACCCATATATTGCAACAGATGAAATCACAATAGATGTGTGATCTGTTGCACAGACCATTCATCTTTCTTAACAGATGAGTGATATGTTTTTTATTGTCGCAACAGATTACTCAGCCATTTCTACAGGTTATTTAACTGTTTCAACAGATCACTCACATATTGCAATAGATGATGTTGCAACAGATGTGTGATCTGCTGCCCAAATCATTCATTTTTCTCAATAGATGAGTGATTTATTTTGTATTATTGCAACAGATTACACATTCATTTGCAATAGGTTATTTAACTATCCCGATGAATCACTCATATATCGCAACAATGTGTGATCTGTTGCACATACTATTTATCTGTCTAAAAAGATGGGTGATATGTTTTGTATTATTGCAACAGATTACTCATCCACTACAATAGGTTGGTTATATGCTGCAACAAATATACTACCTGGTGCAACAGATCGGTGATCTGTTGCAACTGTTATTTTACTGTTTTGCTTGTTTGATTTACTGTTATCCTTTTTTAACGAGGCATTAATCAACTATAATATTTTTTTTTATGTTCCTGTTAATTTTAGATAATATGGTTCCCAAAAGAATATAAACCGAATCAAGTCTAAGTAAAGGAACAAGTGAAGCAGCTAGGCTACATCCACCACTCTATGAGCTTGCTTTACAAGCGTTATCTCAATCGGGAGCAGAATATGATGAACACGGGGAGGAGGAATATTTCAAAAGAGATGATGCAAATGCTAATAGCCCTTCCTCCAAAGAGTTGGTCAAAGCCTTCAGCATTGATCGTTATCCTGTGAGAATGTAGTGCGATGGTATCGCAGATTTAACGGGTGATTTCATGGTTAAGTCAGCTATGGGAGAATATTTCGACGCCTTTAGAAAAATACTTTGAGAATAAAAATTGGATGCTTATTTCAGGGACAACTGCTTTGGAAAATATCTTGATTTGTAGGAGGACAACAATGCTCGTTTCCAAATGAAAATGGTATATGAACTTCTCAAGCATAGATTTATGTATGAAAATAAAGATAAGATGGATGAGGTACGGATAAATTACTGTGGCATGCCTGTTTGTTTTGGTTGGAAGGTGTTTGCCATAGTTACTAGACTAAAATGTTATCCTCCTTCTCAAGTTATACCTATTCTAACTCAAAAAAAGCACCCCGTACACCCAAAAAAGGCAAAGACAAGTCGTGTGATCGTGATGACCTTGTGTCCATTGTTGCTCCAAGCTTCAAAAATAAAAATTTGATAGAAGCGTTGAAAGGTAAAGGATTTTCAAAGAAGCACAAACAATCATTGTGCTTGGTTTGGTCTGTACATAATATTCTTTGGGCGAGAGACGTTAACAACAACATAAGCCTCGGTTTAATAAAGCTCTCCGAGGATCTTGAGGCGTTTAACAGCTATCCTTGGGGTTATGAAAGCTTCAAAATGACTTTCAACTATTTGTTGACTCCGTTAGTGCCAAAGATAGTCAACTTATATGGCTTCCATGGACTTTCATGGTAAATGTTTCTTTCTTCTATTATGATATCATTCATTTTTCTTACTCAATAATGGTTTTGATTTATTGACGTTATTTTATAGGCTTGGATGTTTGAAACCATTCCTTATTTGAGACAACAAGTGAACTACCAGGAAGGAGTTTCCTATCCAAGAATCTTGAGATGGTTATCGGCCAAAACTGATAAAAATGTAAAATTTTTTGATCTCTTCAACCCCTCGAAGGATGCAGTAAGTATAATTATAATTAATTTTTTCTTTTAATTAATGATTTTTTTTGAATGATCTAATCATCATTCTAATATATGTAATGATTTATGTTAGATTGTGCATCCGTCGCTAGTTTCGACCAATCGAGAGTTGAAGATGCCATTTTTTCTTACTTTACGGTCTGTGCAAAATTTATCGAACCCTAAGGTCACTGACAGAATAAAAATGGAATTGTTTGGAGCAACAACCATAACAAAACAATAATTTTGGAGGATGGGCTTGTTGTTGTTGATGGTCTTAGCGGTGATGGAGCTGTTGGTGGTGGTAGTGGTGCTGTTTTTGGTGCTAATGATACTCCTCTTACAGTATTTAAAGCAAACCATTATGAGTATGATCATACTGGTTATACAGATTTTGCTTCTCCCAGCTAATGTTCTGGATGCAAATGTCAAGATTGCAGGGCGAAACATGATGTAGTGATTAATGCTATTAATGCATTAACTGCTTCTGTAAAGGAATTGACAACTAAGTGGGATCTCATTCCATCAAAGAGAATTTTATTTCCATCCGCTCCATTAGAGATTAGGGATAAGAGGAGAAGGAGAGTGATTTTCAGGGTATTATCAAACATCCAAAAAAGAAAAATTGTAACTCCTCTGTCTGTGTGTTGCAATGAGCAATGTACAATATCCAAAGAAGAGCAGCACGAGCTGAAGAAGGTGAATATATATGTTTTTCAACTGACAAAACAAACAGACACATATTTGTTTCAACAGATGACACATCTGCTGAAAATTATCAAACAGATATATACATCTATTGCAACAGTTGACTAACTTATTGCACCAGATAAAGTATCTGTTGCGACATATTTCTCATCTGTTTTAGCAAATCAAACAGCTCTTCGTACCACTTTTATTTGTACCAATAGATGACCTATCTGCTGCAACAGATGATTCATATATTGCAACGGATGGTTCATCCATTGAAAATTATCATACAAGGTCTTTCTCATGTAGAAATTTGTCCCAACAGTTGATTCATTGTTGCAACAGAAATATAATCTGTTTGGGATAATTTAAAATAGGAGGAAGACCTGTTTGATTTGCTAGAAGAGATGAGTTATCCTTTTCCATTTTGTTGTATCTCCGTGATTAGCATTGACCAATTCTGGCTTTCTAGGTGGATGTAGAAGAAGCTACTGCTGAAAAGCATTGACAATATGCTACTATTTTTTATGGAAATACGGAGAACAAAAAGCACAAAAATCGTACGTAAGCGACAATAAAAATCCACGACAAGCAAAGACGAATTCCATAGCACCGGATGAAGAACAACTTGTCCATACTGAGTAGATCTTTATCGCTTGAGCCTGTCAAAGTAATCCTTGGCATCATACTTAAATTATTGTTGATGTATTTTTTGAGATTTGTACCCATAATAATTTTTTTACATTTTATTTATTCATTGACTTATTTCAGCTAATTTCTGAAGGCTTTGATTTATTTTATTTTGTCTATGAATTTTATTTATTCCTTAGATTTGAACTTATTAATTGAAAAGGAATACTAAATTCAAATATTGCAACAGATAATGTATCTGTTGCAACAGACGACACATCTATTGAAAAAATCAAACAGATTTAGACGTATGTTGCAACAAGTAGGTAATCTGTTGGAATTTATCAAACCGGTCTTTCCACTATTGCAACAGATGGACTTAGATAGAAACATCGAGATAATGCAATAGATGACCAACCTATTACAACAGATAAACTATATGTCTGAGTAGGTATAATAACTGTTACAACGGATGGAGAATCTGTTGCATTATAAAAATTCAACTTTCGTTGGACATAAAAAATTGCCACTACATGTAAAAAGGTTAAAGTGAATTGAAATAAAAAAGGCGGAACCCATCGACGGTGTTCAGTTCAAACACCTAAAATAAAATAGGCATCAAGTAGACAGTGTTCATTTTAAACACGTAAAATAAAATAGGCATCAAATGTGTCAATCTGGCACATTTTGCTGACTTGCCATCACTTGGCCCCCAACGGTTATTCCCCCTCCCGTTGTCTTATATATTCATCTTCCTCCTAAAATTTAACCCTAAATTCTCAAATCTTCTTCTTTATCGTCATCTTCTTTTATCTATCCAAATTCTTCAAATTATTTCTTTTATTTTTTCCAACTGAGCTTGACAATGTCGAGTGCATCTTCCACTATTTTTGGGATAAAATTTTTCGATATTGTAAGTGCGGTCTTGGAGCTCTGTTAAAGACTTTTTGGACTCAAAAAAATTTGGGTCGTAGGTTTTTTACTTGTAAGATTTCAAAGGT
Source organism: Capsicum pubescens (assembly GCA_030864215.1). Lineage (NCBI taxonomy): Eukaryota > Viridiplantae > Streptophyta > Magnoliopsida > Solanales > Solanaceae > Capsicum > Capsicum pubescens. The sequence continues at coordinate 347,955,827 of CM061544.1, read as the reverse complement.
AATATTTTATTTATTTAATTAGTTGATTAATTATTGACTTGTAATTATTTTGTAATTGTGTTCTCTTTTTTATAGAAATTGGGTGGATGCGATTACTTTGATTGGTATGAAGAACGACACCCTTCACAAGCAAATCGTGTGATCTGGGATTTGTTGAACAAAGTCAAGGCTTCTGAAGAAAAATAAAATCGAGCAAGAAGATACTACATTATTGCCGTTATTGCTACTGATTTGGTGTTGTTGGGCAAATGGATATTCAAGCCTAATTGCTGAAATTTTTATGGTGGTGTGTATTTGCTACTGGTTTGGTGTTGTCGAGAACATGGATATTCAAGCGCAACTGTTGGAAAATATAAAAAAAATTTAGGCATATGTTGTAAAATTTAGGTCATCTATTGAAAATTATCAAATAGGTCTTCCCACTGTTGCAATAAATTTGACTTAGATTATTAGATTATTCATAGAAATAACATCGGCGTAATGCAACAGATGACCAACCTATTAAAACAGATAAACTATCTGCCAGAATAGATTAAATATATTTTACAATAGATTGACAATCTATTGCATTATAAAAAACTCAACTTTCATCAGAAAAAAATTATTGCCACTACATGTACATGTAATAAAGTGAAGGGTGTCTTTAAATTAAAAATTTCTATTTCACAGGCTCATCTATATATACAGGTTTCAAGCGTCCAGTTAGTACCCCATTGGTCAGCAAACATTTGATGTGTGCAAGAGCGTACACGCCACTTGCTTTAGCGGCATCATCTTTTGGAAGGATCATTCCCTTGTTTCGACCTTCAAAATCCCATGATTTCTTCATTAAAACTTCCTTTGGCAAATGATTCATCAGTTTACTCTCCCTCAACAAGATGGGAAACAACACCATCAGTGGCTTCACGAGGAGAAAAAGATCAAAATCGTCGACAAGAGGTATATTGGAGTCTTAAACATTGATCTTTCCCTCCTCGAGTAGTATCTCAACAGCCCGGTAATGCATGCCATTCACGCTAATGACTGCAAGAATCCTCTTTGCCTCGGTCCAGCTCTTGCCATGTGGATTTGGCCTCTCCCATCTAACATATTTTATCATTTCTTTTACATCCAAGACCAACATAGGAACTAGGAAATCATGTCCCACACCAAGGGCTAACATCTCCCCATTGAGTTGATCGTACCCATCCTTGAGCTTCTTGCAGAAGTCGAGGTCCATCATCCTATCGGCAATGTCATAAGCTTCCTGGTACGTTAATTGTCTTTTCCTCATGAGGCAGAGAATTATGTCAACATGCTGTGATATAAGAAGTCAATTTTTAAATAGGTTACTAATTGTAAAGATGAAACAGATGGTCCCTTTATTTCATAGGGTTCTATGAATCAATAATCCAATGCAACTTATGCAACAGATGGATAATAAGTTGCAACAAAACCACTACCAGTTGCACCAGTATACCCAGCTATTGCAACAGATGTGAAGTCTGTTGCGTAGCTTATTCTTCATGAGGTAGATTAGAAGGACTAAGTTAGGAAAAGTAAACTTGCCTTGTCCTCGAACGACATATTCATATCAGTCATAGTCTGGAAGTCTTGGGGGAGAAGGGAGGCCTGGGGTAATCTGGTGCGCCTGGCTTAGCATTCTTAGCATGTCGCAGATCCCTCTTCTCTTCAGCACCAAGTTCTGTGTATATTTCCACCTTCTTGACTAGCCCCTGAACTTCAACAACTTTTGGAGAGGGAAGAATTGCAATTTCTTTTGATTTTTGACCGGAGAGTACGTTTCTAATTACTCTTTTCTTTCTCCTAACCAACAATGTAGGAGTGTGTGGCTCACTCACCTTCTTGGATGGTATGATACACCTCTTGAATTTGAATTTCTCGATAGCTTTAGAAATAGACTCTACTTTTTCAAAGAGTTTATCCTGTCTGTTCTTGCACTCTTAGCATTCACAACGAGAACATGAGGGTGAAGAGGGGTGAGAGGGACCTGTGTAAGGGTGAAAAGGGTGTTTTCAAACATATTTATTCTTTCCTGATCATCAACATGCTTATCATCACGAGTGGTAGCAGCATCAATATGCTTGCCACCAACACCAACAACTCCACCAGAAGAAGTACCCGGATCTTCCTTAGTAGGTTGGTCATGAAGAGCTCAACATTAGGCTGACCTTGCCTAACTGCTCTTCTTATGGTTGTTGCTCCAGCCAATTCCTTCTTTATTAACTCCACCGTTAGGTCTGCTATAGTATCAACATGACCTAGAGTAATATAAGAAGTCATTACCGACTCCTCCTCAGTAGGCACGATCCATGGATGCACAGCCTATAAAAAAATAGATGCATTTAAATCATATAATATAATAATTTTCAAAGTTGGGTTACATTTTTGAAAAAAGACCCATCTGTTGCATAGTTTGCAGTATATGGTTAAAATACTTTTGAGTCTGGTTCAGAGAAATTGAGCAACACATGGATAATCTGATGCAAAATATCAATTATCTGTTGCAACAGTTGCACAAGATGGGTAATCTGTTATGCAACAGATGATCTGTACGTCGCAATAGATGAAAAATATGTCATCAGATTACACATCTGTCGCATAATTTGCAGTAGATGGTTAATTTGTTAGGAGTTAGGTTCAGAGAACTAAAGAAATAGATGGGTAATCTGATGCAAGATATCAATCGTACCCTATCGCAATAGATGTCTCATCTGGTGCATCAGATATAACATCTGTTGCACCAGATGTAACATCTGTTCAATATCTTTCTTTGAGTAAAATTATTTTACTTAAAGAAGATGTACTGCATCATCCGGAGGGTTAAAGAGATCAACCTCCTTAATATTGGTGTTGCTCTTTTCAGCCAACCACCTAAACATCCTTGGATGAGAAACTTCATCCGAGTAATCCATTAACTACTTTCGGATGAGAGGAATGACTTCAAATGCCCAAGCCTAAAAAATGTAAACAGGAAGCAAGAAAAAAAATTCATAATAACTATATTCAATATAAATTAATAGATGAGTAAAATTAGTGATTAATTTTACCATGAAAGCCCAAGAAAAGCCGTATAATGTGGTCGTCCCTAAGGATAGCTTAGTCAGTAAATATTAGACAGTCAAGTAGAAGCTGTCATATCCCCAGGTATAATTGTTGAATTTATCAAAATCCTCAGCACGCGCCAACAAATCATCTTCTATGACCTTGTTGACGTCTCTTGCTAATATAACCGAATGGGCAAACCAAACTAAGCACAATTTCTCTCTGTATTGCTCTGGTATGGATTTATCCTCGAGATCTGTCAACAAATTTGATGCTTTGTAGCCACGTCGAGCAATGTCAAACAACCCATCTATTTTTTCCTTGCGTTTTCTTGCCTTGGATCTTTTACGGGGTAGTGGTTCTTCTGGACGATGGCATCTCAAGCCGGTCACTATGGCAAACTCTTACAAGCCAAAACAAATAGGCATGCCACAGTAGTTGATCCAGATTTCATCCATCTTCTTTTTGCCCCCTTCTCCGGATCTTTATCATCCCCCACGTACTTGATCCTGCACTTGAGAAGACCATATACCATCGTCATAGGGAAACGGATTTGGGCAGAGGGGTCCTTAGGCAGCTCAAGAAAGCGTCCAAAGCAACTCTTCTTAAAAAGTCTGCCTATGTTTTCGTTCTTCATAATTTTCATAAAATGTTCAAAAAATTTCCCCATCTGACATTTAAGTACAATTTGACCAATTAGCTTTTTTTGCTTCTGGGTCATTTATCAGCATCGCAACTTGAAACTTTTCAATACTAAAAGTTTTGATAGGATCATGCAGAGATGACAATATTAATTCACGCCCCATTGGTGATCCATTATCTTCATGTTGATGATCATCTTCTTTCTCTTTCTCACTCTCCAATTCCTCCTCTTTTTCACTTTCATTTTCTTCGTCACCATCTACAAACCCTTATCCATCTCCCTCAACGTTGTTTTCATAACTCCCTTCAGCTTCACTTTTCCCTGACTGAGATTGTTCAGGAAGCTCCTCCGAATCCCTCTATACTGTAGCCTTTTTTTTGGGTGGTCAGACGTTGATACACTTTCACTTTCTTTTCTTTTGGGAGACATGTTTTACCTACAAACAACAGAAAAAAAATTATATTACAATTGATGTATGCATAAATTTTAAAAAATACATTACAAATACCACAAATACCAACACACCAATAGCCACCTCCACAAATACCACCAACCAATGCCACGAACAAACACCACGAATATCGCCACCACCGACAACCACCACAAACACCACCAACCAATGCCACCACCAGTGCCACCACGACGACGACGACGACCACCACCACCACCAACACCACAAACACCATCCAACAATACCACAATAGTCAACGAAACACTACGACGAAAACTAGGGATTTCTCAAGTTCTTCCTACAATTTTACCATCAAAACTCAAAATTGTAAGCACATTCTCAAAGATAATACAACTAAAAGTTTTATTTTTCATCATTAACTTAAAAACCCTTATTTTTTAGAAAAAAATAACAAATATAGAACTCTTCTTGAACTCTGTTACCTATGAAGACAAAGAAAACGACTGATACAAGCAAGAATGAAGTAAAAAATAACACCTATGTTGTCGGAAAAAAGAAGAAAAACGATCTGTTGTGGAGGGTTGAGCAAATTTTTTGAGTAGTTGTTGTTTGTACTGTATTGTTGAGTGAGAATGAGAGAGAAAGAGCGAGAACTCGAGATTTGAAATGATGAAACATTTTGTATGGGTTGATTTGTCTTTTGGAAAAGAATAATTTTTTTTGAAAATATTAATTTGGTCCGAATTGATCTTAATTATTTTTAAAATCATAAAAGATAAGCATAATTTTTAACCCTCTTATCATGTAATTGCCAAAAGGGTAACTCAATTGAAATTGTATAAAAATAATTGAAGTTGTAGTTGACCGAGTACTTTAGTTGACCCTATGAACTCACTCCTGGTCCTAGATTAATCAATTTAGGTACTATTAGTCTAACATATGAACTCAATTGAAAATGTATAAAAACAAATGTTCAACATATTGCATCAGATTTCGTATCTGTTGTAAATTATCTATCAGATTAGGTAACAATAGATTACGAATCTGTTGTAAATTATCAAACAGATTAAGTCATCTGTTGCGATAGATTTCCCATCTGTTGTAAATTATCAAGTGGATTGTCATATGTCACAACAGATTACCCATATGTTGTAAATTATCAAATAGGCGCTGCCATCTGTTGTGGCTGACCCAATGAGAACTTACCTTTAGTCCTAGATTATCAATAGTTGACCCTATGAGAACTCACCCCTAGTCCCAGATTATTCAATTAAGGTATTAGTACCCTGTCCTAGATTAATCAATTAAGGTATTAGTTGAACATATGAGGTAGTAAGAATCGGTTCGGCTCAGAGTTATCGATCGACAACTCTGGTCGGGAGGAACGCAGTACCGTCTCATCATGCAATTGCCAAAAGACTCAATTGAAGTTGTAGTTGACCCTATGATAACTCACCCCTAGTCCTAGATTATTCAATTAAGGTATTAGTATCCTAGTCCTAGATTAATCAATTAAGGTATTAGTCTAACATATGAGGTAGTAAGAATCGGTTAGGCTTAGAGTGATCGATCGATGACTCTGGTCGGGAGGAACGCAATACCATTTCATCATGCAATTACCAAAAGACTCAATTGAAGTTGTAGTTGACCCTATGAGAACTCACATTCAATTAAGGTATTAGTCTAACATATGAACTCAATTGAAATTATATATAAACAAATGTTTAACCTGTTGCAACATATGTCTTTTCTATTGGATCAAATCAAACAGATTAGGTAATCTATTGCAATATATTACTCATCTGTTGTAAGCTATCAAATAGATTACGTCATTTGTTACAACATATCACGAACCTGTTGTAAACTATCAAATAGATTAAGTCATCTGTTGCGGCAGATTACCCATTTATTGTAAATTATCAAATGGATTAAGTCATATGTCATAATAAATTACCCATCTGTTATAAATTATCAAATAAGCATTGTCATCTATTATAATTGACATTATGAGAACTCACCCCTAGTCCTAGATTAATCAATTAAGGTATTAATTGAACATATGAGGTAGTAAGAATCAGTTCGGCTCAGAGTGATCGATCGACGTCTCTGGTCGGGAGGAACGCAATACCGTATCATCATACAATTGCCAAAAGACTCAATTGAAGTTATAGTTGACCCTATGAGAACTCACCCGTAGTCCCAGATTATTCAATTAAGGTATTAGTACCCTGTCCTAGATTAATCAATTAAGGTATTAGTTGAACATATGAGGTAGTAAGAATTGGTTCAGCTCAGAGTTATCGATCGACGACTTTGGTCGGGAGAAACACAGTACCGTCTCATCATGCAATTGCAAAAAGACTCAATTGAAGTTTTAGTTGACCCTATGAGAACTCACCCCTAGTCCTAGATTATTCAATTAAGGTATTAGTACCCTAGTCCTAGATTAATCAATTAAGATATTAGTCTAACATATGAGGTAGTAAGAATCGGTTCAGCTCAGAGTGATCGATCGATGACTCTGGTCGGGAGGAACACAATACCGTCTCATATGCAATTGCCAAAAGACTCAATTGAAGTTGTAGTTGACCCTATGAGAACTCACATTCAATTAAGGTATTAGTCTAACATATGAACTCAATTGAAATTTAAATAAACAAATGTTCAACCTGTTGCAACAGATGTCTTTTCTGTTGGATCAAATCAAACAGATTAGGTAATCTGTTGCAATATATTACGCATCTTTTGTAAACTATCAAACAGATTACATCATTTGTTGCGACAGATGATTGAGCTTTGAAAATTTTCAAACAAAAATTGTCATCTGTTGTACTTAAATGTTTTAAGATCATTTCAAAGCAATTTAGGTATTTTCTGTTCGAGATAAAAAAGTTAAAATACTAAGGCGGTAAAAAATATTACTCGATACTACTTGGATAACTCAAAAATCTCCTGAGTGAGTAGTCTTATCTGGTATTTTAAATGTCATCGTCTCCTCGTGCCCCTCAAAAGTTATTAATGAATATTTAAAACCCCCCATATCTAGAACTCTCTCTTTCAGCCATAAAGTAGTCTAGACTCAACTTATCACTCTTCTTTATTCTCAATTCTCAATTATCTTTGTTTCTTTTTTTCCTCTCTTTTCTCTCTTATTTCGGATGAGGATCCTTTAGGATCTCAACCAATCAATATTTTTTCTCGACTGAACTGGATGTTCTGATTCATTTGCTTTTTTGACATTGCAGGTACGATTCACTGTTGCTCTTTCCATCTCGTCTTCTTCTTTGTATTTCATTTAAATTAGATATTTACATCTGTTGCTATTAATGATTTACCCATTACCAGTTTCCTATTTATTGAAAAAATTAAAGGAAAGGTGACTTTTAAGTCTGGAATGAACGAACCGTTGTTTTTATTAAAATATGCGAAAAAAGTCATCTATTGGGAGAACTTAAAAAGCCTTGTTGTCAGTATAGTTTTTTTTATGTTTTTTATTTGGTACTTTGGTGGTGCTGTTATTGGGGGTGGTGATTGTGTTGGAATATGTGATGTTTGTGTAGTGGATGGTGTTGGAACATATGGTGTTGTTTCTTTATTGTTGATGCTATTGTTGGCGGTGTTGCAATAGTTTCCTCAACTGTTACAACTGATGAATCAGCCGTTGGAACAGACGGAGCAACTGTTTGAAGAAATCAAACCAGTAGCAAGGCTGGTTTGATTTATTCCAACAGATGACCCATCTGTTGCAACATGTCATCGATTCGTTGCAATGATGCCTCATCGGTTGAATAGATGAGTAATCTATTGCATCATATTGGCCATCTGTTGATTCACTCAATGTTGTGTTACCCTTTTGTAATGTTCTTTTTATTTTCTTTTTGTCCTTCTCTTATTTGACATCAAATGTATTTCTCTTGTTTGCAGACAAAAGAAAGTGAAACTGGATCAACTTTTGCTCGGCCAGCATTAAAGGCTAGAGTAAAGATGGGTTTGGAGGAATAAGCTGCTTGCAGATGGAACCACTTCATATGTGGGAGGTATGTATTACTGATCAACTTATCATGAAAACACACATCCAGTACAATGATTTTGTGAATGTTTGTTCTTTACCTATTAGGCATTAATCCTTCAAACAAGATATGACATTTTATAGTTAAGATTGTTAGGTTCAAACTGGTAAGGATGAGGGACCAAGACGGTGGTGTCGATACACCATTACAATTTAATGATGATTTATGCTCATGTTTTTGTGTCAAGTTTGGGGAGGGGTCCAAGTTTTTAGCGGCAGTGTAAATATCCAATAGTGATTGGACTGGTTTTAATGGCTCAATGGACTTGTTGAAAGGCCTCCGAAGCCTCGCACAACAACAAACAACACTGGATCTAGTAGAAATTTCCCCAGTCAAAATTTATATGGATGGGTTGTTGGAGGAGACTATTATACAATAGAAGGTGATTGGGAGAAAACCTGTGTGGGAAGAGGGAGGTTGAGAATGCCATATATCATCTCAGTCCTCGTTTAAGAGGAAACATAGGGTGGGAAGGAAAGTGTAGCAAAATTGGCTTATGAAATTGACATAAAAAATGAAAAAACTAGATGAGCTGCGAATGTGAAAGTGAGTCCAAAAATGAAAATCCATCAATCGTTGAAGAAAAAGAAGAATGGTCAAGAGGAATTGAGCAGTTCACTTTGCTAGAGACTGAAACTAACGAGCGCGGCCTCAACGAAGACCCACAAAATGCAGGACCAGAACTCTAAGGAAGCAGCTCCGCGAGCATGGAAGGTGGTAAGATTGTCGGTCTGAATTGAAACCTGAACCAACTACTCCTGCATTAAAAATACAGGATCAAGCCAAGGTGGCAATTTCTCAAGTTAAACTTGCATCCCATGGCTCCTGTTTATGGCTCTGGTCAGGTCAAAGTCAGTGGAAACAGCAAGGAATGGGATTTCGGCCCAACTTCGAACCTTTTTGTTTCTACTGCCATTGACCTAATCATATCCACAAACAGAAGGTATGGCATGCAAGTTAGACTTCAGAAATTGATGCGTTGTCTTCCCATGTTTTTAATTCAGGAGTTGTTGGTTCAGGTTTCAATTTTGACCGACATTCTTACCACCTTACGTGCTCGCAAATCTTTTTCCTTAGAGTTCTGGTCCTACACTTTGTGAGAGTCTTCATTGAGTCCACGCTCTCTAGTTGCATTCTCGAGCAAAGTGTCCAGCTCCATTCCTGTTGACCATTCTTTTTTTTTTCATCGATTGACGGATTTTTATACTTGGGTACACTTCCATATTTGAAGCTCATCCAGTTTTTTAGTTTCTCATGTCAATTTCATTGGCCAATTTCGCTACACTTTCCTTCCTACCCTGTGTTTCCTCTTAAACAAGGTATGCGATGATATATGGCCTTCTCCACCTCCCCTTTCGTGCACAGGTATTCTCCCAAGCACCTTCTGTTGTAAAAAAATCTCCTCCAGTAATACATCCATATAAATTTGGACTAGCGGAATTTCTATTGGTTCCATCATTGTTTACTGCATTGCGAGGCTTCAGAGGCCTTTCAAGAAATCCATTGCGCCATTAAAATTGGTCCAATCACAATTGGATATTTATACTAACTCCAAAAACTTGAACCCTTCCCCAAACTTGACACAAAAATATGAGCATAAATCATCATTAAATTATAACGGGGTATCGACACCGCCATTTTGGAACCCTTCGGCCTTATCAGTTCGCACCTATCAAACTAAACTGTACAATGCAGGATCTTGCTGAAGGATCAGTGTCTAATCGGTAAAACCTGCATTCACAAAATCATTGCACTTTATATGTGTCTGTCACGGTAGCCTGATCAATAATATACATAACTCGCACGCATGAAAATAGGATCCATTGCACGCACTTTATTCTTTCTACCCCATCAGGACATATCAGATAGTGTTGTTTATTTATTTGCACACATGTGATGACTATTAAAAAAGAGGTGTGAAGAGTCGTGACTTTGTATATTAACACATTCAAAACAGCTGATAAGTCAAAATCTCCATCTGTTGCAACTGACGAATCAGCTGTTGGAAGAAATCAAAACATCTCCTCCAACATATGGTCCATCTGTCGCAACAGATAATCCATATGTTGCGATGGTAAATCTGTTGCGACAGATCAGACTATATTTTTTATTCATCTGCACGCATGTGATTACTTCTTGCTAAAAATATTTGTTTCAATTTAGTTGTCCTATTTATAAAATCAAGAGAATTTTATTATATTCTTCCATGATTACCCCTATTATTAAATGACTACATAAAGTATATTATTCACATTTATACTTTTAAAGCATAATTAATAAGGCCAATTTGATAAAATAATCACCTAATTTATATTTTTATTAATTGGTGTGCCAAGCCCATAAGGCCCAACTAATACGAAATGGAGGGACTATTAAAAATAGGTGAAGAGTCATGAATTTTTATCTAACACATTTAAAACAGCTAATGAACCGAATACTCCATCTGTTGAAACTGATGAATCAACTGTTAGAAGATATCAAAACATCTCCTCCAATATACTGTCCATCTGTCACAATAGATAATACGTTTGTTGCATCAGATATCTTATCTGTTGCATATACAAACTTTTTATTTCAACACATGGTAAATCTGTTTAGAAAGACCATTTGTTGCACATTCAATCCATCTATTGCATCCATCTATCGCAATAGATGCTAAATCTGTTGCGACAGATGGACGATCTGCTGTAACAGCTCAATAATAATGATTTTTATCGAGTCTTAAACTGCTATGAAAAGGTAAGAAGTAATTAATGTAAAAGAAAAGTTGCGACTTTTCACAGAAAACAAAATGTCACCAGTTTGAATGTAATTAAGACAATGGAGTTGAACAGTCCTGCATTTTGGCCTGACACGTCTAGATTCAATCCTCTATAAATAGGTCCCTCCTTAATCTTCATTCAACTCAAATTTATTTATTTCTTGCATTTTTTCTTTTTGTGTGACATCTTCAACCACTTCTCTTCAAAGAGCATATTCCTTTCTCATTGAGGTAAGTTTTTTTCTGGTGTAAATTTACCAGTTGGTCGTATAAGTTGTATTACATTTTGAAAGTTTTTCTTTACATTTATCAATTCATGCGTGTTTTAGATATGGATGATCCTTTTTCGGACATTGCTATTCTACGCGACACAGTGCGGGAACTTCAGAGGGAGTTGGTCGTTGTGAGAGCGACGATGTTTAGAGAGATGTAGAGGATGATGAGGGCCTTGCTCTGCGAGTTGATTGGCCGATTGTCATTAATGATGATGATGATAATAATAATTAGAATGTGTTATTTTTTAGCATATGTATTTTAATTTTTCTATATCGGATCTATACCTAATGTATTTTATTTTTCATTTGATGAAAAATTTACTTTTAGTCAGACTTTGGTATTTTAATTCTTATTTAATTTTCATTTTGTCTATTTCTTCTAATCTAAACATACATACATGTTAACATGTTGACGGTTGGAGGCAAGGAGCTATGTTGAATCTAGTAGCACTAGCAATTTTGACTTTTGAGTTCTTTCAACAGATGGACCATGTGTTGGAACAGATTGATCATCTGTTGAGTTTCTATCAACAAATTATCCATATGTTTCGACAGATTTGTTATCTGTTGGAGGAAAACATTCCAGTTGTTTGTCCAACTGTTGAGAATAATTGTGGCCTGTTGTATTATTTAGTTCATGTTTTGCCTCTTTTTATTGATGCACAAGTTATTAAAAAAAGATATTTTATTATATATAATAAATGATAACATTGGGTTCACAACAATGAGTTAAATATATAAAAGTCCACAACAAACAAACAAACAACAACACAAGTTTCTGGAATTACAACGATCATGGTGGATTACGATTCAGGCATGTAGTTCTTTTGTAGTCAGTGCACTTACATATGGAGCACTTGTTTCTTCTTGATGAAAATGATTCTCCAACTCCACGCCTTCTCTTATATGGCTTTCTTCCCGGTTTGATAGTGCTCGGGTCAATATATGAAAGAGGTATTAATCTCCCCATAAGCTCTGCTGGAATTACCCAAGATTCTTCGGGAGGCACCGGAGTAATATGCCCACTATATGCCATTTCATATTTTTCCACCAAATAATATTGTGAGAAGTGCTCGTAAACTTCAGGTCCATATTTATGACCGTATTAAGCTCGAAGCGCTGCCATAGCATGTGGACAAGGTATTTTTTCCAAGTCAAAAACTCTACACGTACAAGATCTTGTTTAAAGATCGATCGTGGCAGCATCACCATGACCGGTGATACGAAATTTATAATCTGCTATTTTATGAGAAAATAACCTATTCCTCAAATTGATGTTCGTTGATATTTTTTTTTTCAATTTCGAGAATAAATCGGGTTCTTTTTTCTAGGCACTTGAACTGCATACGCCTTTCGTTAAAAAATCGCTATACTTCTTCCTTATTTTTTCAAACATAGCCTTGATGGGAAATTCTCTTTCATCGCCAAACAATGAATTCACTGATTCAGCTATGTTTGATGTCATAATATTGTACCTATAGAAAAGAATCACTTAGTACAACATCATACTAAACTTGTAAATCAAACAAGACATTAAATTCATAATAATGTACCTATTTGCTGGACAGAATGCCCGGCTTCATCTCTCGAAACCGACACGTGCAAGAAATTCTGCTACCTTGGGATTCACATTCACTATTTGATTGAATTGGTCTAAAAACTCCTGTTTACTATATGCTTTAGCTGCTCTATAAAAAAGGGTGACGACCCTTTCGTTGTGATTGTTGTTTCGAATGTTCTCTCCAAGATGCCTGATGCAACAACCAAAGTAAGTTGAAGTGAAAAAAAGTGAACCCATCTTTGGAATACTTGAATGCCTATTCGATACAAAACATAACTCTTCTGTATTTTCGACGCAGCGTTGCAGTTGTTCAAAAAAATCCATAAGAGGCATCACATTCCTTGTCCGCTACATAAAAAGCAATAGAAAAGATGTGATTCTCCGCATCCTGCGCCACCGCCGCTAGCAGAACTCCATTATACCTGCTCCTTAAGAAGGTACCGTCGACGGCTATGCCTTTGCTCAAATGTTGAAAACCTTGAATCCAAGCACCATAGGATACAAAAAAGTACTTGACCCTTCCGTTTTCATCCAAATGCAATGCCGTCTTACTTTCGGGATTTGTGGACTCAATCATGTAACGGTAAGCATCCAGGACTTCATACCCATGCTCGAGTGTCCCCCTAACCAGGTCCTTGGCAATCCCTATGGCCGTATATACCTTCCAATAACTGACCAGGACACCCAAATACATAAGGAGTTGATTGGCCATAACCCTTGTTGAAGGGCCTTTGCCATCGGGGAAACTACTCCTGTTCACCGAGGACCTTTGCCATGGCGTGAGGATTTTGACCCGAGATGTGCTCTGAACCACATGTGTGATGATTTTCATGTTTATGAATAACGAATCTGTCAGAACTTGTGTACTTCACCGCTCTCAACCACCACTTGTAGTTTGAATTAGCACATTTGAAGAAAAAGACACTGCTCGAATTAATCACCTTCTTTATACTGAAATCTTTTTTCAAGCAAGAAATAAATAAAGTATTAGATAGTTCATTCTTGTTCTTGAATGACATTCCAATAAAAAGTCGGTCCTGTCGTCTTGAAGATTTCCAGACTGCGTCAATTGAGAAGAACTGCACATCGTATTGGTCGCATCAACGGGCATAGGTATTTGATCATCATCTGGAATATTTATGTCTAGATCATCAAACCTATCATCAAAGAAGTCTTATTTTTCTTATTATTCTTCTTCTACATTCTAGTTCTCATTCTCTCTCGTCTTTTCAACCATGTACACCCTTAACACCGACTGGTTGAATCACTTAGATAGGCACGCAACTGAACCTGATCGGTTATCTTGAAAGACAGTACCCTCTGATTTTCAAAGGAGCTGTGAATGTAGCTGATGGCGAGTTCTTCCGATTGACAATTCAGTCCACAAAAGCTGATGATTAAGTTCACAAAATCATCATACGAAACATCACTTTGGACTGTCATAGCTATCGTCTCTAGCATTTCACCCTCCTTCCAACACCATACATATTGATTGCTCTTCTCGACCCATTGACCATGACAATCCACCCCTACTGTTATTGATCTCTCCATTAGTGGTACCTAAATAAAGTCATTTGTTAAAAAAAGTTGATAGTGATTTCATAGTGCCGTGAATAAATCCTAACAGATGTGCTATCTGTTGCAACAGGTAAGTAATTAGTCGTAATAGATTACTTACCTATTGGGATTCATATTACGCTCCTGAATATCTGTTGCAACAAATGAAACACCTATTGGGATTGATGTTATAGTACTAAATCACCTTTGAAGCTGATTCCAACAGATGAGTGATATGTTGCAACAAATAATTAACCTATTGCGACAGATGACTTACCTGTTGCAACAGGTTAGTAATCTATTGTAATAGATATATACAACACTTCTGTTGGAATCGTGTTCAGGTTCTGTTGCAACAGGTAACTAATCTGTTGCAAAAAATGTGTCAGATATTGCAACAGATGACCCATCTGTTTAAACATGAATCCAATATATCAGTCTTCCATTGAAATAGATGTCTCATCTGTCGCAACAAATGATTTATTTGTTTAAACAGATGGATCTTATGTTGGATTCATGATTGGATTATATCCATTGTTGGAAAACAATAATACAATAGCAGTTACCCAGATGACAAATTCAACTAAAAATCATAATTTGACTTACCAAGGTCTTCTATGAAGTAATGCCAAAGTGGAAAGTAATGTTCGAAACAAAATCTGATCTAAGAAATTGGTCAAATAACAACAGTAGCGGTAACAACAACAACAACAAATGGTCAACAAGAATAAGATGAAGATGATAATAAAGTAGAAGATGATGATAATGAAGCAGAAGATGATGAATGAAGCAACAACAACAATGAACAACAAAAATTGCTAAGAGAGAGAAAACAACAATGGGTGAAAAGAGAGAGAAAGATTCCTTTTTCCCTCTGTTTAACATTTTATAGGCTAACATTTGGATCAAAGTATAAATTTAAAAACTTGTGGGTTATTTTCAAATTTTCCCAACTTTCTTAATGCATAATAAAGTAATTGTCACCTCCACTAAGACTTTGTCACCTACATCTTATTTTAAAACTCTTTTGTCACCTACAACCCAAAACCCCTATATCATAATAGTTCCCATAAACCCCGCACCAAATCCCGACTCAACAACCCCCTCCATTTTTTATTAAATTCATTTTCAACACCAAATTATCTTATTACCCCCGGAACCATCTCCCTGTAGACACGTAATTTTGTTCCTCCAAAAGATTAATTTTCACCTTTTTACCCTATCCTATTGTATACCCTCAACCATATAATTATACCCCACAAAAATACAAAAAATAACACCCCCTAACAAATTTCCTAACAAATTTTTATTTTTATTTTAATTATCCTAACAACCTATCCAATTAAAAGACAACACCTCACCCACTAACCCACCCTCCACCCATGTGACCCTCCCCCCTCCTTTTTTTTATCCACAAAGAAAGAATATATGTGGGACCCACCAAAATTCCCACATCATAACAAAGCCATACCTATTATATACAATACAAAAAAATAAAAATAGAAGGGGGGCCCAGAAGGAAAAAAAAAGCAGATATTCCTTTTCTTTTTGGATTGATCACAGAGAAAAAGAGGAGACGACTCCTCTATTTTCACTGCTATACCCACACAGATAAACCAAATAGACAGACCATCTTCAATCTTTCATTTATGCACACACTCTCACACAAAAAGACAAACACACCTCACAATACATGGACTCGCCATAAAATACTTACAGGGGAAGAACACAGAAGAGGGGAGGAAGCCACGACCCCCATTTTCTTTCCCCTCTTTGGATCTCACAATAGAGAGCTAAATTGAGAGAGTGTTAGGATAGAGTGAGGAGAGACGTCGGGAAACAGATCGGATTCAAGTGTTTCCGATGGAAATCTACCTCTCACCATTGAAAAACCCAAAGTCAGAGGTTTTGAGTTGATTCTGGTGAAGTTTCACCAAAAATCGTATACGGGTTTCGGGTCAGGCGATTTCCGTTTTGGCTTAGTTGTTTGTGTTCGCAAAAATTCTATTCGAATCATATTCAAGAAGGTTTTGCGATAGAGTTGGTTGTAAGTCGGGGTTCTTCAAGGTTCTCGAAACAGTTCTTATCCCCGATATATGAAAATCGACACTTGAAGTCCAAATTCTATCTCTTCTTATTTTGTTTCATCATACGTTCTTGATTTGTGTGAGACATGATTGAATGTTGGGATATTGATTTGTTTTCCTTAATTTCATTGAAGAAATGGTTGTGGATCGTTAATCTTGAATTGTGGAAAATTTGGTGTTAAAAAGAATTTGGGGTGGAATGGTAGGAATTGTAAATAAATGAATATCATTTAGTTCTGATTTATGGTCATTGCTTATTTTGGAGTAAAAATGTGAATGTTAAACGTGATAGTATCATGTCATCGAATTGGATAGGCAAACGTAGGTTGGGTAGGCAAATTTTAGAATTTGTGGTTTTGTTGAATGCTTGAAATTTTGTTGAATGTTGGAAATTTGGGTGAATGATTTGGTTTTCTCACATTAAAAAATTGTACTCATTTGGCCGGGGAATGCCCCGAGGAATTTGTATTGATTTATCCAGGGAATGCCCCGAAGTTATCATGTACTTGAAGACGACGCACGATCAAGGCCTGAAACATCGGGTGGAGAAAGCAATGGGTTGGAGCTTAGTCTAGCATTAGTATAGAATAGAAATTTTTATTTTCACATTTCTTTTTTACTTTGGGTTGTATAATTGGACTGGACATTATGATTTTGGATTTGTTTTGTTCTTGTTGGTTTGACTGATTGTTTTATGCGTTTTGTGGTTTATACATCTGTAGTGTCAAATTAGCCGATACGTTCCACCAAGCGACCGTGGTCAAACCACGGGATCGGAGGGGTGCCTAACACCTTCCCCTCTGTCAACAAAATTCCTTAGCCGGAATCTCTGTTTGCGGATAAGTTTTACAGAGTCAAAACCATTTTGAAAAGGATATCCACGGGTGACTTGGCACACCCGATTTATGCCAAGTGGTGACTCTGAGTTTAGAATATGTAAAAGCCCTTTTCTTTCATTTACATATTCATGTTTTTGTCTTTTCTTATGTTATTTATCAAAACAAAAGTCACCATCATTTCTTTACATTTTTAAGTCAAGTCTCTGTTAACACAAGCGAGAAAGGATTTCAAAATTTACTACCAATCTTTCCAATTATATGAGGAAAAGCCAAGGAACAGCACAGGAAAGAAATATGATCGTAATTCAACACGAAGCAAAGGAAGTCTATCAACCGACAGGCTATTGGATTCGTGAAATCATTCAGATTTGGGAAAAGAGTGCACCTCAGGGGCATGGTAAAATAAAAACCCATTGTTTGAGTCAGAACTCATTTCCCTCAATCTGGATCTTGGTCAATGATGCGGTAAGACAGGGCAAGTGTTAGCAATTTGGGACAAAGATGAAAGGAACGAGTACTGGGGCAGATACCTGAGAAGCCAAGAGCTGCAAGCCACCACTAAGTTTTTAACTGACCAATTTTTCTTTGATTGAAACAGGGGCAAATTCGTTTCACTTGATTCAGCTACCATTGGAAATGCATATCCAAGGAATTTACTTTATGTTCAGGACCCTCCTGAAAAATGGGATTTTACTTTATGTTCAGGACCCTCCTGAAAAATGGGATTTTACTTTTGTTCAGGACCCTCCTGAAAAATGGGATTTTACTTTATGTTCAGGACCCTCCTGAAAAATGGTATTTTACTTTATGTTCAGGACCCTCCTGAAAATAATATGAAAAGTTCCTTGGGACTTGTGGGCTATGAAGATGTTTCATATAAAAATAGGGGCATGTTTTCAAGTGTTAACCTTCCTCCAAGATTTGAGACATCAAAATTTGAGGAGCTTGGTGGACAGAATGATTCTGTGAAACATTTGGGAAGATATTGCAATCATTCAAGGGAAACTGAAGGAAAAAAGAAGGAAAACACATCTGTTGTCGTGCCTGGGCCAAAGCAGAGTGTGAGAGGTACAACTCACCAATACTGTCAGCCTCAGTCCCGAGATTACTTATCAAATCCACTTATTCATCTGCAACAAGGTTCCACTTTTCAAAATCCAAGGAGTTTCATTCCACTTCCTCAATGTCCTTTGAATAATGCATAATTGTGTACCCATCTATCTTCTTATCCACAATGGCATGCACCTATCCCTCAACATCATCCTCGAACCCCACAAATTTACCAAGGAACCTCTAAATTCAAGTTTCATCCGAGGCCAGAGTTCGCAAAGAAGAGGAAGTAAAAGGATAATTTCACTCCTATTGGGGAGTCCTATGTCAGTTTGTTCCAGAGATTGAGACATAGGGGCATGATTACTCCTCTTCTTGGGTATATACCTGACCCACATTCAAGAAATTTTGATCCTAACTTGTGGTGTGCATATCATTTTGATGTTCAGGGTCATAGTACTGAAGATTGTCGTACTTTGAAAAGAGAAATAGAAAAGATGATTCAAGATAAATTGATTGTGGTGCAAAACATTAGCCCCTCGACCATCCCACATAGGTTTTCACCAGCGCGCGGTACTGCACAATATGTGGGAGGCAATGAGTTAAGCATGGGGATCAATAACTTATTTGTTGAAGAAAATATGTCTGACAGTGGTGGAAACTCTAGTCATGCTGATATGCAAATCAGTGGATATATGTCAGGCTGAGCAATTGAGAAGTCACCCCTCTCCCTACTAGGAATAGGTTTGGTAGTTTTTTTTTTTCTGTTATCCGAATTATTTCAGGGTGGTAGTTCGGGATCTCTCCTGTTTTGTCCCTTTTGTTGTTTATGATCAAACCTTTTCTATTTTATATTTCAACTAAATAGAGTGTCCCTTTTTCCTTTGTGTTTAAATATATATTATTTGTTTGTTTTCTTTACGTAGTACATTTTATGTTGGCTTTAGTGATATGACATGCTGGCGTAATTCTTCGCTAGATCTTAAAATCCAATTTGAGCATGAACTTTGAATCAGAGGGCTAAGGTTAGAAAAAGCATGTGAGAAATAGGTAGCATGTTAAGACATTTGGTGACCATGTTGAAACCTTCTTTCAAAATTAAGGCAATTGTTTTGAGAATTACCAGAATAACTTGGTCATCAATTGTAAGGCATGCCTCAGTTTGGTCAAACAGTGGATGCGTGATCCTCTATCAAGAGGAACAGAAAGAAAATCAGCTCCACAAAATCATGAGTCATTCAATGTAAGAAATGTACAACAAAAGTGGAGTTGTATGCTAGAAAAGCGCAGAAGAAGTAGTGACGTACAGACTCAGTCAAAGTTAATATTGTAAAAGATGTCGCACATGATCTTTATCTCCAACTTTCAAATTGCATGTTATGTACTAGTATTTTCAAGGATTGATATGATGAAGGCATTTCATTCTTCTATCCAAACATCGTGTCATCCTTTGTTTACCCCATTTGAGCTTTAGTCATATTTTCTTTTATACCCCTCTTTTGGAATCAAGATAGAGTCAGCAAAGCTCAAAAGAAAGGTGTCGAGCAATAAAAAATAGAGTCAAAAGGTATAAAAAAAAGAGAAAAAATGTGTCCAAAAAGAAAAAAAGAGTATCAAGAAAAATAGATTCAGAAAAATCCCAAAAAGAGAGTCAATAGAAGAAAAGAAAAGGAAATCAGAATCAAGCAAAAGAACAAGCCGCCAAAACTACGCGTGACCTGATTCTCCTCTCTCAGGGGTGAGATACGTAGGTTGCCCTACTCTGGGCTAGGTCCAACCAAATAAATAATTTAGAATTGCCCAGTCAAAAGAAACTGGGGCATGAGTTAATTATTTGAGTCAATTCCAAAAGTTGTAAGTCTCACCCCACTTCAAGTGTCATTTGGTCCCCATGCCATCCTTTCTTTCTAACCCTATCCAAAAGCCAGGTTATAACCAAAGAAAGACCTTCAGATCAATTTTAGAGTATGTTAAGGCTAAGCATGCAAGAGATATGATGATGCATCTGGGAACTACTTATCTTCCTCAGCACAAGAAATCAAGAGAGAAATAAAAAGGAGAGATTTTTATTGGTGAAAACCCTCACTGGCACAATAAGGCGATGGTAAGTTGAGAGAAATAAAAATGAGAGAGTCTTATTGTTGAAAACCCTCACGGGCACCGTAAGACGACTGTGAGTTAAGGGAAACGAATATAAGAGAATCTCATTAGTGGAAACCCCTTACAGACACCATAAGACAATGATGAGCTGAGGAAAAGAAAATGAGAGAAACTTGTTGGCGAAAACCCTTCAAGGCGACACTAGCCGAATGGGGTATTAAATGCAGTTGAACTAAGGAAGCAACTTAGTTTCAAGGCCATTAACTCAAAACAATGGGTAGAAAATTTGGATGAAAAGATCAAGCTGCTTAATCCAAAATGCATGGCATAATCATTAGTGTTGACTGTCATTTTTAGATGAATTTTTCGTTTCTTTGTTTCAAAAGAGGACATTCATTGTCTTAT
Organism: Capsicum pubescens; assembly: GCA_030864215.1. Lineage (NCBI taxonomy): Eukaryota > Viridiplantae > Streptophyta > Magnoliopsida > Solanales > Solanaceae > Capsicum > Capsicum pubescens. The sequence goes on along the minus strand of CM061544.1, from coordinate 347,935,022 downwards.
CTTTCTCCTCTTTATTTTTATTTTATCGTTCTTGAGTCAGTTATCCAAACAAAAATTGTCATTCTTTTTTTTTTCATTTCTTGTCTTTGAGTCAATTCCGTGTCAAAACAAGTGAGAAAAGATTTCAAAACTGGCTACCAGCTTCTTTAATTTCACAAAGCAAGACAAAAGCTAGCAAATGAAAGAGACATGATTGTGAGCCAAAAAAGGGCATGAAGAATGTTTTGTCAACAGAGAAGTCAGGGAACTCATGAAAATACCAAGGTTAAAAGGGTCTATCTGAGAAACATGGCAAAGCAGAGATACTGTGTTTGTTTTAGTCACTCTTAATAATCTGAGCTCGGGTCAATGATTTAGCAAGTCAATGAAATATGCTAATGCTTGGAAGCAAGGTTAAATGTGACGAAGGCAAGAGCGATCGCCGCAAAAGCTAAAGCCACAAATCAGCCACCATGTTTTAAACTCACAAGTTTTCTTTGATGAAACAGGAAACATATTACGTTCAAAGCAGGGACTTCAGAGCATAAACATCAAGGGTTGCAATGCCTCACTTTTACAAATGCAGAAAACAATATTGCTGCACAGGTTTGATAATAAAATCATGGTAAAAATTCATCATCCAATATCCCTCGAAGATACATTCTTGTCCATGGATTTTAGTTTTCATTTGCTAGGTGATACACTTCTTAAATTGAACCTTCACTCCTAGAAGACGTACCTTTTAGTTGAGTCATCCTCTTTGATTCCTATAAGACGTACCTTTTAGTCGAGTCATCCTCTTTGATTCCTATAAGACGTACCTTTTAGTTGAGTCATTCCTATTGATTCCTATAAGACGTACCTTTTAGTCGAGTCTTCCCCTTTGATTCCTATAAGACGTACCTTTTAGTTGAGTTATTCCCTCTGATTCCTATAAGACGTACCTTTAAGTCGAGTCATCCCCCATGATTCCTATAAGACGTACCTTTTAGTCGAGTCATCCCCTTTGATTCCTATATGACGTACCTTTTAGTCGAGTAATCCCCTTGATTCCTATAAGACGTACCTTTTAGTCGAGTCATTCCTTTTGATTCCTATCAGACGTAGCTTTTAGTCGAGTCATCCGCATTGGTTCCTATAAGACGTACCTTTTAGTCGAGTCATTTTCTTTGATTCCTATAAGACGTATATTTTAGTCGATTTATCCCCTTTGATTCCTATAAGACGTACCTTTTAGTCGAGTCATCCCCTTTGATTCCTATAAGACGTACCTTTTAGTCGAGTCATCCTCTTTGATTCCTATAAGACGTACCTTTTAGTCGAACATTCCCATTGATTCCTATAAGACGTACCTCTTAGTCGAGTCATCCCCTTTGATTCCTATAAGATGTACCTTTTAGTCGAGTCATTCCCTCTGATTCCTATAAGACGTACCTTTAAGTCGAGTCATTCCTTTTGATTCCTAAAAGACGTATCTTTTAGTCGAGTCATCTAACTTTGATTCCTATAAGACGTACCTTTTAGTCGAGTCATTCTCCTTAATTCCTATAATGATGTGACTTTCACAAAAGTCCTTTGATGATAAACTGGGGCAAAATTTAATTCTTGTGTTTGGAACTTCACTTTTCTGGCAAAGGAAATCTCTTTATAATAATCTTTATTTGTGATAAATTTCTTTTTAGTTTTGATGTGATTTCAGGAGCCCGCCTGAAGAACAGGGCGAATAAATGAAATGTCAGGCAACACGGTGATGAAGTTGAAAGTCAAGCAACAAGGTGATGAAGTTGAAAACAAAGCAACAAGGTGAAAATTTGAAAGTTAACTGATTGAAAAATAGCAAGTCAGGAGCCTGCCCGAAGAACATGGTGAAGAAATTGAAAGATAAGCAACGAGGTGAAGAAATTGAAAGGCAAGCAACAAGATGAAGAAATTGCATGTCAGGATCCCGCCTGAAGAATAGGGTGATGAAGTAGCTAGTCAAGAGTCTAATAGAAGCTGCATAGATAGGATTTTTGTAATTTCATTTATGTTTTTTTAATTTGTAATTTTCATTTTTGATGTAATGACAGAGCCGCGGACCGGAGCCTCGATGGAACCTCACTCGACTGTCCAACTCGGTATAGTGCATTTCCTTCCAATCTTTTGGGATACCTGTCAATTGATTCCCCCACAACTTGGGTAGGTAGGATGTCCTAATTCAAGACCCGGTTGACCTTTTTTCTCCTGTTTCTTTCTTTAAATAATTGTCGGGACAAAATTCTGTCTCGTTGTCTACTTATTTTTCTGAAAACACTACGTGTTTACATTCAAAGGGGGCATGATGTAGACACGTAATTTTGTCCTTCCAAAAGATTAATTTTCACCTTTTTACCCTATCCTATTGTGTACCCTCAACCATGTAATTATACCCCACAAAAATATAAAAAAATAACACCCCCTAACAAATTTCCTAACAAATTTTTATTTTTGTTTTAATTATCCCAACAACCTATCCAATTAAAAGACAACACCTCACCCACTACCCTACCCTCCACCCATGTGACCCTCCCCCCTCCCTTTTCTTGTCCACAAAGAAATAATATATTTGGGACCCACCAAAATTCCCACATCATAGCAAATCCATGCCAATTATATAAAATACAAAAAAACAAAAATAGAAGGGGGGCCCGGAAGGAAAAAAGGAAGAAGATATTCCTTTTCTTTTTGCATTGATCACAGAAAAAAAGAGGAGACGACTCCTCCATTGTCACTGCTATACCCACATAGATAAACCAAATAGACAGACCATCTTCCATCTTTTATTTACGCACACACTCTCACACAAAATGACAACCACACCTCACAATACATGGACTCATCATAAAATACTCACAGGGAAAGAACACAGAAGAGGGGAGGATGCCACGACCCCCATTTTCTTTCCCCTCTCCGGAGCTCACAATAGAGAGCCAATTCGAGAGAGTGTTAGGATAGAGTGAGGAGAGACAACGGTAAACATATCGAATTCAGGTGTGTCCAATGGAAATCTACCTCTCACCATAGAAAAACCCAAAGTCAGAGGTTTTGAGTTGATTCTGGTAAAGTTTCATCGAAAATCGTATACGAGTTTTGGGTCGGGCGATTTCCGTTTTGGCTTAGCTGTTCATGTTCGCAAAAATTCTATTTGAATCATATTCAAGAAGGTTTCACGATTGAGTTGGTTGATAGTCGGGGTTTTTTGTGGTTCTCAAAACGGTTCTTATCCCCAATATATGAAAATCGACACTTGAGGTCCAAATTCTATATCTTCTTATTTTATTTCATCATAGGTGCTTGATTTGTGTGAGACATGATTGAATGTTGGGATATTGATTTGTTTTGCTTAATTTCATTGAAGAAATGGTTGTGGATAATTAATCTTGAATTGTGGAAAATTTGGTATTAAAAAGAATTTGGGGTGGAATGGTAGGACTTGAAAAATAAATGAATATCGTTTAGTTCTGATTTATGGTCATTGCTTATTTTGGAGTAAAAATGTGAATGTTAAACATGATAGTATCATGTCATCGAATTGGATAGGCAAACGTAGGTTGGGTAGGCAAAGTTTAGAATTTGTGGTTTTGTTGAATGCTTGAAATTTTGTTGAATGTTGGAAATTTGGGTGAATGGTTTGGTTTTCTCACATTAAAAAATTGTACTCATTTGGCCGGAGAATGCCCCGAGGAATTTTTATTGATTTATCCGGGAAATGCCCTGAAGTTACCTTGTACTTGAAGACGATGCACGATCAAGGCCTGAAACATCGGGTGGAGAAAGCAATGGGTTGGAGCTTATTCTAGCATTAGTATAGAATAGAAATTTTTATTTTCACATTTCTTTTTTACTTTGGGTTGTATAATTGGACTGGACATTATGATTTTGGATTTGTTTTGTTCTTGTTGGTTTGATTGATTGTTTTATGCGTTTTGTGGTTTATACATCTGTAGTGTCAAATTAGCCGATACGTTCCACCAAGCGACCGTGGTCGAACCACGGGATCGGAGGGGTGCCTAACACCTTCCCCTCGGTCAACAGAATTCCTTAGCCAGAATCTCTGTTCGCGAATCAGTTTTACAGAGTCAAAACCGTTTTGAAAAAGGATATCCACGAGTGACTTGGCACACCTGATTTATGCCAAGTGGGGACTCTGAGTTTAGAATAAATGAATCCTTTTTGAAACAAATTTTCATCCTTTGTCACTTAATAATAAAAACCCTTTTGAAATAATTAAAATCATAAATCTTTTTTGGAGTATGAAAAAGGGTGTGACAGCTCTGGCGACTCTGCTGGGGAGTCGTTTTCAGAATTCGAGCTTATTTTTGGAGTTGGATCGGCTTAATTTGGCATTAGGGGTGTATAGACATTGTTTGTGTTATCGTTTGTGTTTATTTTATCATTGTTAAGTGCTTACGTGCTCTTTGTTTACGGTTTTTCTTTATGAGTTACCGCTTTATATCTGGCATCATTTACATAACCCGAGTCAATTCTTTCTGCAACAAGTATCAGAGTGCACGTCGTGTACATGAACTCTAGTTGAGTCACCCTTATTTTAGGAGGGGGAGTCATCGGACGTATGGAGTGGGTGAAAAGTTGTCGCAACCACTATCGACCATACGCTTCCCTGAACAGCCTTGTTAGTGAACCCCAACATAGGTTAGCCTTTAGGTCATATTTATGTGCATCATATTGAGACCTAGTAGGGCCCACTTGGTCCTTCATAGGAGGCTCACCCATAAGGCATCTCTACATGCTAACTGTTGCACTTTTGAGGGTAAGGGGTCATTTGACGAACTAATTCGGGAAAAACATGTGTTAGAAGTAAGGTGTGTTTTAAAAAAAAAAAAAAAAAAGAAAAAGAAAAATGAGTCAAAAAGGGTTTCGTAGATTTTAGTAATCTTTATGGCTTTAGTTTTTCACAATTCAAAAATTCAAAAAGATTTTTTACCTTTCGCACTCATTTTCTGGAAAAAAAAAAATTCAAAAAGATTTTCCCTTTATCTCCTTTAGCATGCATTCATAATTCAGAAATTCCAAAAAAATATTTTCTTTAGAAGTTTCAAAAATGGTAGTAGTTGTGTCCATTTCATAAAATGAAAACGCCAAAAAGATTTTTCTTTCATAGTTGTTAGTGTCAGTCTTATGTGAATTGTCTAAATGAAAACTCGAAAAGATTTTATTTACATTGTTCATTGTCTGTCTTTGGTCGTGTCTCTTAAGTCAGGATTCAGTTCATTATTTAATCCTCAATTGTCCAATCTGGACGAACTACGTACCCCCGATTCTCCTCTCTTGGGAGTGAGATACGTAGGCAACATATTGTTGGTCCGGGGATCTTATTTGAAAAATTCAAAAAGATTTTCTTCACTCTTTATTTAGAGTAAGTGTTTAATATACATCTTTAAAAGAAAACTGCAAAATTTCCTTTAATAGGTTCAAGTTTCATTTTCATATGAAATTCAAAATTGAAAACCCAAAAAAGATTTTTCTTTGGTAATCATAGATTTCATTTTTGTATAGGGATGTTAAAGCTGAAAAAATCAAAAAGATTTTTGTCAATTATTTTGACAAATTGTTATTTTCTTTTCTTCTTAAAGTTTCAAGGAATAGAAAAAGAGTTTAATTGACCATTTTGGCAAGACTTCACGAACTACGCACACTTGATTCTCCTCTTTCGGGGGTGAGATACGTAGGCACCCTTCTTGGGTTCGATGATCTTTTCTAAAAGAAAAAAGGTTTTGAAGAAAAAATGTTGAACTCTAACATATTTGTTGCCTTTTGTTCAGTTAGTTTAAGGTGGTTGGTTTGTGGCTTCCTGGCTAGTCCTCTATATCACACCAAATTCGAGGAAGGGTTAGTTGTGTCTAACAAGGATATAGAGAGTGACATCATGGATCTAACAAAGAGTCAGGAAATTAATAGTTTAAAGGAAGAGAATTTGAGACTGAGACAACAAATGATGGAAATGTATCGAGCTTGGTCCAATGGGCTGCCTCCACCTCAGTTCCCTACTTTTGACCCTACAAATACCTTGAGTCTTCAACCAAAATAGCAAAGTCAGTTTCCTACTATGGTTGATGCACCAAAGCATGTCTCAGAATCTATTCCACATAAAATGCACCTCAATACTTCCACCACTCTTTATTTAGATCCTCAGTATAAGTCTACCACATTCACATCACCACATACTGTTTGTGCTTTTGTTACTCAACCTTATACTAATGCTTCCACTTTGGCTATTAATCCAACAATTGTGCTTCCCCAGTCCACTAGTGAATCCATGTTCAATACTCGTGATGATCATTGTTATACTCTTGAGTCTACAGTTAAGTTAAGTGGACCACCAAAATTTCTTACTAAGAAGCCTAGAATGCTAGAAGACCCAGAGAAAATGGTTGGGAAAGTTAAGAGTGCAGAAAATGATATGAAAAGTTCCTTGGGACTTATGGGATATGAAGATGTTTCATATAAAAATTAGGGTATGTTTTAAAGTGTTAACCTTCCTCCAAGCTTTGAGACATCAAAATTTGAGGAGCTTGGTGGACAAAATGATTCTGTAAAACATTTGGGACGATATTGCAATCATTCAAGGGAAACTGAAGGAAAGAAGAAGGAAAATGCATTTGTTGTCGTGCCTGGGCCAAGGCAGAGTGTGAGAGGTCCAACTCACCAATACTGTCAGCCTCAATCCCGAGATTACATATCAAATCCACTTATTCATCTGCAACAAGTTTCCACTTTTCAAAATCCAAGGAGTTTCATTCCACTTCCTCAATGTCCTTTGAACAATGCACAATTGTGTACCCATCTATCTTATTATCCACAATGGCATGCACCTATCCCTCAACATCGTCTTCAACCCCCACAAATTTACAAAGGAACCTCTAAATTCCAGTTTCATCCGAGGCCAAAGTTCACAAAGAGGAGGAAAGAAAAGGATAATTTCACTCCTATTGGGGAGTACTATGCCAGTTTGTTCCAGAGATTGAGACATAGGGGCATTATTACTCCTCTTCTTGGGTATATACCTTACCCACATTCAAGAAATTTTAATCCTAATGTATGGTGTGCATATCATTCTGATGTTCAGGGTCATAGTACTGAAGATTGTCATACTTTGAAAAGAGAAATAGAAAAGATGATTCAAGATAAATTGATTGTGGTGCAAAACATTAGCCCCTCAACCATCCCACATAGTTTTTCACCAGCACGTGGTACTGCACAATATGTGGGAGGCAATGAGTTAAGCATGGGGATTAAGAACTTATTTGTTGAAGAAAATGTGTCTGACAGTGGTAGAAACTCTAGTCATGCTGATATGTAAATCAGTGGATATATGTCAGGTTGAGCAATTGAAAAGTCACCCCTCTCCCTACTAGAAAGAGGTCTGGTAGTTTTTTTTTTCTGTTATCCGAATTATTTCAGGGTGGTAGTTCGGGATCTCTCTTGTTTTGTCCCTTTTGTCGTTTATGATCAAACCTTTTCTATCTTTTATTTCAACTAAATAGAGTGTCCTTTTTTCCTTTGTGTTTAAATATATATTATTTGTTTGTTTTCTTTACATAGTACATTTTAGGTTGGCTTTAGTGATATGACATACTGGCGGAATTCTTCGCTAGATCTTAGAATCCAATTTGAGCATGAACTTTGAATCAAAGGGCTAAGGTTAGAAAAAACATGTGAGAAATAGGTAGCGTGTTAAGACATTTGGTGACCATGTTGAAACCTTCTTTCAAAATTAAGGCAATTATTTTGAGACCACCAGAATAACTTGGTCATCAATTGTAAGGCATGCCTCAGTTAGGTCAAACAGTGGATGCGTGATCCTATATCAAGAGGAACAAAAAGAAAATCAGCTCCACGAAATCATGAGTCATTCAATGTAAGAAATGTACAACAAAAGTGGAGTTGTATGCTAGAAAAACACAGAAGAAGTAGTGACGCACAGACTCAGTCAAAGTTAATGTTGTAAAAGATGTCGCATATTATCTTCATCTCTAACTTTCAAATTGCATGTTATGTACTAGTATTTTTAAGGATTGATATGACGAAGGCATTTCATTTTGCTATCCAAACATCGTGTCATCCTTTGTTTACCCCATTTGAGCTTTAGTCATATTTTCTTTCATACCCCTCTTTTGGAATCAAGATAGAGTCAACAAAGCTCAAAAGAAAGGTGTCGAGAAAAAAAAAATAGAGTCAAAAGGTATAAAAAAAAAAGAAAAAATGTGTCCAAAAAGAACAAAAGAGTATCAAGCAAAATAGAGTCTGAAAAATCCCAAAAAGAGAGTCAATAGAAGAAAAGAAAAGGAAATCAGAATCAAGCAAAAGAATAAGCCACCAGAACTACGCGTGACCTGATTCTCCTCTCTCGGGGGTGAGATACGTAGGTTGCCCTACTCTGGGCTCAGTCCAACCAAATAAATAATTTAGAATTGCCCAGTCAAAAGAAACTGGGGCATGAGTTAATTATTTGAGTCGATTCCAAAAGTTGTAAGTCCCACCCCACTTCAAGTGTCATTTGGTCCTCATGCCATCCTTTCTTTCTAACCCTATCCAAAAGCCAGGTTATAACCAAAGAAAGACCTTCAGATCAATTTTAGAGTATGTTAAGGCTAAGCATGCAAGAGATATGATGATGCATCTGGGAACTACTTATCTTCCTCAGCATAAAAAATCAAGAGAGAAATAAAAAGGAGAGAGTCTTATTGGTGAAAACCCTCACGGGCACCATAAGGCGATGGTAAGTTGAGAGAAATAAAAATGAGAGAGTCTTATTGGTGAAAACCTCACGGGCATCGTAAGATGACTGTGAGTTAAGGGAAACAAATATAAGAGAGTTTCATTAGTGGAAAACCCTTACAGACACTATAAGGCAATGGTGAGCTGAGGAAAAGAAAATGAGAGAAGCTTGTTGGCGAAAACCCTTCAAGGCACCACTAGCCGAATGGGGTCTTAAATGCAGTTGAACTAAGGAAGCAACTTAGTTTCAAGGCCATTAACTCAACAACAATGGGTAGAAAATTTGGATGAAAAGATCAAGCTGCTTAATCCAAAATGCATGGCATAATCATTAGTGTTGACTGTCATTTTTAGATGAATTTTTCGTTTCTTTGTTTCAAAAGGGGACATTCATTGCCTTTTCTTTCTCCTCTTTATTTTTATTTTATCTTTCTTGAGTCAGTTATCCAAACAAAAATTGTCATTTTTTTTTTCATTTCTTGTCTTTGAGTCAAGTCCGTGTCAAAACAAGTGAGAAAAGATTTCAAAACTGGCTACCAGCTTCTTTAATTTCACAAAGCAAGACAAAAGCTAGCACATGAAAGAGACTTGATTGTGAGCCAAAAAAGGGCATGCAGAAAGTTTTGTCAACAGAGAAGTCAGGGAACTCATGGAAATACCAAGGTTCAAAGGGTCTATCTTAGAAGCATGGAAAAGCAGAGATACTGTGTTTGTTTTAGTCACTCTTAATAATCTGATTTCGGATCAATGATTCAGCAAGTCAATGATATATGTTAATGGTTGGAAGCAAGGTTAAATGTGACGAGGGAAAGAGCGATCGCCGCGAAAGCTAAAGCCACAATCCAGCCACCATGTTTAAACTCACAAGTTTTCTTTGATAAAACAGGAAACATATTACCTTCAAAGCAGGGACTTCAGAGCATAAACATAAAGGGTTGCACTGCCTCACTTTTACAAATGCAGAAAGCAATATTGCAGCACAGGTTTGATAATAAAATCATGGTAAAAATTCATCATCCTATATCCCTCGAAGACACTTTCTTGTTCAGGGATTTCAGTTTTCATTTGCTAGGTGATACACTTCTTAAATTGAGCCTTCACTCCTAGAAGACGTACCTTTTAGTTGAGTCATCCCCTTTGATTCCTATAAGACGTACCTTTTAGTCGAGTCATCCCCTTTGTTTCCTATAAGACGTACCTTTCAGTCGAGTCATTCCTATTGATTCCTATAAAACTTACCTTTTAGTCGAGTCATCCCCTTTGATTCCTATAAGACGTAACTTTTAGTTGAGTCATTCTCTCTGATTCTTATAAGACGTACCTTTAAGTCGAGTCATCTCCCATGATTCCTATAAGACGTAGCTTTTAGTTGAGTTATCCCCTTTGATTCCTATAAGACGTACCTTTTAGTCGAGTAATCCCCTTTGATTCCTATAAGACGTACCTTTTAGTCGAGTCATTCCTTTTGATTCCTATCAGACGTACCTTTTAGTCGAGTCATCCTCTTTGGTTCCTATAAGACGTACCTTTTAGTCGAGTCATTTTCTTTGATTCCTATAAGACGTACCTTTTAGTCGAGTCATCCCCTTTGATTCCTATAAGACGTACCTTTTAGTCGAGTTATCCCCTTTGATTCCTATAAGACGTACCTTTTAGTCGAGTCATCCCCATTGAGTCCTATAAGACGTACCTTTTAGTCGAGTCATCCCCTTTGATTCCTATAAGACGTACCTTTTAGTCGAGTCATTCCCTCTGATTCCTATAAGACGTACCTTTTAGTCGAGTCATTCTCCTTAATTCCTATAATGATGTGACTTTCACAAAAGTCCTTTGATGATAAACTGGGGCAAAATTTAATTCTTATGTTTGGAACTTCACTTTTCTGGCAAAGGAAATCTCTTTATAATAATCATTGTTTGGGATAAATTTCTTTTTAGTTTTGATGTGATTTCAGGAGCCCGCCTGAAGAACAGGGCGAATAAATGAACTGTCAGGCAACATGGTGAAGAAGTTGAAAGTCAAGCAACAAGGTGATGAAGTTGAAAACAAAGCAACAAGGTGAAAAGTTGAAAGTTAACAGATTGAAAAATAGCAAGTCAAGAGCCCACCTGAAGAACAGGGTGAAGAAATTGAAAGATAAGCAATGAGGTGAAGAAATTGAAAGGCAAGCAACAAGTTGAAGAAATTGCAAGTCAGGAGCCCGCCTGAAGAATAGGGTGATGAAGTAGCGAGTCAAGAGTCCAAGAAAAGCTGCATAGATAGGATTTTTGTAATTTCATTTATGTTTTTTTAACTTGTAATTTTCATTTTTGATGTAATGACAGAGCTGCGGACCGGAACCTCGATGGAACCTCACTCGACTCTCCAACTCGGTATAGTCTATTTCCTTCCAATATTTTGGGATACCTGTCAATTGATTCCCCCACAACTTGGGTAGGTAGGATTTCCTAAGTCAAGATCCGGTTTCCCTTCTTCCTTCTGTTTCTTCCTTTAAATAATGGTCGGAACAAAATTCTGTCTCGTTGTCTACTTCTTTGTCTGAAAACACTACGTGTTTACATTAAAAGGGGGCCTAATGTAGACAGATAATTTTGTCCCTCCCAAATATTAATTTTCACCTTTTTACCCTATCCTATTGTGTAACCTCAACCATGTAATTATACCCCACAAAAATACAAAAAATAACACCCCCTAGCAAATTTCCTAACAAATTTTTATTTTTGTTTTAATTATCCTAACAACCTATCCAATTAAAAGACAACACCTCACCCACTACCCCACCCTCCACCCATGTGACCCTTCCCCCTTCTTTTTATTATCCACAAAGAAAGAATATATGTGGGACCCATCAAAATTCCCACATCATAGAAAATCCATGCCTATTATATACAATACAAAAAGACAAAAATAGAAGGGGGGCTCGGAAGGAAAAAAGGAAGCAGATATTCCTTTTCTTTTTGGATTGATTACAGAGAAAAAGAGGAGACGACTCCTCCATTGTCACTGCTATACCCACACAGATAAACCAAATAGACAGACGATCTTCCATCTTCCATTTACACACACACTCTCGCACAAAATGACAAACACACCTCACAATACATGGGCTCACCATAAAATACTCACAGGGGAAGAACACAGAAGAGGGGAGGAAGCCACGACCACCAATTTCTTTCCCCTCTTCGAAGCTCACAACAAAGAGCCAAATCGAGAGAGTGTTATGATAGAGTGAGGAGAGACGATGGGAAACAAATTGGATTCATGTGTGTTTGACGGAAATCTACCTCTCACCATTGAAAAACCCAAAGTCAGAGGTTTTGAGTTGATTTTGGTGAAGCTTTACCGAAAATTGTATACAGGTTTTGAGTCGGGCGATTTCTATTTTGGCTTAGCTGTTCATGTTCGCAAATATTCTATTTGAATCATATTCAAGAAGGTTTCGCGATTGAGTTGGTTGATAGTCGGGGTTCTTCAAGGTTCTTGAAACGGTTCTTATCCCCGATATATGAAAATCGACACTTGAGGTCCAAATTCTATCTCTTCTTATTTTATTTCATCATACGTGCTTGATTTGTGTGAGACATGATTGAATGTTGGGATATTGATTTTTTTTGCTTAATTTCATTGAAGAAATGGTTGTGGATCGTTAATCTTGAATTGTGGAAAATTTGGTGTTAAAAAGAATTTGAGGTGGAATGGCAGGAATTGAAAAATAAATGAATATCATTTAGTTCTGATTTATGGTCGTTGCTTATTTTGGAGTAATAATGTGAATGTTAAATATGATAGTATCATGTCATCGAATTGGATAGGCAAACGTAGGTTGGGTAGGCAAAGTTTAGAATTTGTGGTTTTGTTGAATGTTTAAAATTTTATTGAATGTTGGAAATTTGGGTGAATGGTTTGGTTTTCTCACATTAAAAAATTGTACTCATTTGGCCAAGGAATGCCCCGAGGGATTTGTATTGATTTATTCGGGGAATGCCCCGAATTTACCATGTACTTGAAGATGACGCACGATCAAGGCCTGAAACATCGGGTGGAGAAAGCAATGGGTTGGAGCTTAGTCTAGCATTAGTATAGAATAGAAATTTTTATTTTCACATTTCTTTTTTACTTTGGGTTGTATAATTGGACTGAACATTATGATTTTGGATTTGTTTTGTTTTTGTTGGGTTGATTGATTGTTTTATGCGTTTTGTGGTTTATACATCTGTAGTGTCAAATTAGCCGATACGTTCCACCAAGCGACCGTGGTCGAACCACGGGATCGGAGGGGTGCCTAACACCTCCCCTCGGTCAACAGAATTCTTTAGCCGAAATCTCTGTTCGCGGATCAGTTTTACAGAGTCAAAACCGTTTTTAAAAAGGATATCCACGAGTGATTTGGCACACCCGATTTATGCCAAGTGGGGACTCTGAGATTAGAATAAATGAATCCTTTTTGAATTTTTTTTTCATCTTTTGTCACTTAATAATAAAAACCCTTTCGAAACAATTAAAATCATGAATCTTTTTTGGAGTACGAAAAAGGGTGTGACACTCCCTTTTTCCCTTAAATATAAGTGTATATATATATATTTATTTTATTTATTATTCACTTTGTTTCCACTTTCTCCATTTTCCCCCAAATTCCAAAATTCACCATTTGATCTTCGTTTTCATCATGTAAAATACTAAAATTTCTTTGTATAAGAGTTGAACAAGATCAGAGTGACGGATTGGATGGTTCACCGTGTAATGAATTACCACTGAAATTGTAATGAAAATACTCGAATTGCACAATACAAGTAGAATTGAGGCTTTTTATTGATTTTTCTGGAGCTATTACAGTACTACAGTCCACTGCTATATTCAACTACTCTAATGGGGGAAGCTTATTAGCGTCCGTCCATGGTGATTCACCTGAAATTGAGAGGTTGAGAAGAAGAATTCAGAAGATGGAAGAGAAAGAGGAAGGAAGAGAGAATTTTTGAGAGAGAGTAAAATACCAGAAGTTCGTTAATAATTCCCCTCCCATCTCTGAATGGGAATATAACAGATATTCTCAACTACTCCATGAATCTGCTGCGTTGATCTTGCCAGCTATAACCTCTTCTTTTCCATTGGATCAACTCGCACGTGATCCACACATGTTCTTATTATTCTGCAGATGACTTCACGTGTAATCTACTGCCCTTAACTCCTCATATCTCAGCTACTCCAGCTACTTTCCTAATTTCACTTGTCACAACCCCCCAATTCATTTCTCCGTCCTTTTTCATATCTTATTCATTACACTACCCCTCCGATTAAAAACAACCTTGTCCTCAAGGTTGGTGTTAAGCCATAAACGTTGGAAATTGACTCTTCAAGTAGCCCCAGTCTTCCCATGTGGCTTCCTCAGGGCCAAGATTTGACCACTGAACCAAAAGCTTAACAGTGGCAGCATTATTTTCTCAAACCAAGCGACGTTGAAAAATGGCCACTGGTTAGGCTAAGATGCATCCATCTGTATCACAAGTAAGAGGTAATGGATGAGCAACGACCGAGGGCCCGATACGATGCTTGAGCTGTGAGACGTGAAACACAGGATGGATGGTGGATCCTGCCAAAAGCTCTAGTTGGTAAGCCACTGTCCCTATATGTTGTAACACCTTGTAGGTACATTTAGCACTAAGCTTTAAGTTTCGATGAACAACTACTGAAGTTTGTCGATAGGGCTGTAGTTTAAGATAAACCAAATCCCTGACCTGTAGTTCCCTCTCTGTACGATTTTTGTCTGCAAAAAATTTCATACGAGCCCGAGCTTGGTGAAGATTGTCCTTAAGATCTTGAATCATTAGTTGTCTTTGAGCAAGGAAAAAACCAACATGAGTGTGTGTTGATTATGAAGGGGAACCCAGTGGAATCTGAGGAGGAACATAGCCATATAAGGCTTCAAAAGGGGTAGATTTTAAGGAAGTGTGATGATTGGTGTTGTACCACCATTCGGCTAAAGGTAACCACTTAAGCCATTGTTTGGGATTGGTGGATACCATATCTCTCAAATAAGTCTCCAAACAGCGGTTCAGTTGCTCAGTCTGGCCATCAGACTGAGGATGATAGGAATTAGAAAGATTCAACTTAGTTCCCATGGCATTGAATAAGTGCTACCAAAAATGGCTAGTGAAGATAGAGTCCCTATCTGAAATAATAGACCTGGGTAGGACATGCAATTTATATATCTCTTTAAGAAAGAGCTCAGCCACCTCTTAGGCATTGTAGGGATGTTTCAACTCCACAAAATGCCCATATTTAGTCAGCCTATCCACTACAACTAGAATGGTATTGTTATGGACAGAAGTTGGTAAACCTTCAATAAAATCCATGGCAATATCTTGCCACGGAGCCTCCGAAATAGGTAGAGGGTGAAGCAACCCAGGATAGGGCATATTTTCTGTCTTGATTCTCTGGCAAAGATCACATGTAGACACTCATCTCACCACATCAGCCTTCATTTTAGGCCAATAAAAAATCATTTGCATCCTCTTATAAGTTCTCTATTGGCCTAAATGTCCCCCCCCAATGGGGACTGATGCAACACTTCAACGATTTTCTCTTGCATTCCCATGCTCCTTCCAATATAAAGATTTATTTTGTATCTGATAATACCCTGCTGCAAACTAAAATCAGGTTTGCTATTAGGATCGGTGATTAAAGCTGTAATCAGTTGTTGAGCTGTAGGGTCATGCTCATAGCTTGAGCATACTTCTAACATCCATGTCGGGTCCACAACAGTGATAGCCCTCAATTCAACCACTTTCTCTTCAACCCTTCTTGATAAAGCATCAACCACTCTATTATCGTTGCCCTTCTTGTATTGTACCTCAAAATCTAGTCCCATTAGTCTAGTCAGTCCCTTTTGTTGCAATAATGTAGTGACCCTTTGTTACAAAAGGTACTTTAAGCTCTGGTGATCCGTTTTGATTATAAAATGGCCCCCTCGCAAGTAATGTTTCCATATGTCAACAGCTGCTAGTACAACCATGTATTCCTTTTCATAAGTGGAGAGGCCCAAGTTTCTAGGTCCCAATGCCTTGCTAAAATATTCTAAGGGTCTCCCTTCTTGCATTAATACTGCCCCCATTTCTTTAGAACATGCATCAGTCTCAATGATGAATGGTTTGGTAAAATCAGCGAGAGCTAAGACTGGAACTGTAGTCATAGCTTCCTTAAGTCATTCAAAAGCAAGCTCAGCCTCCTCATTCCATTGAAATGCATTCTTCTTCAACATGTTAGTGAGAGGTCTACTGATAATCCCATTGGACTAAAAAAACCTCCTATAGTATCCGGTGAATCCTAGAAACCCCCTTAAACTCTTCAGTTATTTGGGTTTAGGCCAATTAACCATCGCATCAGTCTTGGCCGGGTCAGTAGACACACCTTATCCAGTAATAATATGACCGAGGTATTCCACTTGAGACTGACCGAATGAGCATTTAGACATCTTAGCAAAGAGTCTCTCATGTCTCAGCACCATTAACACTTTTCTCAGATGATCTAGATGCTCCAATAATGTAAAACTGTCACCAATATGTCATAAAAAAAAATCAACACAAACTTCCTCAAGTAATCTCTGAACACATGGTTCATGAGGCTTTGGAAAGTTGTCGGGGCATTGGTCAACCCAAAGGGCATGACCTTAAACTCATAGTGTCCCATATGTGTAACAAATCCTATTTTGTGGATGTCTTCAGTCCTCATCCGAATTTGGTGATATCCTTCTCTTAAGTCAATCTTTGAAAAAATAGTAGAACCATATAATTCATCCATCAAGTCTTTTACTAGGGGTATGGGAAACTTATCCTTAACAATAATTTTGTTAAGTACCCTATAATCAATACAAAATCTCCAACTTCCATCTTTTTTCTTAACTAGTAACACTGGAGATGAAAAAGGGGAGTGACTAGGTTGAATAGTCCCCTGTGTCAGCATGTCTGACACCTGTTTCTCAATCTCATTTTTTTTAAAGTAATTGTACCTGTATGGTCTGAAATTAACTGGTTCTGCATCCTTCTTTAAAGGAATATGATGATCATGGCTTCTTTGTGGTGGAAGGGTTTTTGGTTCAACAAATACATCAGGAAAATCATCCAAGATCAGCTGGATTTCACATGGAATCACCTCCTTGTCCTCAACACTAGTAGCAGTAGCAGTAAAAAGGTGAGCCCAAATAGCTTGCCCCTTTTTGAATAGTTGTTTTACACTACTGGCCGACATGCTTTTCAACTCTGCCTGGTGGTACATTCCCTTCAATTCCACCCGCTTGGCTTTGTGAGTCACCTCCACCTTATATTCTACAAAGTCCAGCAACACTGGATTATGGTCCTTCATCCAGTCTCCACCAAGAATGATATCATTGCCACCCAATCTTACCAGTCTAATGGAGTCCACAAATTCCACCCCTTGTATCTTCCAATTGAAATTAGGATAGAAGTGTCAACTCAGAATATGACTCACATTAGCTACAGTTACCCTCATAGGAGTAGCCTCACATACATTGCACTCAATCTTCCTGGCAGTATCCATGTCCAAGAAACTGTGGGTGCTGCCTGAGTCCAAGAGAATAGTTACTTTGTTCTTCTTAGCTTCTCCCTGTAGCCTAATGGTATTAGTCACCTCTGTGCCAGATAAAACATTTAGGCTAATGGCTTCTTGCAGGACCTCTTCATCTACTCGTTCACCATCAGATTCAGCTTACTATTATGAGCTCCCTCAAACCTTCTACATATTTCATCAGTGAAGTCCTGCCATTTCACATTACCTCTACTTAGGTGATATGAAAAATACCATGACTCTGCTTTGTCTTGCAGGTGAAGAACCACAATCTCCAATTTTTGCTCTGGGTCTAAGATTTGATGGTACTAGAAGTACCTCTCCCCTTTGCGCAACCAAGAACAAGGGTTAGTTCCATCAAAGAAGGGAAACTCAACCCTAGGATGATGATAATTGCCTGGATTGCGACTCCATCCTTGGTCCATTTGCTCCCCCATTCTAGCACGGTTACTAGGCCCTTCAGAATGACCTCTATCGCACGACCCGCTACCTAAAATTCCTTCCTGCTGCGAAATTAAACGCTCCATCAATAGATCCAGTTTCTTTCCCAGATCGTCCAACTTCGCATCGTGAGATTCAAACTTCTTCTCCGCTTCAGCTATGTGGCTTTGAAGCTGAGTATCCACCTTCTTAACGAAGTCCTCTATAGATTTGTATCGCATTTCAGTTACCGTCATTATTAGGGCCAAGATTTGTTTTGATACCAATTTGTAATGAATTACCCCTGAAATTGTAATGAAAATACTCGAATTGCACAATACAAGTAGAATTGAGGCTTTTTATTGATTTTTCTGGAGCTATTACAGTACTACAGTCCACTGCTATATTCAACTACTCTAATGGCGGAAGCTTGTTAGCGTCCATCCATGGTGATTCACCTGAAATTGAGAGGTTGAGAAGAAGAATTCAGAACAAGGAAGAGAAAGAGGAAGGAAGAGAGAGAATTTTTGAAAGAGAGTAAAATACCAGAAGTTCATTAATAATCCCCCTCCCTTCTCTGAATGGGAATATAACAGATATTCTCAACTGCTCCATGAATCTGCTGCGTTGATCTTGCCAGCTGTAACCTCTTATTTGCCATTGGATCAACTCGCACGTGATCCGCACATGCTCTTATTATTCTACAGATGACTTCACGTGTAATCTACTGCCCTTAACTCCTCATATCTCAGCTACTCCAGCTACTTTCCTAATTTCACTTGTCACAATCCCCCAATTCATTTCTCCGTTCTTTTTCATCTCTTATTCATTACACACCGGCGAAGTTTCTATTTGGATTCCTCTTTGCTTCAATAATACTATGGACTATCTTCGTGTAAGTCAATTTTAAGTCAAAACTAGTGTTGATTGTCCTTTGACTCTGTGATTTCTGTAGCAATGTGTGTTGATGATGATCTTGTTTCAGTTCATTTCATTTGATGTGTGTTGTTGTTTGTTGGAATTGAGTTGGCGCAATTTGTCTGAACTGCATTTTATAGGTTCCGATTGAACTAGCATTTTGTTGTTTTGACGGATTATTATTTGAGTCAAAGAAGTATTGATTATTGTTTGACTTGTGTTTTGCGTGTGTGCGTGTAGTAATGTGTGTAGAAAGGGAATGTACTGTGATCTTGTTTGAATTGATTTGATCTGATTGTGCTATGTGTTTTTGTTTTTGTTGAATCGTGCAATGGGAATTGGTTGGCACAATTTATATGTTCGGATTGAACTAGCATTTTTTTAGTTTTAATGGATTAGAGAGAGGAATTTCCTCTTGTTTGTGGTAGGAGGTGTTGGGCTTGGGATTTGAACTAAGTAGAAGAACCTCATTGAGTTACCACACTTTATAGGTTCCGATTGAACTAGTGTTTTTGTGGTTTTAATGGATTAGAGCAAATAATTTCCTCTTGTTTTTGCGGTCGGTGGGGTTGGGGATAGGATTTGAACTAAGTAGAAAAACTTCTATGTGTCTTTCCATGTAAGGAAAACAGAAGAATAACTTATGTGTAAGCATGAAATATTTGTTTTTGATCTAGTTAAGATTGTCGGGATGAAACGCTGTAAAGTAAAGGGGCCCAGGTGTCAAACCGAAACAAGTATGAGAGATTCCAGACCATTTCGCTTTGGCTGGTGCTTCTTGGGCAAAGAATCATGGGGAGACGTGGCCTGTGGGACACTTACTCTAATGTTGCTGGGTAGCATCGTTGTTTATTTTTGGGTGTGTGGGGGGAGCTGATGTAATGGCTTGGTTTTAGGTGGTAATGTCGAGAACTATGAAAAACAACAACGTTTAGTTAGGCTAATAGAATGAGGAGGAGATGCTTGGCATGCGAAGTTGCACCTTTAGCACGTATGTGGATGGTGGACCATATGAAGAGAGAGGAATAAGATTATAAGAAGCTTTTGATGGAACAGGGAAAGATGTCGTACACTTGAGAAATAGCCTCTTTCCCCTCATTTTTGGTGCACCCATGAGCAAAATTACCAGTTTCAAAAATCAATTTTTTTTTTGTGCACCCATAAGGTTACTTTTGTATAGATGATTGGGTGGCTTTCATAGATATTTTTGGTAACATTTTCTGCCTTTTGGTGTACTTTTTGTATATGGGCTAGTTAGTGCTCTTCTGTATAAATAATGTTCTTACTTCATCTTAAAAAACACTAAGGGGTAGTTTGGTTTACGAGTAAGTTACAACAACAACAACAACAACATACCCAGTATATTCCCGCCAAGTGGGGTCTGGGGAGGGTAAGTGTACGCAGTCCATACCACTACCTCGATTGTGTGATAGAGAGAGGCTATTTTCGATAGACCCCCGGCTCAAAATAAAGGAATCTAAGATAAGATAAGGAATAGTAATAGAATAAGATACAATTGAAATTAACACATTCAATAATACCAAAAGCAAGATACTCCCAAGTAAACACCAAAACAGACAACATCCTAACTCAGACTAACCTTCTACCCTAATTCGCTTCCTCCACAACTTCCTATCCAGGGCCATGTCCTCGGTAAGCTGAATTTGCTCCATGTCATGTCTTATCACCTCCCTCCAATATTTCTTCAGTCTACCTCTACCTCACTTAAAACCATCCCTAGCCAACCTCTCACACCTCTACACTGGGGCATCCGTGCTTCTCCACATCTCATGACCGAACCATCTCAACCTCGCTTCCCTCATCTTGGCTTTCACCGAAGCCACTCCCACCTTATTTCGAATAACCTCATTTCTAATCCTATCTTTTCTAGTACACTCACACATCTGCCGAAGCATTCTCATCTCCGTCACCTTCATCTTCTGGATGTGGGTCTTCTTAACAGGCCAACACTCCGCCCTATACAACAAAGCCGGTCTAACCACCACTCTGTAGAAATTGCCTTTAAGTTTGGGAGGTACCTTTTGTCACACAAGATACCGGATGTGAGCCTCAATTTCATACCCCTACCCCAATCCGATGAGTGACATCCTCGTCAATCTCTCCATTCTCCTGAATCATCAACCCCAGATACTTGAAACTATCTCTTACTGATAGAATGAATGTCAACCTTAACAACCACATCGGACTCATGAGACCCCTCATTGAACTTACACTTCAAATATTCCATATTGGACCTACTCAACCTAAGCCTTTTAAAATCAAGGTTTTACCTCCAACCCTCCAACTTAGCATAAACTCCACTACGAGTCTCATCAATCAAGACTACATCATCTGCAAAAAGCAAATAATAAGGCACTTCATCCTGAATGTGTCACATCAAAACATCCATCACCACGGCAAAAAGAAACCGACTAAGCGTCGACCCTTGATGTCCCAAAAATGCTCCACCTGAAGATATGGATGGCTTCTGTAGTCGAGCGTCTTGACATAAATCCAAACTGATTTTTAGAGATAGTCAATCCTCCGCAACCTAAACTCTACCATCATCTCCCAAACCTTCATAGTGTGACTCAACAACTTGATACCCCTATAATTATTGCAATCATGAATGTCGCCCTTATTCTTATACAACAAAATTATCGTACTCCACCTCCAAGCTTCAGGCATCCTTTTCGTCTTGAAAATTATGTTAAACAACTGAGTCAACCACTCCATACCTTCCCCTTCTGTGTACTTCCAAAAATCCACCGGAATCTCATTTGGCCCCATCGCTCTACCTCTACGCATCCTACGAATAGCCCCCTTAACCTTATCAACCTTAATGCGCCTACAATATCCATAATCGCGAAACCTCTCGGAATGCTCCAAATCCCCCAACACAAAGCTAGTATCCTTACCATCGTCCGGGAGCTTATAGAAGTAAGACTGCCATCTCTTCCTAATATGACCCTCCTCCACCAAAACTTTGCCGTCCACATCCTTAATACAATTCACCTAATCTAGGTCTTCGAGTCCTCCTCTCCTTGACCTTGGCGAGCCTATACAACTTTATATCCCCACCTTTACTATCTAACGCTGTGTATAAACTCTTAAAATCAGCATCCTTAGCCCTCATGATTGCGAACTTTGCCTCTCGCTTAGCAATCTTATACCCCTCCCTATTATTTTGTTTATCTTCTTCATCCTTAATCTCCGCCAACTTTGCATACTCTCTTCTTGGCCTCCACTTCTTCATTCCACCACTAGTCCCCTTGGTGCTTGCCCGAATGACCACTCGAGACCCCCAACACCTCTCTAGCTGTCTCCCTGATGCAGTTGACAGTCTCGTCCCACATACTATCTATATCCCCTTCACTCCCCCAAGCCTTCCTCGCCATCAACTTATCCCCTATATCTAGTGCACTGGCCAAAGTCGGACTGCCCCATCTAACTCTCGGTTGATCCAATCTATATACAGGGATAATGCAAGAATTGTAAGTATGGATTATAGTGCAGAGCTTGTATGGTATGGATTAACAATGCTTGTATTCTATTGAAAATTACTGCATAGTGTATATTTAAAAATATGTTTAAAAAAGTTATTATTTACTGCATGTATTTTTTTGTTCATTTTAATAGCTTTCATCTATGTATTCTTTGTTCGCACATTCTTATTCCACATTCTCCCGCTCATAAAATAATGCATAGGTTCTTGCATAAGTTGTGCGATTATTATTTTTTAGGACAATAAAAATACAACCAAACAATGCATAACTAATGCAAAGTTTATGGGGATTGTTAGAATATGAGTAGGAATAAGAATAGTATACAAAATCCTACATGAAAAAAGATTGTAATGTAGTGTCTGTAAATAGGGTGTCAATGTAATTATGTAGACACACAATCTAATAATAATATTTTCTCTATTATTTCTCACATGGTATCAGAGCTTTGATGAGAAACTTCAGAGAGAGAAGAAAACGAAAAACAAGGCCACTATGCTTCAATTTTCGGTGGATGACTTGTGTCATCTTCCGTTTGGTACGTGTTGTGCGAAAACCAATAGTACCACGAGGCTCTATAATCTCCGACGACTAACCCCGACGATAACCACCAGAAAACATCTCCGCACGCGCCCTCACGCACCGACAACAGTGAGATTTTTCGGCGAGATCTCGGTCACGCGTTGGGCGAGTGAGGCATTTTCTAATCTAGTCTCTGAATATTCTTGTATGTCGATTGCGCAAGTCACTCTATGGTTTGAAACATTCCCCTCAAGCCTGGTTCGGAAAGTTTAGCACAGTGATTCAGGAGTTTGGCATGATTCGTAGCAGAGTTGATCATTCAGTGTTTTATCGCCATTCTGAACCAAATCTGTGTATTTATTTGGTGGTTTATGTTGACGATATTGTTATCACCGGCAATGATCAAGATGGTATCACTAACTTGAAGCAACATCTCTTTCAACATTTCCAATCTAAAGACCTCGACAAACTGAAATACTTTCTAGGTATTAAGGTTGCTCAGTCCAGATCGGGTATTGTTATTTCTCAACGCAAGTATGCTTTAGATATTCTTGAGGGGATAAGAATGATGAGATGTCGACCTATTGACACTCCTATGGATCCAAATGCTAAACTTCCCCCAGACAGGGGAGCCACTCAGTGATCCTGGAAGGTATAGGCGGTTGGTTGGAAAGTTGAATTATCTCACAATGACTAGACCTGACATCTTTTTTCCTGTGAGCGTTGTAAGTTAATTTATGACCTCCCCCTCTGATAGTCATTGGGATGCAGTTGTTCATATTTTGCGATATATAAAGTCATCTCCAGGTAAAGGACTACTCTTCGAGGATCGAGGCCATGGGCATATCATTGGATATACAGATGTTGATTGGGCATCACCCTCTAATAGATGTTCTACATCCGGATATTGTGTTTTAGTAGGAGGTAATTTGGTGTCCTAGAGGAGTAAGAAACAAAGTGTGGTTGCTCGATCTAGTGTTGTAGTAGAATATCGAGCAATGGCTGCAGCTACTTGCGAGCTTGTTTGGATCAAATAATTGCTAAGAGCATTAAATTTTGGAGAAACTGGTAAGATGGAACTTGTATGTGGATAATCAAGCAGCCCTTCATATTGCATCTAATCCAGTGTTCCATGAGAGGACCAAGCACATAGAGATTGATTGTCACTTTGTCGGAAAAATACTCTCGGGAGATATTGTTACAAAATTTGTGAAGTCAAGTGATCAACTTGCAGATATCTTCACCAAGTCTCTCACCTGTCCTCGTATTAATTACATTTGTAATTGTAACAAGCTAGGTGCATATGACTTGTTTGCACCAACTTGAGGGGGAGTGTTAGAATATGAGTAGGAATAGGAATAGTATACAAAATCCTACATGGAAAAAGATTGTAATGTAGTGTCTATAAATAAGGTGTCAATGTAATTATGTAGAAACACAATCCAATAATAGTATTTTCTCCATTATTTCTCACCGGCACAACCACAAGAAAAGTGACCGAACAATGTATAATTAATACATAGTTTAATAAGTAGTATATTATAATATCTTATGCTGCAAACTGAACGGGCCCAAGTATAACTACATATACTTAGTAATTAGCATTTACCCGAAATATGTTTTTTTTTTTCTGAAATTGGTAAACTCTGTATTCCTCTGGCCACTGCCAAAAATTTTCACTTAGAGGGAACTAATTACAGTAATGTAGGAAGTCAACTAATTGAACTTCCTCTTCTATACATTGCTCTTAACATTAAGGATATTTGTGATATGCTATCTCTGCTCCACAAGGATATTTGAGGAGAGAATGCATCTTTAAGATACTGATACAGGGAGTTTAGTCTATCATTCTTCTGGTAATATGAATTTAATGATGGCTATGACCGAGCATTGGAGCAACCACAAAACTTTGGTAGAAGTCGGGTTAGGAGGTGAAAACGTACCACTTTGTCAATTTGGAAGTAGCCATTTATCCTATGAAAATAGGCGCTTTAAGGGGGTGAAAAGAGGCTGTTCAACAGAGTTATACTTGAAGAAACGGATGTTGAGGTTTGGCATAGAAGATCCAGCATTGAGAAGTTTCATGGTAGATAAAAATGAAGTTTAAATTCTAGTTTCTTGCCTAGTGGTGAATGAAGTGGGTTGAACACCATGAGGTCTCAAGTTCAAATCCCAACGAAGGCAAAATACTAGGTGATTTCTTTCCATATGTTTTTGCCTGGTGGACAGTTATATGGTACCTATTGTGGGGAGGTGTCAGATTTCCCATAGAATTAGTCGAGGTGAGCGTAAGCTAGCCGGACATCATGGTTATAGAATAAATAAATAAATAAAATATTCTAGTTTCATTTGGTGTTCTCTTGAGATCCTTGAATCGAAGATAGTTTCAGTACTATTTTTGAGGAATATACACAAAGTTACTACTTTCAAAAAAAAAAAGAAAAAATCCTTGTATAGAATATTGGGTCTCTTTTTTTTGAGAATCATATATTTATGTAGGTTCTTTTTTGTGTTTTTTTAATAAGATAAGTGATATTATTAACAATGGGAATGAAAGTTTTCGTATACAAGAGGTACACCAAAAAGTAGAGAATCTACCAAAGTAAAAGGTAGGTTCTCCTTTGGTATATGGCTTGTATATGGGATTTTCCTCCCCGATTGTTAATATAGTTATTTACCTTGTATAAAAAGGGAAACTTACCAATATGTACAGTCCGACCAAACTTATTTATCAACATGGCAAAAATATACACAACCTATACACTGATTCTCTACCTATCTAGCATCTCCAACTATCAAATAGCAGTTTTGGCTTCAATAAGGAATAGAGAGAAGTACTTTTGCATTTATATTATAGAAGAAACTTTAAGATTGGGAAATAGAAGAACTTAACAGTTTGCTTGAATTACTGTACAGGAAAAATCTAACTCATAGAACTGATATAGATATGGTCATATGGGGAGGGCAGAAGGATGATCTTCACAGTTTATTATTTCTATAGAATATATGGATTTCTCTTGCTCCTCATATAAGTCCCCAAAGCACCAAGGGAAGTTTTTTTTTTTTCCTTTTATGGACAGCAATATGGAAAGGCATTGGAATAGTGGAGAATGTGAGAGAAGTAACAATTTACATTAGTTGGTGCTTCATGGGTAAGTACGTGGTAGAGGATGTCAATCGTTTACTGCTTCCCTTCCCTTCCATTTATCGTAATATGTGGAGAAGAAGAAGCTCATGGAAACATATTTTTTTTGTTTGATTTGCTTGATAATTATTTGATGATAAGCTCATTGAAACATCTGAATAGAGAGAAACAAGAGCCTCTGGATAAGTAGAAAACTGTATCATGCATATCAGTCAGAATTTTATTTATTAATATATTCTTTTTAGAGCACATTTGATACCCTTGTCAAGATAAGCGGATACTCTTTATGACGAGTTACATCTCTACTTTGTGTACCCCTTGTGTTCTGTGGTTTAACAATCACATCAGTGAACTAGTGACTTCATAAAAAATTTCGGAGGGATTTATAGCATTTGTAATGTGCTGCCTCGTGACGATACCAACTTAGAAGTCCTTGAATCATATGTTGCAATGATGTACTTATTTTGGTGCACAATTTGATACTTATTATATGTCATTGACTATGATTAGGAAGCTCTGTTGGGTGAATCAAGCCATTTGTCTTATGGTGAGCATTTAGAAGTTTAGTTCTTAAGCTTTGCTAAAATAAAAAAAAAATGTCTAGTTCTATATAACAGAGTTGGTACTTAGAGATGAGAATTTTAATTTAAGTTCAATTTCATGATGTTGAATAATTACTTCACTTTTTTTCTTCAAATTTATCGAACTTTCGCAGTTACTTAGAGATGAGAATTTTAATTTAATTTCAATTTCATGATGTTGAATAATTACTTCACTTTTCTTCTTCAAATTTATTGAACTTTCGCAGTCTGCTTATTCGTGCATTTTCCTGTCTTAGGTTTGCTTCCCGCATGTTGGCTTGGATTCTAAGCCGAGCCATGGGAGCATCTGTTTCATTCCGTGTTGGAGGATGGAAATGCTTGAGAGATGTTGTGGTGAAGTTCAACAATGTAGGTTCTGTTTTTTTTTTTTCTGTGTATGAGCTAGATGTGGGTTAATCTGTTTTATGCTGTGTTGTTTCAGTGTTTTGTTCTATGGTACATCATATTTACTTCTTCGATGGTCCATCATAATTACTCTTCTCTTTTCTTTTTATTGTATATCTTCTGGTTAATTACATGAGAATTCATGCATACCAATTACTACCGTATACTGCTTGTTGTGAGCCTTTCGTAGGTTCTCTTTGAAGTTATATTGAATTAGTTTGCAAATCATCTGCCAGCTATACACTGTTTGAAGGTGTGGTATAATTCGACACACTTGCTGTACAGGACAGTTATACAAAAGTGATTTGATTAAGAGAATACTAATAGGCATTCACAGGAAATCTTCAACCTTACACCAAGGATTATGTCTTTGTTTCACGAGCTACATAAAATACAATTTTTCATTCTTGAAGTGTATGTAAGGGAATGTGGAGGAACCAGAAGATCTAGATAGTAAAGCAGAAAGAGCAGTGGCAAGTTTGATCCAATTTAGTCAAATGTCTTCGTGTCCAGTTTCAGAGTTTAATGCCCATACCTTGGGGTGATATCACATCTCATAGAGAGATTCTGCAAAAAAATGGTGGAAGGCATTTTTCTTTAAGAAACGTTGGTGTTCTGAAACTTCAAAGATTCGTTTTGGCTTCTTAGAATCATGTCTTCGAGTTCCACCATAGAAATTTGCATGCATGTGGATCTTTTTTCCCCCCTCTTCTTTTGCATTTTGTCAGAAGAAAAGCTGCCTCTGCAATTACACCAACCTCAAGAGTGTACAGTGACTTGGGAGGTCCCTCATTTAGGGAATTTGATGAAGCGATTAAACTGCCGTCAGTTAATCTTAGATTCAACTTTTGAGTACTGAACTATAAGGCAACGATTAGATGCAAGATCTTCTCTTTTTTCTGGTATATCAATTGTATTTATATTTGTTCTCATGTCACTTTGGAAAATTATTTACAGGGTGCAGTTGAAAGCGTATCCATTGGTGAAATTAGACTTAGTATAGCGTATCGATTGGCGAAATTAGACTTAGTATTCGGCAATCCTTGGTCAAGATTGGCGTTGGTTTTATATCCACGGATCCAAAACTACAGGTGTTAATATGTGATTTAGAAGTTGTAATGAGGGCTTCAAGTAAAAACACAAAAAAGGCGAAGTCTCGTAAATCTCGCAAGTCTGGTAGAGGAAAGTGGATGGTTGTAGCTAATATGGCCAGATTTTTGTTGGTCTCAGTGACTGAGTTGGTTGTGAAGGTAACCATTGTTCCCATTAAACTTGGTCTTATGAGTGGTGAGTTTCGTTGCATCCACTTTACTCATGTACCCAAAAAGATTGCTAGCTATTGTTTTTATCTCTTCACGTCACTACATTTTATGACTCTTTGGATGCTGAAGTTCCGAGTGTATATTTAAATTATCTTTGATTCATGGAGATAAATTTTCTTTGCATGCAAGTTCATATGATGAATCATGGGGAATTGCATTGCTTTTGCTTGTGATTGGCAGCAGTCTAAGTTCTTCTAAGTTTTAACTCATACATGTCAGAATTGCAGTGTGATGTTGTATTCCGTCAAAGTATGCAGTGAATGTGGTAACATATGCATATTATGTTAATTGATAAACGACCAAAGATGCCAAATTAGTGATCTACTGCTTACTATGCTAATAGTGCAATCTGCAACTTACAGACGAGATCTAAATAGCTGTAAGATTCAAATTTTCAGATTTTAGGGTGTTCTCTCTCTCTCTCTCTCAAGAATTTCATATGGATAAAAGTTCAAGGATTTCCTCATAGTGTTTTGACTTTTGGGAATTGAACATTAGAAGGGATCAACAACTGGATATTTTGGGAGATTCATCTGACTGGTGGTGTAGGCAAAAAATGATATATACATGGTTATGGCATTAGGTGCTTGAAAATCTTTGCACATTGACTGAGTGAATGCTTTGTCAGGTTGGGTGCCTTGAACTTGATGGAGGAATTGATATCCTGCAATTACTTGTTGTCTTTGTTGTATCTCACTGTAATGATAGCTAAATGAAGTTCTTTAGTGTACATTATGTTATATTCCTTATTGCTTTCTGGTGCATTTATTTAGTTGTCTCTCATGGTTTTCTCATACATGCTGATTATCTGTATAAACTGTGTAGACACCAAAAGCTACTGTTGAGGTCAAAGAGTTGACACTTGATTTATCTAAAGATGGTGGATCCAAGCCAGAATTGTTTGTCAAGTTGCTGCTTGCTCCTATCTTTGTTCACTTTGGTGAATCACGAGTCAGTTATGATCAATCATCAGTGTATGCTGGATCTTTTCCCTCAAACGATGGATTATTAGCCATGACCGAAAAGGTCTCTGCTCCTTTCAGTTGTGAAGAATTTTCCATCACGTGTGAGTTTGGCCATGATAGGTATATCCTCTTTTATTTTATGTAATTGAATCGGGATACCCTCTTTCAACTGTTCCATTTTGTTCCAGTTATTTTATGTAATTGAATCAACTTCTTCGGTAAGTGACCATTCATGGGACCTCTATATTTTAATTTGACTTATCCTGTAGCTGTATATGGTGCTTCTGTTGGTGTGTATTTGCTGGTCGAATTTTGTCCTTTGATTCTAGCTTTTGGAATTCATGTACAGATCAAACATTAGCAGCATGAACCTCGTTAGTATTTGTTCTAAAACATCAGTGTTTAACATTATCGAATGATCCGATGGAACATCTCTACATCTACATGTTCTTTTTCACCATAACTCAAACTTTAAATACTTAAATATGCACATCTTAACATTCATCAATCAGTTTGATTATGCTCTATTATAGAATCTGTTCCTACTCATGTATTCTGTAATCAAAGCCGAGTGAGTTTTGTCTTCATTACCTTGATCAAATTACTGAAGTAAATATCATACAAAAAAAAAAGAAGTTTTTGTGCAAAGACCTGTAACGAGGTATATGCATGTGTGTGTGTATATATACATATATGTATTTCCTCAAATTGTCAGCAGTCAGTTAACACAAAATATCAGTCAACTTTATCCTCTAGGAATGCCTAAACAACCAATTTTGCAGTTGGCTTTTGTAATTTGTATCTTCCTGATGCTTTTCTGACGAAACACCTTACTTCATAGTAAAAAAAAGAGGAATGCCTAAACAACCACTCTATCCCATATGTGCTGCAACAAATAGCGTGCTATGAACTTATGGCAATGCTTGCATGTTTATTGGCTTATTTTTGTCGTTGTTGCCGTTATTATTATTCTCTTTTTTTCACATGCTCTAATCTATAGACTATAGCAAATAATGTATAAACAAGTAGGGTCACCCTTTATTAAAGTTTCCGCAGCCCCAAGAAATTTAAGGGGAAACTCCATTAAACATCCTGATAAGACTAAAGTTTCCCTAAGAGGTGAAATGGTTTTCATTTATAACTGGATGGAGGCAAGATGAGTCTTAGTTCTGATTATTCTGTGAATTAATGCCAAAAGCATCTTATAATATTTTTCCACCCTCATGTAAAATACATCATCTATGGTCAATCTTAAGAAAGAATCTCGCTAAATTCTTTCTTGGTAAAAGGAACAGCAGTTGGACTCACA
Source organism: Capsicum pubescens (assembly GCA_030864215.1). Taxonomy (NCBI): domain Eukaryota; kingdom Viridiplantae; phylum Streptophyta; class Magnoliopsida; order Solanales; family Solanaceae; genus Capsicum; species Capsicum pubescens. Next base: position 347,904,619 of record CM061544.1, on the reverse strand, counting down.
ACATACGTTGGAGTACAGAGCTCTAGGTTTCCAGCTTGTTGACCATATTCAACTACATTGGGATAAAGAATGAAAGACTATCTGAAGCTTAAGAAGACAGAGTGAGTTAGGAAATAATTTTTCGTTGATCACGTCTTAGCTTAGTTTCTAGAGGGAAATAATGAGAGAACCTTGGCTTGACTTTAGCGGTCCTGGAAGTTCTTTGGGAAAAAATTAAGTTAGAGGCAAATTTTCATTGATGATCAGAAGAGCTTAAAGCTTCAAAGATTGATCTGATAGATTTATTTAGGGAAAGGAGACACAGAAGTCCCAATTTTAGCAACTGAGATTTAGTCTTGTCAATCAAGAAATTACTTGTAGGGAAATAATTAAAAATTCATTAAATTCTAGGAGTTGGATGATGTTAAATTTTTCATGTTAGTGAGAAGCATGATATGACGATGTCAATATTTGGGTTCGAGTTGCTGAAGCAAGAACAACAGCTTCAATATTTAATGTTGCACATGAATGTGACTTAGTCATCCAGCTTGGTTCTTTTGGCTTAAGTCCTCCTGCATCAATGGAATGTGCATTTTTTTTATCTTTGCTGGAAGAAGAGCAGGTTAAGGTTATAACAACCAACCATATTTCTTCTTAAACTTCATAGGACAAAACTTCATATACATTGAAAATATACCTCAACTCTTAATTTTTAGATGAGCCAGAACTTTTTATCTGATAGGGCCTGTTTTTGTACTATGCTTGTGCTTTGTACATCTGATATGTGCGTGTTGCAGATCTTTTCTCATGTAAGCTAGAATTATCGCCCGCTTACTTCTGAATAATGGAAAAAAGACCTAGCTCTTTGCAGCTGTGAGATTCAAATGAAAGAAACTTTGGTATACGGGGTTTGCCAATTGTTATAAAAAATATTTACCTTATGAGAAATAATGGAAGAAGCAGATTTTGATATATTTTTTTTCTGATTTTGTTACTACTTTGATGTGTTCTATTCCTTTTCATTTAGGGAAGCAGGAGTGGTTGTTAGGAATGTGGATATTGCCACAGGCGATGTTTCCATTATTCTGAATGATGAGCTGTTAGTTAAAAGGAAAGGTGGAGATGCCTTTTCTTCTACAGATGTAGCTATAAAGGCAGTCACTGAATCTGGTACTGCTGAAAAGCCTGTGAAAACACCAGATAATTTGGCTATAATGAAATATGCGTCAATGTTTCCTGAAAAGGTCAGCTATTTCTCTATCCTCACCCCTTGAACAAGCTTGACAATTTTTTTTGTTTATAGCTACGTTATAAAAAAATTAAAATGTTTTGTTTATAACACTGAATCAAGTGTTAGTTATAGGATTTAGGTTTGAAATAATTGCATTTTAATCTTTTCTCTTGAATGATTGAGGAGAAAGAAGTTGGATGTACAAGGATATGAAAGGAAGAAGGTCTTAGATTATAGAAACGGTTCCCTCTTTTCAGGAATAATTACGAAAATGCAGTAAAATAGTGTATAATGAAGTAGAGAGGAAATAACCTTTGTATCCGGCTGTGATATGTAATGCACAGATCGTCATTTACTTAAAATAAATTTTAAGTTTTTTGAACCAGCTTCGACTCCATGGCTTTGAGTTATATAAAAGATTGATTTAAAATGAGTCCCTTGAGCTTATTAGAGAGGAAATAATCTTTGTATCCGGCTGTGATATGTAATGCACAGATCGTCATTTACTTAAAATAAATTTTAAGTTTTTTGAACCAGCTTCGACTCCATGGCTTTGAGTTATATAAAAGATTGATTTAAAATGAGTCCCTTGAGCTTATTCCCCCCCCCCCCCCCCCCCCCCCCGTTTCAATTCGTTTGTCTGGTTTTGACTTGCCACGAAGTTTAAGAAACTAAAGAACACTTTTGAATCTTGTGGTCTTAAATTAAAAATATGTAAAATGTTCCAAAATGTTCTTTAATTTTGTGGTCTTAAACATGTCATGTGGAAAGTTGAAATTAAAGAGTTGCCAAGAAAGGAAAGGGACATCCATTTTTTTAGAAAGTAAGGATATTCTTTCTGAAACAGACTAAAAAGGGAAGTGACAAACAAATTGAAACGGAGTGAGTACTTGTTTAGTTGTTTTGGAGGAAATAGGAATGAACTTCAACGTCTAATGATTTCCAAATAAGGGAGAATTGCTGGAATAGGAATAGAATTGGTACCCGTCCTATTTAATCCTTACTTATCCAAAAAAAAAGGAATAGAATTGTATATAATGTCCTAAGTGGAAATATTTTTTAATGTAGGGTCTATTTTTCTGGATTAGGTAAACAATTGTAATGTTGTGTCCGTAAATAGAACTTGGTGTGTAATATGATTGTAGTCTATTAGATTTATATTTGATTGCGCCAGTCACTGGCCTGAAATAGTTTCCTCGAGCCTGGTTTGGGAAGTTCAACATAGTAATTCAGGAGTTTGACATCTGATCACTTGAGTTTTCCTGGCATTCTGCTCTAAATATGTGTATTTATTTGGCGTTTTGTGTTGACGATAGATTTATCACCTGCAATGATTGAGATGGTGTCACTAAATTAAAATGACTTCCAACATTTCCCAACTAAAGGCCTCGACAAACTGAACTATTTCACAACAAAGTATGCCTTAGACATTCTTGAGGATAGAAGAACAATGAGATGTAGACCCGTTGACACTCCTATGGATCCAAATGTTAAATTGAGCCACCCAGTGATCTTGGAAGATATAGGTGACTGGTTTGTAAGTTAAATTGTATTGTAAGTCAGTTTATGAATTCTTGCTGTGATAGTCATTGGGATGTAGTAGTCCCTATTCTGAAATAGATAAAGTCAGCTTTTGGTAAAGGCCTATTTGAGGATTGAGGACCTGAAACAGATTGTTGGATATGCATACGCTAATTGGGCAGAATCTCCTTCTAATAATCGTTCTATATTCGGATATTGTGTTTTAGTATGAAGTAATTTGGTGTCCTGGAAGAGTAAGAAACAAAGCGTGGTTTCTCCATCTAGTGTAGAAGCTGAATATCGAGCAATAGCTATAGCAGCATGCTAGTTTGGATTAAGTAGTTTCTTAGAGAACTAATGTTTGATGTTTGGCATGAAGTTTAAAGATGTGGAACCAAGACACAGAGAGAGAAATCTATCTTTTGTCAGTCGATGAGAGTTAGGATTGTTTCCTGGAATGTTAGGGGGCTCAACATGGATAAGTAAGCTCTGAATAACTAACCAAACAATAAGCTCAATTCTTCCTATTTTACCCTGTATAACAAAAGCTCAATTGTTCCGTTACTTGCTCCTCCATTTGCTGGGATGGGAAGTATAGATAGAAAGGCTTAGAAAACGAGGTGTTGGCTCTGAACTGATGGAAGATTGAATCATTCTGACGCAGATCCATGGTGATTTTTTTCTTTGCAAAATCCATAGCTGATTGATTCTACTTGTTTCCTTTGACATTTGACACAAATGAAAGCTTACATTTTTATAACTTGGAGCGTCATGGCGGGTTGAGGAAAGTTTTTGGCGGATCTAAATGGGTTGCATCAACAGACAGACGTGTCATGACCTACCCATCCAGAATTTGTTTAGGTAAAAAATGAGCTCCATTCAGATGGGTTGAATTGCGGGTCATAACCCATCCCACCCAAGTTAAAATCAATAATATGCTGTGGATTACATTGCTGTATCCAAAACATAGCCTACTGCCCATCCTTGATTGAAATTAATTCTGTTTGCTGTTTCCACTTTCCAGCGTTAATTTCTTTGTTTCTTCTTCTTTTTGTTGTCACGCTTATTTCTTGTTTGGTGACTTTCTTTGTCAACATCAATGTGTCAAATAGATCATACAATGACTTGTTTTAGTTCAACATACCTTTTAGTTTATAATAAGCAGACGCTACTTTCATGCTTCCATTTTTTAAAAAAGTTCCTTTCTACTTAGCTATAAATTAAATATTAACTTTATTTGAAAATCTAAGATATTAAAAGGTTTGGTTCAAATTCTATTCATGTATTGTATAAATGTTCAAATATTTATAAGTGAATAAAAACTTTCTTTTCTTCTCAAAAAATTCTATTCACTTATAAATGTTTGTCCATCTAGTAGTTGGTTTTGTGTTTATGTATATATTGGTTACTTTTCTGGAAGGAAGTAGTTACGCTTTTTTGGTGAACAGAACATACAAAAAAGAATTTAAAAAAATATGACATTGATAAATACAATGCATAAATTTATTAATTACCTTATACCTAGTGTCCAAGTGCCAGAGAGTGGGAAACAAACAAGAGAAAGAAGGTTGAGAGTACAGCTCCATCAATGACAGACAAACCAACTCCCTGTTTCACGTCAATGAAACACAGGGTTGTGCTAGACAATGCATGCTACTTCATGGGATGAGTATCTGACCCGTTCAGTAGCCCAAGTTGATCCGTTAAAAAGGCGGGTCAGCTTGAGTTATAACCCAATCGATCCAGCCTGAAAATGTTATTGACACACAGTTAAATCTTGGGCAGATTACACATTTACGGATCAAATCTGACGCCTCTATTTATAACTAATTCCTTTATGTTGTTCTCTAGTTTCATTTGGCCTTAGTGCATAACATAATGTTGGGAAGTAAGGTATTCTTTTCATAAGAATGTTAAGAAGTTACATATAGTTTGATTGACATAATTATTGTATTTGTTTGATAGCTTTGCTTCATGTTGCCCAAACTGGATATGAAGTTTGTGCACCGTGAAGTGGCTCTTATGGTTGAAAATAACATTATGGGCATCCAACTGAAAGGCACAAAATCTCGATCCTTTGAAGATGTTGGAGAAAGTAAGCGAGTTGATGTTCAGATGGAGTTCAGTGAGATTCATGTATGTTTGTATTCATCAGTTGTTCCCAATTTTTGAGCTAAAATTTCTGTTTCTCAGATATTTCTCCTATTCTTACTAAAATTGGTACCTTTTATAAGAAATGAAAGTGACACTTTTTATAATGCAGCTACTGAAAGATGGTGGTATATCAGTTGTGGAGATATTAAAACTTGATATTGTCTCTTCCTCATAAATTCCTCTTCAGGTATGTGATAGTTTTACTTTGATAACATCATATTTTGTTTGAAACTGGTAACAGTAGTTTCATGAAGGAGATCAGTACTAAGGAGGTACTGAAGTCATATTTACAAAAGGATTCACCTTACTCTATGATCCCATGTTTATTATGAGTCTGATTTAAGTTTTCTGCAAGTTATCTATGTTTAGTACTTGTTTCCTTTAAGCCTGAGAGCAATGCTGGGTGTCTGAGTAGTACATTATGCTGAATGTGTGGGTTGAATTTGTTTTTTTACTTTGCTATTGTCTAAAGCATAGCCTTTTGTGTCTTCACGCAGAAAACATAAGAGTGATCCGAGTTCAACTAAAGAAAGAAGAGCTTTTCATGAGCTTTATAATCTCCGTCTATTTGGACAGTTAGCTTGAGAGTGGTGAAGGATAGCTGAAATAGTATATTGCCTCTGAATGGGTGTGGGTTAAGTTAGTGTTTTTGACTTAAAACATTCTGTAAAACTGATCATCTTTGAACTCTTTCCAACAACTTATGTCTTCTTTACTTACAAGGGAGCTGGCGGACTTTGCTTGAGTTGATTCTTTTCGGGCCTTTTCTATGTAATTGAGGGCATGTTACTCTTAGGGCCTGTTTGGAAAGCCACCCTTGGTAATTGAATTCGGTGTAATTACACTGTCTGACATGTTTGGTTGGCCAGGTAATTACTTGGTCAATAGGTAATTGAGTGTAATTGCCAGGGTGTAATTACACTCTTCAATTCATAGAGGGAGCTGTGATTTGCTGGTAATTACATGATGTAATTACAAGTTGATTACTTTTTAATTTCTTCCTTCTATTTTCATTTTTATTTTTTTTTCATTTAAATTTATTTTTAATTTCTATTATTTTAAATTCTTTTTATTTTTATTGTTTGAATATTTTTTAAGAAATATTATTTGTATTTCATTTCCTTCTTATTTCCTATCTTTACTTCTTGTGATTTCATTCAAGTTTTCGTATTATCTATTTTTATTTATTTTATGTTTATTTTTTTTATTTAGAATAATTTAGTTAGCATAATAATTTTTAAATTTAGTAGAATTCATATTGAATAAGGTTATGGACTTAGGTTTACCTTTTCTTTTAAATTATGTTGAAATTTGACATAAAAGTATTTTTTTTTTTTTCTGAATTTCAAACTTATGTTATATTCTAATTTCCAATTTACGTATTTGTTTTACTAGTATTGACTTGATATTTTACATTGCAAGCCATTCATTTTTTAGTTAGAATTGATTGATTATCTTTTTGTCAAACATGCATTTCATGATGCTTTTAAAAATCATGTACTTTAAGTTTTTATTATGATTAATTTAATTAAATATTAAAAAATATAAATCAATTAATTTTTTTTTTAATAAAAACATATGTTTATTAGTTAATATATTTCAAAAGACAATATATCTGTGTGTATGAAATATTTAATTTAATATTATTTATGGAGACCCTTATTTGTCAAATATAAATTTTTAGTTTTTGATAATTAACTTTTATTTTAAAAATTTAGTATAAACATGTAATTACACTTGTCCGACCAATCAGTACACTTGTCATTACATTGTGACAAACAAACAGGTTATTGTAATTACTACCCTAATAATTACACCAATTTCAATTGCCAAGTGACTTTCTAAACAGACCTTCAAATTTCATTCTTTCCCTTTGACAGAGAATTTATATTTCCCTGCGAACTACTAAAAGTTAGATTTCAGAACAATCACAGATAGTTAACTGTTCAGCTTGTTTCTGTAATTACTTCATCCTTTTGTTTTAAATAGTGATGTCATGTTCCTTTTTACATTGCAGGGTTGTTCACAGTCATCACGTCTTTGCCAATAATATATCACGTACAGGCACAGTGGTGCACATGGAGCTTGGTGAATTTAATCTGAACATGTCAGATGAGTATCGATAATGCTTAAAGGAGAGTCTCTTTGGTGTTGAAACAAACATGGGTTCACTTATTTATATAGCAAAAGTCAGCGTTGACTGGGGCAAGAAAGATATGGATTCACCTGAAGATAGTCTCAAGTATAAAACAGTTCTCTCTGTTGATGTTACTGGGATGGGTGTTCACTTAACCTTCCGGCGCATTGGGTCTCTGGTGTCTACAGCTTTGTCTTTCAAGCGCTTAGTGAAGAGTCTTTCTGGTTCTGGTAAAAAACCACACAACCGGGTGACAAAATCGTCCAAGCCATCAGGGAAAGGGATTCAACTCATCAAATTCAATCTAGAAAAATGTTATTTAAATGTTTGTGGAGAAGTGGGCTTGGAAAATTCTGTTGTTCCTGATCCCAAATGTGCCAATTATGGATCTCAGGGAGGTCGAATTGTAGTTAGTGTTTCAGCTGATAGTACACCCTGCACTGCAACTATAACACCTACAGCTCCAGTTGAACTTAAAAAACTCAAGTACTCTCTGTCTCTTGATATTTTCCACCTAAATCTAACCTTGAACGAGGAGAAACAATCTACACAAATGAAGCTTGAAAGAGCAAGATCAATCTATCAAGAACATTTGGAAGACAATAACCTCCCTGGAGCAAGAGTTACATTGCTCGACATGCAGAATGCTAAGTTTGTGAGGCGATCTGGTGGTCTTAAAGAGATTGCAGTGTGCTCACTCTTTAGTCCCACTGATGTATCAGTTAGATGGGAGCCTGATGTACATATAGCTTTGGTTGAACTTGGGCTACACTTGAAATTACTGATGCACAATCAGAAGCTTCAGGAACTTGGTAAAGACGACCTTAAAAAGAATATGGGCAGGGAAATGAGACTTCAATGGAGACGTCAGTACCACTGGAGAAATGCAAGAAAAGAGAATCCATTTTTGCTATTGATGTGGAAATGCTTAACATATCTGCTGAAGTTGGAGATGGTGTTGAGATGACTGTCCAGGTGCAGTCGATCTTTTCTGAAAATGCTCGGATTGGTGTGCTTCTTGAAGGGTTAATGCTCAACTTTAATAATGCAAGAATATTTCGAAGTAGCAGAATGCAAGTCTCTCGCATTCCAAATACTTCTAGAAGTGCACCAACTGCAAAACACGAGATGGGCACAACATGGGATTGGGTTGTTCAAGCCCTTGATGTCCACATATGCATGCCATACAGGTTGGAATTGCGGGCCATCGATGATTCTGTTGAGGAAATGCTTCGAGCTTTAAAGCTTGTTACTGCTGCAAAAACTAAACTTTTGTTTCCAAACAAGGAAGAGAAATCAAAACCTAAAGAGACCAGTTCATCCAAAATTGGACGAGTTCGATTTTGCATAAAGAAGCTCACTGCTGATATTGAAGAACAACCAATACAGGGATGGCTGGACGAACATTATCAGCTGTTGAAGGAGGAGGCTTGTGAATTAGCTGTCAGATTAAACTTTCTTGATGAGCTTATTTCAAAAGGTGCCAAATCTCGTGGTGTTGCAGAAAAAAAGGATTCTCTTGAAGGTGGTAAGATCCATTTTAACGGAGAAGAGATTGACGTGGAGGACACTTCATATAAGAAGTCATTCAGGTCGTATTACCAGGCATGCCAAAATCTTGTGCAATCACAAGGATCAGGGGCCTGTAGTGAAGGGTTTCAAGGGGGTTTCGAGCCTATCACTGCCAGGAGTTCTCTCTTTTCAGTTTCTGCTACAGAGTTGGATGTAAGTTTGACAAGAATTGAAGGAGGTGATTCTGGGATGATAGAGATTCTGCAAAAGCTTGATCCAGTATGTCGTGCACAAAACATCCCATTTTCACGATTATATGGTAGTAATATCAATTTGCATACAGGTTCCCTTCTTGTTCGGATAAGAAATTACACATACGCGTTCGGATAAGAAATTACACATACCCACCTCTTGCTGCAACTTCTGGCAGATGTGAAGGACGTCTCATACTGGCTCAGCAGGTCTGATCATTGTTCTTTTCCTGTTTCTTTCAGCTTCGAACTGTTAAACAAATGATTTGTGGAAATATGTTCACAAAAACTATTTGCGTTTTTGTGTTAATCTATACAAATCATTTCTTTCTGAAGGATGTGAAACTCAATTGGCTCATCATAAAAAAGCAGGCAAACCATCCAATATGTTTTAATAAAACTATTGAATCTATTACCATTGTTCCTTGTTAAAAAAATCTATTACAATTGCTAAAAACGGTTTTTCTTTAATTTTAACTTTTATCCAAGAATTAAAAGCTAGTTACATATTTTGGGTTTGTGTAGATTTTCTTTGCTCCCTTGCATATTTGAACTTTCAGACTTTTGGGAAGTCTGAAGCATATCTATAATATTTTCTTGTATTTTAACACCATCTAATATATTTTATAAGACCCATGAATCTGTTACGGTTGCTAATATGTGGATCAATTAAAACAGTTCTTTTTAGTCGTTACCAGTTTCAAAAAGAAATTCAAACAGTTCTTTTTTATTTTAGTCCAAATTTATGTAGGACAAGGAAGTAGGAACTATATAATTTTTGAAGAGAAGCACAAGTCCTTTTGGGAAGTTTAGATGAACTGTGTTCATTTATTTTATTTTTGGTGTAAAGAAAGTCAAGTAGAGGATACAGAATCTTTGTTAGATATTACTAGGCTCTTATAATCTGTAAAATAGGCTTGCACTGCCTTGGTGCTTTTGTGAATAAAATGTTACCAGTTTCAAGAAAAAAAATAGCTAGCTATGTAGGGCTTGCGTTAATTTTCTTTGCTCTTTTCATATTTGATCTTTCAGAATTTTTGGAAGTCCGTGGCATACCTGTAATATTTTCTTTTGTATATTCAACACCTTATTGGTGTGACTTAGTAAAATTTAGCGTTATCACTTCCTTTTTCAGGCTATACTAAGAACTGTCTAGTTGGTTCATTCCTTGAAATGATTATTCCTATAGATGAGTAAAGTTTTACTGAAAATTCATGCAAATCAGTTTCCGTTTTAATTCTAATTCTGCGAAAACACGCTATCTGAAATAAAACTGATCTTGTGGTCTTACATGTACTTTCGTGAATATTAATGCAGTCATATCAGTGCCACTTTATGTTATATTCTTATACAACAACAACAACTATGCCTTAGTTCCAAAAAAGTTGGGATCGAAAATATGAATCCCATTTTCATTTAAACTCATTTCATTATCATTGTCATACTAAACATATAAAAGTGAAAAATAAGCTAAATATATATAACAATGGCAATAATAATAATAATTATGTCAAGAATAATATTAGAAGTTCTCTAACAAGTCTAAAACCTATCATCAACTAGTAGCTATCGCCTATATAAATCTTTTTCTTCCAATGTTACCTATCTTTAGCTAAGTCTGCATTATATCTAACATTATGTAATATTTTTGTACAATGATGAATATTTCTCATCTACTCAAATCAGTTACCAATTTGAATATCCTTGTTTAGCTTTTCTCCTTTGTGTTGTAGTGTTGTGTTAAAACACAAGCAATATTATATTCCTCATTCTACTGTATTTGATTTGTTTTAAATGCTTTGGATTTCGACCACCGACTCATCGACACAAACTTAACTTGTTTATCCATGTCGGGTGCAGGCAACTTGTTTTCAGCCCCAAATCCATCAAAATGTGTACATTGGGAGATGGAGGAAGGTCCGTTTGCTCCGTTCTGCTAGTGGGACAACTCCACCAATGAAAACATACTCTGATTTGCCCTTACATTTTCAGAGAGCAGAAATTTCCTACGGAGTTGGTTTTGAACCAGCTCTTGCTGATATTAGCTATGCTTTCACAGTGGCCATGCGTAGGGCCAATTTAAGCGTCAGAAATCCTAGTCCAGATCCTCCGCCACTGAAAAAGGAAAACAGCTTGCCATGGTGGGATGAAATGAGAAACTACATTCATGGAAACACCTCCTTATATTTTTCGGAGTCCCAATGGAATATTCTTGCCAGTACTGATCCTTATGAAAAGTCTGACAAGCTTCAGATAAGATCTGCGTATATGGAACTCCAGCAGTCAGATGGGAGCGTTTATTGTTTTACAAAACTTCAAGATTCTACTGAGCAGCTTGGAGAGCTTGTCGAAGAACTTCAATTTAAAGTGTCCATCTGGTTTTTCCTCTACTTTCATAGAGGCCCCGGCCTTTAGTCTTGAAGTGATAATGGAGTAGGAATGTGATTATGGAAATCCTCTAACCCATTATTTATTTGCTTTTCCCAGTGAAGGAGTGCCTCTTGAAAATGTTTATGACCCGTTTAGATCAACTTCTCTGTTACTGAGGTGGAATCTGTTGCTTAGGCCATCTCTTCCTATTCATGATAATCAGTCAAGCTTATATTCTGTGGGTGATCACGGTGTCTTGGATGCAGCTGGCTGTGGTCCAATGGAGCCCGATAGTTTGTCAGTTTTCCCAACACCAGCATGCATAAAGCATATGCCTTTAGACGATGATGACCCAGCTAAGGGGCTGACATTTTCTATGAATAAGTTAAAATATGAACTTTATTATGGCAGGGGGAAGCAAAAATACTCATTCGAGAGCAAACGTGATACTCTTGATCTTGTATAGCAGGGTCTTGATCTCCACATGCATAAGGCCTTTGTAAATAGAGATGATAATATCAGTGTTGCAAAAGTAGTTAAAACGACTAGGAAAACATCACAATCTGCATCAACAGAAAGATCTTTTAATGACAGCAGCATGGAGAGACAGCGTGATGATGGTTTTCTTTTATCATCTGATTACTTTACAATCAGAAGGCAAACCCCAAAAGCTGACCCAGATAGGTTGTTGGCGTGGCAAGAGGCTGGTAGGAGAAATCTCGAGATGACATATATGAGATCTGAGTTTGAAAATTGGAGTGAAAGTGATGACCATACAAGATCTGACCCAAGTGATGACGATGGATATAACGTCGTGATCACTGATAATTGTCAGCGTATCTTTGTCTATGGTCTTAAGCTTTTGTGGACACTTGAGAATAGGGATGCAGTTTGGTCTTGGGTAGGTGGAATATCTAAAGCTTTTGAATCTCCAAAACCATCTTCTTCTAGGCAATATGCCCAAAGAAAGTTGCTGGAGGTTAGTGAGGTAATTGATAGAACTGAATTACCTCAAGATGATAACCAGAAGTCTCCAGTCAGTCACGGTGCAAGTTCCTCTTCTCCACAACACGCCAGGCCATCAAAAGCACAAGTAGAGTCACCTCCATCAAGTGAAGTTAAAGTAGAAACTCTTCCATCTAGTTCCTTTGGTAAGCTCTAACTGGACCTTAACTCTGTAACTTGACTTAGAGCATTCAATGTGTGTATTCCTCTTTGAGAATTAGTGAGCCTTAGGACAGTTTTTGTTTGATCAAGTAAATGTATTTTCAGTCATAAACATGGCCCCAACGGGCCGTATACAAGAGATATACCACAAAGTAAAGAAATTACAGAACTTAATACAGTTCTAAAACGTTTGCACTCTCTTGTATAACTATTAGTTAATATCCATTACTCCCTCGGTCCACATTAAGTGGTGCTTTTAGCTTGGGCATACCCCATAAGAAATCTACTCACTCCTAGAAAGTAAGAAGTGTTTTTACCAACTTACCCTCAATTAAATATTACCTATTTAATATAGTTTCTTGGTTACATAAAATCTATTTATCTAAATAGGGATAAATTTGGAAGAAAATAATTAATACCTTCTTGATTGTGTGAACACCACTTATATTGAACCTAAATGAAAAGGTAAAAACACCACTTAATATGGACCGAAGAGAGTAGTAGTTTTAATTTCTGATCTAATATTTTATTGCCTCTATGTGGGAATACACTGGGAATGTTGTTGTTGTAATATTTTATTGCCTAAGCTGTGGAAACCAATATTTTCCAGTTCAAATCTTTGGCACATCCAATCTACCTTATGGGTTAGCCTTTTTTTGATAATCAGTTATTTGTTGCAGCTTGATATGGCTGCATTTGCACGATAGAAATGTTTGTATGATATTTAAGATATGGGTCATAATCATTGTTGTCCTTCTCAATATTTGAACTCCTCACTGCAAGATGTTCGTTGTTGCAATTATCCTTTCTCTTTTTATCTATTACTAGCTAAGCTTGCTGACATTGAAGACACTGATGGGGAGGGCACTCGCCATTTCATGGTCAATGTCATTGAACCACAATTCAATCTTCACTCAGAAGATGCAAATGTAAGTTAATTATCTGCTAACATTTGATCTCATAGCAGTATTAACTAACTGGATGGGTTATGGGTCACAGCTTACCACGTTGTTAGCTTCTAGCTAAACAATTTTTTTTTTTACTTCATTCGAAAACCTAAAATCACATGGAGGAAAGTTGTCGCAGATGACCTGCATTCTCTTTGAATATATGCAGACGGTAGACCTAGCAAAAAAATAGGATGCAGTGGAAGAAGAAGATCTATATAGGCGTATCAATTAGTTGGGATTTTATTTTAGTCATCTTGGTACGTGTATTTTAGGTCTTATGTTCTCTAGCAGTCTCGTAGTCCTGGCGGAAGATTTATATGTCAGTTGAAAATATCGAGAACTGCTAGTATTTTTTACTTTTATTTTGTATAATATTGTTGGTCTGATATGAGTTTAAATGAAGTGACAATGACGATCCATAATGGGGGGAGGGGGGGGGGGAGGATGGTTCAGTTCGGGTGGTTATTTTAAGAAGTTATACTATACCATTTTTCCGATTACATCGCTGTGTTTAAAAGTTTAACCAAAATTGATCTTTTTGAACTGTCCTAATCATTTTGCTTTGTCTTTGATATCAGTACAACTTGGCTAATTTTTGGTACTTGATAAAACGTCCTGTAAGAGTTGCACTGTTATTAGGATGTCTTATTTGTTATGTAAATTAATGTCAAGGTTTTACACATCAAGTATAGATTAAGAGTACCATAGGCTCGTTGAGTACTACTTTACTGCAAGAGCTTGTATACATGCAATCAGAAGATTTGATTTATTGGGCCTAGGTTGCAATAATGCAGGTTGCGCACACTTTTTCTTGTGAGAGGTACAATTTGTACACTATGTAAAATTGTGTCTTGTGAGCTTGTTAGACTGGATGCTCTTGTTGAAAGTTAGATTTCCTTATCTTGGCGCAATCTCTTGGAATTTCTGGATATTGTTTCATGGATTAAAAAAATCAAAATGAGCCAAAAGAAACATGACTCTCTTATTTGAGCATTCTGCTGCAAGGTCCCTTGTCTGCAGAAACATGTTTCGATCAGGACTAACATGGACACCTTTAGATTTACTTCTCCTGGCGCAATCTCTTGGAATTTCATTGTTTCATGGATAAAAAAGAATCAAAATGCGCCAAAGAAACACGACTCTCTCGCTTGAACATTCTGCTGCAAGGTCCCTTGTCTGCAGAACGGAAAGGGATAAAAAATACTCCTAAACTATTGAAAATGGATCAAAAATACCCTCCATTCGTTTTTTGGATAAAAAATACCCCTCTGTTTGTTATTTTGGTTCAAAAATATTCCTTCATTAACTTTTTGGATCAAAAATACCCCTTCATTAATCTTTTGGATAAAAAATACCCCTCCGTTAATTTTTTGGCTCAAAAATATCCTTCTCTCTGACGGAATACCACCAGACATGCCACGTGATAAAAAAGCCACTTAACCAGCCCATATCAGCATACACGTGAAAAATCACTCCATTTAATATATCTAACCATCAACACATTTTATTCTATTTAAAAATCCAACCCGACCCATATTCAAAAAATCCGAACCAAGAGGCAAAAATCAATTCTTTAATTTTTTTTCTCAAATCATCTCTTTCACCGCATTTCATTTCATTATTAACAGTTTTAAAATTACGAGACTCACTCGAGCAATTCTTGACCTCATCAACTTGCGGTTGTCGATATTGCCGCTAAACTTTCTCTCTCCAAATTTCAATTTCGTCTTCGAATTACCTTTCTTCTCACTACAATCAGGTTTCTCATTAGACTAATTTAGATCTCATTAGACTAATTCAGATAGGACATTCTATAGCAACCCGAGTTCTTGGACACCGAACCAATTATTCGAAGATCCAATTGTTTAGGATCGACCCAATTAAAACTTGATTCTTTCATGGCAACAATTTGAGGACCTGAATGTTTCCTCATCTTTTGC
The DNA here is from genome assembly GCA_030864215.1 of Capsicum pubescens. Taxonomy (NCBI): domain Eukaryota; kingdom Viridiplantae; phylum Streptophyta; class Magnoliopsida; order Solanales; family Solanaceae; genus Capsicum; species Capsicum pubescens. The sequence goes on along the minus strand of CM061544.1, from coordinate 347,889,407 downwards.
CTTGATCGATCCGAAATATCTAAACTCATCACATGAAAAATAAGCAATCAAATTCTTCAACTTTCCTCTTGGTTCGGGTTTTTTGAATATGGGTAGGGTTGGATTTTTAAATAAAATAAAATGGGCAGATGATAAGATGATTAAATGGAGTGATTTTTCACGTGTATGCTGATATAGACTGATTAAGTGTGTTTTTTCACGTGGCGTATCTGGTGGCATTCCGTTTGAGAGAAGGATATTTTTTAGCCAAAAAATTAATGGAAGGGTATTTTTGAGCCAAAAAAACAAGCAGAAGGGTATTTTTGAGCCAGAAAATAAACGGAGGGTATTTTTTATCCATTTTCAATAGTTCAGGATATTTTAGACCCTTTTCCGTATGCAGAAACATGTTTCGATCAGGACTAACATGGACACCTCTTTCATCTTGCTGCATGCAGTAGATGTATCTTGTAGTATTCAACTAACTTTTTGGATGAAAATTTCCTGGTGATGCAACTCTTGCTAATGTTTACATTGCTGGTATGCATACAGTTTCAGTATTCTGCTGATTTAAGTTTAAGTATGGATCTAAACCCTCGTAGAATGTGATGAAATTTTGATCAATTTGAATCTGTTCGAGAGGGAATATGTGAGATGCATTTCATGCCTAAGGTTTTTGAAAATCTGCTTCTTCTAATTAAGAAAAAGGAGAGAATTTTCCAAAATGCAATTCACCAGACGAGGACACTATTTTTATGAAAAAAACTCTTAGGGATTTCAGTATTGTGGGATATTACTGGTTAAAGAGTGCACAATGTTATTACACGGCACCAGTAAAGGAGAAGCAGAAAGGCAGTGGAAATAAATAAGAGGGAAAAGAGAAAGAAGAAAAGAGGGGAGAAAGAAGAGAAGAATAAAGAGAGTTAAGAAGAACAAGACAAGAGTAAGAGAGAAGAGTGGGAAGACAGAAATGGAGTAGGATTTTACTACCAAATGAATATATTTGATGAACGACTATTGCTGTGACAGCAAGCTCTTAACTAGTTGGAACTCTCAAAGACTGATAACGCTATATTTAACTGAAGATATAAGACTATTATATCTTTGATAACCAAGATATAAGACTATATTTTCCATATATTTCCTTCATTTCCAACTAATGGATAATGATGACAACATTTAGTGAACAATATGTTCATGACCACATCATGTTTACCAAGTGCCTCTTAAGTTTGTTTTATCCTGCAGCATTGACTGCTTGAAGGTCTTTGAAGTACCCTACTCGTGTAAGACTAGATGCCTCTAATTTCTTAGCCATGCCCAATTGAAAGTGTTTCCCAAATTTATGACTCTAAATAAAGAAAGGGGAAAACCAAATATATAAACTCTATTGCAATGCTTTAGTTTTTCGTTGATGCTAATGCAATTGGCACCTTTTGTTTTAACAGGGTAGATTTCTGTTAGCGGCTGTGAGTGGCCGTGTTTTGGCTCGCTCATTCCATTCAGTTCTTTCCATTGGCTATGAAGTGATTAAACAAGCTCTAGGTGGAGGGAATGTTCAAATTCGTGAATCTCAACCTGAAATGACATGGAATCATAGAGTACTCTGTGATGTTAGAACATGTATAGGCACATGTTGCCCCAACTGACGTAGATCCAGGGGCTGGACTGCAGTGGCTTCCTAAAATTCGAAGAAGCTCACCGAAAGTGAAGCGCTTTGGAGCTTTACTGGAGAGAGTTTTTATGCCTTGTGATATGTATTTCCGCTATACTAGGCATAAAGTTGGAACAGCCGGCTTAAAGGTATCCCCTGTTTGTAAAGTTTGTGATAACCTAAATATCTCTATTCGACCAATTTTACCAATTCTTTGTTACATTATATGTTTTCATCCCTTGATTTTTTTGTTGACTTATGTTCTCATCACTTGATTCTCAATCATGACGAAGTGTAATACTGTTGTCACAGGTGAAGCCTTTGAAGGAGCTTTCATTCAATTCACATAATATAACAGCAACAATGACATCCCACCAGTTCCAAGTTATGCTAGATGTGTTGACCAATCTTCTATTTGCCCGGCTTCCAAAGTAAGGACTGTTATTATGATCTTTAATCATTACTTTGCTAAACCTATAGTGTTTAACATGATTTTTTAGAAGTGCAATCTAATCCCCATTTTGTTCCTCAGAAGCCTCTATTATTGTACTTGGATGTGAGAGTTGCATCTCCATATCTTATCTTATATCTTTGGGAGGATTAATTGAAATTCCTAAATCAGGCCTCAGAAAGTTAGGCTGTCGTATCCGGCAGGTGACGATGAGAATGTTGAAGAGGAGGCTGACGAAGTTGTACCTGATGGTGTTGAAGAGGTAGAACTGGCAAGAGTGAACCTTGAACAGAAAGAAAGAGTGCAGAAGTTGATCCAGGATGATATTAGGAAGTTGTCTCTTTATAATGATGCATCTGCCGACAGGAACTCGGTAAAGGAAGACGACCTTTGGATTATTAGTGGTGGAAGGTCCATATTGGTAAGACAAGAACTTTCTGAAGCACTTTAAGATTGTTTAGATGTGAAGTATGACGTAATTCCTTTTCCTGTTTGACAAGTTGATTCTGAAATGATTGCTCAAGTCTTATCCTATGATATGTACTCTTACTTGTTGTTTCTATGAGTCATAGTTCCCACTATACTGTGGAATATCATTCAATGCCATGGCCTGTTAAGATGCCATTGAACTTCTGTAAGGAAAGCTAAGTTTTTGAATTTGTTAAAGAGTTTAAGATCCATGCCCATGGTTTAGTCAAAGATGAAAAGTTGAGGTCCTGTGACATGGAATCTATTGGGCATTAGGGCCCATAAAGGGGTCATTAACTGTTCTCCTTTACTGGTTCTCACATCATGTCCTTTTTGTTGGGTCTGGACACTTGTCAATCGGATGATCCAAAGGAAGAGTTGAATACATATTGTTCTAGGCTGATCCAATCTAGGTCACAAATTCCCTTGCAATAATTTAGTCCCATCACTCCGTGATCCTAGCAGATTCCCAAATTTCTGATGTTCTTCCAGTTGAATCAAGAGTTTTTACATTTCCCTCTTTTCCCGAGAACTATCATTTTTCAGAGACTTAAATAAGTAATATGGGAGGCGATTTATGAGCACAATCATGACCCAGTCCAACCATATGCCTTGACTGGTCCAACTTCCAATACAATACACATGGTCAATGTGTGCGTACAGGCTAAAATGCTTTATCTGAGTTGAATATCACTAATGATGGATCATGAAAACCTTCCGAAAAATGAAAATACTATGCAAGGGCTTGTTATGATCCTCTTGACTTTTCTTATCCTCTTGACTATGCTAGCCAACTGAATGTATATTACTGCAATCAACTATTTGATTAGTTACTAACTAACTAACTAACTGATGAGAATGGATTCCAACACTCCCCTCAAGCTGAAGGGTGCAGAATGTTCAGCACGCCAAGCTTGCTCAATAGAAGAGAATGTTGATCATGGCCCAGACTCTTAGTCAGAATGTACCTGTAGATGTGTAGGAATATACCGGGTGTGTACTAAACCACTCTTGATTTTATCCCTGAAAAAGTGACAATCAATCTCTATATACACTCCCCTCAAGCTGAAGGGTGCAGAATGTTCAGCATGCCAAGCTTGCTCAATAGAAGAGAATGTTGATCATGGCCCAGACTCTTAGTCAGAATGTACCTGTAGATGTGTAGGAATATACCGGGTGTGTACTAAACCACTCTTGATTTTATCCCTGAAAAAGTGACAATCAATCTCTATATGCTTTGTTCTCTCATGAAAAATGGGATTAGCTGCCAGTTGTATAGCTGACTTGCTATCACTAAACAAGGTGATAGGCTTAGACATAGGTACATTCAGCTCCGCAAACAGCCCTTCTAGCCAAGTGAGCTCCACGACAGCTGAGGCCATGCTTCTATACTCAGCCCAACCATAAAAGATTTCAAGATTCAGAAATCGATATCATGTTAGTTATCCAGCTTCAGAATTCAATCAAGCAGTACTAGTGAGTTACCTAATTTTCAAATTAGTCAAAGTTATAATTGAAAATTTAATCATCATGTGCATATTCAACTCTTAGAATTCTATTTCAGGGATTACAACTCTTTCCCTATCCTTTCAGCCAAGTCAGTCTTCATTCGAGGACGAATCCCAAAAAAGAGATGTTGTAACACCTCAAAAATCCAAGCCAATATTAGAATCATGCTTCCAGTAGATACAAAATCAAAAATCAGTTTTTGATGGTTTGTTAATTGATTTAGACGTATATTAAGGACACAAATAACTCCTAGCTTACAGACAAGTCAAAATATTCCTTACCGATTGAATTCTTGAGAAGAATTTTTCCATAGTCAACTTCAAATGAGCGTAACTTTTATATTACTAAGTGTTTTTGATATCAATACCCACCAAAAGATAAATAATTTAATTATCTTTTCAACGCCATTAGTTTTACCTTAATTCAATATCGGAGTAAAAGATCGTTATGGCCAATTTACTGAAGCACTGTTTGCCAGTGACGACGACTTATCGTAAGGCCACTACGAGTCGTAGGGTGACTCGTCTTCACACCAGTAGGGATCAGAATTTGATTTTCAGATAATGACTCAAGCCATGACTCATCCCCAGACCCTACAGATCGTCACCAAACTCGTCGGGACTGATACCAACAACTTTTCAAATAATTTTAAAGGAGTTGTTTGGTTTTTCCACTCTTTTAACCCCAAAACTATGGCGTTTCAGTTGTTACATGAGGTATAAGTCCATTTAATCACCCCAAATCCCTCATTGTTTTCCCAAACTCATTCTAAGTTAGAAAAATCAAGCGATTCAACCCTCAAACAAGCTTAAGCCTAGGGTTTTCTCATAGCTAATTTTCAAGGCTTTAGTCCAAAATTTCATCAGTCCAGGTATGTGGGTATTCAATAAAGAATTCCTTTCACCCTTATGCCCAAAACCTATTTTTAAAATAAGAATTTCAGTAATGGCTTCTATGATTCTCATGAACTAGGATTTTATCCAAATTGACTTCTAAGCTTAAATCAGTTCTCCTTGATATATTTACATACATGAGCATGTTTTCACTATTATTTATGATTTATTATGAGTATATTATAGCATTCTCAACCTTCTCATGTCTATGCATGATTTACATGATATTACTTCATATTTAAAGCATATTATCAAGCTATGTATGATGTATCAATTTTCAAGACTATTAAGCATTATTTATCATGATTTTGTGGATTTCAGACCATATTAGTTTGACATATCATGTTTTCCCATGAAAATTAGTATTTTCACATACTTAGGGAAAAAAAGAAGGAAATTCTTGATTTTGGACTTGTGATATGAAAATTTTCTTTTTCTCTTTTAAATATTAAATATTCATTATTAGTTGCATTCTTTAGAGATGGCGGGTTATGAATACTGTTAAGAATTCGTGCCCTACTGATTATCTTATTTTCGCTTAACTGTTGCTTATCGATGGAACGGGTTGCCTGACGTGTTCCACTGACATGTTCCAAGGAAGCAGTAAAACAGAAAGTAAAGAACACAATGATTTTTACGTGAAAAACACCCGTCTCAAAAAGGTGTAAAAAACCACGACTTGTACCTCTACAGGATTTAACCCTGACTTCACTAAATAACTCTGAGCCTCAACAACGACTGATTACAAAACTCTTGTAACCAACAAATAGGAATTATAAACTCTAATCCCTAGAACTCAACAACTAGGAATTGTAAACTCCAATTCCTAACTACACACACACCTCCTAAGGTATGCGTTCCCAAAGTCTCTGAGTTTTTCCCAACTCGAAGACTAGCTCCTAATTCAGTTTATAACACACTGAAACTAATTTACATCAATAGTTCAAACACAATGAACAACTCTAAAAATCAACGCTAAAACTCTTAGCTGGATTCTATACTTAGGACCAGGTTCTTCAATGTATTTCTTTAGTGATTGAGTAGCACTTCGTGAAGTCAATCTGTCGATTGTACTTTTCTACTTTGTAAGTGTGTAAATTATTCTGACTGATGCATCTTCTATTTAAGAACAACTCTTCAAAGAGTCATTCCTTATTTTCAACTCATTCTTTAATCAGAACTCTCATTACATAGATTTCTATTTCAAGTGAGACTCCTTCTTCAATTCCAATTCTTGTCTTCTTAGTGTTGTAGTCAAACTTCTACTCTTTAAATCAGCTTATCTTCAAGTATTTTACTCAACCACAACTTCTTCAAATTAGCACATGTTTATTTCCTTAAGTTTCTCAGAATTAACCACTCATCTGGTTCTTGATTTCTTCCACCCTTGTTGTAGACATGTAATTTTGTCCCTCCCCGAAAGCATTTTTTTTATTTTTTTACCTTATCCTACCGTGTACCCTCAACCATCTAATCATACCCCACAAAAATACAAAAATAACAACCCTCCCTATTAAAAATTGACAACACATCACCACCCACATACCCCTACCATACCCACATGACCCCACCCTACCTTAACATATTTTATTTTCCTCACCACTAACTAACAGAATAAACACAAGGATACAATTCACACCAGGGAGGGCCCACAGATGGATTCTATGAATAAATACACACGCCATATATAGGGAGAGGGGATTTTTTTTTCATTTTCTTTTCTCTTTGTCCATTAACTCACTACATCACCATTAGCACACACTCACTGATATATAGAGAATACACTCATACACCATAGGGGACCATCCACAGATATCACTAAAATTCCCACAAGAACACACCGTTGAGGGAGATGGGGAATGGAGAGAGAGATGGAAGGTGAGAGAAAGAGAGGAACAGACAGAGAGAGATTGAAGGAGGGAGATCGAGAAAAGAGAAACTAAGATCTACGGAGAGACCTGGGAGACGAACGGAGAAAGGGTAACAATAGAAATCCTCCGTTTTGACTATTTTTCGGGTGAACAATTGGTTCACAAATCGTCTTTTGATTGAATTCAAACTCAAAATTCTGAAATCTCGTCTACCGGTCTCGTTTTGTTTTGTTACGATTTTTGTTTCGGGTTCATCAGTTTCGTCACTGGTTTGGGGGATTTGGGGGTTCTGTTCGTCTCAATAAGTTCACCTGAGCTCAGTTTCTATCGGTTTTCAATTCTTTTTATGAATTTTAGAAGGCTTCGGGTGCTTCTGTTTTCGTAACTCGTCCTCATTATTGGGCAGTAGGGGAATTTTTCGCAGTCCAAAAAGTTTCAATTCGTGAGTTGGAGCTCTTTTCGTTGTGGGGTTCCTTGTTCGAGTATTCCGATTTTCGGATTTCTTTATTATCAACAAGAACAAGTTTCATTGAGGTTCATTTCTTCTCCCGATCTTTACTTTATCTTGATTCTTTATTGATGTTGTGGGTGTGGATAATTTATGTGTTGTGTGCTTAGTTCGAATCTTCGTTGGGCGTTTGTGTTTGATGTTGATTTTGGATTTTGAGACGTACTTTGATAATCGTGCATGTGCTAATCGTTGGTTGAGAATGAATTTGGGGTGGAATTGCGAGATTAATAAAAAGATTGAATTTGGCTTAATGTTGGTTCGTTGTTGTTTTGCTTAATTCAGAATCAAGTTCGTGAATTTTATAGTATCATGATAGGTCGAATTAAATAGGCAAACGTTTAGGTTCGGGTAGGCAAATTTAGAAATGATGTGTTTTATTGAATGCGTTGAATGTTTAGATGTGCGTGTTGAATGTTTTTTTTTAATTTATCGTATTTAATTCAGATGTATTCATTTAGCCGGGGAATGCCCCGAAGTATTTTGTCCCGGAGGACGATCGTGATGAAGGCCTGAGGCGTCGGGTAAAGTACGGGAGCGTAGTTAGGATTAGCGTAAGTTAGATAGGATTTATTTTGTATTTTTTTATTTTGGACTGTATAAATTGGACTGGATGCCGTGCTTTTGATTCGTTTTTATTTTGTTTGATTGTTTTACGTGTTTTGTGTGGTTTGTACATTCGTAGTGTCAAAATTAGCCGATACGCTCCATCAAGCGACCGTGGTCGAACCACGGGATCAAGGGGTGCCTAACACCTTCCCCTCGGTCAACAGAATTCCTTAGCTGGAATCTCTGTTCGCAAACCAGTTTAAAGAGTCAAATGGTTTTGAAAAGGATTTTCCAATGGTGACTTGACACACCGAATTATGCCAAGTGGTGACTCTGAATAAAAAATGTAAATAGTCCTTTTTCGAAATAAATTTTTAATCTTTTGTCGCTTAATAAAAACCCTTTCGAAAGTTATAAAAACCCTTCCCCTCGGTCAACAGAATTCCTTAGCCGGAATCTCTGTTCGCAAACCAGTTTAAAGAGTCAAATGGTTTTGAAAAGGATTTTCCAATGGTGACTTGGCACACCGGATTATGCCAAGTGGTGACTCTGAATAAAAAATGTAAATAGTCCTTTTTCGAAATAAATTTTTAATCTTTTGTCAGTTAATAAAAACCCTTTCGAAAGTTATAATACAATCTTTTTGGGGTTAAAAAAAGGGGGTGTGACAGCTTTGGCGACTCTGCTGGGGACTACATTTCAGAATTCGAGCTTATTTTTTGGAGTTGTATCGACTTAGTTTGGCACTATAGGTGTATAAATATTTTGTTTGTGTTATTTTGTGTTATTGTTTTATCATTGTGGAGTGTTTACGTGCTATTTGTTTACAGTATTTATCCTATGTGTTATCGCTTTTATATCTAGCATCATGTGCATAACCTGAGTTATTCTTTCTACAACAAGTCCGTAGTGCACGTTGTGTACACGACCTCTAGTTGAGTCACCCTTATCTTAGGAGGGGGAGCCGTCGGCTGGTATGGAGTGGGTGGAAAGCTAAAGCAGCCACTATCGACCATATGCTCCCCCGAACAGCCTTGTTAGTGAACCCCAGCGTAGGTCAGCCTTTAGGTCATGTTTATTTGCATCATATTGAGACCTAGCAGGACCCACGTGGTCCTTTATAGAAGACTCACCTCTAAAGCATCCCTACGTGCTAAATGTTGCATCTTTGAGGATAACGTGGCCATTTGACAGACTGATTTGGGGAAAACATGTGTTAGAAGTAAAGTGTGTAGGCAAGAAATGTTGAAAAAAAAATAGAAAAGAAAAAATAGAGTTTCGTAGTTTTTAGAGTTTTGTATGGCTTTTGTTTTTCACAATCCAAAAATTCAAAATTTTTTTTTACCTTTCACACTCATTTTTCTTGAAAATACCAAAAATAAATAAATAAAAATAAATAAATAAATTCTTTCATAGTTGTTGATGTCAATGTTATGTGAAGTGTCTAATTAAAAAACCTAAAAAGTTTTTATTTTTCATCGTCCGTCTGTAATCGCGTCTCTCAAGTCACGTCGTAGTTCATTTTAATTCTTATTTGTCCAATTTGGATGAACTACGCACCCCTGATTCTCCTCTCTCGGGAGTGAGATACGTAGGCAACCTATTGTGGGTTCGGGGATCTTATTTCAAAAATTCAAAAAAAAAAAGATTTTATTCACTCTTCATTTAGAGTAGGTGCCTCATGTACATATTTAAAAGAAAACAACAAAAAAAATATTTTCCTTTAATAGGTTCAAGTTTCATTTTCATATGAAATTCAAAATCAAAAATCCAAAAATATTTTCTTTGATAATCATAGATTTCATTTTGTACAGGAATTTGAAAAATCCAAAAAAGATTTTCTTCACTCTTCATTTAGAGTATGTGTGTCATATACATCTTCGAAAAGAAAACCACAAAAAGATTTTCCTTTAATAGTTTCAAGTTTCATTTTCATATGAAATTTAGAATCGAAAATTCAAAAAGAGATTTTTCTTTGGTTGTCATAGGTTTCATTTTGTATAGGGAATTTAAATCTGAAAAATGCAAAAAAAGATTTTTCGTCAATTCTTTTGATAATTTGTTATTTTCTTTTCTTCTTAAAGTTCCAAGAAAAAGAAAAAGAAAAAGAGTTTAACTGGCCATTTTGGCAAGACTTCACGAACTACGTACACCTGATTCTCCTCTCTCGAGGATGAGATACGTAGGCGCCCTTCATGGGTTCGGCGACCTTTTCAAAAGAATGAAAAAAAAAGATTTCGAGAAAGTGTTGAACTCTAACACATTTGCTATCTCTTGTTCAGTTAGTTTGAGGTAGTTGGTTTGTGGCATTTTGGCTGGTTTTCTATATTGCACCAAGTCACAGAGAAAGTTATGGCCAACAAGGAGGCCGAGTTAGTTGTCACTAATCAGATAAGGAGTTCGGAAAATGAGAATTTAGGAGCTAATGAAGAGATTCGGAAATTGAGGCAGCAAATGATAGAAATGCATCGAGCTTGGGCTAATGGGTTGCTGCCTCCTCCAGTTCCCACTGATAATCTGGAATATCTTTCTAGATTGCCTCCCGTGTCACGTGCACAATTTCCCATTTTTGTTGATATGCCACAACATGTATCAGGATCGACTCTGGGGCAACAATATCCAACCACTTCCAATGTTCATTTCCTCGCTCCCCAATCCAAGACTACCACATATTCGGCTCCACCTGTTGTTCATGCTTTTGTGGTGCCAACCCCACCTGAAGCTCTTACTTTTGATGTTCATCCACAAGTTGTGTCTCCCTACTCTACAAGAGAGCCTGCATTGAATATTTTTAGTGATCAGCATTATGCTCTCGAGCCCACATTTAAGTCGACTGGTCCTTACGATTGCCCTCAACTGCCTGAATTTCCTCCTAACACTGAGAAGCCTATTATGACAAAAGAACAAGAGGAAATAGCCAGAAAATTGAGAAGTTTGGAACTGACTATGAAAAACTTGCAAGGACTTGGGGGATACAAAAGTCTCATATAAAGATCTGTGCATGTTTCCTGGTGTACATCTTCCTCTTGGTTTTAAAATGCCGAAGTTTGAGAAGTATGATGGACATGGCGATCTTGTAGCACATTTGAGACGTTATTGCAACCAGCTAAGGGGCGCTGGAGGGAAGGAAGAATTACTCATGGCATATTTCGGTGAGAGTCTTTCAGGTCTAGCTTCAGAATGGTTTGTTGACCAAGACATCGACAAGTGGAACAACTGGGATAACCTTGCTAATGAATTCATGCAACAATTTCAATACAATATGGAGTTGATTCCTGACGAAAAATCCCTGACTAATATGAAGAAAAAGAGTACTGAAACTTTCAGAGAGTATGCAATTAGATGGCGTGAACAAACTGCTCGAGTGAAACCGCCAATGAAAGAAAGTAAGATAGTGGAGGCGTTTATTCAAGCGTAGGATGAAACATATTATCAACACTTGTTACCTACATTAGGCAAGCCATTTATTGAGGTCCTTAAAATGGGGGAAATGATAGAGAATGGAGTTAAGACCGGTCGCATTGTGAGTTTTGCAACATTGAAAGCGACTACTCAAGCAATTCAAAAAGGTTCGGGACGTGTTGGAGGAAAGAAGTATGAGGAAGATGCATCTGCCATTATAGTTGGACAACAGGCACGGGTAAGAGGACCATACCATCATTACCCACGGGCTCAAACCCAAGTTTATGGCCAAGTTCCACAGAATCTTTCCCAAAATCCATTATATTTCATTCCCCTATCTCTATATCAAGTGTATAATGCGTGTCACGACCCGAACTGGGGCCCTGGCCGTGACGAGTATTCCGAACCATAAGGTCCGAAACACCCCTATCTGTCTGGTAATCATGCACATAATTCATATGATAAAAGAAATGCGGAAGATACACAATATAACAGAAACATGGTCAAGAACCATATGCGAACAATAATGGGGAAACAATGTCTCAATCAACATCTCTAAAATCGTCTGCGAAATCTCTACTACATGAAATGAAACAAATATCTATCTGAAAACTGGGACAAGGCCCCCAGTAGACCCAAACTAATAAATGATAAATGAAACTGCCAGATATCAGGCCTTTCGAAATATAGAAGGCTCACCAAGTGACTCTGAGAAATTGTCTGAGGAAATCTACTAATTTTCTGGACCCCTAGACTGTGCCTCCGAACCTGGGAGGGAAGGGGGTCAATACAAAAGTACTGGTACGCAGAGATATCAAAACAAAACATAATATTTTTACAAAATATAGTTGAGAGCCATTATAAAGCAGTTTCATATTAAATCATTTGAAAACACATGGGCATAATGTAATTGTTTTCAACAACAATGCAATGCAGCTGAGCTAGGTGGAATACCCTATATATCACATTTACACCAACTGTCAAACCTCGGTTGCCGCCGAGATTAGAGTATAAGTGAGGGGAAGACACACAAGATCACACAGCAGGGTGTCTTGACCCAATGGTAGTGCACAAGATCACAAAGCAGGACTCCTAACCATAGTCCCAATTTGGGAATGACATAAAGTCAGGTACGTAAGATCACAAAGCATGGTACCAAGTTCTCATGTCGGCAAACACGGTTTCCAACGATGAGCCCTTACATTCAAATGCCTTCTTCGGGCATCCACCTATCTCGTGTAAAATCAATGCATTCAAATTTCAATTGATTCAATCACATATCATATTCTGTAGGGTATCGTCATACCCGACTTGCAAGCCATCAATATCACATCATTCTTCTCATTCAACCATTGTATTCAACATGAATAACCTTCTCATTTTCAAGTCAAAATCATATCAATTCTCAAAACATTTCATGTCATGCTCTTCAAGATGTTTTCAAACAATTTACATCATATGAACATTTAAAACAAATTCACATCAAGAGAGGAAATTTCATATCATTCATGCTCTCAAGTTAACATCTTTTCGGAATACATGCATATACATATATCCTATAGCAAATCACTTTGGGAGTAGGCCTAAGGGCCAAATCAATATCATAAAACGTTTAAATCATAATCATATTCGTAATTTCAAAACCCCCATTTGAAAACATGAATTTTTAAAGCCTATGAGATTTTTGAGATAACCCCACGTACCTCTATATGCGAATATGATAGGTGCTTCTTGAAGCCTACGTTGCGGAGATTCCAAATCTTCAATTTGTTTTGAAAACCCATGGTTAAATCTTGAACTACTTGGGTTTTTATTTTGAAACCCTAGAGAGAGTTCTTGAACAATTTTGATGAATGAAGGTGTATTTTGGGGTTTTTGAGAACTGAATTTCGTGTTTAGGGCTAAGTAAGGGTGGAAAAGGACCATTTTACCCCAAAAACGGAGTGTCTAAGTCACTGGAAACCTTTACATAGGCGCTGCCTATGCTATCGCCTATGTTAACATAGGCACCGCCTATGCTATCGCCTATGTTTACATAGACGCTGTCTACTACTTTGAAAGGCCATAACTTCTTGCTCGGGTGTCGGATTTTAGCAAAATTGGTATCGTTGGAAAGCTAACTCAAAGACCTATCATTTGACACATATTAGGCTCTCTAATTCGACATATACAGAGAGTTATGGTCGATGGAAGCTGACACAAATTACTACGTCCACTAAAACTTAATCGATCGAAATAGTTTCAACTCGTCCTTGAGTTGAAGGACCTCTATGATCTAAATTCAAGTTTGAATGGATTCACATACTATGCAAATAATTAACATGCCATATTGGCATAGGATTTATGGCTTCGGGATTATCAACGCATCGAAATCATGGTCCATATTGTAGCCCGAAAATACGGGGTGTTACATTATCTCCCCCTTGGGATCATTCATCCTCGAATGATGGGTAGGAACATATTGAAGCTTAGAGGTATGGAATAACGCGGACATGATATGTTTCTATAAGAAAGAATACATTGATCTAAAACATGACTATAAGACTGGAACTACTGATGTTCTAAATTCTTATACCGGACGTGCATATCTGATGCATGGAATACACAACTGAAGCGACTCATAGGCTGAATTCTCATAATGAATCATGCATATCTGATGTATGGATTTGTTACTAAGTTGTTCTCATGAACGCAGAACTGAATACACTGATAAGCTGAGCTTTTCTATTGAACATGCATTTCTATTGCATGCATATCTGACTGAACTGACGTATGACGTATGACTGAATACGCAATGATACTGGTGCGAAGCTTGTAATAAGAATCTATGCATGCAACTGAATGGGGGTATCTCCCCCTTGGGACACTATGTCCTTCTATGAATGCTCAAATCACTAAGATACTCGGAAAGATTGAGGCGATGCACTAGGCACCTACGAAGTGAGTCATAACTGAACATCTGGAGTCTGAATCTAGTACATGACGCATGAAATGGGTTATACTCGCAACTACTAGTATACTCTATCTTGGAATAGTAACATATCTGAGATTTTTGGGTATGAGTCACACAAGACATCTGACTATAGGATCCTAACATTGGCATTACTCTGCAGTCTGGAACATAGGCATATAACTCCTGAATTAGGATAGAATTACCAGGCCTTTGGCATTACAACTTCTTACTTTCAAGCTTAGCACACTTCTCGAATATCACTTAACTATACTATTCTCCTTAAATATCATATTCATTTAACTCAGCGTAAAATTCTCATATGAGCATTGATAAATCTTTCTACTAATGTCGGAAATAACTTAATCCCTTCACCGTGATCAAGCCTAACTCTAAGTCACAAAAATACAACATGCCAGACCACGCTATTATTCTAAACCATTTGATGCAATCTTCTATATCTCCCTTAAAGATCACATCCTAAGTATAACATGCCTTACCACTTCAATGACTACTTTGAACTCTTAATATGAAGTCGTTAATGCATATTGCGACCTTCCACTATAATCCTAAAACGTCATTCAAGCTTAATTTATAACCACATGTTAACTCCAAGTCAATCACCCATAAATACATACTTCACATGGTTTCTAAACTATTATCAATATAACTCCCACGCGCTATCCTAAAAACATACACACACCAACTTTTCTACTAACCATCACATGTATCAAAGACTTGGGCCCAACTCTTACTTCATACTTATGGCCTTATCTAAGCAAGCATACTATGATCTTCCATCAACAAGAACATTTACATCGTCACCACTATCATTGCATAGGGAGGGTCATTAAAAGGTTAAAACATAAGATCCTGAAGCATGAAAAGGTTTTTATACGGGACTGAGCACACTATAAAGAGTGAGTACATGTGTCATGAGTTGCATGACCTCAACTAGAGTTCATAACATAAGGAATGTGATTCCGACTACTTTAATGAACTAGAACTCATTATCTTGGAACTGGAAGAGTACGCGACTCTCTATCATATACCGGAATCATGAACTATGATCACGGAACTGAATCGTAAGGCATGAGTAAGCGTCCGGATAACAAAAAAAATACTGAGGTAGGATTGGGTTGAGATCCACCCTCACTTTCTGATGTTCTAAATCATACTGCATCACTACTAGAATATGAGAGCCTTACTTGGTCATTCGTCCTATCATCTCCTCCTCAGCTTCACGTCATCATCTAGAGTTTGGGAGATCCTTTACCAGATTCTAACTGAACTACACTTACTGTACTCTAGGGTCTGAAAAAAAAATTGACAATGCATGCATATCATAGAACTTAACCCGAATGACTACCTTCTGGGATACATTAGTTTGCACACTTATTTCTATCGGTTCAACCTTGAAAACTCAAACCTAGATTCTAACACTTAACAGGGCTATTTAGATCACCATATACCATCTAACTAGTCTTTATCCACTTAACAATTCAATGGTACCACTAGCCACACAAATTATGTAATAGTCTTAGAAAAATATGCCGCAACCTCATATCACCTTGGCATACTTCTACACCATACTTACAACATTATACTTCATTACGAATCAATTTAAACTTAAGTCATTTCATACACTGTTCAAGCCTATTAGATCACTTTCATATAACTAACATCATTGATCAAGAAATCATCACATCCACCTTTATGAACTTCAACTGTTCAAACTTAATGTCTAGTGCTAAACATGATTTACAACCCAACCTTCCACAAAATTTTCACTTGAAAACTATAAATAAACATCACGAAACACTAGTGCACCAGAACTTCATAACCACAATAATCGATCATGACCTAACGGTTTTCCTTTATCATAATCCATTAGCATGTACTATTTCAGCACCTCAAGCCTACTAACTTAATCCCACAAAACATGCATCATCAATCTCTTGCCACTATTTACCACCACACCATTTAAATTCAAGCCTATAGTTTAGTATCAATCATCTACTACCAATGAAGAATGCAACATAATATAAATATACTAATCCATCAAATTGGTACATTCTACCCAAATATCTCAAAAATCTACTACATACCTTCTCACAAGTAGCAATAGTTTACAACTACCAATGAAAAGAGGGCCAAGGGGGTTAAAGCCTCATAATAGATATGGTCAACCTTATCCTTATGTTATAATCCCATACAATCTTTTCTACTTATACGGATTTCTCACCTCATACTTACCCAAACATCTATTTAGACTACCTTCAAATTCCACAAACAACCATGAGTCTATACTTACAACTTACTGGCTAATATAGCCATTTTCACACTTCAAGGAACCGACAAATCACCCTAACTAACAACTCCTTCTCTACCTTATACTAAACTAACACACAAGGATGAATCATCTCTTTACCGACCCAATCTCATGCAACCAAATTCAGCTATACATATATTAAACCAACACAAGAACAACAAGTTGGACAACAAGTTGCTAGTGAATCAAAATAGGCCTCACACGGCTTCACTAGACTTTGATTTTGTATTTTGAATAAGAAAATGGGATGAATGGCAAGTCAACTATGCTAGTGAATAGAAAGAGCCCCACACGGCTTCACTAGACTTTATTTTTCAACAACACTTTGATGACAATATTTCATGAGATAGAGATTTAATATGCAATATTCAATGAACTAAGAATACACATCTTACTCTGTAGAAATAAAATCGGAGTCAAACACTTTCTCCATGGACTACCATGCTGTCCACACATGCTGCTACCTACCAAATTAATTTATCACTATAAAGGGGTAAATCATCCCCACTCTGACTTCTAACTTTGTGACTTCATATCACCAACTTCTTGGTCTAATTTCATTACCAATAGGTCATGACAACAACACTTTAACACACACTACTATTCAAGTGGAAATACAGTTCCAATATTCTGCTACACCTTATTACCTCTGAAGCGTGACACTGACAACATAAGTTCTGAAAAGAACTGAATATACTTAATACTGCAGGCTAAAAAGCACGATTTCATCAAAATCAAGGTTCTCACTAGAACCAACACACTCTGAAGCACTAACGGACTCTTCTCAAGTCCTTGCAAAAATCTTGTATGATTCGATCAGAACGAACCATACCATTTAGACTCTAAACTTCTGTACTTGAATCTGCCCAATGATGAGACATGTCTGAGAATGTCTGAGTAAGGAAAGAATTGGGATGACTGTTACTTTCATATGGGCGACACCATAGCACGAATTTAAGTATGAAAGAGGAACATTCTGACTCTATTGCACGAACTACAACATGAAGAAAGAGAGACATTCCTAAACGCCTAGTAGCCTCCTGCTTATAAGTGTGGCGCGCTACACACCCATAAATAAGACTCTACCCGATGTGATTTCGCAGACACCCTGGGATCATAAACCTTGCTTTGATACCAAGTTTGTCATGACCCGAACCGGGGCCCTGGCCGTGACGATTATTCCGAACCATAAGGTCCGAAACACCCCTATCTGTCTGGTAATCATGCACATAATTCATATGATAAAAGAAATGCATAAGATACACAATATAGCGGAAACATGGTCAAGAACCATATGCGAACAATAATGGGGAAACAATGTCTCAATCAACATCTTTAAAATCGTCTGCGAAATCTCTACTATATGAAATGAAACAAATATCTATCTGAAAACTGGGACAAGGCCCCCAGTAGACCCAAACTAATAAATGATAAATGAAACTTCCAGATATCAGGCCTTCCGAAATATAGAAGGCTCACCAAGTGACTCTGCTAATCAGTTGAGGAAATCTACTGATTTTTTGGACCCCTAGACTGTGCCTCTGAACCTGGGAGGGAAGGGGGTTAATACAAAAGTACTGGTACGCAGAGATATCAAAATAAAACATAATATTTTTACAAAATATAGTTGAGAGCCATTATAAAGCAGTTTCATATCAAATCATTTGAAAACACATGGGCATAATGTAATTGTTTTCAACAACAATGCAATGCAGCTGAGCTAGGTGAAATACCCTACATATCACATTTACACCAACTATCAAACCTCGGTTGCCGCCGATATTAGAGTATAAGTGAGGGGAAGACACACAAGATCACACAGCAGGGTGTCTCGACCCAATGGTAGTGCACAAGATCACAAAGCAGGGCTCCTAACCATAGTCCCAATTTGGGAATGACATAAAGTCAGATACGCAAGATCACAAAGCATGGTACCAAATTCCCATGTCGACAAACACGGTTTCCAGCGATGAGCCCTTAAACTCAAACGCTTTCTTCGGGCATCCACCTATCTCGTGTAAAATCAATGCATTCAAATTTTATCTGATTCAATCACATATCATATTCTGTAGGGTATCGTCATACCCGACTTGCAAGCCATCAATATCACATCATTCTTCTCATTCAACCATTGTATTCAACATGAATAACCTTCTCATTTTCAAGTCAAAATCATATCAATTCTCAAAACATTTCGTGTCATGCTCTTCAAGATGTTTTCAAACAATTTACATCATAGATGTTTTCATACAATTTACACCATATGAACATTTAAAACAAATTCACATCAAGAGAGGAAATTTCATATCATTCATGCTCTCAAGTTAACATCTTTTCGGAATACATGCATATACATATATCATATAGCAAATCACTTTGGGAGTAGGCCTAAGGGCCAAATCAATATCATAAAACGTTTAAATCATAATCATATTCAAAATTTCAAAAACCCCATTTGAAAACATAAATTTTTAAAGCCTATGAGATTTTTGAGATAACCCCACGTACCTCTATATGCGAATATGATAGGTACTTCTTGAAGCCTATGTTTCGGAGATTCCAAATCTTCAATTTCTTTTGAAAACCCATGGTTGAATCTTGAACTACTTGGGTTTTTATTTTGAAACCCTAGAGAGAGTTCTTGAACAATTTTGATGAATGAAGGTGTATTTTGGGGTCTTTGGGAACTGAATTTCGTGTTTAGGGCTAAGTAAGGGTGGAAAAGGACCATTTTGCCCCAAAAATGGAGTGTCTAAGTCACTGGAAACCTTTACATAGGCGCTGCCTATGCTATCGCCTATGTTTACATAGGTGCCACCTATGCTATCGCCTATGTTTACGTAGGCGCCACCTATGCTATCGCCTATGTTTACGTAGGCACCACCTACTACTTTGAAAGGTCATAACTTCTTGCTCGGGTGCCGGATTTTAGCAAAATTGGTATCGTTGGAAAGCTAAATCAAAGACCTATCATTTGACACATAGTAGGCTCTCTAATTCGACATATACAGAGAGTTATGGTCGATGGAAGCTGACACAAATTACTACATCCACTAAAACTTAATCGATCGAAATAGTTTCAACTCGTCCTTGAGTTGAAGGACCACTATGGTCTAAATTCAAGCTTGAATGGATTAACATACTACACAAATAATTAACATGCCATATTGGCATAGGATTTATGGCTTCGGGATTATCAACGCATCAAAATCATGGTCCATATTATAGCCCGAAAATACGGGGTGTTACAATGCCCAACCATATGTTCAACCCCCATCTTACCCACACTGGCGCACACCAACTCTGTTGAGTTATCCTCTAGCTCCACATACATACCATAGCCCTTCTAGGTCTGGTTTTCAATTTAAGCCAAATAATGAAATGAGACAGAAGTCGAGGGATAACTTCACACCGATTGGAGAGTCTTATGCAATTTTATTCCAGAGATTGGTACAACAAGACATGATCACTCCTCTCTTTGGGTATACTCCTGACCCACATTCAAGAAGATTTGATCCTAATGTACGATGTGCATATCATTCTGATGTTCAGGGTCACAGTATTGAAGATTGTCGTTCTTTGAAAAGAGAAATTGAAAAGATGATTCAAGATAAATCAATCACGGTATAGAACATTAACAGTGAGGAAAGCTCTAGTCATGCTGATATGCAAACCAGTGGCTAAGTTGTCAGGCTGAGCAATTGAGAAGTTACCCTTCTCCCTACTAGGAAGAGGTCTGGTAGTTTGTTTTGTTTTCTTTTCTGTTTTTTGAATTATTTCAGGGTTGTAGTTCGGGATCTATCTTGTTTTGTCCTTTTGTCGTTTATGTTCAAACCCTTCTATCTTTTATTTCAACTAAATGAATTGTCCCTTTTCCTTTGTGTTTTAATTATGTGTTATTTATTTGTTTTCTTTATACAATACATTTTATGTTGACTCTAGTGATATGACATACTTGCGGAATTTTCATCCAGATCTTAAAGTCCAATTTAACCACGAAACATTAAATCAGAGGGTTAAGGTGAGAAAAAGCATCTGAGAAAAATTGATAGAGTGTTGACACATTTGGTGACCATGTTGAAGCCTTCTTTCAAAATTAAAGAAATTATTTTGAGAAACACAAGAATAACTTGGTCATCAATTGAAAAACAAAACTCAATTAGGTCAAATAGCGGATGTGTGCTCCCGAGAAACAGAACAAAAATCAACTCCACGAAAGCATGAGTCATTCAATGTGAGGGATGTACAACAAAGTTGGAGTTGTATGTTCGACAAGTGTAAAAGAAGATGTGACACATATGCTCAGGGCAAGTTAGTGTTGTAAAAAATGTCATAAGTGATATTAATTGTGTACTTTCACATTGCATGCTATGTACTAGCATCTTCAAGGATTGATATGACGAAGGCATTTCATTCTGCTATCCATATATTGTGTCATCTTTTGTGTACTCCATTTGATCCTTAGTTTTATTTTCTTTCATACCCCTCTTTTGGAATCAAGATACAGTCAACAAAGCTCAAAAGATAAGTGTCGACCAAAAGAATAGAATCAAAAGTTTCAAAAAAAAATATGTCAAAAAGAAGGAAAAGAAAAAGTGTCAGGTAAAATAGAGTCAGAAAAAAAAAGAAATCAGAATCAAGAAGAAGAAAAAGCTGCCAGAACTACGCGTGACCTGATTCTCATCTCTCAGGGGTGAGATACGTAGGTTTCCCTACTAAGGGTTCTGTCCAACCAAATAAACAATTTAGAATTACCCAGTCAAAAGAAACTGGGGCATGAGGTAATCCTCATTGTTTGAGTCAATTCCAAAAGTTGTAAGTCCCACCCATTAAACAATTTAGAGTCATCCACTTCAAGTGTTGTTTGGGCCCCATGCCATCCTTTCTTTCTAACCCTGTCCAAAAAGCCAAGTTACAACCAAAGAAAGACCTTCAAATTAATCTTTGAGAATATTAAGACTAAGCATGCAATGGATGCGATGATGCATTTTGGTAACTACTTATCTTCCTCGGCATAAGGAATCAGGAGAGAGATAAAAATGAGAGAGTCTTATCGGTGAAAACCCTCACGAGCACAGTAAGACGACGGTGAGTTGAGACAAATAAAAATAAGAGAGTCTCATTGGTGAAAAACCCTCACGGAAACCATAGGGCAATGGTGACCTGGGAAAAAGAAAATGAGGGAGGCTTGTTGGTAAAAACCTTTCAAGGCGCCACTAGCTGAATGAGGTCTTAAATGCAATTGACCTAAGGAAGCAACACAATTTCGAGGTCATTAACTCAACAACAATTGGTAGAAGGTTTTGGATGGAAAGATCAAGCAGTTTAATCCGATATGCATGGCATAATCATTAGAGTTGATTGTCATTTCAGATAAATCTTCCATTTCTTTATTTCAAACGTGGACATTCATTGTCTTTTCTTTCTTCTCTTTATTTTTATTTTGTTTTCTTGAGTCAGTGGTCCAAATAAAAGTCATTGTCATTTTTCTCTTGTCTTTGAGTCAAGTCCATATCAAAACAAGTGAGAAAATATTTCAAAACTAGCTACCAGCTTCTTCAATTGCACAAAGCAAGATAAAAGGCCAACACATGAAAGAGACATGATTGTGAGCTGAAATAAGGCATGCAGAAAGTTTTGTCAACCGACAAGTCTGGGAACTCATAGAAATACCAAGGTTCAAAGGGTTTATCTGAGAAGCATGGAAAACAGAAATACTGTATTTGTTTCAGAGTCACTCTTAATAATCTGAGTTCGGATCAATGATACAGCAAGTCAATGACATATGCTAATGGTTGAAAGCAAGATTAATGTGACAGGGGCAAGAGCGATTGCCACGAAAGCCAAAGCCACAAACCAGACACCATGTTTTTAAACTAACAAGTTTTCTTTGTATGAAACAGGAACACATGCTACCTTCGAATCAAGGATTTCAAAGCCTAAACATCAAAGGACGTAACATTCTCACTTTTTCAAATGCAACAGGCAATATTGCTGCACATATTTGATATTCAAAGCCATGGAGACGCACTTCCTTGTTTGGGTAATTCCAGCAACATTTGTGAGGAAATGCACTTCCTTGTTTGGTAATTCAAGCGGTATTTGTAAGGAGACACACTTACTTGTTTGGGTAATTCAAGCAACATTTGTAAGGAGACACACTTCTTTGTTTGGAAAATTCAAGCAACATTTGTAAGGAGACGCACTTCCTGGTTTGGGCAATTCGAGCAACATTTGTAAGGAGATGCACTTCCTTAATTTAAGCGCTATCATAAGGAGACGCACTTCCAAAGGAGACACATTTCCCTGTTTGGTAATTCAAGCGCTATCATAAGGAGACACACTTCCTTGTTTGAGTAATTCAAGCGGCATTTGATAAGGAGACACACTTTCTTATTTGGGTAATTCAAGCAACATTTGTAAGGAGACGCACTTCCTTGTTTGGACAATTCAAGCAACATTTGTAAGGAGACGCACTTCCTGGTTTGGGCAATTCGAGTAACATTTGTAAGGAGATTCACTTCCTTAATTCAAGCACTATCATAAGGAGACACACTTCCAAAGGAGACACACTTCCTTGTTTTGGTAATTCAAGCGGTGTTGGTAAGGAGAAGCACTTCCTTTTTTGGTTAATTCAAGCAACATTTGTAAGGAGACGCACTTTCTTGTTTAGGAAATTCAATCAGCATTTGTAAGGAGACGCACTTCCTTGTTTGGGGCAATTCGAGAAACATTTGTAAGGAGAAGCACTTCCTTATTTGATTAATTCAAGAAGCATTTGTGAGGATATTCACTTCCTTGTTTGGTAAATTCAAGAAACATTTGTGAGGAGACGCACTTCTTTGTTTGAGTAATCCAAGAGACATTGGTGATGCACTTCCTAACTTAAGTCTTGGTTCCTAGAAGATGCACTTTCTAGTCGAGTTATCACACTTAACCCTAAGGAGACGTACTTCCTTTTTTGAGTAATTCAAGCGGCATTGGTAAGGAGACGCACTTCCTTGTTTTGGTAATTCAAGAAACATTGGTAAGGAGATGCATTTCCTTGATTGGGTAGTTCAAATTTTGCTTTTTAGGTGATGCACTTCCTAACTTAAGTCTTGATTCATAGAAAATGCACTTTCTAGTCGAGTTATCGCACTTAACCCTAAGGAGACGCACTTCCTTGCTAGTTTTTATTTGTCAGGTGGCACACTTTTTAACTTAAACTTGTATCTCTAGAAGATGCACTTTCTAGTCAGAATCCCTCACTTTAATTCTTAGGAGACGCACTTCCTAGTCTTGGTTATTCAATTTTACTCTCAAGAGATGCATTTCTTGGTCAGAGTCTTGATTCATCATTGCAACATGCAAGTAGGTATGATGTGACTTTTCCAAAAGTCTTCTGATGATAAATTGGGGAAAAAAAATTAATTTCTGTTTTTGAAACTTTAGTTTTCTGGCAAACGGAATTTCTCTTTATAATAATCTTTGTTTGGGATAATTTTTCTTTTTTTTAGTTTTGATGTGATTTCAGGAGTCCACCTGAAGAACAGGGTGAATAAATGGAAAGTCAAACAACAAAGTGAAGAAATGAAAAGTCAAGCAACAAGGTGAAGAAGTTGAAAGTCAAGCAACAAGGTGAAAAGTTGAAAGTTAACAGATTGAAAATAGCAAGTCAGGAGCCCGCCTGAAGAATAGGGCAAAGAAATTAAAAGTTAAGCAATGAGGTGAAACAATTGAAAGCCAAACAATAAGGTGATAAAATTGCAAGACAGGAGCCCTCCTGAAGAACAGGGTGATGAAATGGTAAGTCAGGAGCCCGCCCGAAGCACAGGGCGAATAAATGGAAAGTTAAGAAACAAGGTGAAGTAATTGAAGACCAAGCAACAAGTGATGAAATTGTAAGTCAGGAGCCCGCTTGAAGAATAGGGTGCTGAAACTTAAGTCAGGAGTCCAACAAAAGCTGTCTAGATAGGATTTTGTAATTTCATTTATTTTTTAACTTGTAATTTTCATTTTTGATGTAATGACAAAGCCGTGGACCGGAACCTCGATGGAACCTCACTCGACTCACCAAATCGGTATAGTCCCTCTCCTTCCAATCCTTTGACATACCTATCACTTGATTCCCTCATAACTTGGGTAGGTAGGATGTCCTAAGTCAGGACTCGGTTGTCCTTCTTTCTGTTTCTTCCTTTGAATAATGGTCGGGATAAAATTCTGTCTTGTTGTCTACTTCTTTATCTGAAAACACTTTGTGTTTACATTCAAAGGGGGCATGATGTAGACACGTAATTTTGTCCCTCCCCGAAAGCATTTTTTCTATTTTGTACCTTATCCTACCGTGTACCCTCAACCATCTAATCATACCCCACAAAAATACAAAAATAACAACCCTCCCTATTAAAAATTGACAACACATCACCACCCACATACCCCTACCATACCCACATGACCCCACCCTACCTTAACACATTTTATTTTCCTCACCACTAACTAACAGAATAAACACAAGGATACAATTCACACCAGGGAGGGACCACAGATATATTCCATGAATAAATACACACGCCATATACAGGGAGAAGGGATTTTTTTTCATTTTCTTTTCTCTTTGGCCATTAACTCACTACATCACCATTAGCACACACTTACTGATATATAGAGAATACACTCATACATCATAGGGGACCATCCACAGATATCACTAAAATTCCCATAAGAACACACCGTTGAGGGAGATGGGGAATACAGAGAGAGATGGAAGGTGAGAGAAAGAGAGGAACAGACAGAGAGAGATTGAAGGAGGGAGATCGAGAAGAGAGAGACCAAGATCTACGGAGAGACCTGGGAGACGAACGGAGAAAGGGTAACAATAGAAATCCTCCGTTTTGACTATTTTTCGGGTGAACAATTGGTTCACAAATCGTCTTTTGATTGAATTCAAACTCAAAATTCTGAAATCTTGTCTACCGGTCTCGTTTTGTTCTGTTACAATTTTTGTTTCGGGTTCATCAGTTTCGTCACTGGTTTGGGGGATTTGGGGGTTCTGTTCGTCTCAATCAGTTCACCGGAGCTCAGTTTCTATCGATTTTCAATTCTTTTTACGAATTTTAGAAGGCTTCGGGTGCTTTTATTTTCGTAACTCGTCCTCATTATTAGGTTGTGGGGGAATTTTTTGCAGTCCAAAAAGTTTCAATTCGTGAGTTGGAGCTCTTTTCATTGTGGGGTTCCTTGTTCGAGTATTCCGATTTCGGATTTCTTTATTATCAACAAGAACAAGTTTCATTGAGGTTCATTTCTTCTCCCGATCTTTACTTTATCTTGATTCTTTATTGATGTTGTGGGTGTGGATGATTTATGTGTTGTGTGTTTAGTTCGAATCTTCGTTGGGCATTTGTGTTTGATGTTGATTTCAGATTTTGAGACGTAATTTGATAATCGTGCATGTGCTAATCGTTGGTTGAGAATGAATTTGGGGTGGAATTGAGAGATTAATAAAAAGATTGAATTTGGCTTAATGTTGGTTCATTGTTGTTTTGCTTAATTCAGAATCAAGTTCGTGAATTTTATAGTATCATGATAGGTCGAATTAAATAGGCAAACATTTAGGTTTGGGTAGGCAAATTTAGAAGTGATGTGTTTTATTGAATGCGTTGAATGTTTAGATGTGCGTGTTGAATATTTTTTTAATTTATTGTATTTAATTCAGATGTATCCATTTAGCCGGGGAATGCCCCGAGGTATTTGTGTTTATTTGTCGGGGAATGCCCCGAAGTATTTTGTCCTGGAGGACGATCGTAATGAAGGCCCGAGGCGTCGGGTAAAGCACGGGAGCGTAATTAGGATTAGCGTAAGTTAGATAGGATTTATTTTGCATTTTTTTTATTTTGGACTGTATAAATTAGACTGGACGTCGTGCTTTTGATTCGTTTTTATTTTGTTTGTTTGTTTGATTGTTTTACATGTTTTGTGTGGTTTGTACATTTGTAGTGTCAAAATTAGCCGATACGCTCCACCAAGCGACCATTGTCAAACCACGGGATCGAGGGGTGCCTAACACCTTCCCCTCGGTCAACAGAATTCCTTAGCCGGAATCTCTGTTCGCAAACCAGTTTAAAGAGTCAAATGGTTTTGAAAAGGATTTTCCAATAGTGACTTGGCATATCGGATTATGCCAAGTGGCGACTCTGAATAAAAAATGTAAATAGTCCTTTTTCGAAACAAATTTTTAATCTTTTATCACTTAATAAAAAACCTTTCAAAAGTTATAATACAATCCTTTTGGGGTTAAAAAAAAGGGGTGTGACACTTGTCTTTAATCATCGATGATTTACTACAAGTTTCAGCTACATGTTGCATATCACTTTGTCAGTTTGTCAATCATCAAAACTACATTGTGCCCAACAAATTCCCCCTTTTTGATGATGACAAACCTCTTGCCTTTGTGCATTCAAACATCTTCACCTGTAGGCACTAAAGTATAAAACACTAGAATGAAACAAGTTAGTCAATGGGTTATAAACACTGCATCCCTTTTATCTTCCCCTTTTTGGCACCATCGAAAAACCATTTTTATTGCAATAATATACTAGCCAAAGTGATTTGTTATGCTATTCATGTCCACTGAGGCTATCACCAAAATAATCAGATAAAGACTTTAGCCAACATAGTAATGTATTAAAGAGAGTAAAAATATGATTCAATTTAGCAAAGATAACCATTCCATTTAACTGACAGAGCATGTTCCACATTAAACCTAAGCTAGTACTGAACAAAGCAAAACAACTGAGCATTAATAAAAAAGGAAGACGGTATAAAAGTGGGACATGGTTAAGGATACAAATAGTGAGGAGCAGATGAGGAAGATGGAACAAGTGATATCAACTGTGTCAATTGATGAATAATTTCAAGATTTTCATACCTCTATCAATCAAGGTCAAGCTTTACAATGATGATCCTCGCCTTAAGGACCTCTTATTCCACTTCACGATTGTCTTGTGCAGCTTCTAGTTCAGATTTTTTTTCTAGCTAAATCAATTTTTTTAAAATGAGTGTTAGCCCTCCTTATTGAAACAGGTAGAGCAACATGATTTATCTGTTCAAGAACATCTATTGTTGCTTTATAAGTCAAACCTGAACTAGGACTGAGAAGTCCTAAAAAACAATTAGGAACTAAAAGAGAGAGCATGTCCCTTTTTATTCTTCAGAAACATATGCTGCATGCGATTGATGATCAAGCTTGGAAAATCTATGATACAAAATTGATATTTTGGTTGAGAGAGAAGAAGGAATTTATGGTGTAGGATTAACTCATTTGTGCACAATCATTTGGAGAGATTCAAAGAAAATTTGGTCAACCAATTCGTCAGCATCATAGGACAAGGGGAGGATGAAGTATGAGGAATGGAAGAGGTGTGCTCAACTATTTTAACTTAGACAGCCTATGCTTATGTCAGTGTAGAGCATATCTGATAAGAAGAACTTTGTGGTCACAATTGCTTGCTTGTACCTATTTTCTGCACAATCTAATACAAAATTAGGTTAGAAAAGTCAAAAATCTAGAATTGGGACACACAACTAAATGTGTAAGACTGAATCGAATAACATTTTAGCTAATAAGATTTAAAAGAAAAATGGTTATTCTAGTCAATCATTGAGGGGGGTTCATGCAATTTTAATCATCCCCAAATCTAACTTATTCCTTTCAAAATGCTCTCTACTTAGTGCCTTTGGTGCTTCTCTAGTCATTTAAGTAACCCACATAGTCAACATTTTTATAGCCCTCAAGAGCGCAATTACTTTCATTTGAATACCATAGTCTTAAGCCATTGATTCCCATGAGATATCTCAAAATTCTTGTGACAACACCAATTCTTATGAATTACCAACAAAATTATCATCAGCTTGTGTTGGTGTTATTGATGCATCAATTTCTTGATTTGTTGTTCCCCCTGTCAATATGCCCTCAATCTATACAACAGTTGAACCAGGTGGTACAACATGTTCCTGGGCATGCTCATCAGTTTCGCAGTCATTCTTTTTTTTTGGCCATCTCCAAAAGATCCATTCCCCCTTTAAATGTGGTGAGTGAAAGAAACTTTATTTGCTTCCAGTCTTATACCTTGAGCAAGCTTTATCCATGTATAAATTTTTATTGCCTTCTTTCACTCTCACCTGCAAAACAAATTAGGGGTTAACTTTAGGCACCCAGACAAGCTTGGGTCCTTTCTTATGAGAAAAGGGATGTATGAGGTTCCTTCTAGCCCATCGAGGTAACAGGTTATATGACCTATTTCTCTGACCAGATTTGACCTTCTTGTTAGCTTGTGCTAATATGGAATCAGATATTTTTGCTAGGCTTATGCTTCTTGATTTGCTTTTTGTTGCAACTGGACATTCAGTGGTTGGATACCCCTGGTTACCACAAATATAACACAGATCTTTAATAGCATTAGAACTTTTATAAAAGCCCAACCCAGTCTTTTCATTGTGAGTTCTTTGACCTAACTTATGAATAATTCTTGAAGAATGTGTCCATCTATTGGCTCTTTCAAGATCAAGTTTCAATTTAGAAATTTCTTGACTCAATTGACTAACCTTTTTTTTCACAAAAGTATTCATGTTTAATCTTAGTCAATTCTGACTAAATTTTTTCTTGTTCTTCACTTTTGACCTGTTTTCCTTTTCCAGAAAGAGTCAGTTTCAAGATTTCAGATTTGAGGGTCAGGTTTTATGAATCAAGTCTGCTAACCTGTTCCTTAAGAGTGCAGTTTTTCTTTTCAACATTGTTCTTACAAGTTTCTAGATCAATAAAATCAAACTTGAGACTTGCAAGATTGTTGAATAACTCATCCCTATCATAAGTTATTCGTGGAAATCATCAATTAGAGCACTCATTAAGGAAATAAGTTTTGTTTTAGAAAATAAATGCAACTTTTCTTTAAGTTCAAGTATACTTACCTCAGAAGCATCATCTTCTTCCTCCAAGTCTGAATCTCCAAGAGACATGAGAGTAGTTTCATCATCTTCTTCATCACTTTCAGATGCCCTATTTAGATCTTCTATGTCCATCTCATAGGTCTTCAAATTACCAACTAACTCATCAAGGGACATTCTAGTGAGATTCTTAGCTTCTCTTATGGCTGTAACTTTGACATTCCACTTAGACTTTGGTAGGACTCTCAAGACCTTCTCTACCTATTTCTCAGTAGATAAAACCTTCCCTAGAGATGATAACTTATTTACCAATAAAGTTAACCTAGTTATCATTTCTTGTAGTGACTCATTTTTCTCCATTTTGAAAGACTCATATTCAGTGAAAAGTAATGCAATTTTGAATTTTCTCACTTGGCTAGTGCCTTCATGTGCATTCACCAATGCATCCCGAATTTGTTTAGCAGTGTTGCAATTAGACACTTTATTGTACTCGGCTGGACCAAGACCACAAACAAGAATATTTTTGGCTTTTGCATTCTTTTGTAGTGCAACAAGATCTTTCGGGGTGAATTCACTCCTTAGTTTTTTCACTTGTTCTCCATCCACTATCTTCATGGAAATTGTTGGTCCATCAATAATTTTGTCCTATAATTCATAATATACACTTTGAAGAAACGTTTCCATCCTAGCTTTCCACCAAATGAAATGAGACCCATCAAAGAGTGGAGGTCTAATAGTGGATTACCTTCACTGTGACTAGTAGGTAGTGCGGAATTCATCATATTGATTTTTGTCTTATGTGCTAACCCTTTTTAAGACAACCAGCTCTGATACCACTTGTTAAGAATTCGTGCCCTACTGATTATCTTATTTTCGTCTAACCATTGCTTATCGATGAAACGGGTTGCCTGAGGTGTTCCACTGACGTGTTCCAAGGAAGCAGTAAAATAGAAAGTAAAGAACACAATAATTTTTACGTAGAAAACACCCGGCTCAAAAAGGTGTAAAAAATTACGACCTGTACCTCTACAGAATTTAACCCCAACTTCACTAAATAATTCTGAGCCTCAACAACGACTGATTACAAAACTGTTGTAACTAACAAATAGGAATTATAAACTCTAATCCCTATAACTCAACAACTAGGAATTGTAAACTCTAATTCCTTTGACTCAACAACTAGGAATTATAAACTCTAATTCCTAACTACACACACACCTCTCAAGGTATGCGTTCCCAAAGTCTCTGAGTTTTTCTCAACTCGAAGACTAGCTCCTAATTCAGTTTATAACACACTGAAACTAATATTACATCAATAGTTCAAACACGATGAATAACTCTAAAAATCAACGCTAAAACTCTTAGCTGGATTCTATACTTAGGACCAGGTTCTTCAATGTGTTTCTTCAGTGATTGAGTAGCACTTCGTGAAGTCAATCTGTCGATTGTGCTTTTCTGCTTTGTAAGTGCGTAAATTATTCTGACAGATGCATCTTTTATTTAAGAACAACTCTTCAAAGAGTAATTCTTTATTTCCAACTCCTCCTTTAATCAGAACTCTCATTACATAGATTTCTACTTCAAGTGAGACTCCTTCTTCAATTCCAACTCTTGTCTCCTTAGTGTTGTAGTCAAACTTCTACTCTTTAAATCAGCTTATCTTCAAGTATTTTACTCAACTACAACTTCTTCAAATTAGCACATTTTTATTTCCTTAAGTTTATCAGAATTAACCACTCATCTAGTTCTTGATTTCTTCCACCCTTGTCTTTAATCATCGATGATTTGCTACAAGTTTCAGCTACATATTTCATATCACTTTGTCAGTTTGTCAATCATCAAAACTACATCGTACCCAACAAATACCCAATGACCTAGAATACCAGTCGTTCAGTTTTCATGATTTAGAATGCTTTCAGATAAAAAACTTATCTTTCAACCTCAAGACTTTCAGTATTATTGAGGTATTCAGCTTATCAGTTTATATTCAGTTGGGAGTAGTACTTAGCACCGAGCGGACGCATGAATGGAGGCTCACCCGTCAGTTAGGATGAGAACTTTAGTAAAAGTCCCTAAGTCCTAGAACTACGGCACCGTTGTAGGATCTAAAGGATCACCCGTCAGACCAGGACTGACACTTTAGTCCTTTTGAACATCAGTTTAGTGGTACCACTTCAGATCAGCCTTTATACCTTGATAAGGTATATTATGTCATTTTCGATGGAGTTTATACATCGAACTCCATGTTTAGTTCACATGGTTATATGTCGGTTAATAATTTCTCCCATATTCAAACTCAGTTATTGCGTGACCTTATAATTAGTTTATTCAGCACAGTATTAATCAGTTACATGTTTATTTACTTGGTCATTGCATCTGTTCACATCCCACAGTTTCAGACCTAGTATTCATCCATGAACCTCAGTTTAGTTTTACTTTCTTTATACTATAAATTTTTAGATTATCACTGCACATCTGTATATATGTATTTTATATAGGGTCATTGTACTATAATTCAACTCCATGCATTCAATTTACACTCAAGTTCCATCTCTTTATTTTCAGTTAGCATTCAGTACAGTGTTACATCATATTCAGCATTAGCTTGAGATTACATATAATAGTTATGCTTCTACTGCTTCCCAATTTACAGAAATATGTTAGTTCATGATTTAAAGATTTCACTACGCCTCTCAACTTTTACGTACATACATGTTTTAAATATATATTTCAGCAAATACTTACGTCCTCAATTTCAAAGCATGTTTTAAGTTTTTTCATAACTAGTGCATATCTCACATACTCAATACATTCCAAAGTATTGATCGCATACCTCTTCTACCTATATTTTTCAAGTGATGTAGTTTCAGGTGCTTACAATTAGGATCATAGTCAAGCAGATCATTACATTTAGCCAGCAGGTGATCAGTTCTCTTATTTCGAGGACTCAAGTCAGCTGCAGTTCTTGTATTTTTTTTTCTTATTCTTATGTATTGATTAGAGATAGTTGGGATCATGTCCCAGCTACCTACAGTCAGTATTAGTAGAGACTTATAAATAGACAGTTACAGTTATTGTATGTAGTTTCAGTTCCCTTTCTTTTAGATTGCAGTGGGTGTAAACTTTGAACAGTAATGTACTGAAACAACTCATCTCATGATTATATTTTCGCTCAGTCAATTTAGCTTTTATATATGTTTTGATCAATTGCTTAAACATTATGCCAGTACCATGGGTTAGTTTGAAATCACTTGTGATTTTAATCACCATGTTACGACTGGGGTAGTCTTGAGTCGTGACATTATTGCTCTCCAAAGGGTAACATAAGTTGGTGGTTGCACCCAAAAGGGGTCGAGATGCCTTGGAGGGGGTCAAAGGGAATCAAAGAAGAGCACAGAAGTCACCTGCGTGTGCAGGTGGATGAGATGTTTGGAAACATTGATTGCTTGGGAGTTCGATTTTCTTGTGGTCTATGTAAGAGTTAGGTGCTTTCTAGAATATTTGAATTGAGGATTTAGAGTTTAATGTACCTTTTATTTTCCTTTCAATTCCTTCTCTGTGTCTATCTATTTACTCGCTTCATCTATCTTTATCTTTCGTTTATTCATATAGTAGTTTATTTTCGTTTCCCGTAGTTTTACTCGTATCACCTCAGTCTCAAACATTGCATATTCAACAACAACAACAAAAAAATAGAATGGATGAGTATTCATTCCTTATTCAAGCCCAACTCTGATCTCTATTTCCCATAACTAACCAAAATGAATAAATTAATTTGCTCCAATTTGGAGTGTATTGCAAAATATGTTATATAATTTCTACTACTATATTTGCATATCAAAACAAAAAGGCAGATAAATTAGTGGAGAGGAGAGTAGACTATCCATGAAACGGACGGTTAATGTCAATGGCAAGAGTATCTGCTGCATCATTTAATCCAATAATATAATTTGATCCAATAATATCTGCTTCATCATTTGATCCAATAATATCATTGAGCTCTTCATCTATAATTGTCTCTTTTGGGGCAATTCCATCATCATCTTTTCCTATCTTTCTTTTAACTCGGCAAAGTACGTAATGCTCTTTGTTATATTCCTGAAATTTAAAAATTCAACTGTTGTTATATTCCTGAAATTAAAAAATTCAACTGTTATTATACTAGTAGTAATTAATCATGCATGCAAAAAAAAGAAGAAAAACAACTATGGTGAAATTTTGATATAAATCTCAAGGCAAAGTGGTGAGATGAAATAGGTTGTGTTGTTCTAAAATTTGCAAAGACTTATTTAGGCGTTAGGCATAAGCTAAGCTAGTTGTGGAATTCGAATAAACGGTTTATTCACGCTCTAAGAGAGACGCCACCTTAGCCTAGTTTAAATTAGCTCCAAAATATTGGTTAAACTTAACATCTTGGTAACAAATCGTCTTTGGTAGGGAGTCGTTACCCTCTATGTGTGAGTTCAGGATCTCAGGTTCAAGTTAGGACCAACAAAAACTCCTCACTAGAGGACTTGGTGCACAACATAGCCGAATCAAAAATCAAAATTTTTTAAATAAAGGATTCAAAGCTTCCAACATATAAGAAAGAAAGTAAATACACAAGTAGTAAATGATAATCATCACTTGTAGACGTACTAGCAAAGGGCTTCAGATACCCTATCTCCGGTATCAGACACCAAACATCGAATTATAACACCAAAAGACAAGAGTATCAAACCTCAAAATTATGATGGTGAACTTACATGAAAACGTTGACGCAAGTGTTTTTTGACATCATCACAAATAGAATATTCCTTCATAAGCCATTGCCCATCATGTAGTGGTAACCCTGGATTTTGGTATCTTAAACTTCTTTTGTATCCCAATATTGAACCTTTTTCACTACACACTGCTTTCCCTTTGTCTTGTGATTTCCATGAACCTTCTCCAACACTTCTAACATACCTTGTATTACCTGTCTTTTTTTTCTTCAACTCCGTAAAAAAATACAACGTCCTATCCTTTTTACCCTTGAAAATATCCCATGGTTCTATAGTATACAGATCTTCAAGTACAATAGGAACTAATTTTGAAAAAGGTTTGCTTATAACAAAGAGTATAAGGTACTTCATCAATTCTCTATCAGTTGGATGGAATCGAAATCCCTCTGTATGTGCTGAATTTTCTTGTACTTCTTTGTTGTACTCCATCCTTGTTTGGTACGAGGTCGTTGGAAGGTACGAAGTTGATGGAATGGTGCGAGGTTGTTTGAATGGATGGCGTCGGGCTAATAACATATACAATACTTGAATTCTCGATTCTCAATGATGTTTTTTTTGGGGGGGTGATGTATTTTTTGATACGATGTTGTGTGTGTATTTATACTTGATGTGAGCCATATATATAATTAGGCAATTCTTTTTGTGTTGCGTTTGAACAAGGCAAAAATAATTTTGGATGTATTTGTTTTAGGTAACAATATATAGTGTTGTGTTATAATTTGGAGAGGACTAGGAGAATTCCTAAAAAGATGGCAAGTAGGAACACCGCTTCTTGATAAACGGCAATTATTGTAAATTGTAATGTATCTATAAATGGTAAAAATATATTAATCCAAATTTGTGTAGGAAAAAACAAATTTGATTTGGGTTAGGTATAATCATATCAAAATTTTCAGTTTGTGGTTATGGTAGATTTTCTGCTATTATAAATAGGGGTGCTATAACTTATTTTCATGTGTTGGAGACAAATTATATGGGTCTTGAGAAGAAAGAACTTGTATATTATCCATGGGTGTGGTGGTACGTAAATAAACCTGTAAAACGGGCCGGGCTGGCCCGGCCCGAACCGGCCCGAACCGGCCCTACATATCAAACCGGACCGGTTTGACCCGGCCCGGTAAGCCCTAGGGCTTTAGGGTTCCGGGTTCCGATCCGGTTTTTTTTTTAAACTGGGCCCGGTTAACCCGGCCTGGCCCGGCATTAAAAAAAAAAAAAAAAATTATTGGGCCAAACTAGCCGTTGGCCCAACGGCTATATTACCGTTTTTGGGTCCAAACGGCTAGTTTGGGCCCATTAACTTAAAAAAAAAAAAAAAAAAAAATATTTTTTAATCCCCAAAATAAATCTATAAATACCCTACAACTTCAAATCATTTCTCACACAATTTTTCACTCTCTCAAATCTCATTCTCTCTCAAATCTCAATTCTCAATTCTCAAATATTCAATATATTTAATTTCTTAAAGTGTTCAATTTAAATTTTTAATTTTTCGTTTACAAAGTACGAGCGGAAGTTTCTAAAGTCGCAATCTTCGGATACTTCCAAAATTTGGTATTGTCGTTCCATCTCTTACGTTTAATTTTTATTTATTGTATTAATTGTTTAATATTTAATTTTATTATATTTGTGTATTTTGAATATTTTTAGTTTAATTTAATTTATATTATGGATAAATTAAAAAACCTCGATACTAAAGGTGTTAGAAATTTTTGTCCCGGAAGCGGTAGTGGTAGTAAAAAGCGAATTACTAGCGGTAGAGGTAGTTCAAGTAATAGATATACCCGTGTGACTTCGCCTCCGGTACCGCTTGGTACACCTTTTGAGGAAGAAATAGGTGTAGGTACTCACGATATGGATTATGTAGAATTTCAGGAAAATTACGGTATAGAAGAAGAAAATGAAGTAGATGCAGTTAATGTAGACGAAGATGATGAAAATATTGCTGAAACACCCGCAGTAGGACATGCTAACGTTAGATCTGAATCAGTTAATCTCCCTTCCCGTCCTCCCAGTGCCCCAAAACCCCGTAAAAGAACTAGTATTGCATGACAATTTTTTGAACGTATATCAGATATTGAGGTGCAGTGCAATATTTGTCAACAAAAATATAAGCATAGAAGTGGCGGTAAGCAAGGGGGTACGGGTACGTTAATGAGACATATAGCTGAAGATCACACTAGAGAGTTGAATATTGCAAAAGGTGGTGGGGATGTTGGTGGGTCAACGCAAACTAGAATGGACCCAACAACCGGTCAAGTAGCGAAAAAGTATAATAAATTGAGGGACAGAGAAGAAATAGCTAAAATGGTAGCTGTGGGTTGTTTGCCTTTTAGTTTTCCTTCTTCTGATGCCTTTATTCGTTATATACAAGCAATTTATAATCCTATGTTTAATGGTATTCCTAGAACTACTTGTCGGTCTGATATTTTTAGACTCCATTCACAATATTGTTTTTATTTATCAACATTCTTAAAAAATATTCAATGTAGATTGTCCCTAACTTCCGATCTTGGTCGTGCTGTAAATAAAAATGATTATTTAACCGTTACTTGTCATTGGATGGATAGTAATTTCATAATGCAAAAACGTATTCTTGCTTTTTTATATGATGAAGATCGGAAACATACTGGACAATTTATTGCTGATTCTATTATTAAAATTGCCGGATATTATGGTATAGAAAATAAAATTTTATGTATTGCTTTTGATAATGCTTCTAACAACAAGACTGCTATAACAAAAATAAAATCTACGCTATCTCCGCCCTTTCCTGAAATTTTTCATGTTAAGTGTGCATGTCATATATATAATTTAATTGTAAAAGATGGTCTTGACTTTTTTGAGGTTTATATTGAAAAAATTCGTCTTGCTGTTGGTTTTATTCAAGGAAATAATCGTAGATCTAGAATTAAAGAATTTAAAGTTAAATGTCAAGAAAATGGACTTGCACCGATTTTGATGCCTGAGGAAATTGATATTAGATGGAATTCTACGTATGAATTTTTAAAAACTTGTTATAAATATAGAATTCCTATTACACTAGCTTTTAACCAACATTGTGGTTCATTTGCTGATTCTGCTGATTGCATGCTACATAATTCTGATTGGGTTATAATTAATGATCTTGTTAAGTTCTTAGAAAAATTTTATGTAGCTACGGTTGAATTTTCCGGTGCATACTATCCTACTGTTTGTAATATTTTGGCATATATAGCCGATATTTCTGGTTTGCTCCGACAATATAAAGATAAAGAAGGTTATAAAGAAGCTGTTGGCGCTATGTTTACGAAATTTAAAAAATATTTCTTCCCGATTCCCCCTATTTACTTGGTTGCTGCTATGTTAAATCCGTGCATGAAATATAATCATATGTGTCACTTTAGTACTCTTATTTATACTAACTTAGAAATAAATACTAACCATGATTCTGAACAAGTACAACCTGATTTGTGGACGGCTACGGCTGATGCAAAAGATTATATAGAAAAATTATATAATCACTATGCTGATTTATTTGATTCAGCCGTACCTACAAATATCACTCCAACTGTCGCTCCTCATCCTCCCGAGGAGCCATCAGCTTCTAAAAGGCCGGCACATAGTGGTTTTCCTGATTCGTTTTATGATTTAACTTGTTGGAACAGTGTGGATGAGAGAGCTTACACATCAACTTATCGGGAAGAGCTGAAATATTATCTGCGGACGCCACCAGAGGATCGCAGACGACGGATCAACACGCTGGATTGGTGGAGGAATAATGAATCACAATATCCTGTACTTTCAAGATTAGCCAGAGATATCTTGAATGTTCCTATGTCAACCGTTGCATCAGAGAGCGCCTTCAGTCAGGGACGACAGCAGCTTGGAGACAACCGACACTCATTGGGAAGCAACGCAATGAATGTTTTAGTTTGCCTCAGAGATTGGATTAGAGCAGAAAGAAGAAACCAAGGAATGGAACCAGAGCCCAACGACGACCTCAAACTTGAATAAATTATGACTTCACGGGAGAACTCAGCAGAATCAAGTCCAATGCATGGTTTTTCCCCCGTTGACTTCGACTACCCTATGCAAGTTCCAATTAATATTAACATGAATGAGTTGGAAAAAATGATGCATAATTTATAGATTTTTCATTCATGTAAATTATAAATTTTGGATCATTTTGCAATCAATAAAATTCCACAAATTCATTCACTCCTTAGTCGTTGTTTTTTATTTTTTTTTATTTAACGATTTATAATTTTAATATCTTCTATACAAGTGTATATTTAATGTATACATGTGTATATGTTTATATATCTTATATAGAAGTGTATATTTAATGTATACACGTGTATATATCTTCTATAGAAGTGTATATTTAATGTATACATTGTGTATATAGCGTATATAGTGTATATTTGACCGGTTTTTAACGTATATATGTGTATATATTTTATAAATTAGTATATAACTATACAAATATATATTGTAATGTATATATATTGTAGTATATCTCATTTAAAGTATTACCTATACATAGAATAGAGTGTATATATGTGAATAGATCTTCTATAGACATGTATATTTAACGTATACATGTGTATATGTTTTATAAATTAGAATATAACTATACAAATATATATTGTAATGTATATATATTGTAGTATATCTCATTTAAAGTATTACCTATACATAGAATAGAGTGTATATATGTGAATAGATCTTCTATAGACATGTATATTTAACGTATACATGTGTATATGTTTTATAAATTAGCTTATAACTATACAAATATATATTGTAATGTATATATATTGTAGTATATCTCATTTAAAGTATTACATATACATAGAATAGAGTGTATGAATGTTAATAGATCTTCTATAGACGTGTATATTTAACGTATATATGTGTATATATTTTATAAATTAGAATATAACTATACAAATATATATTGTAATGTATATATATTGTAGTATATCTCATTTAAAGTATTACCTATACATAGAATAGAGTGTATATATGTGAATAGATCTTCTATAGACATGTATATTTAACGTATACATGTGTATATGTTTTATAAATTAGAATATAACTATACAAATATATATTGTAATGTATATATATTGTAGTATATCTCATTTAAAGTATTACATATACATAGAATAGAGTGTATGAATGTTAATAGATCTTCTATAGACGTGTATATTTAACGTATATATGTGTATATATTTTATAAATTAGAATATAACTATACAAATATATATTGTAATGTATATATATTGTAGTATATCTCATTTAAAGTATTACCTATACATAGAATAGAGTGTATATATGTGAATAGATCTTCTATAGACATGTATATTTAACGTATACATGTGTATATGTTTTATAAATTAGAATATAACTATACAAATATATATTGTAATGTATATATATTGTAGTATATCTCATTTAAAGTATTACCTATACATAGAATAGAGTGTATATATGTGAATAGATCTTCTATAGACATGTATATTTAACGTATACATGTGTATATGTTTTATAAATTAGCTTATAACTATACAAATATATATTGTAATGTATATATATTGTAGTATATTTCATTTAAAGTATTACATATACATAGAATAGAGTGTATGAATGTTAATAGATCTTCTATAGACGTGTATATTTAACGTATATATGTGTATATATTTTATAAATTAGAATATAACTATACAAATATATATTGTAATGTATATATATTGTAGTATATCTCATTTAAAGTATTACCTATACATAGAATAGAGTGTATATATGTGAATAGATCTTCTATAGACATGTATATTTAACGTATACATGTGTATATGTTTTATAAATTAGAATATAACTATACAAATATATATTGTAATGTATATATATTGTAGTATATCTCATTTAAAGTATTACCTATACATAGAATAGAGTGTATATATGTGAATAGATCTTCTATAGACATGTATATTTAACGTATACATGTGTATATGTTTTATAAATTAGTATATAACTATACAAATATATATTGTAATGTATATATATTGTAGTATATCTCATTTAAAGTATTACATATACATAGAATAGAGTGTATGAATGTTAATAGATCTTCTATAGACGTGTATATTTAACGTATATATGTGTATATATTTTATAAATTAGAATATAACTATACAAATATATATTGTAATGTATATATATTGTAGTATATCTCATTTAAAGTATTACCTATACATAGAATAGAGTGTATATATGTGAATAGATCTTCTATAGACATGTATATTTAACGTATACATGTGTATATGTTTTATAAATTAGTATATAACTATACAAATATATATTGTAATGTATATATATTGTAGTATATCTCATTTAAAGTATTACATATACATAGAATAGAGTGTATGAATGTTAATAGATCTTCTATAGACGTGTATATTTAACGTATATATGTGTATATATTTTATAAATTAGAATATAACTATACAAATATATATTGTAATGTATATATATTGTAGTATATCTCATTTAAAGTATTACCTATACATAGAATAGAGTGTATATATGTGAATAGATCTTCTATAGACATGTATATTTAACGTATACATGTGTATATGTTTTATAAATTAGCTTATAACTATACAAATATATATTGTAATGTATATATATTGTAGTATATCTCATTTAAAGTATTACATATACATAGAATAGAGTGTATGAATGTTAATAGATCTTCTATAGACGTGTATATTTAACGTATAGTCGTTGTTTTTTATTTTTTTTTATTTAACGATTTATAATTTTAATATCTTCTATACAAGTGTATATTTAATGTATACACGTGTATATATCTTCTATAAAAGTGTATATTTAATGTATATATTATGTATATAGCGTATATAGTGTATATTTGACCGGTTTTTAACCGGGTTTGACCGGGTTTTAGTGGGTTTGACCGGATTGGGTTAAGTGGGCCGGTTCCGGGTGGGTTTTAATATTTTTACTGTGCAGCCCGGCCCGGCCCGGACCGGTTAAGGCCAAACCCGGCCCGTAACCAGCCCGGAACCCGGTAAGAATGAGAGGGCCGGTTCCGGGTTGAACCGGCCCGGCCCGTTAGACAGTCTTATACGTAAATGTGCAATTATCATATCTAGGTTGACTTATCAGAATGTCCGTACATGGTACCACGATCTTAACATTCATCAATTCGTCTACTTTGACTTA
Organism: Capsicum pubescens; assembly: GCA_030864215.1. Classification (NCBI taxonomy): domain Eukaryota; kingdom Viridiplantae; phylum Streptophyta; class Magnoliopsida; order Solanales; family Solanaceae; genus Capsicum; species Capsicum pubescens. The sequence continues at coordinate 347,847,930 of CM061544.1, read as the reverse complement.
GTCTTTTGGTTATTAGTCTTTTGGTTATTATGTTTCGATCTACTAGAGTCAATTTGACTAATTTTGAGTTAGAGAATTAAATATTTAAAATTTAAATTTAGATATTTGAAAACTATACAAAAAATAGTACAAGTTGCGGTCGTTCTTATATCATATATGATGAACAAATACATCTTAATGCTGATTAAAGTTTATACACTTTGAATCTCAACAAGCAGAATGTGACAAGTAAAAGCGAACAAAAGAAATACTATTACTTTGTGTAAATTGCATCACCGAAAAGGTTAAACAATTTAAAAACATGATATATCTATATACTTAATTTAAGCCTGCTACAATACGGTCATTCATCCTTGACAACAAGAAACACAAGGAGATGCATCATTTGATAAATTAGGACCAATAATATCATTGAGTTCATCAACTTTAATGGTCTCATTTTGGGTGCAATTGGATCATCTTCCCCCTCTCTTTATTTCTTATCTATATCTATATCTGTATATATTTATAATCTATAATCCATATCTATAATTTATATCTATAATCTATTAAAAGTGGGAAGACCCTTAAAAAAATAATTCAAACTTTTTGCCCTTCATTCCTTACACAAAATCATCTTTTCACTATTTTTTTCAAATTCTTGTCATTTCATTATTATTAATAATAGGATTTTGAAATTAATTAAAGTCCTTATTTAAGTTAGAAAAGAAATCATAATATATAACAATTCTAAATCAACTAAAATTTTACTTTATATATAATTTGTTAAATTAAATAAAAGGAAAGAATTGAATTGAAAAAGGACACAAAGAAAACGTTGGGAGGAACAAAAAGAAAACAGAAGCTAAACCTAAAAAATAAATAAAAATAAAGGCTAATTTATTAAATTAAATAAATACAAATTTGAACTCTCAAAAGTATCGAGACAAAGAAAGTAAAATTAAACCTAAAATTTCTTATAGATTGAGAATCCTTCTTTTCTACAACAATATGTTCACAATATAGAACTCAAACAAGTTTGTTCTTTGTTATCATCGTTCACAAATTTACTTGTGATTTGAGGTAAACTTTCTAAACTTTTAAGTCTCGATGTTTACAATCTTGATAATATCTATGATTAAAGAAATAAATTTGCTTCTGATTTGAGGTAAGTTTTCGAAAGTTTTAGTATGTTTACAAAAATAAATTATCATGTATTGTTTTTAATAAACAATTACTAATTAAGATATCAAAGTGATTTTGTAAAACTAAGTACTCTTTGAAGCGAGGTACACGCGCGAGACGCGTATAATAGGACTAGTATATATATAAGATAGAACATGTTATCTAGTTTTTATCTGAAATATTTTAGAATTTTAAATTGAACAACTCAAACTTCATAATAATATTATGCTTTAACAAGTAATATGCAAAAACAACTTTAAATTATGCAAGTAATATGCAGGAACAAAAAAAAAAAAAAAGAGAACTCTAAATTACGACAATATTATTTTTGTATGAACTCTTGGGAAAACGTCATCTTAGCCTAATTTAGGTGCAAAATTGTGCTTGTTATGGCAAGGATTTCTATGAGTATGAGTGAATCTAATCAAAATCGCCAATGAATATGGTGAGATGAATAACATAAGAATTTTGATAACTTTTGGAATTAGGAGAGAAATCAAGACTTTTAAAGTAAGGACTCCAAAATTTTTAACATTTAACAAAAACTAAACACACAAAGAAGGAAGAAAAATTGTTTAAACTGATACTGATTTAATAATAATTGATCTCATTTAATATTGAAGGGGTTACAGCTGTATATATAGAGAACTGAAGAATAACTAATTACAGAATAACCCAGATGTATTTAATAATTATATATGTAGTCTATTATCCCCCCGCAAGCTGATCAGCGGTAACGAGGGGCAGCTTGGAGCAGAGAGACTGAAAAGGCTGTAACGGAAGAGGCTTGGTGAGAATATCAGCAAGCTGGTCAGTAGATGGGACATAGTGCGTGGCCATCGCTCCTGCAAGTACCTCATCGCGAACAAAGTGACAGTCAGACCCAACATGCTTCATACGATCATGAAGGACTGGATTTTTGGTAACACAAATAGTGGACTGATTGTCACAATAAATCTGTGGTTTCGTGGGGGGAATGCCAAGTGCATCCGTAAGGTATCGTAACCACATGGCTTCAGCAACACCCGCAGCCATGGCACGATATTCTGCTTCTGTGGAGGAACGGGACACTCGCGTTTGCTTCTTGGTGCACCAGGAAATCAGATTCGGTCCCATCATAACAATATATCCAGTAGTGGACTTTCGATCATCTTTGTCGTTAGCCCAATCCGAATCAGAAAAAACAGATATATCAAACGAGCCCTTTTGAAATAAAATTCCACAGTGAAGAGTACCTTGAAGATAGCGCAGAATGCGTTTCAAGGCCTGAAAGTGTTGTTCTGTGGGAGCATGCATTGATTGGGAGACTCGATTGACTGCATATTGGATGTCCGGACGAGTAACAGCAAGATAATGAAGTCCACCGACGAGGCTCCGATATAGTGTAGGATCGGCAAAGGGAGTATTCGGCCCTGGGGATTGGCGGACTGCCATGGGAGTGACCGCGGGTTTGCAATCTGTCATTCCAGCCCGATTTAGAAGTTCAAGGGTATATTTTGTCTGATGCATCAATATGGTTCCCGATTTGCGGATGAGTTCGAGGCCAAGAAAGAACTCCAGAGGACCGAGGTCCTTAAGTTTGAAGTCACGATGCATAGCTTCAGTAATTTCAGTGATGAGTGACGACGAGCTGCCTGTAATAACAATATCATCCACATAGATAAGAATGATGACTGTCCCTCGAGAACAGTGAAGGGTGAAGAGGCTGTTGTCATGATGGTAGGTGCGAAAACCAAGACCCTGCAGAAAAGTAGAGAGATGTGTGTACCAGGCACGAGGGGCCTGTTTCAGGCCATACAGTGATTTGCGAAGCTTGCAAACATAGTGAGGACGGTTGGGATTAACATATCCCGGTGGCTGAACCATATAGATTTCTTCCTCAAGATGACCATGAAGAAAGGCATTGCTGACGTCTAGCTGATGAAGCGGCCAATCATAGTGAAGAGCAAGAGACAAGACCAGACGAATAGTCTGTTGCTTAACAACAGGGCTGAAGGTCTCCTTATAATCCACACCATACTCCTGATGATACCCTTTTGCAACCAGACGTGCTTTATAGCGAGAAAGAGATCCATCTGAATTTCGTTTGATGCGAAACACCCATTTGCACCCAATAGACTTTCGGTTACTAGGCAGAGGTACCAAATCCCATGTACGTTGTTCATTCAGAGCCTGAAATTCCTCATCCATAGCTTGGCACCAGAAACTATTTTTGGAGGCTTGGTTGTAGGTAGTAGGATCAGTTGTGGGATGTGCATCAAAGGGTATTTGAGTGTGGTAGGCTTTGGGTTTGAAGGTACCGGCCTTGGCTCGGGTTGTCATAGGATGAGTGTTGAGTGGAGGGTGATTAGGAAGGGGTGGTGGAGTTGTATGATGTGTGGGTGGGGGTTGGGTGGGGCTGCCGTGGGAGCTGGGATGTGCAGCGGTGGATGGGGTGGCTGTATGTGTGTTAGGAGTATGATTTAGGGAAGTGGTGGGTTGTGTGGCAGTCGGCTGGGTGTTCGGGTGGGAGGTTTGGGGTTTCGGGTGGGTAGTGGTGTAGTGGGGTACCGGGTTAGGTGCCGAGTGAGCCGGAGCATGAGCGTGAGAAAAGGACGGAAATAATGGCACAACGCCAAGTGGATTGGGGGAGTATGGAGTAGAGGAAAGACTTGTGTAAGGAAATTGTTCCTCCACAAAACGAATATGACGGGAAACATATGTTTTCTGAGATACAGGATCGAAACATTTGTAACCTTTGATAGTGGGATGATAGCCTAGAAAGACACAAGGGGTGGACCGAGGTTGAAGTTTATGTTGAGTGTGCGGACGCAACCAGGGATAAACTAGACACCCAAACGGGCGGAGATGAATATAGTCGGGTGGATGATTGTAGAGACGGGCATATGGAGTGGAGTTGGAGAGAGTGTGAGTGGGCATGCGATTTATGAGGTAGTTGGCAGTAGCAAGGGCATCAACCCAAAAGGAAACAGGTAAGGTGGAATCATGGAGGAGCGCAACAACTGTTTCTATTAGGTGACGGTGTTTGCGCTCAGCAACGCCATTTTGTTCAGGGGTATATGGACATGAAGTGTGATGAAGAGCCCCTAGATTTTGAAGAAAAACACCAAATGCATTGTTGACAAATTCTTTGCCATTGTCACTTCGAAAAATTTTGATTTTGGCATTAAATTGATTTTGAACCATTCGGTCAAAGTTTACAAAAATAGTATAAGCTTCGGATTTAAATTTCAGAGGATAAAGACAAGTGAATTTACTGTAATCATCAACAAAACAGATATAATAACGAAAACCTTGAACAGAAGGAACTGAGGTTGGACCCCAAACATCAGAATGAATTAATTGAAATGGCGCAGTGGCCTTGTGTTCAGACAGTGAAAAAGGTAAACGACAAGATTTAGACACTGAACAGGACTCGCAATGTAATTTTTCTGAAAAATTAAAACCTAAGGAAGATAAAATGGATTTGGTGATGGCGGATGATGGGTGCCCAAGCCGGCGATGCCAGGTTGACGAGAGAATGGCTTGACTCACAACAGACGGAGACCTGGATGGAAGAGTGTATAGCCCATGCTCACAGCGGCCCGTGTACCGCACCCGGTTCGTGGTATTGTCCACTATCTGGAAATTGGTGTCATTAAAAATGAGGGTGCAGTTATTTTCTTTAGTAAAGCGATAAACAGATAAAAGATTGGATGTGAGGGAAGGGGCGTGGTGAAGGGTTGAGAGATGAAATTTACCATTTGGGGTATAGACATACCCAGAGCCGGTGTTTGTGATGGGAAGGGATTGACCATTGCCTACTGTAATAGTTTCTGAGCCATGATACGGATGAGGAGCTTGAAGTTGTGAATAATCCGACGTCACATGGGTGTTAGCACCTGTGTCTAGATACCAATCGCCAGATTGAGCGTTTGTGGACGCATGCATCGCCCTTGATCCTCCGGACTGGCTATTTACATTCTGCGAGTCATCATAACGATACCAGCAATTAGCCGCAGAATGGCCCCGTTTAGCACAAATTTGGCACGTCGGAAAATCTCGTGTGGGCATCCGCTGGTTTCCTCGTCCCTGTCCGCGGCCTGACTGGAAGCCGTCCCTCGGTGGAGGCCCGCCTCTGCCTTGCTGCCCGGTGTTTCGACGGTCACCGCCGCCGCTGCCTCGCCCTTGGTTACGGCGATCGTCACCGCGACCCCTGGCCGAGCCTCCGCTGCCAGCCGAGTAAAGAGCCGTGACGCCAGGGGTGGAACTGGCTTCTCCGAGCAGTAATTTGTGTTCCATGTCTAGATTCAATTCTTCTGCATTAAGCCATCCAGACAGTTGATTCAGAGTGATTTCGACAGGCGAGAGGCGAATATGCTGTTTGAGAGAGGAATAGCCAGCCGGAAGACCACGTATCACGGCATTCACCACGTCTCGTTCAGGAATAATCTCGTTCACAGCATCTAGGTCAGACAGAATAGAGGCCACATCATCAAGGTATTGAGTCATCGTCTTCGTTCCCTTCCGAAGAGTATGCAATTTGTCATGCAACTGAAAAATATGAGCCGTGGACACAGAGTTGTACCTTGTGGCTAGTGCGTCCCAAAGTGAAGCCGATGTGAGAAAACCCCGGGCGTGTTTGTGCACAGAGGGGCTAATAACTGCGAGAAGACAGGCTCGGATCTGAGTGTCTACGATCATCCACGGAAGGTAGTCGGGATTTGGGAGCTTGACGCCGTCCTTCTCGGCTGTCTCGGGCTGCGGCTTCTCCGCACCGTCAATCCATCCGAGCAGCAAGTTGGCTGCGAGGGCGGTGCGGACGTTAAGTGCCCAGGCCGGGTAGTTGTTGTCAGATAATTTTTCGGGGATGAGATTGTGAAGATTCCTGAGCAGTAATTTTACTCCAGACGGTAATTTTGACAGAGGATCAATAACCTTGTCCATGGCGCCGACCTACGGCGGAGGAGGGAGGCCGTGCGGCGTGGTGTAGACGGTGGCGGCGGCGCACACACGTCGGAAAAGAGGAGAGATTAGGGTTTGGGCGGAAGAAGAAACCCTAGCTTTGATACCATGATACTGATTTAATAATAATTGATCTCATTTAATATTGAAGGGGTTACAGCTGTATATATAGAGAACTGAAGAATAACTAATTACAGAATAACCCAGATGTATTTAATAATTATATATGTAGTCTATTATAAACTTCGTGTAAATCTAAATTGGTGTAGGATTGGCATTGGGTCATGTAAATCCAAATTTGGGTAGAATTGGTCAAATCATATAAAACCAATCTTAATTTTTCAATTTTTATTAAGGTAGATTTTCACTACTACAAACAGGTAGGGTTGATACTACTTAATTTTTCACCTGTAAAAACGAATTATATGGCTCTACAAAATTAAGAAAATTGTAGATTTCTCAAGTGTCAAGCTTGTACTTGTACTTGTGACAATGGAGGAACAAGGAAGACGACTTTTTCGAGAAAAAATATGAGCCCATGATTGGTGTGGAATTACATCAGTTAGACTTAATACGTCGTATCGCGATCTTCATAGAGTTTGTGGAAACATCCACATTGTTCTTCGGTTGATGTGATTAAATGTAGTGAAATGCTCATCTAAAAATTAGATTAAAAAATATTTTGATCAGTCATATTGAAACTCTCAAAATATCTACCAATATATGAGACAAACATACATCCTTAGTACATTTTTATTTTTCATGTTTGGCTGATTCGCTTCACAATATTTCAATTTAGACTAATTTTTCAAGCTAAATTTAATTAGATAATTTTAATATTTAAAATTTAGATATAATATTATAAGTTGCAGTCATTCTCATATCAATATATATATGATGAATAAATGCATCTTAAATTGTTGATCAAATTTTATATACTTTGACTCTCGAGAAGTGAAACATTGGAAAAGGTTAAACTTTTAAAAAACATGATACATTCATATATTTCAATATGAATGTATGAATGCTACAATATTTCATTCATAATCGACGACAACAACACAAGGAGCTGCATCATTTGATCCAATAATATCATTGAGCTCTTCAACTTCAATTGTCTCTTTTGGGACAATTGGATTATCATCTTTCCCTCTCTTTCTTTTCACTCGACAAAGTACGTAATTATCTTTGTTATATTCCTGAAATACATTAAAAAAAAAAAGGTCAACTATTATTATACTACTGCTAATCATGCAAAAAAGAGGAGGAAAAGAGAAACAACTATGGTGAAATTTTGATATAAATCTCAAAATATAGAGTGATATTTTTGAAGACAAAGTAGTGAGGTGGATTAGATTGTGTTGATTTAGAATTTTATAATGACTAATTTTATAAATAGGCATAGGCATAAGCATTTGTTTGGATATGAGATCTGCATCTAAATGGTTCAGACCTTAGGCTATTAAGTTCATTTGTTTTTATTAAGATTTAAGCACTTAATTGGTTTGAATACGTCTTGATCCAAGTACCATAATGTATCAAGTGTATACGCCTTCTCCAGCTCAACAGCTCGCAAAGGCAGGACATATAACGACAACTCTTCTACGACAATGTGGTTCACGGACGAAGGGGTCCTTAGGAGATTCGGAAATATCCATATACACGTATCTGGTCCGATCTAGGATTTCCAGTCATCATCATTAATGTACTCAATAATTTTAATATCAATATCATTCCATCCTTAATCATCAACTCATCACCGTCCACTAACATCTCCTGCCATCGCAATCACCACCATCATTATTATCATCGTCAACCCCCAATCACCTCTCAATCACAACCATTACTAGCAATCAACACTGCTGTTAACCGTTATTGTTAGGCGTCATCACAATTATCACCTACATCATTATAATTATAATTATGTCTATTATCGTCACCGCCACCACCGATGACACCACCACCACCACCACTATCCATCATTACCATTACTGTGGTCAGTCTTTAGCTAGTACCAACCAATTTCACTATCACAACTATTAGTCCACCAACATATCATCAATCACCATACACTCGTCAACCTTCAGCACCACTACCGTCGTTGTCGCCACATCCACTATCACTATCAGCCACTACCACCATTGCGTTAATCCTTACTGTAGGTTAACTCCCCCACAACTAGCACAATCGCAAACTATCACCACCACATCATCAACTACTACACATTCTTCAACATCAACATCTCCAACTACTAACATTAACCAACTTCACCATCACAACCAACACTACCACTACCAATCGCCACCATCATGATAGTCACTATAATACCAACCACATCCACTATCACAACTATTACCACCACGATTACTTGTCACTAGCAATGTCAATCATTACCACCACCAACATCACTATATACCATCTTCACCATTAATAGCAAACATAAATATTTTATTTTTTGCAAATAGATAAATTATGCACATTCAGATATAGAAAAATAACTCATCTTAATCATTCAGTGTTCATATCTAGAGATAACATCTTAATCATTTAAATGTGTTTTTGAATTCAGATGTCTTAATCTTAATGAAAAGAAACAAGTCCTAAGACAGACGCCACCTTACCTAATTTAGCTCCAAAATATTGATTAATTAAACATCACGAGTCTTTGGGTACAAAATTGCCTTTTTTAGAGAGCCTTTACCCGTATCTTTGTTAGGGAGCCTTGTGTAGAATTGTAGGTATGAATCTAGATTTACTCGGATCCCAATATACGAATCTGAACATCTAGTTGGAAGCGAAAGAAGGAAATCATAAACAAATCAAAATTGACCACAAAGGATGTGGTGGGATAGATAGCATAAGGAGCTCAGATTTTGAGTGTTGATATGCGAATTTAGAGTGCATATCACCACATATGTTAATCTAAGTTTTCACTAAGGTAATTCAAAGCTTCAACCTATAAAAAATTACTAAATACACTAAGAAGCCCAGAATTAAGAATCAACATACGTTGATACGCATGCCAGCTAAGGGAGTTCATAAATCCCTTGAGCCTATCTCCACTATCAAGAACGTACCAAATACCGAATAATTATATCAAAAACAAAAAAAAAACAAAAAAATCAAAATTATGATGGTGAACTTACATGAAAACGTTGACGCAAGTGTTTTTTGACATCATCACAAATAGAATATTCCTTCATAAGCCATTGTCCATCATGTAGTGGTAACCCTGGATTTTGGTACCTTAAACTTCTTTTGTATCCCAATATTGAACCTTTTTCACTACACACTGCCTTCCCTTTGTCTTGTGATTTCCATGAACCTTCTCCAACACTTCTAATATACCTTGTATTACCTGTCTTTTTCTTCTTCAACTCTGTAAAAAAATACAATGTCCTATCTTTTTTACCCTTAAAAATATCCCATGGTTCTATAGTATATAGATCTTTAAGTACAATAGGAACTATTTTTGAAAAAGGTTTATTTATAACATAGTGTATAAGATATTTTATCAATTCTCTATCAGTTGGATGGAATCGAAATCCCTCTGTATGTGCTGAATTTTCCTTATTTTCTTGTACTTCCCCGGACCCTGCGCATAGCGGGAGCTTTAATGCACCGGACTGCCCTTTTGATTTGACATAGTCCATTTTTTGGTACAAGGTTGTTGGAAGGATAATATTTTTTTCGTTTGGGTGGTGTGATTTTTGATACCAGGTTGACGGTGTATTTATACTTGAAGTGAGCTGTCTATATTTGGCAAAATGTGTTGTGTTTGACTTTGGACTGAGAATATAATTAATTTTGTACCTATTTGGTTTAGGTAAATTTAGTTTGTGTTGTGTTATAATTTGAAGAGGACTAGGAGAATCCAAAAAGGAAGGGTACTTAGTACTAAAAACCGCTTCTTGATAATCGGCAATTATTATATAATATAGTATATAAATGGTAAAATCATTATGTAACTTAATTTTGTACTTGTGTTATAATTTGGACAGGACTAGGAGAATCCCAAAAAGAAGGTAACCAAATTTGTATAGGATTGGGTTTATAGTTAAGCTGGATTTTCATAATAGGGGCGATACTAATTATTTTCATGTGGAAAGTCAATTATATGGCTCTACGAAGTGTAAAGCTTGTACTTGTTGGCGATGGAGGAACTGGGAAGACGACTTTTGTGAAAAGGCATCTCAATGGTGATTTCGAGAAAAAATATGAACCCACGATTGGTGTGGAGGTATATTCATTAGATCGACTTCTTCACAAATCGCGGGAAAATTCAGTTTAATTGTTGGGATACAGCGGGACAAGAGAAGTTTGGAGGTCTTCGCGAATATGGTTACTAAATCATGTTTGATGTCAAGAATAGGCAGGTTACGGCAAGGGATGTTAAGTTCCCACAAGAAGAAGAATTTACAGTACTATAAGATTTCGGGGAAGAGTAACTATAATTTTGAGTTGCCTTTTTTGTACCTTGCTAGAATATAATGCTTGTTGGGGACGCTAATTTAAACTTTGTGGAGTCGCCTGCCCTCGCGCCTCCACTAGTAGAAATCGACTTAGCTGCACAGAAACTGCACGAGCAAGAGCTCTTGCGTGCTGCCGCTTACCCACTTCCGGATGAGGGTGATGGATCAATGCTTGAAATTTGAATAGAAGGCCTTTTTTTGTTTATAGTTCTTAAATTTTCTATATTTGGTTGAGTTTATTGCTTCCTAGTAAAATATAAGATGGGGTATTATATTGAGTTGTTTGTCTGTTAGTCCTTGTGTTATATTTTGATCCCTTGTGTAAGCGTACACTTTGTTGAGTTCAATATTTTAGTTCAAATCTTGTGAATATTAGTGTCTTGAAGTTCAGGTTTTTCAATTTCAGAATGTTATTCTTTAATTCGATTTTCTTAGTGCAAAACTTCTAGATGTCGTGTCTCAAAGTTTAGTTTTTCAGTTCAAATCTTTAGGATATTATGTACTTGAATTCAATTTTTTCAGTTCAAAACTTCAGGAGATTGTGTCCTTAAATTTAATATTTTAGTTCAAATATTTATAATATGTCAAGTATTACTTGACGGCATCCTTGGATCAAATTCTAAGCCGTGGTTAAATATATATGAATCGGTAATTATCAGGGAAGAATTTGAATTTATTTTATATACTAGTTTCTTTTAGGCCAGCAACACACACTTTCTCGAGCAAGCCTATTTTTTATATGTTGTTCAGACTACCTTGCGTGCATGTCAAAACCTTTGTAAATTGCATCATCAAAAAGATTAAACTATTACGAACATGACACATTCATATATTTATTTTAAGTCTGCTACAATATTATCATTCATCCTTGACAACAAGAAACACAAGGAGATGCAACAACAACAATAAGCCTAATAATATCAAGATGCTACATGCATTTCTTGAATAATAAATTATACTACTAATAACGTCCAATAAGATCTGCTTACCAACAGCAACAACAACAACAACGTGCCCAAAATCTGAGGGTATGATGTGCGCAAATTTTACCAGAGCTGGCTGTTTTCGATAGATGATAAGATCTGCGCTTACCATGAAATTTTATTCTTCTGGACATTTTTCTTAGCACCGATAACAGCCATAAACCTTCTCCCCGGCAGAATCACACTCCGGCAAAATATCAAAGCAAAACTTAGTTGACTCAGAAACACCAAAATCCCAATCCACACAAAAACAGTTCTTCTCCAAATCCAAATAATTCTTTTAATTTGTGGCAACTCCGTTTCGACATGTAATGTTGCTGCATAAATTTCTGGTATACCAGCACCTTGTGGTTGATACTCAGCTCTTTTTTCAATAACAACCTTAAAACATTCTGTTGGTTCAAAACCTTCTGTGATATCATTTATGACGAGTTTAAGGTTTTGTACTTCTGATTGAAAACCAGTGACTAGTGGAATTGATTTTATTGCTGTTTCAACTAATCTGATTGGTTGGCTTTTGAATTTCAACATGGTTGGGTAACTTGAGGTTGCTGTTACTTTGCCATTTGCTGATAAGCAGTCCACCCTTACCTTTAAAGACAAAAGTAAGGGTTAGTTTCACGTATGATTACTAAACTTTAAGAGTTAATTTCCCGTATAGTATAATAAGTATCTAATAATAGTGTAGTCATGAGAAAATAAAAGTTATTAAACTTTATCCACTATAATATTGAAATAGAAGAACTTTATCCGTATAATTACATTGATAGCTAGGTAGGTTTTATCGTTAAAGTGAATAAACATAGTAATTCTACTTTATAGTGAATATTTGTGTTGCTCGAACCCTTCAAAATTCCTTGATGCGACGCGATTTCAGTGTGGAATCCACATTGGTTTTGATCAATTTATTTCTGGTGCTTTGACTAATTCTAGATGTATAAATTGATTAAGTATTATATCTATGGGATATAAAGTATTAAGATGATGTACCTTACACGAGATATTTTATGAATAACATATTAGGTTAATATAAAGAATTAAATTCTACTATTAGTTTTAGTTCAATAACTTGAATTAGTGGAAGTATACACTCATATGTATGTTCTCATATACATTTGGGGTATTGGAGCAATGTCTCCGCATTCGAATTCATACCCCTGAATCCTAAAGATTATGTGATGAAGAATCTTAACCTCCGGATCCACACTTGAGTACAAATTATATAGGTTGGTACAGTTCAGTTACTTTAACGTGAAAAAAATAAATTTTGAGACTTTACTGTTACAGTGATTACATTACTTAGTGACTTATTAAAAAGGGTCGCCCGGTGCACTAAAGCTACCGCTATGCGCGGTGTTCGGGGAAGGGCCCCATCACAAGGGTGTATCGTACGCAGCCTTATCTTGCATTTCTGCCAGAGACTGTGTCCAAGGCTTGAACCCGTGACCTCCTGGTCGCATGACAACAACTTTACCAGTTACTCCAAGGCTCCCCATCACTCCAATTACTTTAACGTGACAACAAAACAAGTTTATGACTTTACTAGTGGATAAAGTTCAATGACGATACGTAAAATTAATTCAAAAGAAATTATAATTCTCTTATAAAAAACATAAAAAGTAAGCAACTTTTAAATAATATATACCTGGAAAATCCCAAGCTTCCTGTTGTACTCAGATTCAGGCAAAGTTAATGAAACAGTAAGCTGCAACTTGTGATTATATGGTATGGGCCTGTCTTCAATTTTGGGCTTGGTAATCAATGGAGTAGAAAGCCCAGTAGGCCCAAGTGGTGCAAAAGCAACTGGGCTAGTTTTTGTGTAATCTAAATTCAAGGCCTTTGTAGACTCAATTGGTTCTTCCAACAAATGTCTCATAGTAAGCCCACTAACTACAAAGCCCATAACCAACAACCCAACTAGCACAAAACAAACATAAGCAGCCCAAAATAAAGCCCAACAGAACCTTACTGTTAACTTTAACAAAGATTTTTGGGCCTTAATTTGGCTGAATACAAATGACATCATTGTCAACCAAGATTTTGTACCAATATTCATTAGTTGCTTTTTAAAATTCTCTTTGGCTAATTTTAGTGTATTAAATGGTAATGTCAATACCATTATCCAAAAATTCACCAAGAAAATTGGGAATGTGAAAACTTTTACCAATAGACTCATTTGAATCTCGAAAAGTTTTAGCATCATTAGTGCTAAAAATCCAGTAAAATCGAACGATAGCTCGTTACCAGAATGTTGTTTACTTGGCTCAATTGTAGTGTCCCTAGAGGTTCCACATGAAAATGTGTCATCCATAAGGATTGATTTGCCTTTGTTCCTCCTTTTTGCGCGAGCGCTCGCCTCATTGGTCCATGAGCTTAAGCTATCGCTTGAAAATGCTCGTTGAGATTTTCGACGCATTAAGACCTTTTCAGCTCCAAGTAGCAAAGAATACATCACAAAATTTGTGACAAAATTTGGTGATTTTTTGTGCTCTTTGCTATTGAATTCAATAAAATTATCATCAACATCTTCAACGACAACAGCATTTTCACTAATTTTTGCTTGCTCATCCATGGATGTGATGGCAAAAGATATTCAAGATTTGGATGGTGAAAAATTAAAAGAGAGAGGTGACAAAGAGGGACTTCCCTGTGAAAATTGTTAATGAAGGCAATGGGCTTATTAAATAAGGAAGAAATTAATATTTTTTTATTTTCTTGGAATGCTAAAAAAAATGGAGGGTTCATATTGGTAAGAACCATTGTTGCATTAGCCAATACTCCCTCCCAAATTACTTGTGCATTTCTTTATTGAGAGTCAAATAACAGTCAAACTATTTTTTCACCATAAATTAGAAAAATTACAACTTATAATAATTTTCATGTAGTTTTTGAATATCTAAGTTATAATTTTAAAATTAATTTAATTTAGTTTAGTTTAATTTTAAAAATTAATTAAATCAACTCTTAAAAGGCGAGACATGACAAATATTTTGAGAATTGGTTGCCTTGTCATATTATGACTGTATTTTCAGCTCAACTTTCATTGTCATGGCTTCAGGATAATTTATGCTGCAGTGTACACACATATCAACATTTCTGCTTATTTCCCTCTAAAATCCAAAAATTAAATGGGAAAAATAAATAAATTAAAGAAAGAAGAACTACTTGGTTAATATTTCGTCAAAAGGTTTTAAATAACACATTCTAATTAAGAAAATTGAGAGAAGATTGCTTGAGATGCATGGTCCGGTCATGTTTTGTGTCAATCTATAGATGCACCAGTACGTAAGTGGGAAACTATAATTAGTGAAGGTACTATACATAGATGAGGTAGACCTAAAATAACATTGAAAATACAATATGTGAGTAAGATAACTACCATGCCTTTTTAATCTATCTAATATTGTCATGAATAAGGACCTCAAATTCCTTAGAATTGGAATAGATTTAACTAGTAATAGGACAAAGAGTAAGAAAAAGATTCATACAAATGATATCTGCTAGTTAAAAATAAGATTTGTGTTGTTGGAGGACTTTTATTATTATTATTATTATTATTAATAATAATAATAATAATAATTAATAATAATAATAATAATAATAGTAATAATAATAATAATAATATTACATTCATTTATTTATATTTAACTTATTTTTACTATTATTTTCATAATTTGGCACGATAAGTTTAATGACATGAGCTGGAGCTTAACAACAAGTTAACACAATATATTCAGTTCGATCTCACAAATAGAATCCGACAAGTTACACCCAAACCATATTCCTATCTTTTGCTGGGTAGATCTTAAATAAAACACTTACGATTCATATTATCTATTTTAAATTATTTAAGATTGAGACATAGATCTAGCTATACTATCATCATTATTAGTACTTATTATTATCCAGGAACATAGAATATAGTCCAAAATGACAGACGTTTTATTGCATGGGCACACACACCCAGAGAAATTGCAACTCTCCACATCTCAACTTTCTTTTGTAGTTTGGCAAAATGGGAATCCATATCTGCCTAAGAAAATAATTAAAGGATAAAAAATATATAACAGGAGAAGAATATTAACTTGCATTAAATTTTATTAGAAATATAACCCAAAGTAACAAAGGATGAAGAAAAAGAAAAATATTACATCTATAAGCTAAATTACATATTATTTGGCTATATATGTTAATGTCCCAAAAATTAGATCAATTTCTATTCATCAATCGTCTAATATAAGTACCATCAAAGATTTTTGTGGATGATCATAAAGATGATAAGTATTTCATCATTTCTAATTTGAATTCGCCTTATGAGAATATAATCTTTTTTAGTAGAGAGCTTTTGACCTTTAAAGTGAGACTTTTTAACCCAAATCCAAATTCAATCAGGCACAAAATCAGATACCGAATACCAAATTAAAAAAAAACATTTTATATATTTGGTAAACCATTTCTATCAATCACACAATTTTAAAATAGATAATTCACACAATAAATAAGATGCAGAGATATAGGTATGGGAAAATTCTTGGTAGGGAGCGCTACCCTTCGAATGGGCCCTATCCGGTGTGAATTCAAATTAATCGGGCTCCAATGCGATTACCGGACACTGGATGGGAAGCCCCCAAAAAAAATGCAGAGATATTACTTGAAATTTGAACTTCAAATTAGATTGGCTGGAGTTAGGGCCCATTACATTCACTGCCACACAATAGGCCCAATATCATTCCCATGACAATCACTTTCCTTCAACGAGACCATTGGACTAAAATCTACCTCCATCTAATGGAGGAGCCTGAGGTTTTACTAAGGGGTCATTTGGTGTGAGGCATAAAGTATAATAATTTTGGGATAAAATATAATATTATGTTATTCTGCATTTGATTGGAGTATTAGATAGTATGAGAATTATTTATCCTACCATTTATATCATAGTGACGGGATAAGTTGTCTCATATATATGGTTGGATAATTAATCTCGGAATATGTTATGAATGGGCCGAAAGAAGTTATGGTAAACCAGCCCAATACCACATTAAGTGGCTATGCGTGGGATACAGGTTAATAAATAGCACATTCTAGTAAGAATAGGTCTATGCAAATTGTGATAATTGCTTAGGCAAAGTCTATGTTTCTCATCCCCAATTCTCTCTAATCCTCCCATCCCTGTCTACTATTATTCCTCTTCTTCATATTGTAATTTCTTTTTTCCGTATTAATCAAAGTTGATTAGTTTCGTTCACTTTGTGTATTGATTGTTGAGCTGAATTTGGGTTCTTTACATTGGTGCTTTCATCTAGAGGTCTCTTAAATGGAGGACCAAAAAGTACTCAAGACTTTTGTTGATGATTCAGTTCGAGATTCAATCAAACAAATAAAGGATTCTATCTCTAAAGATCTCGCTGAATTTAGGTTGATGTTGCTGGACGTTTTGGGTAAAAATGTCACGACCTCTTTTGAATCCCACAAAAAAGTTATGGATGCCAAATTAAGGAAGTTTCGTGGCGAGAATTTGGAGGCCTGAATAGTCCAAGCAGAGCACTAGTTCAATTTCTATAAAATTAAGGAAGATCAAAAGCTCACTGTGGCTTTGTTCTATCTTGATGGTGAAGCATTGGAGTGGTACCAGTGCTTATTAAGGAATAATCAATTAATTGATTGGCCACATTTTGCTGATAAGGTGAGAATTCGATTTAAACAGAAAGGATTGGAGTCTGCGGGAGGGAGATTTGCAAATCTCAGACGTATAGCTTCCGTGACTGAGAACCAAAGTCGTTTTGAGGCTAGCTCGTCGGGCTTTGGCAAAATGGATGCACACAAGGTGTTTGATGAAAAGCCGGACATGAAAACTGAGAATGTTGTGGATATTGAAACACTGCTTCAAACATCGGTGAATATGAGGATGCATCAGTACAAGTTAAAACTGAGGGGGCTGAAATTTTGCTAAATCAAGCAAAACAATAGATTTGCAACTAAGAGGAGATAGCCAATTTAGATTTGGATGACAAAGAAGAGGATCCCTTGCCTCTTGATCTTGTAGTTGTAGATACAAATATTTGAAGAGGCGAGTCATTGTAGAGCACAAAAACAGGTGCTCAAGTTATAGTTATAAACGAAACACAAAAGTTGTTTGGTATTTATTTTCAAGGAGTCAGGCAACATTTGGTTAACAATGAACAAGTCGACTCACTCTGGGAAAGAAGTGACCCCGTAATTTTGAAAGAAACCAGATTGATGCATAAGCATGCATCCTTACAATTTCCATTTGATCCCGGTGAGTCTATTTCTCCATCCATTATATTCGAGAGCTTCCGTATACATTTGGCTATATCGAACTACTTGTCTATTGCACTATATTCTAGTGTATTTATTCTTGATGGTACTGTGGAAGGTGGCAAGTTGTTTAATGATATGTCCAATAGCAAGGTGGGTGTACAAACTGATCAGCGTCGGTTGTCACGATCACTTCCAAAACCACCTTTCTCAGCTTTACAATTAGATTTCATTGCTCAAGTTGATCAATTGGTTGAAATAGCAAAGGAATTCGACTTCGATGATTTTGTCATAATTAGTAGGATTGATTCCAAGACAAACAGTTGTCTTTTTGTTACTAACTTCAGTTGTAATAGACTTGCAGCAACTGCACTTGCTGCCATATTACAGGAGTGGAAAGATTTAAAATTAAGAAGTGAATGTAAGATGTAGCTTCAAGCTCTGCGCCCTACTGGTTACACATTAATTGTTGTCATTGAGACCATATATTTAGTTGTGTGCCATATATTACATCATGGCTTAGATAATGTTTTAGTGTACATCATCCTCTTGAACAAGTGTGCGGTTGCAGGGCAGGTTATAACTGAACTTAATTTAATATTGTTGACGAGTTTAACTGGAAACAATGAAAAACATGGTTGTAATTGGTTGATAGCAGTGGCAATGGAGAGATTTGGTGGGGAGGGAGCTTTTAAAATTGTTCATTGGTACGTAAAGGTGGATAATTTTAGCGTCGATAGATCTGAGCATGTTAATGAGTACTATCGGTGTCACACCCCCTTTTTAACTCCAAAAAAGAATTCATTTTAAGGTTCGAAAACGTTCTTATTATTAAAGTGACAAAAATGAGATTTGTTTCGAAAAGGATTCATTTTGCAATTAACTCAGAGTCGCCACTTGGCATAAATCGGGTGTGTCAAGTCACTCTTGGATATCCTTTTTCAAAATGGTTTTGACTCTTTAAAACTGGTTTGCGAACAGAGATTCCGGCTAAGGAATTCTGTTGACCGAGGGAAAGGTGGTAGGCACCCCTCGATCCCGTGGTTCGACCACGGTTGCTCGGTGGAGTATATCGGCTAATTTTGATACTGAAAATGTATAAACCACATAAAACACATAGACAAACATCAAACAACAATCCAAAATGAAAACAATAATGTTCAGTCCAATTATACAGTTCAAAAAGAAAAAATGCGAAAATATAAATCCTATCCTAAGCTAATCCTAGCCTATGCTCTATCCGACGCCTCCGGCCTTCGTCACAAACATCCTTCGGGTACAAAATACTTCAAGGCATTCCCCGACGAATAAACACAAGTACCTCGAGGCATTCCCCGGCCAAAATGATACATTTGATCTAAAAACCATAAAACACGCCATTCAACACACATTTCAGGCATTCACCAATCCAAAATTCTTAAATTTACCTATCCTTATTGTTTGCCTATTAAAATTTTGGCCTAAACATGATAATATCGAATTCAACATAACAAATATTCATTTCAAATTAAATAACCATTAATGAATCAAACTAATCAAAAGTCGCCTCTTATCGATTTGTAATCCCCCGCCGCAAATTATGATTTATCCCCAAATCGAGTCCAAATCACTTGATTATCCAATTTACACAATCAATCGACCAATATCAACTATCACTTACGATGATCCAAAAATATCAAAATCAACGAGAACAAAATCCACACAACAATAAATTTATCACACAATGCATCAAACAATTAAGATTAACGAGAAAAGGATGAGAAATGAACCTCAATCGAAAACTTTTGAAATCGAATATTATTTTAAGGAGAAGATTAAAACCGCATTCGAAGACCTCGTGTCAAAACCTCAACAACGAACCAACCTCGGCTTTATCCACCCTTTTTTCTTCACTAACCTGATCCAAAATAGTGATGACCCGAACCCATTTTCATGCACGACGATTCTATCTCATCCGTTTTCTGATGGGGTTCGATAGAAACGGCAACAAAAAGGATAGGTCCGATTGGGTTTTAGGGATTAGTTTAAGGTGGGTGGGGTCGCTTTTCCGGTGAAGAGACGACAATTTTGGGTTGAAAATGGACTGACCAATTGCTGGTTCATGCTTTCCGACGCATTTTTGATAATTTCCAGGATAGTTCGACCAAAAATGGGACGGACGACGATTGTTGGGTATTTCCCGGTGGGTCTCCGATTGGCTATTTCGGCGATGATTTCGCTGGAAGACTGGACCAAATCACATTTTTTCTTTTTCTCTCTCACGTTCGATCTACTGTGTTTCTATGCATCCCTCTCTCAATTTCTCCTCTCTTTTGATTCCCTCTTTCCCGTCACTGTGTGTATGCATGATTTTTCTGGGCTGTGAGAGTATGTAAAAGAGAATGGAGATAATGATGTATTTTTTGTTCGGTGGAACTGGGTCGTGTATGAGTGGAGTTCACTGGAGAAGAAAGAATGGAGTCCTTGTATGCATTTTCCCTTTATTCTATTCTGTTCCAGGCCAAAATAATGTGAAAGAAGGGGTAAGAGATTAGGTGGTATGTGGTGGTAAGTAGGGAGTGGGGTAGGTTGTTAGGATGAGGTGTAAAGTTGGTTAGGATAGGATTAAAACAAGATAGAATTTGTTAGGGATTATTTTAAGGGTTGTTATTTTTTGTATTTTTGTGGGGTATAATCACATGGATGAGGGTGTGTGGTACGGTGAGCTAAAATGAATAAAATTGAATTTAGGAGGGATAAAATTAGGTGTCTACAGCTTACCCCCTTTGAATATAAACATAAAGTATTTTCAGACAAAGAAGTAGACAACGAGATAAAATTTTGTCTCGATCATTATTAAAAAGGAACGAAACAGAAGGAAGGAGGGAAACCAAGTCTTGACTTTGGGCATCATACTCATCCCTGGTTATGAGAAAATCAAGTCACAGGTATCCCCAAGGACTGAAAGAAGAGGGACTATACCGAGTTGGAGAATCGAGCGAGGTTCCGATCCACGACTTTGTCATTACATCAAAAACAATAATTACAAGTTAAAACATAAATAAAATTACAAAAGTCCTATCTATGCGACTTCTTTTGACTCTTGACTTGAGTTTCATCACCCTATTCTTCAGGCGGGCTCCTGACTTGCCATTTCCTCAACTTGTTGCTTGGCTTTCAATTTCATTACCCTATTCTTCAGGCGGGTACCTGACTTGCTATTTTTGAATCTGTTGACTTTCAATTTCTTCGCCTTGTTTTTTTACTTTCAACTTTTCACCTTGTTGCTTGACTTTCAACTTCTTCACCTTGTTTCTTGACTTTCAACATCTTCACCTTGTTTCTTGACTTTTCATTTATTCACCCTGTTCTTCAGGTAGTCTCCAATATTGCTTGAATTATCAAAACAAGAAAGTGCGTCTCCTTACCCATGCCGCTTGAATTACCCAAACAAGGAAGCGCGTCTCCTTACAAATGCCACTTGAATTACCCAAATAAGGAAGTGCGTCTCCTTACCAATATCGCTTGAATTACCCAAACAAGGAAGTGCGTCTCCTTACACATGCCGCTTGAATTAACCAAACAAGGAAGTGTGTCTCCTTACAAATATTGCTTGAATTACCCAAACAAGGAAGTACGTCTCCTTACAAATGCAGCTAGGAAGTGCATCTCCTTACAAATACCGCTTGTAGACACCTAATTTTGTCCCTCCTGAATTTAATTTTACCCATTTTACCTCCGTCTTACTGCATGCCCTCACTCGTATGATTATATCCCACAAAAATACAAATAAATAACAAATCCCCAACCAACCTAATCCAAAATATTCTTGTGATAACTAATTAACACACCTCCCTATCAATTTTTGACAACACATCACCCTTCTAACAACCTACCTCACCTCACTCACGTGACCCATACCCCATCTTTCATACGTTTTTCTTTCTCTTGAAAGAAAAGAGAATAGGTAGATTTTTTGGGGGGGGTCATCTATTCACATCATAAAGGGTGGGGGGGCCACTAAAAAGGAAAAAAAGGGGGATCCATCATTGAGAGAAGAGTTGATATACTCCTCAGTAACCAGATACACCAGCAGACAGCCATCTTCCTCATGGACAACTTTATTTTTTTCCTCTCGATTTTTTCTTCTTCTTCTTCTTTTCTTCATTTGAGAATACACAATTCACACACAGAGAAAATGAGGTAGATCGAGAGTGAGAGAGAGTAGTAGAGAGAGTAACAAAGAGAGAGAGAGAGGTCGGCGGGTTAGAGTTTTCCGACGGTATCCACACCGGAATCGAGGTTCGTCGTCGGGAGTGGGTTGAATCAGTCATAAATTCACTGAAAAATTCCTCATTTTCTTTCGATATTGGGAAAAGACTTAGCAATAATCCGGTCTATCCCTATTGGCGTTGTTGTCGTCAACTCGCCTGAGCTTGATTACACTCGGTTTCAGTTTTTATCAGATTTTTTAAGGGTCGGGGGTTGATTTCGGTCAGGTTTGGTCTATACTTCGATCTGTTCGGGTTATTTTCTTATCATTTTCTCGGATTCTGTGCGAGTTTGCAGTGGTTTGATTCTGGAAGGTTGAATTACTTTTCGATCTGTTCATTGTATCTGCTGGGTATTTCTAGACGTCTTGTGGATTTGGTGTTTGGATCGGACCATAAGTTTGGGTTTTGTATCGAGTTCGTTCGTTGTTGAGGCTTGCTATTGAGGATTCCAAATTCAGGTTTTCTTTAACTCATATTATCAACAAAAATTCGATATCGAAAGGTCCATTCTCTTTAACTCTTTCTGTTTTCTTCATCTTGATTTGTTGAAAATTGTTTGTGGTTATGTGTGGGGATGATTATGAATGGTGAATTTGTTGATGATATGACTTGTGATTCTGTGGTTGAACCATGCTGCATTGTTGGTTTAATTGATCGACGAAAATTAATTAATTGGTCGAGGTTGACTTGCACACATGTGGGAATAAAAGGGGTTGGAATTTAAATTTATAAAGAACAATCATTAATTTATTTTGATTCAGTAAATGTCGTTGATGTGATAGTATCATGATACGTTGAAATGAATAGGCGAATATAGGTTTGGGTAGGCAAAATTCCTATGAATAAGAATTTTTGTTGAATGTTTGAATATGGAATGTTGGATGAATATTTTCTAGTTTATCGTGCTTGACTCAATTGTACCATTTGGCCGAGGAATGCCCCAAAGTACTTGTATGGTTTTATCCGGGGAATGCCCCGAAACATTTTATACTCGGAGGACGTCTGTGATGAAGGTCCGAGGCGTCGGGTAGCTTGGGAGCGTAGTTAGGATTAGCATAGGTTAGATATGATTTATTTTTGCATTTTTATTTATTTTGGGACTGTATAATTGGACTGAACACTATACTTTTATTCGTTTTATTTGGTTTGTTGGTTTGATTGATTTACATGTGTTATGTGGTTTATACATTCGTAGTACCAAACTAGCTGATACGCTCCACCAAGCGACCATGATTGAACCACGGGATCGAGGGGTGCCTAACACCTTTCCCTCGATCAATAAAATTCCTTAACCGGAATCTCTGTTCGCAAACCAGTTTTAAAAGAGTCAAAACCGTTTTGAAAAAGGATATCCAAGGGTGACTTGGTGCACCCAAATCATGTCAAGTGGAGACTCTGAGTTTTAAATATAAAAGGTCCTTTTCGAAAAAATTCATCATTTTGTCACTTTAATAATAAAACCCTTTCACACTAGAATGAATATCTTTGGAGTTAAAAAAGGGGTGTGACACTGCTTAAATTACCCAAACCAGGAAGTGCATCTCCTTACAAATGTTGCTTGAATTACCCAAACAAGGAAGTGCAACTCCTTACAAATGTTTCTTGAATTACCAAACAAGGAAGTGCGTCTCCTTACAAATGTTGCTTGAATTACCCAAACAAGGAAATGCGTCTCCTTACACATGCTTCTTGAATTAACCAAACAAGGAAATGCGTCTCCTTACAAATGTTGCTTGAATTACCCAAACAAGGAAGCGTGTCTCCTTACAAATGTTGCTTGAATTACCAAACAAGGAAGTGCGTCTTCTTACAAATGTTGCTTGAATTACCCAAACAAGGAAGTGCATCTCCTTACAAATGTTATTTGAATTACCAAACAAGGAAGTGCGTCTCCTTACAAGTGTCACTTGAATTAGCCAAACAAGGAAGTGTGTCTCCTTACAAATGCCGCTTGAATTACCCAAACAAGGAAATACGTCTCCTTACAAATGCCGCTTGTATTATCAAACAAGGAAGTGCGTCTCCTTACAAATGCCTCTAGGAAATGCATCTCCTTACAAATACCGCTTAAATTACCCAAACCAGGAAGTGCATCTCCTTACAAATATCACTTAAATTATCCATACAAGGAAATGCGTCTCCTTACAAATGCCACCTGAATTTTCCAAGGAAATGTGTCTCCTTGAAAAGGAAGTGTGCCTCCTAGAGATCTTGAATTATGAGTTTTACCATAGTTTTGATTACCAAACCAGTGCAACAACATTACCTCTTGCATTTGTAGAAATTAGAAATTACGGCCTTTGATGTTTGGGCTCTGAAATCCTTGATCTGAATGTAACATGCGTTCCTGTTTCATACAAAGAAAATTTGTGATTTTAAAAACATGGTGGTTGGTTTGTGGCTTTAGCTTTCGCGGCAATAGCTCTTGCCCCGGTCACATAAAGCCTTGCTTTTAACCATTAGCATATGTCATTGACTTGCTGCATCATTGACCCAAACTCAGATTATTAAGAGTGACTCTAAAACAAACACAATATCTCTGCTTTGTCATGCTTCTCAAATAAACCCTTTGATCCTTGGTATTTCCATAAGTTCCCAGACTTATATGTTGACAAAAAAATTTATGCCTTATTTCGGCTCACAATCATGTCTTTTTCATGTGCTGGCCTTTTTGTTTTGCTTTGTGCAATTGAAGAAGTTGGTAGCCAGTTTTGAAATCTTTTCTCACTTGTTTTGACATGGACTTGACTCCAAGACAAGAGAAAAATGACAGTGATTTTTATTTGGACAACTGACCTAAGAAAATAAAATAAAAATAAAGAGAAGAAAGAAAAGTCAATGAATGTCCCCCTTTAAAACAAAGAAACGAAAAATTCATCTAAAAATGACAGTCAACTCTAATGAATATGCCATGCATTTTGGATTAAGCAGCTTGATCTTTTCATCCAAACTTTCTACCAATTGTTGTTGAGTTAATGGCCTTGAAACTGGGTTGCTCTCTTAGGTCAATTGCATTTAGACCTCATTCGACTAGTGGCGCCTTGAAGGGTTTTCGCCAACAAGTCTCTCATTTTTTTTCCTCATCTCACCATTGCCTTATGTTGTCTGTAAGGATTTTTCACCAATGAGACTCTCTTGTCTTCCTTTCTCTCGACTCACCATCGCCTTATGGTGCCCGTGAGGGTTTTCACCAATAAGGATCTCTTATCTTTATCTCTCTTAACTTACCATCGTCTTATAGTGTCCATAAAGGTTTTCACCAATAAGACTCTCTCATTTTATTCCTCTCTTGATTCCTTATGTTGAGAAAGACAAGTAGTTTCCAAAATGCATTATCATATCCATTGCATACTTAGTCTTAACATTCTCAAAGATTTATCTGAAGGTCTTTATTTGGTTGTAACTTGGCTTTTGGATAAGGTTAGAAGAAAGGATGGCATGAGGCCCAAACGACACTTGAAGTGGGGTAGGACTTACAACTTTTGGAATTGACTCAAAAAATGAGGATTAACTCATGCCCCAGTTTTTTTTGACTGGATGACTCTAAATTATTTATTTGGTTTGACCGAGCCCAGAGTAGGGCAACCTACGTATCTCACCCCCGGGAGAGGAGAATCAGGTCATGCATAGTTCTGACAGCTTGTTCTTTTGATTGATTCTGAGTTTTGTTTCTTTTCTTTTTTCTCTTTTCTCTTTGGGATATTTTTTTACCCTATTTTTGACACTCTTCTCTTTTCTTTCCTTTTGGACACATTTTTTTTCTGACACTTTTCTTTTGAGTTTTACTGACTCTATCTTTATTCCAAAAGAGGGGTATGAAAGAAAATAAGACTAAAGTTCAAATGAGGTAAACAAAGGATGACACAATGTTTGGATAGCAGAATAAAATGCCTTCATCATATCAATCCTTAAAAATGCAAGTACATATCATGCAATATGAAAGTGAAAGATGAAGATCATTTGTGACATCTTTTGCAGCATTAACTTTGACTTAGTCTGTGCGTCACTACTCTTGCACTTTGTTCAACATATCACTCCACTTTTGTTGTACATTCCTCATATCAAATGACTCATGCTTTCGTGGAGTTGATTTTTCTGTCCCTCGGGATTACACATCCGCTATTTGACCTAATTGAGCAATGTTTTTCAATTGATGATCAAGTTATTCTTGTGATTCTCAAAATAATTGCCTTAATTTTCAAAGAAGGCTTCAACTTGTCACCAAATATCTCAGTACTCTATCTATTTTCTCAGATGTTTTTTTTCTAACTTTAACCTTCTGATTCAATGTTCATGCTTAAATTGGATTTTAAGATCTGACTGAAAATTTTACTAGCATGTCATATCACTAGAGTCAACATAAAATGTACTATGTAAAGAAAACAAACAAAAAACACATATTTAAAATACAAAGAAAAATGGGACACTTCATTTTGTTGAAACAAAAGATAGAAAGGTTTGAACATAAACGACAAAACAAGATAGATCTCGAACTACAACCCTGAAATAATTCGAACAACCGAAAATAAAATAAAAAAACTACCAGACCTCTTGCTAGTAGGGAGAGAGGGTGACTTCTCAATTGCTCAGCTTGACATCTTAGCCACTGGTTTGCCTATCAGCATGACTATAGCTTTTCTCACTGTCAATGTTCTGCACCATAATTGATTTATTTTGAATCATCTTTTCAATTTCTCTTTTCAAAGCACGACAATCTTCAATACTGTGACCCTGAACATCAGAATGATATGCACATCATATATTAGGATAAAAAATTCTTGAATATGGGTCAGGAGTATACCCAAGGAGAGGAGTGATCATGCCCCGCTGTACCAATCTCTGGAATAAACTGACGTACGACTCTCCAATTGGTGTGAAGCTATCTCTTGACTTCTGCCTCATTTCATTGTTTGGCTTGGATTGAAAATAGGACCTAGAAGGGCTTTGGTATGTTTGTGGAGTTTGAGGATGACTCTGAAGAGTTGGTGCATGCCATTGTGGGTAAGAAGGGAATTGACCATAGGGTTGTGCATTGTATATTGGATATGTAGGTGGGGGATACAGTATAATGGATTTTGGGAAAGATTCTGTGGAGCTTGGGCATAAACTTGGGTTTGAGCCTGCGGGTAACGATGGTGTCGTCCTTTTTCCCTTGCCTGTTGTCCAACTACAATGGAAGATGCATCTTTCTCATAATTTTTCCCTCCGACACTTCCCGAACCTTTTTGAATTGCTTGAGTAGTCGCTTTCAATGTTGCAAAACTCATAATGCGGTTGGTCTTAATTTCATCCTCTATCATCTCCCCCATTTTGAGGACCTTAATAAATGGCTTGCCTAATGCAGGTAACAAGTGTTGATAATATGTTTCATTCTGCGCATGAATAAATACCTCCACTATCTTACTTTCTTTCATTGACGATTTCACCCTAGTAGCTTGTTCACGCCATCTAATCGCATACTTTCTGAAAGTCTCAGTACTTTTTTTCTTCATGTTAGTTAGGGATTTCTCATTAGGAATCAACTCCATATTGTATTGGAATTGTTGCACAAATTCATTAGCTAGGTCATCCCAACTAATCCACTTGTCGATGTCTTGGTCAACAAACCATTCCGAAGCTAGGCCTGAAAGACTCTTACCGAAATATGCCATGAGTAATTTTTCCTTCCCCCCAGCACCCCTTAGTTGGTTGCAATAACGTCTCAAATGTGCTACAGGATCGCCATGTCCATCATACTTCTCAAACTTCGGCATTTTAAAACCAAAAGGAAGATGAACCCCTGGAAACATGCACAAATCTTTATATGAGACACTTTTGTACCCCCTAAGTCCCTAGAGGTCTTTCATAGCCAGTTCCAAACTTCTCAATTTTCTGGTCATTTCCTCTTGTTCTTCTATTATAACAGGTCTCTCAGTGTTACGAGGAAATTCAGGCGGGTGAGTATAGCCATAAGGATTAGTCGACTTAAATGTGGGCTCAATAGCATGATGTTGATCAACAAAAATATTCAATACATGATCTCTCGTAACGTGGGGAGGCACAACTTCTGGATAAACCTCAAAAGTAGGAGCTTCGGGTGGGGGTGATGCTGTAAAAACATGAACAGTGGGTAGAGCCGAGCATATGGTAACTTTGTGTTGAGGAGTGAGGAAATGAATATTGGAAGGGTTTGGATAGTGTTGCCCCAGAGTAGATCCTGATGCATGTTGTAACCTGTCAACAACAATAGGAAATTATGCATGTGACACTGGAGGCAAGCTAGAAAGATATTCCAGATTATCAGTGGGAAATGGAGGAGGCGGAAACCCATTAGCCCAAGCTCGATACATTTCTAGCATTTGCTGCCTTAATTTCTGAATCTCTTAATTAGCTTCCAAATTTTCATTCCCCGAACTCCTTATCTGATCAGTGACAAAAAACTCGGTATCCTTGTTGGCCATAACTTTCTCTGTGACTTGGTGCAATATGGAGGACCAGCCAAAATGCCACAAACCAAACACCTTAAACTAGCTAAACAAGAGATAGAAAATGCATTAGAATTCAACACTTTTTTTTCAAAACCTTTTTTTTAAAAAGGTCACCGAACCCAAGAGAGGCGCCTACGTATCTCACTCCCGAGAGAGGAGAATCAGGTGTGCGTAGTTCATGAAGTTTTGCCAAAATGGTCAACCAACTATTTTTTCTCTTTTTTCTTTTTTTCTTGAAACTTTAAGAAGAAAAGAAAATAACGATTTGTCAAAAGAATTGACGAAAATATTTATTTTTGAATTTTTCAGCTTTAACATCCCTATACTAAGTGAAATCTATGATTACCAAAGAAAACCTTTTTGGGTTTTCAGTTTTAAATTTCACATGAAAATGAAACTTGAACCTATTAAAGGAAAATCTTTTTGCAGTTTTCTTTTAAAGATGTATATGAAACACTTACTCTAAATAAAGAGTGAAGAAAATCATTTTGAATTTTTCAAATAAGATCCCCGAATCAACAATAGGCTGCCTACGTATCTCACTCCCGAGAGAGGAGAATCAGGGGTGCATAGTTCGTCCAGATTGAACAATTAAGGATTAAATAACAAACTGAACCCTGAATTGAGAGACACGACTAAAGACAAACGACGAACAATGTCAACAAAATCTCTTTTTATTTTATTTTATTAGACACTTCATATAAAAATGACACCAATAACTATGAAAGGAAAATATTTTGGTATTTTCATTTTATGAAATATACAAAACTTCTACAAATTTGTTTTCATTTTTTCATTTATAAAAAGCTCTTAAAAATCTTTTGAAAATTTTCGAATTATGAATGTATGCTAAACGAGACAAAGGGAAAATCTTTGTAATGTTTTTTTTTTTTTTGAGTAAATGAATGCAAAAGGTAAAAAATCTTTTTGAATTTTTGGATTGGGAAAAACAAAAGCCATAAGAAACTCTAAAACTACAAAACTCCCTTTTTGAATCACTTTCTTTTCTTGTTCTTTTCCCTTTTTTTGTTCAATAATTTCTCGCCTACGCACTTTACTTCGAACACATGCTTTTGCCCAAATCAGTCTATCAAATGACCACGTTACCCTCAAAGATGCAACATTTAGCACGTAAGGATGTTTTAGAGGTGAGTCTCCTACAAAGAACCACATGGGTCCCGCTAGGTCTCAATATGATGCAGATAAGCATGACCTAAAGGTTGACCTACGTTGGGGTTCACTAACACGGCTGTTCGGAGGAGCGTATGATCGATAGTGGATTGCTTTAGCTGGCCACCTACTCCATACAACCCAACGGCTCCCCCTCCTAAAATAAGGGTGACTCAACTATAGGTCGTGTACACACGTGTACTACGGACTTGTTGCAGAAAGAAAGACCCGGGTTATGCACATGATGTCAGATATAAAACGGTAACACATAAAGTAAAAACTGTAAACAAAGAGCACATAGACACTCAACAATGATAAAAAATAACACAAAACAACACAAACAAAATGTCTATACACCTATAGTGTCAAACTAAGCCGATACAACTCCAAAATAAGCTCGAATTCTGAAAAATCCCCAGCAGAGTCACCAGAGCTGTCACACCCCCTTTTTTAACTCCAAAAAAGAATTTATTTTAAGGTTCGAAAGGGCTCTTATTATTAAACTGACAAAAATGAGATTTGTTTCGAAAAGGATTCGTTTTGCAATTTGTTTTGCGGAATTTTTGACTTTTGAAGAGAGTCGCCACTTAATTTTGAAAAGGAATTAAGAAACCTTTGTAAATACTTCAAACGATTCAAAACAGGAAAATTATTTTAAGTTCGAGATTCTAGATAAGCGGTTCCTATTAACGTTTTAGGAAGGTGTTAGGCACATAAAATGTCCGCTAACTTGCGGGAATCCGGACTGTTTGAAAACATCTTTTGATTAACTTCTGAAAAGATATTGATTTGTTGGAACAAACAATTTTAGTAATATTTTAGTGCTTATGCAAACCAGTTTTTTAGCGACTTAGTTAGGGGTTTTAACTAGGTTCGCGAGAAAACACATACAATAAATTATCAAAAGTAAAAGGGAAAGGGTAGAGGTAGAGGGACTTGAGCCATTAGGCCCAAATCGACAACCCTGTCCTAATCTAGATATTGGGCTTTCAGCCCGTCTTCCACCTGTCCTAACTCTATGTTTTCGAGCCTTTAGCTCGAGTCTCGATCCACCTGTATTAAATACAACTTTGGCTTCGTGGCCGAAATAAATAATTAATTAAATAAATAAATAAATAAATAAATAAATACGACAACCATAAATAAGTAACGACAACAAATAAATGAGGCTCGGGTTTCGTCACCGCTTCAAAAATGGAACTTTAATCCGTGCTCCTTTCTTCAACTTCTTGCGTCTGTGCACTATGAGATAGTCTACTTGTGACCTTCGAAATCGACTCATGAGGGATGGGCCTCAATGGCCCACATTGATTATGTAACAACGAGAAAGAGTCCGTTTGGACTCGAAGGTGGGTTCATGCGAAGAAAAGATATGTGAATTAATATGTGTTCATAAAATAAATTCTTTTAATAACAAAGAAAGTTAAGAAAATTCAAAGCTTTCCAAAGTTACTGTGATACTCAAGCGTAAAATAAAACTTAGCTACAAGATTAATGAACTTGTAACATGTAACTGTGTCTAACTGGTTTTGAAATTTTAATATAGAGATCAAAGAAAACATGCTATATCACACCTTAGAGACTTTGGCATGGAAGCATGCATATGCATGAAAGAATTCTAGTAACAAGGGTATGACTTCTTCTAATCTAACGTGAGGGTCATTAGAAGAGAATGTAACATATGAAATTGCTTTTATTTACTACAATATAGAAATGCTGCAACACGTTGGAGGACTTTACATTAATAATAAATCTCAATCGGTTCCCTCTGTGACAAACAGAAAGCTTTAAGCAGCAAAAGATGAGAAATTTTATTAATAGGCCATCCAAACACTCCACCAAAATCACAGAACTGATGAAGAGTAAAAACCACCACAAACATATTCACAAACAACTTACACTATGTTTGTAGCCACATCTCACTTGAAGATAATTTCTAAAAAATGAATAAATAAATTACTTTACAGATGAACCAAAACAGATTTGTTCCACCTTTTTTCTCTTATATGATACAGGATATCAGGCCATCCAATCAATCAAAAGAAGGAAGGTCTCATTTGAACTAAGAAACTATCAACTTTTCCCAACACTAAAATCAAAATGAAGCCGTGAACTTCAAATAAAACAATCAACACCAAGACTATATGAGATTTCTCATGTTACCATAGACAACAGAAATGCAAGCCAATTGACAGATCAATTTAACTGCCCAAACTGGAGACCGAGATTTACTCTATAAAATTTTTCTACTCGATCACTATTCAAGATCTGTAGTTTGAAGCTTAACAAAACGCGACAGAATATCATCAAACTCAAAGAGAGCATCTAAACTGAAATAGTAAATCAAGAAGCACATTACAGGAAGGAGATAATTTGAAAATGACCTAATGACTTAAACTTCAATCAAATTACACCGAACAACATTTCGAAACAGAAACAGTGAGTCCATAACCAAACATGTGAACCAGAAGGCATGTTATATAAAAAAAGCAACTGAATAGTGAATTAATAACCCCTAACTTTAATCGAATTACAACGAATACATGTTGAGATGACACAGTGAGTGCGAAATCAAAATTTCCTAAATGAAGCTAAAGAAAAATAATTAAAAAAAGAGCTTTACGACAAAACAAAGCTTAAGCCAAGATAAAGGTATGAAAATTAGGATAGGACCAATACTTAGGCTAGAATAGACGGGACCGAACAATAATTCGATGACATACTGCAAAATTATAGGGAAATCTATACCAACAACCGTGGGATGATAGACCTATCCATTTTCTGATACCAATGACACATAAATCAGCGAACTTGTTCACGCAACCTAATAAAAAAAACTACAATACAGTAATCACTTTGTCAAAACGAAAAAAAAAATATTATGATACACAACTTCTATGGCCCTCATAGCCAATCTGCAGCAAGCAAATTTAGCACTCATCACTATTATAACTAAGAAACTAGCTGATTTTATGGAGAAAAGGGATGGAGGAGAAGACGATGAAATTAAAAGGAATGAGAGTGTGTTTACCTTTTTCGGGGCAGCAAACGGGACGACGAGCTATCAATAAAATCGTCGCTATCGGAGTCTCGCAACGTCGACCACCAATAGTGAGTCTTCTGGCTTTTCTCTTAAAGATTTAAAAAAAAAATAGTTTCAACTTCGAACTCAGGCAATTTCGAAACCTAAAGTTTTCAGCCTAAACTTTCAAACCCTTGAAAGAAAAGAAAGAAAAATTTTTGAACCTCCCCAAAATTCTCGAACACCACTTGATTTTCTCTACCCAAGAATTTTTGAAAAAAAAAACCCTTCCGAACCCAAAGGAAGATTTCTCAATCTAGTTTCTCAAAACAATTTTCTAAACACTAGAATTTTCCATTTCTCTCCTGACTCTCTAAGAATTTTGAGCCCTCAACTTCGAACCCTCCAGTCTAAATTTTTTTTTCCTCAAGCTAAAAAATGAACTCTTTATATAGAAGCTCAACGGGGTAATTTAGGGATTCTCGAAAGAGATTTTAAAATTTGAAATTGATAACCTGATTTCCAGATAAGATTCGTACTGAATTCGACCATAAATGGACCAATACCATTTAGGCAAAATCAATTCTTTCCAAGAACCAGTGAAAAACGTCCCAACATGTACGAAATCGTACAATCTCATCCGAGATTCGCGGAATCAAACCGTTGGAGGGACACCTAGGCTTATTCTAGAAGGTTCTCGAGCTTTCCTCATCCCACTAATTTTGGATTTTTCTCAAATAATTCTTGACGGGTGCACCAATAAGGTTTAGGGAAAACGAATTCCCATCAAGAACCAATGAGAATCATCCAACTATGTACGAAATCATACAATTCATCCCGAGATTTGTGGGTTTGAGCCGTTGGGGTGAGCCAACTCACCCATTTCTAGAAGCTTTGAGGTTTTCCTCATCGTACCATCGCATGGAATACGCGAAGAAGGATAGGATCAGGTTGAAACTGGGTTGGTTCGAACCAGATTCGGGTCAGCGTTAATGGGTTCGAAGTTTGGTCGATGTTTTGGCTGGTTTTTGGAAGCTGTATGCTGATGGAAGCTTTTGGCTGAAGCTGTTGTTGTTAAACGGGCCCGGATCAGGGGGTTTTGGATGGGCTGGTTGGGTATTAATTTGGGCCAAATGAGTAGGGGGTCTCAAGAATTAGGATTCTGATTTTGGGATTACAAATTAGGCAATCAAATTTAAATTCTAGCCAAATGGAATACCAATTTGGTCAATTGCATTTACAATTGGGGCCACTTTGATTCCAATTAGAGTCAAATTTAATAAATTGTCTAAATCAAATCGAAATTCGACACGCCCTTGTTTAATCTCGGGCTTTTCATTTAATAAAAATCAAATAAATATTTTTTTCAAATAAATTATTTTG
Organism: Capsicum pubescens; assembly: GCA_030864215.1. NCBI lineage: Eukaryota > Viridiplantae > Streptophyta > Magnoliopsida > Solanales > Solanaceae > Capsicum > Capsicum pubescens. The sequence continues at coordinate 347,813,796 of CM061544.1, read as the reverse complement.
AGAAATAAAGACATATTTAAATCAAAATTTTCAATCTTTTGAATTTATTTTCAAGATTAGCCTTGATTAAAATTCGATATTTTGTAAAATAAATTATTTAAGTAGAAAAATTATAAATTTCGTAAAATTGACTACGACAATATATAATCGCTACTTAAAATGACAAACTTCCCTAGATGAATATTTTTTTTTTTGAAAAGTTTCTATTCAGATGAAATAAATATTTTGATTTTATTAAAAACCAAAGAAGCTCAAAATTAAACTTGGTTGTGGAGGGAAAAAATTAGGTGTCAACACAATTAACTCAGAGTCGGCACTTGGCATAAATCGGGTGTGCCAAGTCACCCTTGGATATCCTTTTTCAAAATGGTTTGCGAACAGAGATTCCGGCTAAGGAATTTTGTTGACCGAGGGAAAAATGTTAGGCACCCCTCGATCCCGTGGTTCGACCACCGTCGCTCAGTGGAGTATATCGGTTAATTTTGACACTGAAAATGTATAAACCACATAAAACACATAGAAAAACATCAAACAACAATCCAAAATGAAAACAATAATGTTCAGTCCAATTATACAGTCCAAAAAGAAAAAATGCGAAAATATAAAACCTATCCTAAGCTAATCCTAGCCTATGCTCTATCCTATGCCTCGGGCCTTCGTCACGAACGTCCTTCGGGTATAAAATACTTCGGGGCATTCCCCGGTGAATAAACACAAATACCTCGAGGCATTCCCCGGCCAAAATGATACATTTGATCCAAAAACCATAAAACCACGCCATTCAACACACATTTCAGGCATTCACCAATCCAAAATTCTTAAATTTGTCTACCCCTATTGTTTGCCTATTAAAATTTTGGCCTAAATATGATAATATCGAATTCAACATAACAAATGTTCATTTCAAATTAAATAACCATTAATGAATCAAACTAATCAAAAGTCGTCTCTCATCAGTTTTTAATCCCCCGCCCCAAATTATGATTTATCCCCAAATCGAGTCCAAATCACTTGATTATTCAATTTACACAATCAATCGACCAATATCAACTATCACTTACAATGATCCAAAAATATCAAAATCAATGAGAACAAAATCCACACAACAATAAATTTATCACACAATGCATCAAACAATTAAGATTAACGAGAAAAGGATGAGAAATGGACCTCAATCAAAAACTTTCAAAATCGAATATTATTTGAATGAGAAGATAAAAACCGCATCCGAAGACCTCGAGTCGAAACCTCAACAACGAACCAACCTCGATTTTATCCACCCTTTTTTCTTCACTAACCCGATCCAAAAAAGTGACGACCCGAACCCGTTTTCATGCGTGACGATTCTATATTATCCATTTTCCGATGGGGTTCAACAGAAATGGCAACAAAAGGGATAGGTTCGATCGGGTTTTAGGGATCAGTTTAAGGTGGGTGGGGTCGCTTTTTCGGCGAAGAGACAACAATTTTGGGTTGAAAATGGACTGACCAACTGCTGGTTGATGCTTTCCGACGCGTTTTTGATAATTTCCGAGATGTTTTGACCGAAAATGGGATGGACGAAGATTGTTAGTTATTTCTCGGTGGGTCTCTGATTGGCTATTCCGGAGATGATTTCGTCGGAAGACTGGACCAAATCATATTTTTTTATTTTTCTCTCTCACGTTCGATCTGCTATTTTTCTATGCGTCCCTTTCTCAATTTATCCTCTCTTTTGGTTCCCTCTCTCCCGTCACTGTGTGTATGCGTGAGTTTTTCGGGCTGTGAGAGTATGTAGAAGAGAATGGAGATGATGGTGTCTTTTCTGTTCGGTGGAGCTGGGTCGTGTATGAGTGGAGTTCACTGGAGAAGAAAGAATGGAGTCCTTGGATACATTTTTCCCTTTATTCTATTCTGTTCCAGGCCAAAATAACGTGAAAGGATGGGTAAGGGATTAGGGGGTATGTGGTGGTGAGTAGGGGATGCGGTAGGTTGTTAGGATGAGGTGTAAAGTTGTTTAGGATAGGATTAAAACAAGATAGAATTTGTTAGGGATTATGTTAAGGGTTGTCATTTTTTGTATTTTTGTGGGGTATAATCACATGGATGAGGGTGTGTGGTACGGTGAGCTAAAATGAATAAAATTGAATTTAGGAGGGATAAAATTAGGTGTCTACAGTCGGTATCATATTTCAAGTGTTCCCTGTCACACCCCTTTTTCAGTCGAGGGTATCGAGGTCGAAGGATTTTTCCAATTAAAGTGACGATATTAAATATGGATTATTTTTAATTACAGAGTCGCCACTTGGAATTGAGTTATGGTGTTTCAAGTCACCTTATTGAATCCCTAATCAAAAGGAAATGACTCTTTGTTGGTTTGCGAAAATAGAAGACTGGGTAAGGAATTCTGTTGATCGAGGGGAAGGTGTGAGGCACCCCTCGAGTCCCGTGGTTCTAGCACGGTCGCTTTTATTGACTTATCTTGGCTTAAACTATTTTAATAAATTATGTTAAGGCCTAAAATCGCTCATTTTTATTATACCCAAAACTGGTCTATTATCTTATATTAAACAAATCAGTGAAAGTTAATTTTAGAAAAGATTTTTCAAGGTGCATTATTGCATCCTTGAATTTTAAATGTCTTAGAAAGATGCGTACGCCACTCTTTGTTGGTCTGCGAAAATAGAAGATTGGGTAAGGAATTCTGTTGACCGAGGGGAAGGTGTGAGGCACCCCTCGAGTCCCGTGGTTCTAGCACGGTCGCTTTTATTGACTTATCTTGACTTAAACTATTTTAATAAATTATGTTAAGGCCTAAAATCGCTCATTTTTATTATACCCAAAACTGTTCTATTATCTTATATTCAACAAATCAGTGAAAGTTAATTTTAGAAAAGATTTTTCAAGGTGCATTATTGCATCCTTGAATTTTAAATGTCTTAGAAAGATGCGTAAGCCGCATTCTCAAATGAGGCGAATATTTTAAACGTGCCTAAAATTATCTAGCGTTAAAAGTATTGACTCGCTATTTATAACTCGAGCCAATTTTATTATTATCCATTTTTATTCCTCATTTGGTTTTTGCTTTAACACTTTTCCAAAACTACAAAATGATAGTCAAATAATCATCAAAACTCAAGCACTCGAGAACAAAGCTAGAATTAAGATTCAAGATTCTGCAGCAACAACTTAATTAAGAAAGGGGTTTTAAAACAAATCAAGATATAATAAACCATAGTGAAAAAATAGTAAAAATCTTTCTTTTCTTTATATCTTTGGTAAAAACAAGAATTTAGCAAAGACCCAATTGACTATTTAACCCTTCAACACCTCATAACAATAATTTCCAATATGCCAAAAGTTCAAAATTTTACTAAGGAAATAATAAAATTAAGATTTTTATGTAAGGTAAAAATAATAAGATTTTTATTTAAGGTAATAATAATAATAATAATAATAATAATAATAATAATAATAATAATAATAATAATAATAATAATAATAACTTTACAATGAAAGATTCTTGAATTGAAGAAAAGTCCTATAAATTGAATAAAAAGGAGTACAAAATTCTCAAGTGTATATGTGGAAAATCATTCAACATTAATTTAAACTTAGGCTATTAAATTTTACCAATTCTAAATTTGGACGATATATAAAATACTAAACACACATATTCTTCATTAAATTTAATTTATAATAGAGTCCATAAAAGGAAGAAGCAATCCAAAATATTAACAGTTCCAAAACATGGATAATAACAACCTCGAACCACACAAAATTTACTATCATTCAAAATTAAAAGCAAGAGGATATCGTATATCAGTTTTCTTATTATAAAATCTTCACATATTTCAATCAATTTCGATCTTGATAATGCTCTTGTTAAATTAATGAAAAGGTATTGTTAAATTAAAGATTATCTTTACAGATTCAAGTTTTAATCAAATAGAACTGTAACAGATATTCACATAATTAAACAACTACAGACTAAATAGTGCATAAAATCACTTGAATATTTTTCTTCATTTTCTTTCCAATAAACTTACAAATAAAATGGTTCAAGATTGTAAAAGAACCTGTAATTATTCGAACTGAATAATAATGCGTAAAACAATCGGCACTGGAAACTCAAACGGACCCGAATTCAACTTCACACTCTTTTCTCTCTTTTTAATATGATGATTTTTCTCTCTATTTTTTCTTCTCACTTTTGTTGTCTGTCTTTTTTTTTTCCAGCCAGTGTTTGATGTAGTGTCATAGAATAATAGTACGTGGTTCTTTTTTCTCTCCCTGTGTTTTTTGTCTGATCTGTGTAGTGTAATTTCTACGTACTTTTTTGGGATGAAGAGTCCTTTAAATAGGAGAAATTTGGGGGGGGGGGTTTAAAATTATCAGATAAGGGAGGAAAAAAACTCAAATTTTTAAATAATTTTTTTTAAAATTAGAATAAAAATAAAAAGAAAATATCTCAAAGTTAACTTTATTTAATTATTTATTTTTAAATAAAAATTTATTAAAATAAAAATAAGAATTAAAATAATATATGATTAAATATATAAATATAAAATATTTAATATCGATAAACAAGATAAAATTTAGGGAGCATAAAAAATCACGTGTCTACATTTTGCCCCTCTTTGTTTGAAATCTCGAAGAGTTTTCATACAAAAAAATAGACAAAGAGATTTTTGATCCTCCCTAAATTTTATCTTGTTTATCGATATTAAATATTTATATATTTAATCATATATTATTTTGATTCTTATTTTTATTTTAATAATTTTTTAGTTAAAAATAAATAATTAAATAAAGTTAACTTTGAGATATTTCCTTTTTATTTTTATTCTAATTTAAAAAAAAAAACATTTCAAAATTTAAATTTTTCTCCTCCCTTATCTGATAATTTTAACTTTCCCCCCAAAGAGTAACTGTTCCCCCCCCCCCCCCCAAATTTCTCCTATTTAAAGAACTCTTCATCCCAAAAAGTACGCAAAATCTACACTACACAGATCAGACAAAAAACACAGGGAGAGAAAAAAGAACTACGTACTATTATTCTATGGAACTACATCAAACACTGACTGGAAAAAGAAGACAGATAGAATAAAAGTGAGAAGGAAAAACAGAGAGAAAAATCATCATATAAAAAAGAGAGAAAAGAGTGTGAAGTTGAATTCGGGTCCGTTTGAATTTTCAGTGCCGATTGTTTTTCGTATTATTATTCAGTTCGAATAATTACAGGTTCTTTTTCAATCTTGAACCATTTTATTTGTAAGTTTACTGAAAAAAAATGAAGAAAAATATTCAAGTGATTTTATGCACTATTTAGTCTGTAGTTGATTAATTATGTGAATATCTGTTACAGTTCTATTTGTTTAAAATTTGAATCTGTAAAGATAATCTTTAATTTAAAAATACATTTTCATTAATTTAAAAAGAGCATTATCAAGATCGAAATTGATTGAAATATGTGAAGATTTTATAATATGAAAACTGATACACGATAACCTTTGGCTTTTAATTTTGAATGATAGTAAATTTTGTGTGGTTCGAGGTTGTTATTATCCGTGTTTTGAAACTGTTAATATTTTGGATTGCTTCTTTCTTTTATGGACTCTATTATAAATGAAACTTAATGAAGAATATGTGTGTTTAGTATTTTATATATCATCCAAATTTAGAATTGTTAAAATTTGATAGCCTAAGTTTAAATTAATGTTGAATGGTTTTCCACATATACACTTGAGAATTCCGTACTCCTTTTTATTCAATTTATAGGACTTTTCTTCAATTCAAGAATCTTTCATTGTAAAGTTATTATTATTATTATTATTATTATTATTATTATTATTATTATTATTATTATTATTATTATTATTATTATTATTATTATTATTATTATTATTTTTACCTTACATAAAAATCTTAATTTTATTGTTTCCTTAGTAACATTTTAAACTTTTGGCATATTGAAAATTATTGTTATGAGGTGTTGAAGGGTTAAATAGTCAATTGGGTCTTTGTTAAATTCTTGTTTTTACCAAAGATTTAAAGAAAAGTAAGATTTTTACTATTTTTTCACTATAATTTATTATATCTTGATTTGTTTTAAAACTCTTTTCTTAATTAAGTTGTTGCTACAGAATCTTGAATCATAATTCTAGCTTTGTTCTCGAGTGACTGAGTTTTGAGGATTATTTGACTATCATTTTGTAGTTTTGGAAAAGTGTTAAAGAAAAAACCAAATGAGGAATAAAAATGGATAATAATAAAATTGGCTCGAGTTATAAATAACGAGTCACTACTTTTAACGCTAGATAATTTTTGGCACGTTTAAAATATTCGCCTCATTTGAGAATGCGGCGTGCGTATCTTTCTAAGACATTTAAAATTCAAGGATGCAATAATGCACCTTGAAAAATCTTTTCTAAAATTAACTTTCACTGATTTGTTTAATATAAGATAATAGACCAGTTTTGGGTATAATAAAAATGAGCGATTTTAGGCCTTAACATAATTAATTAAAATAGTTTAAGTCAAGATAAATCAATAAAAGAGACCGTGCTAAAACCACGGGACTCGAGGGATGCCTCACACCTTCTCATTGGTCAACAGAATTCCTTACCCAATCTTCTGTTTTCGCAGACTAACAAAGAGTCATTTCCTTTTGATTAGGGATTTAATAAGGTGACATGGAACACTATCACTCAATTCCAAGTGGTGACTCTGTAATTAAAAATAATTCCTATTCAATATCGTCACTTTAATTGAAAAAATCCTTTGACCTCGATACCCTCAACCGAAAAAGGGGTGTAACATTCCCAGAGCTTCTTGTGATCCTAATAGTACTCTTGATGATATTCTTAGAATCCCATTATTTAATACTAATCCCTATAGTTTGGCCGATTATGTGATTATGTTATTTGGAAGAGAAGGAATAGATGCCTAGAAAGAAGGGAGCGATGAGAGCATTGCAGGTAATCTTATTACATATCTTTGCCATGTTAGTGAGTCGCTAAACAAGAATGATGCAACCACGTCTACAATAATCCAGGCTGCCAACTAAGTTACTTCTTTGTTGCTTACTAATCTAATTGTACCCGAGGATTCTCTTGCCTACTTAAACCTTGAGGACAAGGTTCTTTTTTAGGGTGGAAGTATTGTTATGAATGGGCCGAAAACAGTTGTGGTAAAGCAGCCCAATACCACATTAAGTGGCTATCTGTGGAATTCGGGTTAATAAATAGCACATTCTAGTAAGAATAGGTTTATGCAAATTGTGATAATTGCATAGGCAAAGTCTATGTTTCTCATCCTCGATTCTCTCTAATCCTCTCATCCCCGTCTACTATTATTCCTCTTCTTCATATTGTAATCTCTTCTTTCCATATTAATCAAAGTTGATTAGTTTCATTCACTTTGTGTATTGATTGTTGAGTTGAATTCGGGTTCTTTACAGAATAGCTAATTCCGGGATAACTTGCTCCCAACCAAACGCCCCCTAAGGGAAGTAAATTCGTAAAGAACTCAAAAGTCAATATGTACACATAAAAAAATATTTTTATCTAGCTACATAGTGTAATTTTTCGACAAAGGGGTGTCAACCGACTCCCTTCAATTAGATGTGGCTCATCGGCTCTTTTGCTCTTATTTAGTGCTGGTTGTTAACGTAAACCCTCATAGTAAAGTAAATATATTATGGGTATCAATATGTATTTTTGTATCATAGTATCTGTCAAGTATGCCTCTCATGACTTCAATTTCTAAGGAATTTATACCCACTTGACATATGTTAACTTACTCAAGGACAAAAAATAAAGATGAACACATTTTAAGGATAATTTGTGCAATTTCAATTCCATCATCGGCCAATTTCCGTTCAAACGTTTGGAATCTTAACATCTTCCATCAATAAGTTAGACTAATATATGAATGCATTTGTCTATGTTATGGGGATTCGAAATGTGATTGTAAATTTCTGATTTTCCATGTTTTCAAAAAGAAATATTCATTTTATATGTGTTAATTAGGCATTAAACATGAGCATGAATTGCAATCAATTGATTATTAAGACATCAAAAGAGGATGAATCGAAGAAACAGAGTCTGTTTATCACTCCCTTTGAACACAACTTGATCTTTAGTTTAATTCATCCGTTTTGTTTTACTTACCTTTTTTTTTTTTTTTTTTGGTTCATTTCATGACATATTTAGAACTACAAAATTAAAGAACATTTTGATATATTCGATATGTCTTTAATTTAAAATCACAAATTCAAAAATCTTTTTTATTTTCTTCAACTATGCGCACGTTACGTCAAAATAAAACAAATTGAGTTGGAAGTACTTTATAAGATACTAAGTCTAAGATTCTTTTTTCAAGCTAAGAAGAGCTTTAGAGTTCTCGTTCCAATTAGTTTGAAAACATTGTTTATTAATTATACGGAAAAGGGATAAAAATATTTTTAAAATATAAAAAATGATTCACAAATATCTTTCTTTCGCCTTTTGATCAAAAAGTACCCTCAATCTTGTTTTTAGCTCAAAAATACACCTCCTTCCATCTTTTGATCAAAATATACTCTTAACCTTCAATTAATTTATATGTGTGCTTATGATATCTTTGATTGTGAATTTCCAGAAATGTAATGACTTTTTAGTTACTAAACCATTTCATTAACAATATATTATGTATTAAATTTGTATTGTTACTAAACACATGAAGATAAAAAAAATAGCATAAATATCACATATTTACTATATCAAAGGAAAAAAACACCCACTTTAGTTTAGTAAAGTTTAAATGTGCTTATCTAATTCAGGAACCAAAATAAGAATTTGTAAATAACAGACACACCAAAAGTGCAATCATCCCAATTTTTATACTACAGATATAATTTAAGCTCTTTTAATTTCTTTTAATTTAAGCACTTTTCATAACATCAAGTCAACTTTACTTAATATAGCATATAACATGCTCTATCATAAGATTACAAATCTCATATTCTATCTATAAATATCCTTTTAATGACTTGGTGGTGTAATTTATGAAGACATGTGATTTTTGACCTTCCCCGAGTGTAATATATATATTTTTCGATATTAAATATTTATATTTGATTCGATATTATTTTAATTAGTATTTTATTTTTAATAAAATTTTAGTTTAAAAAATAAATAACTAAATAAATTTAATTTTAGGATATTATTTTATTTTATTCCTATTTAAAAAAAATAATACAATTTTTTTTTAAAAAAATATATTTCTTTTTAAATAAATAAGTGAGTAGTTTTTGTACTATCTTAATTATATTTATTTTTGACTATTTTTAAACTTTTATTATATTTTCTTAAATATAAAAATTAATTAGTTATTATTATATTATTTTTTTTACTATTATTATTATTATTTTTATTTATTATTATTATCTTCTGTTAAAAAAAAATAAATTAAATTTTAAATCTTATCCTATCCTAACCTATCCCAACCACCCCCTTATTTTCCTCCAACTCCCTCAACTTCTCAACCCCCTACACCCTATATATTACACACAACACTATTACTATACTTAGGGAAACACACGGCCAAAAACACAAAAAAAAAAAGGCGGAGACAAAAAAAAAATCCAAAAGAAGATCAAAAGTAGTAAAAGGGAACATTTTCTTCTTTCTTTAGTCAACCAAAAGAATAGAAAACAAAAATATACTCCCTCCCATTCGTGGGCAGAAAACACTGAAAGAGAAAAAAAAAAAAAAAAAAAAAGATAACATTTTGTGGACAAAAAATTAAGAAAAAGAAAAATACACGAAAAAAAAACAAGAGAAGAAACAAAAAGGAGTAGAGAAACAAAAGAAACAAGAAGAGACTTCTTTGATTTTAGAGATAAAGTTCGGTTCCTGTCGAGTTTCCGATGATGTTGTTCATGCTTGTCTTTCAACTAAGTTCATTGTACAGGTTCTTATTCAATCCTATATTATAATTTTATAAGTTTTATTGTGAATTGAAGTTTGAATGGAGTTGTTTAAATGATTTCATGCCGGAATAAAGTTCATTCTATCATAGTCATATATATATATATATATATATCCGAAATCATTTTAATTTAGTTGATAAATATGTTGTATGCTTGGATATTGCGATGGTTTTACTTTAATGCTATTTAAAAATTTAATGATATGTTTAGTTGATCCAAAATAATTCTTAAAAGCATAATTTAATATTTTTTCTCGTCATTTTACTGTCGTGCATCTAAATGTTTGTTAATTAAAGTTTCTCATTTCGTAGTATATATGTGTACACATGTTTTGCCAAGGTGAAATTTTTTTTTTTTTTTTATTTTCATAGTGTGTATATTTTTTTTTTAGAACCTATTAAGTAGCAGTGAATAGATAGTAGAATGAATTGCATGAAAATAATAATATATACATAGTAAAAGGAATTGCATGAAAATAATAATACATGCATAGCAAAATGGGTTGCACGAAAATAAGTATATAAATAGTATAAGTAGTAGTATCTGTGTGGAATTCCAGTAACATTTTTCATATACTAAAATAATTCTAATATTTTTTTTTCTTTCTTTTCTTTTATTTCTATGTATGTTGCTTTTTGTAAACTTGTCATGTCTTCTTTCCTTTTTATTAGTTTGGATTGAACGTATTGTTCTCGATAAATATAAGATAGATCTAGGAAATTGACGTTTGCTAGAAAGGTGAGTTGTGGAATAATTTAAAACTCATTATAAAATAAAGAGTAAAAAAATAAATGATCTCGAATTTTTCAGAGACGAAACAATTGTCTTTAACACTAGGCAAATTTTAGATGTGTTTTAAAATGTCCGTCTCAATTAAGAATGCGACGTACGCATCTTTTTGAGACATTTAAAATAATTCAAGGATGCAATAGTGCATCTTGACAAATATTTTCTACAATTAACTTTCACCGATTTATTTAATATAAGATAATAAAAAAGTTTTTTGGTATATTAAAAATGAGCAAACCCAGGCCCAAGCATAATTTATCAAAATAGTTTTAGTTAAGGTAAGTCAATAAAAGTGACCGTGCTAGAACCACGGGACTCGAGGAATGCCTCACACCTTCCCCTCGGTCAACAGAATTCCTTACCCGGTCTTCTATTTTCGCAGACCAACAAAGAGTCATTTTCTTTTGATTAGGGATTCAAAAAGGTGACTTGGAACACCATAATTCAATTCCAAGTGGCGACTCTGTAAATCAATTAATCCTTATTCAATACCGTCACTTTAATTGGAAAAACCCTTCGCTTCGATCTCCTCGAGCGAAAAAGGGGTTGACATCTCTGGGGACTCTGCTGGGGAGTAATAAGAATTCGAGCTTTTTATATATTAACTTATACTTGCTTTAATTACTGTTGATATTGTGTTTGTTGGCCTTATGTGCTACCTGTCGCTTATTTACGGCTTTAATATTAATTGAATTGTATTATATACTGTCTTCTCTCGTGTACCCCCTCTGAGTCTCTGAAATAGGATAGAGGGAATGCAGCATATGCATCCCACCTTCTTTTTTAGATAGCCGGAGTGTCAAGGCACCTGGTGAAGGATATAGTCACACATGTTAGGCGGGGTTCAGATCGACAACGAAGGCGGTGTTGCCCTGCTACCGACCAAGTTGTCCCTCCCTGGCTCGAGTGTCCGCTCGGGTAAGCCAGTCCAGACACCTATCCCTATTAGGCTTAAACTTAGAAGAACTGAAAATTCAGAATCTGGTTATCCCTATTAGGTGCCGCTTTATTTGCATCATATGCATTTGACTTAGCGGGATTCGGCACAGAGGCCGAGTCTGTCTAGGACAGATGACCTAATTTATAAAGACCAACATGTGCATCCTACGTGCTCTTTGACATTTGCTTGAAAGGCTATTTATTTGTTGACCGGCTTTAGGCAATTTTAAAATGCGAGAGATTAATTTATCCTCAAATTTAGTCAATCATTTTTGAAAGAAAATTTTTACTTTTAAATAAAGAAAATTTTTAAATATACAGCAACACAGTTTTTACAATCTTTATGAACTACGAGGGTCTGATTCTCACATCTTAGTGAGATACGTAGGAAGTCCTTCCCAGGATACGACCCTATCTTTAAAAAAAATTATTCATAGATTTATTGGAAAATCTTTTGAAAATATGATTATTTTCATAATTATTTTTCTAATTTTCAAGTCCAATTTTTATATATATCTTAATAGCCCTGAATCTTTAGGGATCATGAGGCTAAGGTTTTACACAAAAAAAAAATAAAAAATAATAATAATAATAATAAAATAAAAATATATTTCAATAGCCCGAAATCTTTAGGGATCATGAGGCTAAGTTTTTACAAAACAAATAAAAATATATAAATCTTAATAGCCCTGAATCTTTAGGGATTTTGAGGCTGAATTTTGTATGACATATATTTCACGAACTACGCACATCGGATTCTCATCTTAATGAGAAACGTAGGCAGTCCTTCATGGATTCGGTGATCCTAAAAAAAATAAAAAAAAATTGAACTGTGATACATTAGTTTTTACCATAATTAAAATAGTGTTAAGGTGGTTGGTTTGTGGTTAAGTTGGCTTCTCATCCATACAACTCCAAGTCCAAAGAAAAGGCAAGATAACCCACAGAAAATGATATATGGTCTGAGATGAGGTGGTGTAGACTGTTAGAAATGAGGAATAAGAAGAAATGACAAGGAAGGTGAAAGTTTGAAGCAAAATGTGAGAAACATGCAAGTACTTGGAGAGAAAAAGAGAATTTTTTAACGAGAATTTGTACATGTTTCATGATATTCACTTGCCTCTAGAGTCTAAAACATCAAAGTTGGACATGTAAGAGGGTCATGGTGATCCTTTGACTTATCTAAAAAAGATTATGAAATCAATTAAGAGGAGTAGGGGAAAAGAGAAAATACTGACGACTTATTTTGGAGAGAGTTTGAGGTGATAAATTCAAAATAATTGAGTTCAAGAAAAAAAAAAGAGAAAGATGATGTAGCAATGATTGTGGAGACTCCATTAAGGCCAACGTGCAAATAAGTGGCGAAAATTAAGTTCGGTAATTTAGAAGCCAATCTGCTCTCCACAAGAAAGAATTTTTGGTAGTCTGTTTTGTTTCTCTTTCTACTACCCGAATTATTTTAGGGTTGAAATTTGAGATTTATTTTATCTTATTTTATTATCATTTCTATTCAAATCCTTCTATCTTTATGTCAACAAATGAGTGTCCTTTTTATTTTATTTTATTTTATTTTATTTTTTATAGTATATTTTTCTTAGTTGTCTTTCCTTTTCTTTAGAGAGCTCTTTCTACGGTGATTCTAGTGATGTGATATGCGTGTTGAATTCACAAACTGATCTTTAAATCCAATCTAATCCTGAAACATTTGACCAAGAAGATAGAGTTGAAGGGACAAAGCATATAAGAAAATAAGTAAAGTGTTCAGGTATTTGGGGACATAGTTACAACCTCACTTGAATGTATTGAGGCAATCACTTTGTGAATCAGAAAATAATTTGATCATCGATAGGAAGATTCAATTCGAGAATTTTGAATGGGGTCGATCGGAGGATATATAGTATTCACTCTCAGGAAAAGCAAAAGGAAGTTAGCTCCAAAAGGCAATGAGTCACCCATCGAGAGAAAAGTACAACATAAGTGGACGTGTATGTTTCACAAGCTTAAAAGAAGTGACGCAAGTGCATGAGATTAGTCACGATCAATGTTGAAAAAGATGCGTATGATCTTCATGTTCTACTCTCAGATTACATGTTATGTACTTGTGTTTTTAAGGATTGATATGACGAAGGCATTTCATTCTACTACCCAAATGTTGTGTCATCCTTTGTTACCCCTTTTGAGCTTTAGTGTTATTTTCTTTCGTACCCCTCTTTTGGAATCAAAATAGAATTTGAAAAAGTCGGGAAAAAAGTATTAAAAAAAATGGAGTAAGAAAAAAAAATAGAGTTTGAAAAAAAAATCAAAAAAAAAAGAAGAAAAAAGAAAAAAAGAAAAGTTGAAGAAAAAAAAGAAAAAAGAGGCAAAGTTAGAGAAAAAAATCAAGCAAAAGAACAAGCTGCATGAACTACGTTTGACCTGATTCTTGCTTGACAAGATACGTAGGCAGCCCTACTCCGGGGTTCAGTCTAACAAGAAGAAAATTCAAATTACCCAGAATGAAATAAAATTGGGGAAAAAATTTATTTTCTTAAAAGAATCAATTTCAAAAGTTGTATGTTTCACCCAATGTTATATAAATTTTTGAGCCTTATGCCAACCTTTCTTTCTAACCCTATCCAAAAGCCAAGTTACAACCAAAGAAAGACCTTCAGATCAATCTTTGAGAATGTCAAGGCTAAACATGTTATGAGTGCATGATATTTCATATTTTGGGTGTTTATTTAAAAAAAATGATGAAAAAAATAAAAATGAGAGAATCTTATCAGTGAAAACTCTTTCGGGCACCATAAAACGACTATGAGCTGAGACAGAAATGAAAAGGAAATAGGCTCGTTGGCAAAAACCCATTGAGGTGCCACTAGCCGAAGAAAGGTTGTTATCAAGAAGGAACAAGTTCAAGATTGACTTAATTTCAAGCTCAAGAAGTGGACAAAAGTTGTAATGATTGGTGTGGGTAGATCTGGTTGTTTGATTCAAAATGCATATCATAATCACCAGAATCGGTTTCCACATTCAGATAAGTTTTTTCTTTGTTTTGAAAAAGAGATGCCTATTGTCTTTTTCTTTTTGTTTTATTTTAATTTTTAATTCTTGTGTCCTTGTTATCAAACGGAATTTTATTTTTTTTAGTTAAATTCACGTCAGGTCGAGTGAGAAAGGATTCCAAACTCACTACCAACTCCTTTAAGGGTACAAAGCAAGACAAAGGGTCGATGCACAGAGATAACGTTTCAAAGTAAAAGTAAGATACTCAAGATGATTGTGATTTGACCATTTTAAACTCGTGAAAATCTAAGGGATGTATTGGAAGTTAAACTCAGAAGAATCATACAACATAAATATGATTTGAGTTGAGGATCTCAGTAGTCAGAATTCTGAGTTAGAGGCATAACAATTCAATGAATATTATCATGGATTGGAAAAGAGTTGAGCATGACAAGTGCTAGAGCGGCCACTTCAAAAGCCAAATGCCACAAACCAACCACCACATTTTTTAAAATTCACAATTTTTCTTTGTTTGGAACAGAGATGAAATAATTATTTTCAGATAAAAGATGCAATTTCACACTTCTCTCAATGCAAGAAGCATGGTTAAAACATCCGAAACTGGATCTCGGTCATGATAAACTTTATTCTTTGCGAGGTATATTAAGATCCAGTGACACATAAATTTTTTCAGTACAAACTGGGGAAAAAAAATTATTTGTATTGTATGGAATTTATTTTTATGCTCAGAACCCTCCTGAAGAATGGAATTTTTTTTTATGCTCAGGACCCTCCTGAAGAATGGGACAGGACCTTCTTGAAGAATGAGAATTTATTTTATGCTCAAGACCCTCCTGAAGAATGAGAATTTATTTTGTGCTCAGGACCCTCCTAAAGAATGGGAATTTATTTTATGCTCAGGACCCTCCTGAAGAATGGGACAGGACCCTCCTGAAGAATGAGAATTTATTTTATGCTCAGGACCCCCCTAAAGAATGGGACAGGATCCTTCTGAAGAATGAAAATTTATTTTGTGCTCAGGACCCTCCTGAAGAATGGGACAGGACCCTCCTGAAGAATGAAAATTTATTTTATGCTTAGGACCCTCCTGAAGAATAGGACAGGATCCTCCTGAAGAATAGGACAGGATCCTCCTGAAGAATGAGAATTTATTTTGTGCTCAGGACCCTCCTAAAGAATGAGACATGACCCTCCTAAAAAATAGAAATTTATTTTATGCCCAGGACCCTCCTAAAGAATGGGACAGGACCCTCCTGAAGAATGAGAATTTACTTTTGCTTAGTACCCTCCTGAAGAATGGGTCAGGACCCTCCTGAAGAATGAGAATTTATTTTTTGCTCAGAACCCTCCTAAAGAATGGAACAGGACCCTCCTAAAGAATGAGAATTTATTTTATGCCCAGGACCCTCCTGAAGAATGGGACAGGACCCTCCTGAAGAATGAGAATTTATTTTGTGCTCAGGACCCTCCTGAAGACTGGGACAGGACCCTCCTGAAGAATGGGACAGGACCCTCCTAAAGAATGAGAATTTATTTTGTGCACAGGACCCTCCTGAAGAATGGGAATCTATTTTATGCTCAGGACCCTCCTGAAAAATGGGACAGGACCTCCTGAAGAATGGAAATTTATTTTATGCTTAGGACCCTCCTGAAGAATGGGACAAGACCCTCCTGAATAATGGAAATTTATTTTATGCTCAGGACCCTCCTGAAGAATGGGACAGGACCCTCCTGAAGAATGAAAATTTATTTTGTGCTCAGGACCCTTCTGAAGAATTGGACAGGACCCTCCTGAAGAATGGAAATCCATTTTATGCTCAGGACCCTCCTGAAGAATGGGACAAGACCCTCCTGAAGAATGAGAATCTATTTTATGCTCAGGACCCTCCTGAAAAATGGGACAGGACCTCTTGAAGAATGGGATGTTATTTTCCTGTGTCACATTTTATTTTGAGTTCAGGAACATATTTGAAAAAATCAGAAAGAGAAAGTCCAAGAACCCGCCTGAAGAACAGGGTGAAGTAAAAGAATGTCTAGGAGCCCGCCTGAAGAACAGGGTGAAGAAATAGCAGATCAAGAACCCGCCCGAAGAATAGGGTGAACATTATCAGTTGCAAGTTTAGGAGTCCGCCTGAAAAATAGGGTGAAGATTTTCAAGTCCAAGCCAGAAGAAAATATGAAGATAAACCAATTGTCAAGTACCCCTCTAATGCCAAAAGCTAATGAGGAGGAATATTTTGTGTTTCAAGTTCAACTCAGAATAACGACTATCTCACCATTTGAGAAGTCGTGAAGATTCAAGTCAAGATTCCAGAATAGCTGTATAGATATGATCTTTCACTTGTATCTTCAATTTTATTTTTGTTATTCATGTGAATGTAAAAGCAGAAAGTAGGAAATCGAAAACTCGACGGATCCTCACTCGATCTTTAATTCGTCCTCTCGCCATTTTACCTTTGAACTACACGTGACCTGATTCCTTTATAACCCAGGATATGTAGGCGGTCCAAAACCAGGACTCGGTCACATCTTTTTTTTTTCTTTTTATATTCTTTTTGAATAATCGGAGGATCAAAAATCATATCTTTGTCTACTTCTTTGTATGAAAACTCTTCGAGATTTCAAACAAAGAGGGACAAAATATAGACATGTGATTTTTGACCTTCCCCGAGTGTAATATATATATTTTTCGATATTAAATATTATATTTGATTCGATATTATTTTAATTATTATTTTATTTTTAATAAAATTTTAGTTTAAAAAATAAATAACTAAATGAAGTTAATTTTAGGATATTATTTTATTTTATTCCTATTTTAAAAAAATAATACAATTTTTTTTAAAAAAAATATACTTCTTTTTAAATAAATAAGTTAGTAGTTTTTGTACTATCTTAATTATATTTATTTTTGACTATTTTTAAATTTTTATTATATTTTCTTAAATATAAAAATTAATTAGTTATTATTATATTATTTTTTTTACTATTATTATTATTATTATTATTTTATTTATTATTTTTATTTATTATTATTATCTTCTTTTTTTAAAAAAATAATTTTAAATTTTAAATCTTATCCTATCCTAACCTATCCCAACCACCCCCCTTATTTTCCTCCAACTCCCTCAACTTCTCAACCCCCTACACCCTATATATTACACACAATACTATTACTATACTTAGGGAAACACACGGCCAAAAACACAAAAAAAAGGGGGAGACAAAAAAAAAATCCTAAAGAAGATCAAAAGTAAAAAAAGGGAACATTTTCTTCTTTCTTTAGTCAACCAAAAGAATGGAGAAAAAAAATATACTCCCTCCCATTCGTGGGCAGAAAACACTGAAAGAGAAAAAAAAAAAAAAAAGGATAACATTTTTTGGACAAAAAATTAAGAAAAAGAAAAATACACGAAAAAAAAATAAGAGAAGAAACAAAAAGGAGTAGAGAATCAAAAGAAACAAGAAGAGACTTCTTTGATTTTAGAGATAAAGTTTGGTTCCTGTCGAGTTTCCGATGATGTTGTTCATGCTTGTCTTTCAACTAAGTTCATTGTACAGGTTCTTATTCAATCCTATATTATAATTTTATAAGTTTTATTGTGAATTGAAGTTTGAATGGAGTTGTTTAAATGATTTCATGCCGGAATAAAGTTCATTCTATCATATTCATATATATATATATATATATATATATATATATATATATCCGAAATCATTTTAATTTAGTTGATAAATATGTTGTATGCTTACATATTGCGATGGTTTTACTTTAATGCTATTTAAAAATTTAATGATATGTTTAGTTGATCCAAAATAATTCTTAAAAGCATAATTTAATATTTTTTCTCGTCATTTTACTGTCGTGCATCTAAATGTTTGTTAATTAAAGTTTCTCAATTCGTAGTATATATGTGTACACATGTTTTGCCAAGGTGAATTTTTTTTTGGTTTTTATTTTCATAGTGTGTATTTTTTTTTTTAGAACCTATTAAGTAGCAGTGAATAGATAGTAGAATGAATTGCATGAAAATAATAATATATACATAGTAAAAGGAATTGCATGAAAATAATAATACATGCATAGCAAAATGGGTTGCACGAAAATAAGTATATAAATAGTATAAGTAGTAGTATCCGTGTGGAATTCTAGTAACATTTTTCATATACTAAAATAATTCTAATATTTTTTTTTCTTTCTTTTCTTTTATTTCTATGTATGTTGCTTTTTGTAAACTTGCCATGTCTTCTTTCCTTTTTATTAGTTTGGATTGAACATATTGTTCTCGATAAATATAAGATAGATCTAGGAAATTGACGTTTGCTAGAAAGGTGAGTTGTGGAATAATTTAAAACTCTATATAAAATAAAGAGTAACAAAAAAAAAAATGATCTCGAATTTTTCAGAGACGAAACAATTGTCTTTAACACTAGGCAAATTTTAGATGTGTTTTAAAATGTCCGTCTCAATTAAGAATGCGGCGTACGCATCTTTTTGAGACATTTAAAATAATTCAAGGATGCAATAGTGCATCTTGACAAACATTTTCTACAATTAACTTTCACCGATTTATTTAATATAAGATAATAAAAAAAAAATTCGGTATATTAAAAATGAGCAAACCCAGGCCCAAGCATAATTTATCAAAATAGTTTTAGTTAAGGTAAGTCAATAAAAGTGACCGTGCTAGAACCACGGGACTCGAGGAGTGCCTCACACCTTCCCCTCGGTCAACAGAATTCCTTACCCGGTCTTCTATTTTCGCAGACCAACAAAGAGCCATTTCCTTTTGATTAGGGATTCAAAAAGGTGACTTGGAACACCATAACTCAATTCCAAGTGGCGACTCTGTAAATCAATTAATCCCTATTCAATACCGTCACTTTAATTGGAAAAACTCTTCGCTTCAATCTCCTCGAGCGAAAAAGGGGTGTGACAATTTATAGTCCGAACTTAGACACACACACGCACTCTCTCCCTCTATATTTTTTATAACTATGGTGTTCCGGTATGTTTTTGCACACTTCGATTAAATTTACGGGATAATGTCCAATTCGCACTATCAACAAATATCATGTAACTTTATCTATTAAAACTAAGATAGATGGGGAAAATAACCTAATGTTCTTTTATCTCCGCTAGAATTTGAACCTGAGAACATAATTAGTTCTGATCAACCACCTCATTGACCATTAAATCTAGGTGCCTCTATATATTTATAGAGACAGAGACAGACATACAACTCATACAAGACAGAGAGAGAGAGAGCCATACATATGCAAATTAATCAACTTTTGTTTCTCTCTCTCTCTCTATAGTAGTTATATTATCATCTTTGAAGCTATGATCAAAGACTTAGGCTTAAGAATTGGGTGGACATTTTTCACACTTTTCATATGTATTCTAGTAAGTCTTTTAGTGCTTCTTCTACACCACACAAGTGCTTCACATCATCATCCACAGCCTTATCCACACAAGAGAAGTTGCAATTTATTCAGAGGAAGTTGGATTAAAGATGAAAATAATAGTAATAATTATCCTCTTTATAATTCATCTCTCTGTCCTTTTATTGAACATGAATTCAATTGCCAGAGAAATGGTCGTCCAGACAAAGATTACCTTAAATATAGATGGAAACCTCATGGTTGTTCCTTAACAAGGTATGTGACCTCCCCACCCCCACCCCCACCCCACCCCCACCCCCTATCTATATCAAGTTTAATATGTTTGGCTAAATTTATAAGCTACTCAAACTATCTTATTCTATAAGCATTTTTTTAATTTATTTATGCATATGGTAAATAAAAAAAATGCTTAGAAGTCAAGTTTTTATAGAAATCAATTAAAATCTATAAATTGATTATCTCTAACTTTATGATTTTGCAGCTTATCAGCATTTTTAATTTGACCAAGCTTTTTACAATTTTATTTATCTTTAACATAACTTCTATTCCAATTTTATCTCAAATTAAACATAACTTTAAAATTAATTTTTAGCAATTCCATTTTTTTCATTCGCTCAATTTTATATAAAAATACTCTAAAGTTTATATTCTTTTGGTAATTGGTACTATCATAATTGTCCTTTTTTTTGGTTTGGGTAGAAAATAAGTATTCATTTTAATTGGAAAAGTGTTATAGCAATACCTTTTTAACAAACACACTAACTGAACACCTAAAAATTCATTTCAGCATCAAATGCTTATTAACTACTCGTATTTCTCAATTCTTTTACGAATAAGACATATAATAATTAACTTGGAGGAAACTTGTTTTTCCATGTGAGCTGTAGAATTAATTTTCAAAGAATTAATAGTGACGCCTCACAAGTCCTTGTAAAGTGGGCAATCATATTCTGAGAGACCTCTATGCAATCTTTGCTTTTTACCTTGTAATAATTGCCTATAATCTCTCTTTTTACCCCCCCAAAAGGGTTTATATGTGATCTCTTTCTGTAAATTTTTAAGATAAATTTTTGCACTATATCAAAAATATTGAATTCAGATGAATCAAATACTACTAATACTCTGTGTTCGCCTGTGTAGGCGACCTAGTTAGTCATCTGATTGAGGGTTTCACTAGGCTAAGACGCTAAGTTTACACTCACCAAACAGGTAAAATACACCACCTAATATTTACTACAATTAAACTCACATTTATGAACCACCATAATATATAGTTAAAATCTAAATAAAGTATCTTAGATAATGTGGTGTGAGGCCATTTTCCCAAATATACACACAATCATTATGTAATTATCTTGTGCACTTTAAGTCTTTAACATATGGTCATGGCCTCATGGGTACATCGCCAACTTGCTAGACTTTCGTTTTTATCTTCGTTAAAGTAGTTAAAAAGTTCATATATTTCCAAATTGCTAGCTTTCTGTTCTTATCTTTGTTAAATTAAGTAGCTAAATCTTCATATCATAAGGATGTGCCTTTTATAGTATTTTATTTTATAATTGTTCGACTTATCTGTTTAGTGCCATGTATGTCCAAAATTAAATAAACCACGATAATCAGGGCGGAGCTAGGTAAGACCAAGGGGTTCATCCGAATTCTCTTCAATTGCATTGTTTATATATGATTGAAATTATACTTATATATATATATAGTAAAAGATGTACTCCTTAGCTTCTTTATATTTAAATTTCCTTAGTGAAAATAATTAGCTTCTTTATATTTAAATTCTCTTAGTGAAAATAATGACGATGAGAACTTTAGTGGATTCTTCAAAAGATATGGCTACTTTAATTTTTGTCTTTATACAGATTCGATGGAGGAGCATTTTTGAATAAATTCAAAGGAAAAAGCATAATGTTTGTGGGAGATTCTCTCAGTAGGAATCAGTGGCTGTCACTTGTATGCCTTCTTTACACATCACAGCCAAAAGCCAATTACAATCAAACTAGAGTTGGCGATGTCTCCATTTTCACCTTTTTGGTAAATTTCCTTCTTCATTTTCTTCCTAAATATGTTAATTTGCTCCATAATTAGTTTTCGTAGAATGAGTAATTAGTTTTATTTTATTAGGTAATAAACAAATTAGTTTCTTAAAAAAAATTCAATTCGGTATGACTTGAACGGATTAAGTTATGATCTATTAATGTTTAGCCCTTACTAACTTAGCCCGTTGCAACACATGTAACATTTGGGCAGAGTTATACCCACGAAACTTACCCAGATGTACACTGCGGCCATCTAGTTCACCAAAATGGCCGAAGTATACACTGTATATACGTTGGATCGTATATGTTGTGTATAGGCATGTACCATGTATGCATGTTAAATAAAAAATATATATTCTGTACATATTTTATAAACTAGATGACCCAAAAGTATTTAACTGTAATTTTTCCTTAATTTCATTATTAATTCTGTCCTCCATAAATTTAGTCTAATTCGCCCATTTATTTGTCTTGTCCCCATACAAAACATATATAACAAGTCTTTTTGTACTGTCCTCCATAAATTTAGTCTAATTCGCCCATTTATTTGTCTTGTCCCCATACAAAACATATATAACAAGTCTTTTTGTGATAGTGAGGGATTTGGCTGGAATATTAGATCTTCATTAATCAATAGTGCCTAGACAGGACTAATTGCTATGAATCTTATCTAAATAATACAAGCTCTATCTTAAGTTTGGGGGTCCCCAAATGTGAAATTGACTGAAAATGAACTGATTCAGTAACCCATATTGGGGGGGGTTATATAACAAGTCTTTTTGTGATAGTGAGGGATTTGGCTGGAATATTAGATCTTCATTAATCAATACTGCCTAGACAGGACTAAGTGCTATGATTCTTATCTAAATATTACAAGCTCTATCTTTAGTTTGGGGGTCCCCAAATGTGAAATTGACTGAAAATGAACTGATTCAGTAACCCATATTGGGGGGGGGGGGGGGGGGCGTTAGAAAAGGATTTTATTTTCTTTTATTGTCAACAACAAGAAGCTGTCCTCCTATAGTGACATGTGCAATTATATTGGTTCACCTATCTTATCTAATTGTTATTACATATTTCAACATCAAAATTCTAAGTTTGTTATTTATGAACCACATGATGAATTTGCCTTACAGGCTATAGCTGGTCCCTTATGGATTAGATTATTTCTTGTGGGGATATAATTAGCAGTTAGGTTTGCTAGCTATTCGAACTTTTACGGACCTTCAACTTTTACTTTGCTGGTGAACATGAATTAAAAATGAAAATAATAATAAATGGATAATGTTTTACCCCAAAACTAGGAATATCAAATACAAATTTAAATTAGTTGGTTTTTAAAGAGCGTATGAGAGACTAAACTAAAGTTACAAAAAGAAATAATTGATAGCATGACAAATTAGTAATAAACCTATCACAAGCTATAAAATCTCACCCTTTACATGATCTTTTGACTTCTTTTCTTTCTAGTCTTGCTCCAAGTTAACCTCAAAACTTAATGTTATAGAATCTTACCCTTTCCAGGATTTTGGAGTGCAAGTGATGTTGGATAGAAGGGTGTATTTGGTAGATGTTGTGATGGAAAAAAGGGGCAGAATATTAAAACTAGACTCAATTATGGGTGGCAAATTATGGAAAGGAATTGACATGCTCATTTTCAACACTTGGCATTGGTGGAACCGTAGAGGAATCAGTCAACCGTTAGTCCACATGACTTTTTACATTACTAGTAATCGACTTATTTTCTTCACCGTTTCTTTTTCCTGTGTACCTGGATTTGATGCACTTGAGTCGAGTGTCTTTTGAAAATGACCACTCTACCTCTTCGAGGTCGTGGTAGTGGTGGAGCTACCTTTGCTCCAGGGGTACGGTTCATCCAAACTTCATTTGATTAAAAAATTATACTGTTTTTATACTATTTTTACATGATTAAAAATATTGTTTATACATATATAGTAGATGTTGAACCCCCTTCGACTAGTTCGTATATATACTTTTGAACTCCCTCAATGAAAATTCTGGCTCCACCACTGGGTCGTGGTAAGGTTCGTGTTACTCTACCCTCTCAAGACCTTACTTGTGGAATTCAGTGGTATGTTGTTGTTGTTGTTGGCTTATTAATTAACTTATCCAAAATTTCACAATATTTTCTTTTGTTGTTGATCTTGCAGATGGGATTATAT
The DNA here is from genome assembly GCA_030864215.1 of Capsicum pubescens. Classification (NCBI taxonomy): domain Eukaryota; kingdom Viridiplantae; phylum Streptophyta; class Magnoliopsida; order Solanales; family Solanaceae; genus Capsicum; species Capsicum pubescens. Next base: position 347,789,473 of record CM061544.1, on the reverse strand, counting down.
TAAAGTAGGAGGCAAATACTACAAAGACATGGATCGTATGGTTGCTTTTGAGAGAGCATTGCTTACATGGGCTAAGTGGATCGACACCAACATTGATCCTTCAAAACAATTAGTTTTCTTTCAAGGAGTTTCACCATCACATTACAAGTAAGAGTAACTAAAATAGAATTCACACCAATGTTCTAATTTGCTATGCGTAGGAAAGTTTGATCAATAGTCATTCTTGGATTGATAATTAAGTTTTAGTTAGTGTTCCAAAATTATTCCATGGTTAGCTACTTTTTAATATGAATATAGTATTTTGCCAAAACTACCCCTCAAATGATGAGTTTAAATGTTTTATCATTTTGAACTCCATGAATCGTTCTGAAGTTTGAACTAGTAAAGATCTCCATGAAACATTCATGAATTTTGAATTGACAAAGGTTTGAACTCCATAAATCGTTGATGGAGTTTGAAATTTCAAAAGAAGTTCGTGGAGTTGTTGCATATTTTAGATACCCAAGCAAACTTTTACCTATCCATAGGTGAAAAAAAATCTGTACATTTTACGGGTTCAATTGAACTCATATTTTTAACACAAAGTACTAAATTGATCATTCTTGCCTTTTTTCAATACGTCTTCGTTCGTGCATTGAAACAATTCGCTAAGTTGATCAATCTCGCCCTTTTTTCTTAGGGTTATTCTTATCATATGCTATTTCGTCTTAATAAGTGGCTATTTCTCACTTACATCTCAATCGGTACCATGTGTTAAAACAACAGTGGTACCGATTGGGGTCAACCAGGCGTAAAATCATGCTCGGGTCAAACGCAGCCGCTAAGCGGATCGACGTATCCAGCAGGTCTACCACCAGCATTGACAGTGCAAAAAAATGTATTACAAACAATTCAAAAGCCAGTGACATTGCTTGATGTGACCAATCTTTCTTTATTACGTAAAGATGGGCATCCTTCAATTTATGGAATGAATGGAAAAAAAGGAATGGATTGCAGTCATTGGTGCCTAGCAGGAGTTCCTGATACTTGGAATGAATTACTATATAACCTTGTACTATGATTGCTATTTTGTACCTAGCTCATTATACTACGGTATTCAAACATATAGTGACAAACGTTTGTTAGAAAATTTCATGATTGTATAGGTAATTCTTCAAACACTTGAATGATTTGTTTGAAACAATTATGGAACACACACACAAATGAATTCATTATTTGGTAGGATCAATAATAATTACTAGACAAATTTTGAGTACATTGTCAGTGACGGATTCTATAGATCACTTCAAAACTAATGTACATGGTAAGAAGCACATGTAACGAGTACGTACTTTACAATGTGAACATTTATTTTACAGAAAATGAAATGATGTTCAGATTAATAAAAAACATGTGATTAATTATTTTTTATAGACATAATTATGCTTAAAATCAGATATTTTTCAAAATGAAATGCCAAACTAGCATTAAATGATTTTAGAAAATATTTTTGACTTTCGTAAATATTTATTTCACTTATTTATAATTCAAAAATTAAAATTTGACCAATTAATTAAAGGAAAAAGCTAGACAAAATGTCCTTTGAATTTAATTTCTTAATTAAAAAATAACACACTAATCATTTCCTTCCTTAATGGCCATTCGGCCAAAGTTCTTTCCTGAATTAGTCATTCGACCGATATAATTACCTTTAATTTGGCCATTTTGATTTCCTCCTCCTCCATCTTCTTTTTCGATGATCCTTCATCTTCTTCCTTCTTTTTTCCCCTTCTTCCTTCTTCTTATTCCATGTTCAATAATTAAAACTTATGTTTACAATGTATATGTATGTTAGGCCCAATATACATTATGGCCCAGTAGTATAATTAGGGACTCATACTTATGTTTACAACGTACTGTATTAGAGATATACAGAGGGTCAGATATTTTGGCAACATTCATTAAGATGAGTACAACTGTAATAACAGAAGCTTCTCGATTACTTCATCTTTCATTTTCTCTCTTTACTGTTCAGGTTTTCTCCATGGATCTAGGGCGACCTCGAGGTCGTTGATGCTAATGTGGTATCAGAGCGGTGTATACAAATCCTCTTCTTTTCTGTTTTCTTCCGATAATACCCGTGGTGGACGTTTTGGCGTATGTGGATTTTGAACTCGATTTCAGATCTGTCTCGTCTTGTTTTCAAGACCTTTACTTCTTAGGATTAAGAAGAAGTCTGGTAATTTCGTTCTTAATCCTTGTAGAAATCTCAAATTGAACCACACATCTAGGTCTGATTTATCATTCGAATACGGTATACCGTTTTGAGCTGGTTATTGGCTGTTATTGTGGTATTTCTACTAGTTATTGTAGTATTTTCTACTATTTGTTGTGATACCACTAGTTTGTATTATTGCTGGTTTTGTGGTGTTTCAGCTGAATATTGTAGAAGGTATTTGTCGGTTCATATTATTGCTGGTTTTGTGGTGTTTCAGCAGGATATTATAGTAGTTTTGAATATCTTTGGCTGGTAGAAAATGCCTTCAGACTCATCGGAAGGGTTTACCCCATTTTAAATCGATTCACCTCATCCCTTTTATGTTCACCCTCTCAATAGCCCTAGTAGTCAAATCATAATTGTGTTTTTCTCTAGTAGTGGTTTTACCATTTGGAGAAGTAGCATGTTGACTTTACTTTCAGCTAAAAATAAGCTGAGCATACTAGATGAGAGAACACCTGCTCCTTCCACCAATTCACCTTATTTTTCTTATTGGAAGATATGCAATAATATGGTCAAAGCTTGGATCCTAAACTCTATTTCTCGAGACATTGCCATCAGTGTCATGTGACTCAAAACTGCCAAAGAAATTTAGGAGCATCTGAATATTAGGTTTGGACAATCAAATGGACATAAGTACATCCAAATTCAAAAGGAAATTAATTCTATTGCTCAGGGTTCTTCTAATATTACCACATATTATACAAAATTTAAGAGCCTTTAGGATGAGTTACATTGTGCTTATGTTGGTCCAACTTGCACCTGTGGTGCTTTTTCTAAATTCAAAGAAGATTAACAACTCTTTCAATTCCTAAATGGATTGAATGATTCTTTTTCCACAATAAAGAGTATCATTCTGATGATGTCTCCTCTTCCATCAGTTAACAAAGTGTACTCCCTATTGTTGCAAGATGAGAGTCAAAGGGAAACCCACTCCTCCACCCCCTAACTTCTCTGGTGATTCAGCTGCCTTTTTAGCCCCTTCTCTCTCCAACAATACTAGAGAAACACCTCAGTTTAATATCAATAATAACAAAATTTTCTCTCAGTACAATAGAGATGGTTAATCCCAGCATAACAAAAATCCTTCTCCAAAACCCAATTCTGATCCTAGCTTCAGAAAAGCCCAATTTACCACTCAAAATTCTTCATCTTTGTTTTGCAATTATTGCAAAATACATGAACATGCTATAAAAAAGTGTCATAAACTGATTGGCTTTCCTCCAGACTCCATATTCACAAAGAACAAGAAAGTTGTTGTTTGTGTTCACACTAATCCTCTTCCATCTGAATTTTTTACCTCCACTGCTGCAACTCCAACCCAACCTGCTGATCTATATTCTCATGTTTTTACCAAGGAGCAATAAATTTACTTGCAAAACCTCCTTCGTCATCAGACTCTACCAACTGACTGCAACACTGTCACTTCTGATGATTTTCCTATAGACCCTGCTAGTTTCGCTCACTTTGTAGGTTTGTTTACTGGTTATGTTGTCAACTCATTAAGTCATGCATCTGATAGTACACTTATAAGTATATATCCTTGGATCTTGGATTCAAGAGACACAAACCACATGACTCCTTACAAACACTTATTCTATGACATCATTCCTTTACCTAATCCTTTTCTTATAACTTTGCCTATTGGTTATAAGGTGAAGGTGTTGTCCACTGGATCCTTTAGACATTGAAATTTTTTGGACTCTATAAAAAGAGTTTTATTTTTGTTAGAGTTTTTGGGCTACTTTACCCTAAATCTAACTTGGTGGCTACTCTACCTAAACCCTAAATTACGCCTATATAAAGGGGCAAATATCCTTTCTTTAAAGAGGCATCTCCAAGATCTCTAAGATCCCATATATCCCACAAATTCATGAGATACTCATAAATAAATCAAATATCTCTAGATAATTCCATAAACTCATGGATATCACAAAAGGATCAAAATCTTTTCTTCTTGATAATCAAATACAAATACATCAAGAAGATCCACAAATCCTCCTTTAATGGAGATCAAATCTAATTATTCCTACGTTTGAGAAATACGCCACTAACGGCCCTCGAATTATGGAGAATGTTATATCCAAATCTTCCTACATTCAAGAAATACGCTACTGAAAGCCCTCGAATTATGGAGAAAATCGAGAGAAGAATCAAAGGAGGAACAGGTTTGTAACCACCTCATTTATCAATAAAATTATTGTTTCTTCATATTTTTATTTGTGGTTGAATTTTATTTTCCTTGTATTAAATTATGTTGGAAACAGATCCTTAACCTTAAGACATGATATTGTACACTCTCTGTCACACCCCTTTTACGTACTCCAAAAAAATGTGGTTATAAATTAATGTTCGAAAGGGTTTTAATTATTAAGTGACAAGAAATGAAAATTTTCTTCGGAAAAGGATTATTTATATTTTTTACTCAGAGTCGCCACTTGGCATAATCTGGTGTGCCAAGTCACCGTTAGATAATCCTTTCCAAAACCATTTGACTCTGTAAACTGGTTTGCGAACAGAGATTCCGGCTAAGGAATTCTGTTGACCGAGGGAAAGGTGTTAGGCACCTCTTGATCCTGTGGTTCAACCACAGTCGCTTGATAGAGTGTATCGACTATTTTTGGCACTAAGAAATGTATAAACCGCACAAAAGCACGCAAAATAATCAAACAAAACAAAACAATCCGAAATGTAAAGTCCAGTCCAATTATTACAATCCGAAATAAAAGAGACTAAAAGTAAACCTACGCTAATCCTAAACTAACGCTCTACCCGACGCCTCGGGCCTTCACCACGAACGTCCTCCGGGTACATGATACCTCAGGGCATTCCCCGGTGAATAAATATATACAGATACTTTGGGGCATTCCCCGGCCAAAGTATACAATTGAATTAAATACGATAAACTAGAAAGAAACATTCACACGTACCTTCCAACATCCAACCAAAACATCAATCTTAGATTCTTGCCTACCCGAACCTATATTGCCTATCCATTTCAACCTAAACACGATCCAATCATGTTCACAAATTTAAAATTTTTATTCCGGACTAAACAGAACAACCGACAAACTAACATTAATCTAAAATCATTCTTTTTATCAATTTCTCGATCCCGCCCCGCGAACTTCATTTTTAACAATCATATTGCGCATATAATCATCACATCAGAACTTCAATAAAAATCCACCAACCATGGTTGCACCAACATAATCAAGACAATTCAACAAATCAAGGTAAAGAAAAAGGGAGTTAAGAAAGTGGACCTTTCGATAATCAATTTCAGTTGAATAATGATGTTAAAGAAGCCCAAATTTTGAATCCCGAATAGAAGACCTCAATCGGAAAAACTCCCAAGCTCGGTATCGCCAAAATTGAAGCTCTAAACTGGTTGTGGGAAGCAGATTAAGACAAAAATGGGACCCCAAGACTCAAAACAATAGCAAACCGATGAACCACTGTATGTTTTGATATTTTTTGGCGACACAGTCATCGGAGTAAATAACTGGACGCAAACTCTACCTCATTTCAATGCGTGTCTCGATTTTCGGTGAATCTAAGCTTCAAATGAGTTTTTTGTACGTCAAATTTCACAATCGAAAGACGGAGCCCCAACCCGAACGTCGAATAACCGGATTTTGAACCAACAACGACGATAAGCCCGAACCTATTTCGCACCCCTAGCTACTGTTCCGACCGATTTTTGGCAGACTTCGCCGAATTCGGGTCTGGTTGGGCCGATCTCGGTCACAGATTGCTTCTCTGTTCATCCCCTTTCTCTCTCGATTTCACTCTTTGTTTCAGTCCCTTTTAGTGTGTGTGTGTGCTTTTTCTGTGAGTTTTCTTTGAAAGATAAGAAAGTGGAGACCCCTTTCCAGTCAGGTGTATGTGAGTATGTGCGTGAATTTGAGAGTGACGGTGAGATTTCTATGAGTGAATGGAAATTTTTTCTCGAGAATGTGTATTGTTTCCTTGTATTTCGTCCAGGTCCGTGTTTTTTGTAGATGTGTGTATATATTAGGATGGGATAGTGGGGTAGGGTAGTGAGGTATGGGTAGGGGTAGGGGTAGGGGTAGAGTTTGTTATAGTAGGGTAGGTAGGTGTTGTTTTTTAATTGGAGGGATAAGGGTTAGGTGTCCATTTTTTATTGGGTGGGTTGTTGGAATATTAGAAGATAAAGCAAAATTGGTTAGGGTTTGTTAGGGGTTTGTTATTATTATTATTTTTTTTGTATTTTTTGTGGGGAATAATTAAAATGGGTGAGACACATGGTAAGGTGAAATAAATAATATGAATAAAATTAGACTTCGGGAAGGATAAAATTAGGTGTCTACATCATGCCCCCTTTGAATGCAAACACGAAGTGTTTTCAGACAAAGAAGTAGACAGCGAGACCAATTTTTGACCCGACCATTATTCGAAGAAAGAAACAGAAGAAAGAAGGACAACCAGGTTTTGACTTAAGACATCTTACTTGCTCTCATTATGAGAGAATCAACTCACGGGTATTTCGAAGGATTGAAAGAGAAGTGGACTATACCGAGTTGGAGAGTCGAGTGAGGTTCCATCGAGGTTCCGGTCCGCGGCTCTGTCATTACATCAAAAAAATGAAAATTACAAGTTAAAACATAAATGAAATTACAAAATCCTATCTATACAGCTCCTGTTGGCTCTTGACTCGACTTTTATCACCCTATTCTTCAGGCGGGCTCCTGACTTGCAATTTCTTTCAACTTGTTGCTTGGCTTTCAATTGTTTCGTTTTGTTGCTTGACTTTTCGTTTCTTCACCCTGTTCTCCAGGCGGGCTCCTGACTTTCTATTTCATCACCCTGTTCTTCAGGCGGGCTCCTGACTTGCTATTTCATCACCCTGTTCTTCAGGCGGGCTCCTGAAACCCAAAATTAAAACTAGAACGAAAATTATCCCAAACAAAAATTATAATAAAGTAGTATTTCATTTTTTGAAAGCGTTGTCCCATTTTCCAGGAGGGTCCTGAACAGAAAGTAAAGTTCCATTTTTCAGAAGGGTCCTGAGTTGAAAGTAAATTCCCGTTTTTCAGGAGGGTCCTGAACAGCAAGTAAAATCCCATTTTTCAGGAGGGTCCTGAACAGAAAGTAAAATCCCATTTTTCAGGAGGGTCCTGAACAGAAAGTAAAATCCCATTTTTCAGGAGTGCCCTGAACAGAAAGTAAAATCCCATTTTTCAGGAGGGTCCTGAACAAAAGTAAAATCCCATTTTTCAGGAGGGTCCTGAACATAAAGTAAAATCCCATTTTTCAGGAGGGTCCTGAACAGCAAGTAAAATTCCATTTTTCAGGAAGGTCCTGAACAACAAGTAAAATCCCATTTTTCAGGAGGGTCCTGAACAGCAAGTAAAATCCCATTTTTCAGGAGGGTCCTGAACATAAAGTAAAATCCCATTTTTCAGGAGGGTCCTGAACAAAAGTAAAATCCCATTTTTCAGGAGGGTCCTGAATAGAAGTAAAATCCCATTTTTCAGGAGGGTCCTGAACAGCAAGTAAAATCCCATTTTTCAGGAGGGTCCTGAACAACAAGTAAAATCCTATTTTTCAGGAGGGTCCTGAACATAAAGTAAAATCCCATTTTTCAGGAGGGTCCTGAACATAAAGCAAAATCCCATTTTTCAGGAGGGTCCTGAACATAAAGTAAAATCCCATTTTTCAGGAGGGTCCTGAACAAAAAGTAAAATCTCACGGATGTGCATTTCCAATGGTAGCTGAATTAAGTGAAGCAAATTTGCCCCTATTTCAACAAAGAAAATTTGTCAGTTAAAAACTTAGTGGTGGCTTGCAGCTCTTGGCTTCTCAGGTATCTACCCCAGCACTCACTCCTTTCATTTTTTTTCTAAATCGCTAACACCTGCCCTGTCTTGCTGCATCATCGACCTGGATCCAGATTGAGGAAAGTGAGTTCTGACTCGAACAATGGGCTTCCATTTTACCATGCCTCTGAGGTGCACCCTTTTCCCAAATCTGAATGCTTTCACGAATCCAACAGTCTGTCGGTTGATAGACTTCCTTTGCTTCATGTTGAATTACGATCATATTTCTTTCCTGTGTTGTTCCTTGGCTTTTCCTCGTATAATTGGAAAGACTGGTAGTAAATTTTGAAATCCTTTCTCGCTTGTTTTAACACAACTTGACTTAAAATGTAAAGAAATGATGGTGACTTTTATTTTGATAAATGACATAAAAAGACAAAAAGCATGAATATGTAAATGAAAGAAAAGGTCAATGTCCCATATTCAAAAATAAAACTTATCTGAATACGACAACCAACTCCAATGAGTATGACATGCATTTTGGATTGAGCTGCCTGATCTTCCTATCCAAACTCCCCATTTGTTGTTGAGTTCATGACTTTGCTGCTGAGCCGCTTCTTCAAATCCATTGGACTCATACATCACATTCGATTAACGACATCTTAAAAGACTTTCGTCAACAAATCTCTTTCTTTTCACTTTTCGCTTTTCTATTGAACTCTCCATCTCCTTACGGTGCTCGTGAGGGTTTTCACCAATAAGACTCTCTCATTTTTATTTCTCTCCACTCACCATCGCCTTATGGTGCCTGCAAGGGTTTTCACCAATAAGACTCTCTCATTTTCATTTCTCTCAACTCACCATCGCCTTATGATGCCCACGGGGTTTTCACCAATAAGACTCTCTCATTTTTGTATTTCTTTCCTGATTTCTTATGCTGAGGGAGACAAGTGGTACCTCACAATGTATCATCATATCCATTACATGCTTAGCCTTAACATTATCAAAAATTGATCTGAAGGACTTTCTTTGGTTGTAACTTGGCTTTTGGTTAAGGTTAGAAAAGATGGTAAGGGGCTCAAACGATACTTGAAGTGGGGGGTGAGACTTACTACTTTTGGAATCGACTCAAACAACACATTAACTCATGCCCCAGTTTTGTTGACTGGGTGAATCTTAAATCTTTATTTGGTTGGTCTGAGCCCGAAATAGGGCAGCCTACGTATCTCACTCCCGAGAGAGGAGAATCAGGTCGGACGTAGTTCCATCAGCTTGTTCTTTGTTCTGATTTGATTTTGATTTGATTTGATTTTTTTTTTCGAACTCTTTCTTTTATTCTTATTTTCTTGACATTTATCTTTGACTCTATTTTGATTCCAAAAGAGGGATATGAAAGAAAAATAAAACGAAGCTCAAACGGGTAAACAAAGGATGACACAATGTTTGGATAGAAGAATAAAATGCCTTCATCATATCAATCTTCAAAAATACAAGTACTAAACATGCAATAAAATCAACAAAGGATCAAATATCATACATAATATCTTTTGACCGCATCAGCATTGATAGCCATTTCTGCCATTTTGCCTTCAGTATCTGTCAAATATAAGGCTCCATTGGGCAACACTTTCTTCACAATGAAGGGACCTTACCAGTTAAGGGAGAACTTGCCTTTCGCTTCAACCTGGTGAGGAAGGATACATCTCAATACCAACTGACCAACTTCAAAATTCCTGGGATGGACCTTTTTGTTATACGCTCGAGCCATCCTCCTCTGATACAACTGGCCATGACACACAGACGTTAGCCTTTTTTCCTCAATCAAACTCAAATATTCCAGTCGGGTTTTTACCCATTCGTCATCATCAATATCTGCTTCTACCGTGACTCAAAGAGAGGGAATTTCAACTTCTGCAGGGATGACTGCTTCTGTCCCGTACACCAATAAATATGGGGTTGCCCCTGTTGAAGTGCGAACAGTGGTGCGATAACCTAGCAATACAAACGGCAACTTTTCATGCCACTGTTTAGACCCTTGTACCATTTTTCGCAGTATCTTTTTTATATTCTTATTAGCAGCTTCTACAACACCATTGGCCTTTGGGAGATATGGAGTAGAATTTTGATGTGCGATCTTAAACTATTGACATACTTCTTGCATCAAATAACTATTGAGATTGGCAGCATTGTCTGTAATGATCATCTTAGGAATTCCAAATCTACAAATGGTATTGGCATGAACAAAATCTACCACAACCTTCTTTGTTACTGACTTGAAAGTTACTGTTTCTACCCACTTTGTGAAGTAGTCAATGGCTACCAAAATGAATCTATGTCCATTTGATGCCTTCGGCTCAATCGGTCCAATCACATCCATTCCCCAAGCCACGAACGGCCATAGAGCGGCCATTGCATGCAACTCGACAGGAGGAGAACGTATTAGATCACCGTGTACCTGACATTGATGACACTTTCGAACAAATTGAATAGAATCCCTTTCCATAGTAAGCCAGTAATAACCTTCTTGAAGAATCTTCTTCGACAAGACATGACCGTTCATGTGCGACCCGCATACTCCAGAGTGTATTTCAACCATGATTGCCGAGGCTTCTCTTGCATCTGCACACCTTAAAAGTCCCAGATCTGGGGTCCTCTTATACAAGATTCCCCCACTTAAGAAAAATCCACTAGCCACATGCCTAATAGTCTTCTTTTGATCGTTGGTGGCATATGATGGGTATTCTCCTAATTGAATGTACCGCTTGATATCCAAGAACCAAGGTTCTCCATCGAGCTCTTCTTCAACCGCATTACAGTAAGCATGCTGATCACGACTCTGTATATGCACTGGATTTATGTAGGCTTTGTCAGGATGTTGGAGCATTGAAGACAGAGTGGCTAAAGCATCAGCAATTTCATTACGAATCCTTGAAATATGCCTAAATTTTACTAACACAAACCGTTGACATAGCTCCTGCAAGCATTGTTAATACGGGATGAGCTTTAAATCTCGCGTCTCCCAATCGCCTTGAATTTGATGGACGAGTAAATCTGAATCTCCCAATACCAATAATTCTTGGACTCCCATATCAACAGCTAACCTCAAACCAAGAATGCAGGCTTCATACTCTGCCATATTGTTAGTACAGTAGAATTGAAGTTGTGATGTTATCGGGAAATGTTGTCCTGATTCAGAGATAAGAACCGCACCTATTCCAACTCCTTTCATATTGACAGCTCCATCGAAGAACAACCTCCAACCTGGATCAGCATCTATAACGACTTCATCGACACATGACACTTCTTCGTCAGGAAAATATGTCTTTAATGGCTCATACTCTTCATCGATGGGATTCTCAGCAAGATGATCTGCCAAGGCTTGGGCTTTCATGGCGGTCTGAGTCACATATACAATGTCAAACTCGGTAAGCAATATTTTCCACTTTGCCAATTGACCTGTCGGCATAGGCTTCTGAAAGATATACTTCAAAGGATCCATGCGGGAGATGAGATAAGTAGTATAGGATGAGAGATAGTGCTTCAACTTCTGTTCTACCCAAGTTAGGGCACAACACGTCCTTTCAAGAAGAGTATACCTGGCCTCATATGCGGTGAACTTCTTGCTAAGATAATAAATGGCCTACTTCTTTTTGCCCGTGACATCATGTTGACCCAGGACACAACCGAATGAATTGTCCATGACTGATAAATATAAGATCAAAGGCCTACCAGGCTCCGGGGGTACCAGCACGGACGGATTTGACAAATATCTTTTGATTCGATTGAATGTTTCCTGACATTCTTCAATCCATTTTACCGCAGCACTCTTTTTCAGCAACTTGAATATGGGCTCACAAGTGGTTGTGAGTTGAGCAATAAACCTGCTAATGTAGTTCATTATACCAAGAAAACTCATCACCTCCGTTCTATTCTTGGGCGGGGGCAAATCCTGAATGGCTTTGATTTTTGAGGGATCCAATTCAATTCCCCAACGGCTGACTACAAACCCCAACAGCTTTCCAGATGGAACTCCAAATACACATTTTTCTAGGTTGAGTTTGAGATTATACCTGCGAAGCCTTTCAAAGAACTTTCTTAAATCTTTTACATGGTCGGCCTGACTTTTTGACTTAATAATCACATCATCCACGTAGACCTCAATCTCCTTATGCATCATATCATGAAACATAGTGGTCATGGATCTCATGTATGTTGCTCCAGCATTCTTCAAACCGAACGACATCACTCGATAATAATAAGTTCCCCATGGTGTGATAAAAGATGTCTTCTCCGCATCTTCATCATCCATAATGATCTGGTGATATCCAGCATAGCAATCCACAAAAGAGGCAACCTCATGTTTAGCACATTTGTCTAACAAAATGTGGATGTTGGGCAGTGAAAAATCATCTTTCGGACTGGCTCTGTTCAAATCACGGTAATCAACACACACTCGAATTTTGCCATCTTTCTTTGGTACAGGAACAACATTGGATAACCACATGGGATAGCGAGCTACTCGAATTACTTGGGCTTCAAGTTGTTTCATGATTTCCTCTTTAATTTTAATACTTACATCCATTTTAAACTTCCTCAACTTCTATTTGATAGGAGGGAACGCGGGATCAGTTGGCAATTTGTGAGCCACTAATTCAGTGCTTAAACCAGGCATATCATCATAAGACCATGCAAAAATATCCTTATAATCAATTAATGCTTGAATCATTTCATCTTTTAGCTGTGGCAAAACATGTACACTGATTTTAGTTTCCCTAACATCTTCTTGATCCCCTAGATTTATTGGCTCAGTCTCATTCAAATTAGGATTCGGTTTGTCTTCAAACTGTTCTAACTCTTTGCTTATTTCTTCTAGTGCTTCTTCTTCATCATATTCCCCATCCTGCTTCATTACATCTTGATTATTTTGGATTTTAAGGTCAGGCTGAAAATTCCGCATGCATGTCATGTCATTAGAATCAGCATAAAGAGAACTGTGTAAGAAAAGAAAAACAAAATATATTAGACACGAAACAAAAGGGACATTGCATTTCATTAAATAAAAAGATAAGAGGGTTTAAACATAGATGCCAACATAACACAAACAAACTAAAATCTGAATTACAACCCTGAAATAGCTTGGATAAACAGAAAAAAAAACAAAATAAACTACCAAAACTCCCTCCTGACAGGGAGAGGAGTGACTTCCCAATTATTGAGCCGGACAGTTGGACCTATGAGTTGCACGTCTGCCATACTGGTACCTTCTTCTGCTTCGACCATATTAACTTCAATAAAAAGGTTCTGGAAGTCATAAACTAATTCAATTTCAAATTCCACATGCTTCGTGACACCGCTCTTAACAAATGATTCACTGAGTAGTGGCATTGGACGAGGGAGTGACCATGTTTCTTTTTTCCTTCCCTTGGCTTTCTTCAGATCTTCAGCTGTAGGCTCAAATCCCAGACCAAACGTGCCCACGTTCTCACTTGGACATATGGGACAAACTATACCTTGAAGAGACGCTCCCAAACCCTTTCCTGGCTCAAATCCGTATTTCCAAAGTTCACTCACCATCATGATAGAAGCGAAAGACAATTGTGGTCCCGGTATAACCTGCCATTCAAGAATACGATTCACTGGCACTGTATCAAAAATTTAATAGACGAATGTCTCCTCTACGTTATTTGCTTCAATAAGAGACAAGGGAGAATCTTTGTAGGTGGACAAATCTCCTTCACTGTGAATAATCACTTCTTGCCTGTCATGCTCAAACTTAATCATTTGGTGCAGTGTAGATGCAACCGTCTTGGCCTTATAGATCCATGGCCTTCCCAACAACAGATTGTAAGAGGAGTCTATATTCAGTACTTGAAACTCTATAGCGAATTCAACAGGCCCTATGGTCAACATTAGTTCTATTTCGTTAATGGAATTTGATTTTGCACCATCGAAAGCCCTGACACATACATTATTGGGCCTGATTCTCTCTGTACCAATATTCAGCTTTTGCAAAGTAGAAATAGGGCAAATGTTTGCACCTAAACCTCCATCAATCATAACATGAGTGACGTATAAATCTTCACACTTCACTGTAATGTAAAGGCCCCGGTTATGCCCTGTACCTTCAACAGGCAATTCATCGTCATAAAAGTTGATCCGATTGACCTCAAAGATTTTTTCGACCATTTTCTCAAGCTGGTTGATTGTAACCTCCCTAGGAACATATGCTTCATTTAATACCTTCAGTAAAACATCACGATGCTCCTTGGAGTGCAACAACAAAGATAAAAGGGAAATTTGAGCAGGGGTTTTCTTCAACTGGTCTATTATTGAATACTCTGGCAACTTCATCTTTTTCAAAAATTCTTCGGCTTCTTCTTCGGTGATAGGCTTTTTGATAGATGACGGTCCACTCATCATTGTCTTGGACTTTCTTAAGCTTTCAGGCATAAAGCATCTTCCTGACCTAGTCAAACCCCTTACCTCATCTACATCTTCCACTACTTCTTTCCCGTGATAGGTCATTACGGTCCACCCATAATTCCAGGGAATCCTTTTCGTATCAACTATCGGAGGTTGGGTCACCGGTTTGAGGACAATAGGTGCTACTAGTGCTCCTTTCACCGTCAAGATGGGCTGACTCAGAGCTCCCACCAATGCCAACTTAGGTTTATCCTGACTCAAATCAACATACCTTCTGGCGCCTTGTACTGTGATCAGGGGTTTCTTTGTGCTTTTTTGGGTTTTATCTTCTCTCATTCCTTCCCGGTTCAAAGACATTGCTTTCAAAGACTCGGCTATGTTCACCGATTTCTCCTCAATGGTTTGTATCTTGGCAATAGGCTTATAACCCCTCGAAGACTCTTTCCCATCCTATATCAATTCTAACATATTGGCTTCAGCATGGGTTGGCAGCGGATTTTGGTTAATGTTTGGACCATCCGGGGCCTGGACCAGCATCTGATTTGTGTCAATTAAATCTTGGACAACCCTCTTTAAATGCCAACATTTCTCGATATCATGGTCTGGCATGTCAGAACAGTACGCACACCTTAACAAATAATCGAGATTCCTCGGCGGTGGATTGAAAAGCCTTCCTTAAATTGGGCTTAAAACCTTCAACTTTCTCAACCTATCAAACAAGCTAGCATATGACTCCCCAAGAGGTGTGAATTGATTTTTGACCACCTTCTCTTTCTTATACTCGGGCCTAGGTTGAAAACTGGGTCTGGAGGGGTTTTGGTAATTTGGTGGAGCGAACGGGCGATTTTGTGGAACTTGCGCGCGCCAATGCGGGTAAGAAAGGGTTTGGGCATATGGTTGTGCGCTATATACTGGGTACGGGGGTGGTGGAATGGAATATATAGGGTTTTGTGGAGGGTAGTAATGGTGGGGAGGAATATATGAAGCTTGGGCGTAGACTTGGGTTTGGGATTGGGGATAGGGGCGAGGTGGTCTTTTGGGATAGGAATGGGTTCCTGCTACAACAGTCCCCACGTCCTCTTTCTTATTTTTACCTCCAAATGCACCAGATCCACCTTGAATAGCTTGTGTGGTGGCTTTTAATACGGCAAAACTCACTATTCGGCCGGTCTTAATTCCGTCCTCTATTATCTCCCCCATTTTGAGGACTTCAATAAAAGATTTTCCCATTGCCGGAAGTAAATGTTGAAAATAGGTCTCATCTTGTGCCTGAATGGAAACTTCTACCAACTTACTTTCTTTCATTGGAGGCTTTACCCTGGCGGCCTGTTCATGCCATCTTATCTCGTATTCCCTAAAACCTTCAGTGCTCTTTTTCTTCATGTTGACCAAGGATTTTTTTATTGGAATCAGGTCGATGTTATACTGAAAATATTGAACAAATTCAGAAGCTAAATCATCCCAGCTGTTCCATTTATCGATATCTCGATCGATAAACCATTCTGAGGCCAGATCAGAAAGACTCTCGCCGAAGAAGACCATGAGCAACTCCTCCCTTCCTCATGCAGCCCTCAACTGGTTGCAATAATGCCTCAAGTGTGCCATGGGATCACCGTGTCCTGCATACTTCTCGAACTTTGGCATCTTAAAACCGAGGGGAAGGTTGATGTCTGGGAACATGCAAAGATCTTTATAAGAAACACTCCTATAATCTCCAATTCCTTGCAAATTCCTCATAGCCTTTTCTAAACTTTTCAATTTCCGGGCTATGACATCCTTTTCTTCTGTTGCGATAGGTTTCTCCATATCAAATGGAAATGCAGGCGGCTGAGTGTACCCAAATGGTTCGTTCATTTGCAAAGTAGGCTCCGGGGCATAATACTGATTATCTGGAACATTCAGTACTGGCTCACTGGCAGACCTAGGAAGCCTCATTGCGGGACGCACATTATATATGGGAGTTTCTTGTAGGGGCGGAGCCACGAATATCGGTGTGGTCGGTGGCGCTGGCTGAGCAGCGGGTCTTGATTGGGGAGCTGCCAAGGGCACACCAGAACTACCAGGATAATAATGTCGCGGAGTGAATCCTGGCGCGTACTCAGGTGACTCAGTAGGAGCAGAGAATTGCGCCTGAGAGAGCGGTGGGAAGTTAGAGATATTCCCAAGACCTTCAGGGAGCAGAGGAGGAGGCATTCCGCTGGCCCATGCCCGGTGTAAATCTATCAACTGTTGCCTGAGCCTTACTACCTCATCATTGTGTTATGAACTTTCTTTCCTGTGATCCTGATCCGGGTCAATGAGCGAATTTTCTATCTCTCTGCTAGCCATGGCGAGCTTTACTTTGGATCTAGTGAAGTATGGGTGACTAGACAGAGTGCTGCAAACCTACCACTGTTATTTGAAAGAACATGCTCATCAAAGACGACATCCGTTAGGATTGAGGCACACAACAAGCATGGGAATCACATTGGTAAAATTGTCCTAAATTCATGTTCATTCCTACCAGTTTTTGAGGGTAGCGAGGTCATTTTAACATCATCCCGATTTTTATCTACACTTATTTTTAACTACACCTATTATTATTATTATCATTTTTTTTTCCTCTTTTTTTTATATCAATCTCAGTCCGTCAAATGACCACGTTACCCTTAAAGATGCAACAGTTAGCACGTAGAGATGCGTTAGAGGTGAGTCTCCTACAAAGGGCCATGTGGGTCCCGCTAGGTCTCCGTATGATGCACATAAGCATGACCTAAAGGCTGACCTGCGTTGTGGTTCACTAACAAGGCTGTTCGGGGGAGCGTATGGTCGATAGTGGCTGTTTTGCTTTCCACCTACTCCATAACACCGACGGCTCCCCCCCTAAAATAAGGGTGACTCAACTAGAGGTTGTGTACAACACGTGTACTACAGACTTATTGCAGAAAGAAGGCCGGGGGGTAGACTCATGATGACAGATATAAAGCGGTAACACATAGGATAAATACTATAAACAAAGAGCATGAAAATGCACAAAAGTGAAAATAACACAATCAATAACCACAAACAATGCTTATACACTCGTAATGCCAAACAAAGCCGATACGACTCCAAAAATAGCTCGAATTCTGAAAACTTGTCATACTATCCCTAGCAGAGTCGTCAAAGCTGTCACACCCCTTTTACGTACTCCAAAAAAATATGGTTATAAATTAATGTTCGAAAGGGTTTTAATTATTAAGTGACAAGAAATGAAAATTTGCTTCAGAAAAGGATTATTTACATTTTTTACTCAGAGTCGCCACTTGGCATAATCTGGTGTGCCAAGTCACCGTTAGATAATCCTTTCCAAAACCATTTGACTCTGTAAACTGGTTTGCGAACAGAGATTCCGACTAAGGAATTCTGTTGACCGAGGGGAAGGTGTTAGGCACCTCTCGATTCCGTGGTTCAACCACGATCGCTTAATAGAGTGTATCGATTATTTTTGGCACTAAGAAATGTATAAACCGCACAAAAACACGCAAAATAATCAAACAAAACAAAACAATCCAAAATGTAAAGTCCAGTCCAATTATTACAATCCGAAATAAAAGGGACTGAAAGTAAACCTACGCTAATCCTAAACTAACGCTCTACCCGACGCCTCGGGCCTTCACCACGAACTTCCTCCGGGTACATGATACCTCAGGGCATTCCCCGGTGAATAAATATATACAGATACTTCGGGGCATTCCCCGGCCAAAGTATACAATTGAATTAAATACGATAAACTAGAAAGAAACATTCACACGCACCTTCCAACATCCAACCAAAACATCAATCTTAAATTCTTGCCTACCCGAACCTATATTTCCTATCCATTTCAACCTAAACACGATCCAATCATGTTCACAAATTTAAATTTTTTATTCCGGACTAAACAGAACAACCGACAAACTAACATTAATCTAAAATCATTCTTTTTATCAATTTCTCGATCCCGCCCCGCTAACTTCATTTTTTATCAATCACATTATGCATATAATCATCACATCAGAACTTCAATAAAAACCCACCAACCATGGTTGCACCAACATAATCAAGACAATTCAACAAATCA
Organism: Capsicum pubescens; assembly: GCA_030864215.1. Taxonomy (NCBI): domain Eukaryota; kingdom Viridiplantae; phylum Streptophyta; class Magnoliopsida; order Solanales; family Solanaceae; genus Capsicum; species Capsicum pubescens. The sequence goes on along the minus strand of CM061544.1, from coordinate 347,770,929 downwards.
AGGTAAAGAAAAAGGGAGTTAAGAAAGTGGACCTTTCGATAATCAATTTCAGTTGAATAATGATGTTAAAGAAGTTCGAATTTCGAATCCCGAAAAGAAGACCTCAATCGGAAAAACTCCCAAGCTCGGTATCGCCAAAATTGAAGCTCTAAACTGGTTGTGGGAAACAGATTAAGACAAAAATGGGACCCCAAGACTCAAAACAATAGCAAACCGATGAACCACTGTATGTTTCGACGTTTTTTGGCGACACAATCATCGGAGTAAATAACTGGACGCAAACTCTACCTCATTTCAATGCGTGTCTCGATTTCCGGTGAATCTAAGCTTCAAATGAGCTTTTTGTGCGTCAAATTTCACAATCGAAAGACGGAGCCCCAACCTGAACGTCGACTAACCGGATTTCTAACCAACAATGACGATAAACTCAAACCTATTTCGCACCCCTAGCTTCTATTTTGACCGATTTCCGGCAGACTTCGCCGGATTCGAACCAACAATGACGATAAGCCCGAACCTATTTCGCACCCCTAGCTACTGTTCCGACCAATTTCCGGTAGAGTTCGCCGGATTCGGGTCTGGTTGGGCCGATCTCGGTCACAGATTGCTTCTCTGTTCGTCCCCTTTCTCTCTCGATTTCACTCTTTGTTTCAGTCCCTTTTAGTGTGTGTGTGTGCTTTTTCTGTGAGTTTTCTTTGGAAGATAAGAAAGTGGAGACCCCTTTCCAGTCAGGTGTATGTGTGTATGTGCGTGAATTTGATAGTGACGGTGAGATTTCTATGAGTGAATGGAAATTTTTTCTCGAGAATGTGTATTGTTTCCTTGTATTTCGTCCAGGTCCGTGTTATCTGTAGATGTGTGTATATATTAGGATGGGGTAGTGGGGTAGGGGTAGGGGTAGGGGTAGAGTTTGTTAGAGTAGGGTAGGTAGGTGTTGTTTTTTAATTGGAGGGATAAGGGTTAGGTGTCCATTTTTTATTGGGTGGGTTGTTAGAATATTAGAAGATAAAGCAAAATTGGTTAGGGTTTGTTAGGGGTTTGTTATTATTATTTATTTATTTTGTATTTTTTTTGGGGAATAATTAAAATGGGTGAGACACATGGTAAGGTGAAATAAATAATATGAATAAAATTAGACTTCGGGAAGGATAAAATTAGGTGTCTACACTCTCATGTTCTTTTAGTGCCATATTTTTATTTCAATCTCATCTCTATCCATCATTTAATTTCTCAACTGGATTGTCATGCACTATTTACAAAATCTCATTGTTATTTACAGGGCCTTTCACTGAAGAGGCCTCTAGGAATTGGTAAAACTATAGTCAAACTCTACTATCTTCATCCAGATGCTGATTTTTCCCTACTGCTCCTGCTAAATCTCCCACATCCTCTAATTATTCTTTATATTTTTCTAATGTTTCTCTTGTTGATGCGTGTTTTTCCCTTCCTACTTGTAATAAAAATGATGATATTAATAAAATGGAATTGTTTTGGCATCAAAGAATGGGACATATACCATTTCATAAATTACATTCCATCCTTTTTCTTTCTGATAAAGTATATGCTAAATCATCTTTCATTTGCATCATATGCCCAATGAAAAGACAACAAAGATCTTCTTTTCCTCATTCTGTCATTCACTCTACTGTGCCTTTCCAATTAGTCTATATAGATATTTGGGGTCCATACAATACTCAAACTTATAAGTGATTTAGGTACTTCTTCACTCTTGTAGATGATTTTACCAGAGTCATTTTGACACACCTATTATCCTGTAAAAGTAATGCCTTTTCAATTCTTAAAGCTTTTACTGGAATGATTCTGACTCAATTTCACTCATATGTTCAGACTTTTAGATCTGATAATGCTTTTGAGTTAGGTAGCAGTGTTGCAACTTCTTTCCTTTTTAATGCACATGAAATTATCCATCAAACTACCATTCCTCATACCCCACAACAAAATAGAGTTGTAGAAAGAAAACGTAAACAATTGTTGGAAGTAGCTTGACCCCTTCTTTTTCAATTTAATCTCCCTTTAAAGTGTTGCGGTAACTGTATTCTCGATGCCACATATCTCATCAATAGAATGCCTTCCACTATTCTGTCTAATATTTTACCTTATGAAAAGTTACATGGAACATCTCCTGTTATGATCACCTAAAATTTTTTGGGTGCTTATGGTTTTCCACCTTTTCTAAAGTTGGTAGGGATAAGTCTAGGTCTCTTTCTTGTGTTTTTCTTGGTTACCCTTGTGGTAAGAAAGGTTACAAATTACTTTTCCTTTTCACTTTTTCCATTTTCTTCTATAGAGATGTAGTCTTTTATGAACATATTTTCCCATAAAAATCTACTTTCTCTCTTATTTTTCAACATACTGCTTCCCCTTTTGTAGAATCACCCTTACCCTTAGTTCCTCACTCTACTCTAGTTCTTCCTGCCTTTCATCCTTCTTCCACTATTTGCCCTTCAGTTTCTATACTTGTCCCCTTGTGGGCACTAGGAAATCTTATAGACACACTTGTACTCCTGTCTATCTTTCTTATTATGTTTTCTCCACTGCTTCTTCTCCCAAGGTGCCTATTTCTATTGTACATCATTTGCAAGAACCTCAATATTACCAGCAGACAGCTTCTCATCCTGCTTGACAAGAGAAAATGCAAAAGGAATTTGATGCTCTTGAAGCTAACCATACTTGGGATATTGTTTCCCTTCTTCCACACAAGAAAGTCATCCCTTGTAAGTGGATTTATAAGATTAAATACAAGGCTGATGGTTCTTTGGAGAGATACAAGGCTAGATTGGTGATTAGAGGTGACGCTCAAAAGGAAGACATTGACTTCACTGAGACATTTTCTCTTCTTGTTAAGCTTACTACTGTCAGGTGTATCTTGACCCTTGCTGTTAAAAAGGGCTAGACTGTTTTTCAGTAGGGTGTCAACAATGTCTTTCTCCATAGTGACCTTCATGAAGAGGTTTATATGAAAGTCCTTCTTGGGCTTGATGTTGGTTTTTCTACCTCTTCTTCACCACTGGTGTGCAGACTTAATAAGTCCCTTTATGGCGTTAGGCAAGCTTCCCGACAATGGTTCGCAAAATTGTCTAAAGTTTTGCTCTCAAAAGGCTACATTTCTAGTAAAAATGACTACTCTTTTTTCACCAAATCCTTGGTTGGTTCTCTGGTTAGACTGGTGGTCTATGTAGATGATATTTTATTGGTTGGTGATGACATTACTGAAATGAATTCCATCAAATCATATTTGGACAATCAGTTCAAATTTGAAGACTTGGGTTCTATCCATTATTTCTTGGGTCTTGAGATTTCAGCTCCCCCTCAGAGATATATTATGAACCAGCATAAGTTAACCACTGATCTCTTAGCTGAATTTCATGCTGACCAGTTTTCTCCAATTGTCTCTCCATTAGATGCTTCTATAAAATTCACCTTTAATTTGGGTGACCCATTACATGACCCAAGTTGTTATCGGTGACTCGTTGGTAAACTAAATTTTTTACAAGACACTCACCCTGATATAGCATTTGCAATTCAACATTTAATCCAGTTTCCCCAACTTCCTCGAACTTCTCATATGCTTGTTGCACTAGATGTCCTTCGATATCTTCTTAATGATCCTGGTCAGGGTATACTGCTTTCAAAGACTTCTAATTTCTCCCTTTGTACCTACTCTGATTCAGATTGGGCAGGTTGCGCCTTTTCAAGAAAGTCCATTTCTGGTTCTTTCATTTTCCTTGGAGGCTTTCCTATTTTATGAAAAAACAAGAAGCAACATACGATTTCTCTTTCATAGGCTAAGGCTGAGTATAGTGCTTTGCGTAAAGTTGTGGCTGAGATTTCATGGCTGGTCCATATACTTGGTGATATTGGTTTGCATATAACTAATCATGTTCTTCTTCGTTATGACATCTAAGTTGCTATTCACATTTCAAAGAACCCGATCTTTCACAAGTGTACGAAGCACATTGATGTCGACTGTTATTTTGTTCGTGATTGCTTGGTTGCTGGTTTGATTTCACTACACCACATTCCAAGTTCAAATCAGTTGGCTGACATTATGACTAAACCATTTTCTGATTACCTCTGCCATCATTTCCTTTCCAAGCTTGGTGTTTCCTCGCCCTCAAACTTAAGGGGGTGGGGTTAGGCCCAGTAGAGTTAAGGGCCCATACTTATATTTGCAATGTATTGTATTAGAGGTATATAGAGAGTCAGATATTTTGGCAACATTCACTCAAATGAGTACAACTGTAATAACAGAAGCTTCTCGATTACTTCATCTTCCATTTTCTCTCTTTACTGTTTAGGTTTTCTCCATGAAAATCTAGGGCGACCTCGATGTCGTTGATTCTAACAATATATGTATGTGTGTATATATTTATATATATATATATATGTATTTATGTATGTATGTATATATTACATATGCTTAATACATTTTTGGGTTATTTTTTATGTAAAAAAATGTGACTATATTAATTGTAAACTAATTACTTTATTGTATATCTATTTGAAATTATCTCTTAATTAAACATGTCGAGTGCCAAATTTGATGCCAATAATCAATATATATATGTATATATAGAGGAGACTCTAAGACAATCCTATGTGGCATGTTTTAGAGGCCTCCATTCCCATTTATCTTTCTTTTCCTTTTTTTGAATTTTATTCTTCATTCTTTCACTAATTAATTTGTTTATTAATTAAAGAAAAACTCTATCATATTTACTATATGTAATTATATTCATAAGTTATAAAAAAACTTTCATCTATTTGTATTCGTCACTTAAATAACATGTCTTCTCAGCTTCATTTTGCTTAGTTCTTATGAATTAATCAATCTATAAATACCATTCATCTATGGAATTATTGGATACTCATTTTCATTTTCTCCTTCTTTTCTTTAATAGTATTTTTTGTCTTTTTTTTTTTTACATCTTTTTCATGTGATAATATGGTAATCATCATTTTGATGAAGATCATTAAATATTCTTTAGAATTTCTTCTTGTACAATAATAGTCAAACATACACAAGTTTATCAAGATTAAGAAGCAAGTTTGATGTTGGTATAAATTCATCAAAGACAGAATTAATTTAATTTGATACAAGTTTATCATGATAAAGAAGAAAGTTCAATGGTCTTGGAATATTCATTAAGAGAGCTTATGCCTTGGAAGATTCACCAAGAGAGATTATCAACTTAATTAGTATGATGAAGTATAGAAGTTTGAATGATCTCTCTCTCTATATATATGTGTGTGTGTGTGTGTGTGTACATAGATAGATAGATATATAGATACACACATTTTTTATTGCTTAATTTAGTATTTTCAATTAGCTATTTCATCAAATGTAAGAAATGCACCCTTCAAGAACAAGACTTTATTACAAAGTTTAACTCTATGTGGGCAACGAAAAATATTTTCAATTGTGGGCAACGAAAAATATTTTCAACTTATTGCTTTGTTGGTAACATAGAACTTATTGGCTCGTAGTTTTTTGGCCAATGATTCATTATTTTTGGCTCTTTTATTTTATTTTTAGATCTTCTTTTTGTTCGATTATCTCTAATTCGAACTATATATCACTCGACTTTCATAATTAAGCATCCCAGTTTAGTATTTCTTTTTCTTCAAGTATCAACAATTAAAAAAAAATTAACATCTCACAACCTAACTTGAAAATATGTCAATTAATACAAAAGTATATATATATATATATATATATATAAAATATACATATTATTTTATTTTGGCCAAAAGAATTCATTTGTATAAAGAACCTATTGTCAAAATGACCTGACAAAAATCTCACAACATGGCAGATTTGTTTTTTGATCTTTCAGAGAAAACATGTTCAATTAGAAATTTTAAATGTAAAAATTAAGTTTTTAATTAAAAATAAAAATAAAAAATCAAGAGAATTAGAGTGAATAATGAAAAGAAGAAAAATAGTGAAAAAAAGGTCAAAAAGAATAATTCTTTTAATGATCAATAAATTTTGGTCCACATTCTTTGCTCAATTAAAGAGAAAGTAAAAGGTGAGATGACACTCTTCAAAGTTAGAATTTCTTTATTCTTTTTCATTTATTTACATTTTTTTTCTATTATATTTGTTACTTCTCTTTCTCAATTGTTGAGTTTAGAATGATGTTTTCTTTGCTTTTATTGTCGATTGATAATGTAAGTTTCAAAGTGAAAAGCTGTATTTTTATTTTACTCTTACATTAAATTAAAATATTATAAAATACTAATTAAATATAGATAGTGATCATACCATATTAGACTAAATACTAAATAAAGTATTTACTGAAACTAATTTAAATTTGAATGAAAAATTATAAATGTTAATCTATTCAAATGGTCATATGTGCCTTTAGGCTTCTACAAAAGTAGTTATATTTCCTGGTACATTTTTTTCTTTTACATTTAAAGCCATAAAGTTTTAAAATATAATGAATATAAATATCAATTATAATCAAACATTTGTTATTTATCATGAAAAGGTTTGTTTACTCTTTCAATTTTTTAATACAAGTTCAATGTGTGCTAAGTCTCTTAACTGCTCGCCCCCTTTATCTTTTTTTTGGTTCCTTTTATGTTATTTTCTTTTGTTTTTTTCTCATTAAACTTCTTTAATTTAAGTTTTTATAAAATTTTAATTGCAGTAAATCTATATTTTCATTTAGGCTCAAGTTAGTCATGTAGACACGTGATTTTTAATCCTCCTCAAATTTTAATTTATTAACGATAGTAAATATTTATATTTGGTCTAATATTATTTAAATTTTTATTTTTATTTGTTGAGAATTTTTTTTATATTTTTATTCTAATTAAAAAAAATAATATAAAAAAAATTAAAAATATTTGTCTTTTCTCAATTTTAATAAATAAATTAATAGTTTTAATATTATTTTATTATAATTATTTCATTTTAACTATTTTTAAATTTTATTGTATTTTTCTTAAATATAAAATTAATTAGTTATTATTATATTTGTTATTATTATTATTATTATTTTATTTATTATCACTATTGTCATATTTTAAGAAAATAAATAAATAAATTATAAAATTTAATTTTTAAAATCCCTTCCCCCTTATCTGCCTAAATATAATTGTTCCCCCTTAAAAATATTAACTGTTTTCCTCAATGTTTTTCTATATTTAAGGACTTTTACTTTCAGATATTGGGGATACGTATTATTTTCCTATATATCAGACAAAAAAAAATCAGAGAGGAAAAAGTGAGAAAATCAGTGTAACAAAGAAAATCATCAGGAAAAAAATATCGAATAAAGAAGAGAAGAAAAGAAAGTTGGAGTTCTGTTGAAATTTTCAGTAGTAATCTTTTATTTCATCACTCAATTTAATTATTACAAGTTATGTTTGTATGATTTTTTTTTTCTCTTTTATGAATCAAAATATGTTCAAGTTTATGATAATGAATTTATTGATTAACGTGTGATGTTGTTTATTTGCTGTACTAAATAAAAAAAATGTAGCAATATACATTGATATATGCACCATCACTGTTTCATGCACTGGCACACACTACACAAATTAAAAAACACCAGCAAACGTACATAATCTTTCGTTTATTTTAATTCACTAAATTCACATACTCTTATGTTTCTTGTATTCACAACAATTTACACGCATACATCGAAATAATAAAATCAATAGAAGAAAGGGTGAAACAGAGAAAGACGCGAGGATAGAAAATAAAACGAGCAGAAAAGTCATGAAAAGACAATGAAAAAATGGAAAGGTGTGATCGGGAAAAGAGGGATGAACGGAATCGGAGGAAAACAACTTTTTCCGGCGAAATTTTCGCCGGAATAACCATCTAATTTCGCCGGAATCACTATCTTCACCGGCGACTAAATGGTTCCGGTGTCACCCACGCGCCTCTCCCAGATCCCGTCGTCCCCTTCTCCCCTCTCCGGCGCCAAATCCGGCCAGAACCACCGGAAAACAACTCCAAACAACCGATAATAACCAACACAGGCCACCATCGGTAAAGCCTGTTGCGCCGCCTCTCTTTTCCCTGACCGTCACCGATCTTCCCTTCCCCTTTTTCTCCACGCGCCGTCACCAACTTCGGCCAGTGGCCATCTCAGTTTTTTTTAAAAAAAAAAATAAAATGAATGACGCTACTTGTTCTGTTAGTGTAATATATTATCATGAAATTTTTATGCAAACTAAAATATTAATTAAAAATTATATATCTTTGTAGATCCATCTTTTACTTCATTAGAAATTATGTTAACTTCTTTATTTAACAAATATTTTATCACTTATCAATTTATAATAAAAATATGAAACTAATTCAAGTCCTCATTATTATTTTTTTATTTTTATTATTATTATTTATTTATTTATTTATTTATTTATTTTTCATTTAGAATTTATATATCTTTGTTTTCGAAATTACTCAATTTTTCTTTCAAGAATTTATGTTTAAATCAAATTATTGATTATTTTTTTTAGTTTTATATAAATTTACTCAAATCTATTTTTAAAATTAGGTAATATTTTGGATAATTAAGCTTTAAAATATTAGGCAAAAAATATAAGATAATTAAATCTCGTCTCAATTAAAAATGCGGCGTACGCATCTTTCTGAGATATTTAAAAATCCAAGAATGCAATAATGCACTTTGACAAATATTTTTCAAAATTTAATTTTCATCGATTTAATACGAGTTATAGACAGTTTTTAGACATTAACAAAATGAGCGAATTTAGGCCTTAACACAATTTATCGAAATAGTTTAGTTAAGTATAAGTCAATAAAAGCGACTGTGCTAGAACCACGGGACTCGAGGGGTGCCTCACACCTTCCTCTCGATCAACAGAATTCCTTACCCGGTCTTCTGTTCTCGCAGACCATAATAAAGAGTCATTTCCTTTTGATTAGGGATTCAAAAGGTGACTTGGAAGACCAAAACTCAATTCCAAGTGACGACTCTGTAATTAAAATAATCCCTATTCAACATCGTCACTTTAATTAAAAAAAACCTTCGACCCTCGGCCTTCAAGTGGAAAAGGGGTGTGACATCTCTGGCGACTCCGCTGGGGAATAATAAGAATTCGAGTTTTTTATATTGACTTTTACTTGCTTTAATTATTGTTGATATTGTGTTTATTGACCTTATGTGCTACTTGTCGCTTATTTACCGCTTTGATATTATTTGAACTGTATTATATATTGTCTTCTCTCGCGTACCCCCTCTGAGTCTCTGAAATAGGATAGAGGGAATGCAGAATACGCATCCCACCTTCTTTTTTAGATAGCCGGAGTGTCAAGGCACCTGGTGAAGGATATAGTCACACATGTTCGACAACGAAGGCGGTGTTGCCCTGCTACCGACCAAGTTGTCCATCCCCGGCTCGAGTGTCCGCTCGGGCAAGCCAGTCTAGACACCTATCCTTAATAGGTTTAAACTTAGAAGAACTCAAAACTCAGAATCTGGTTATCCCTATTAGGTACCGCTTTATTTGCATCATATGCATTTGACTTAGCGGGACTCGGTACAGGGGCCGGGTCTGTCTAAGATAGGTGACCTAATTTATAAAGACCAACATGTGCATCCTACGTGCTCTTTGACATTTGCTTGGAAGGCTATTTATTTGTTGACCGGCTTTAGGCAATTTTAAAATGCGAGAGATTAATTTATCCTCAAATTTAGTTAATCATTTATGAAAGAAAAAATTTATTTAAAAAATAAATAAAAAATTTAAATATACAACAACATAGTTTTTACAATCTTCATGAACTACGAGGGTCTGATTCACTTTTTGTGAGATACGTAGGAAGCCCTACCCAGGATACGACCATTTATTTGAAAAATAATAATAATATATTTATTCACAGATTTATCGAAGGATATTTTTATAAAAATAATAAAAATAACAATAATAATAAGAAAAATGATTGTTTTCATGAATATTATTATCTTTATTTTACTTTTCATTCTTATTTTCAAAATTAATTTAACATAAAAATCATAATAGCCTGAACCTTTAGGGGTCGTGAGCTGAATTTTTGCAAAGTAATAAAATATGTAAACATATATTTTAACAGTCCTGAACCTTTAGGGGTCGTGAGGCTGAAATATTTATACAACTTCATGCATAAAACAACCATTCTTCTTTTTCTTTATTTCTAAGTCATTTTATTTTATTTTTGTTCTTTTAAGTATATTTAGGAGTATTGTCTTCAAACATATAGTTTAAATTTGTCTAGAGGTCTGTTATTGCAAAAATTTTAAAAGAGTCAATTTAAATAAATGATTTTTCTAAAAATATTATCAGTCATATTTCTCTTACTTTGATAAAATTGTTCTTTACAACAAGTCCCAATAATGACCGCATTAGGTCTCACGAGTCAAGATTAAATTCTTTCAAAATTAATAAATTAAGTTCTGTCTAAGTCTAGACATTTATTAATCTCACGTCCTTATCAATAGGTATAAAATATCTCCTTCAGTTCGTGGAAAGCGTCAAAAAAAGAAAGAGGGATGGCAGCGTACCACTTCAGGTTGTTGATGAAATCCCTCTGCAGCTTTGGTTATGGTGGAATGCAATGGATACATTCGATTATGGCGAGATACATAAGTATTTGGGTTTTTTTGACGAGTATCATGAGAATCAACCCTAATAGGGAAGTGATTGTTGCATTACTGAATTTCTGGGACCCGAGAAATAATGTATTCCGCTTTTCAGATTTTGAGTTGACACCGACTTTAGAGGAGATAGCGGGCTATGTTGGATATGGGGATATGCATCGGAAGAAACTTATAGCCCCAAGACTTATTTTGATAAACAGATTTTGCAAGCCCATGAACATACGGAATACAAAAGAAGAATCAATGAAAAAAGGTTGAGTTTCCTTGCAGTTTTTGTATGACAGATACGGAAGGCAAGAGGGGTTTCAAAAGTACGGTAAACAACTTTGTAATAAGGAGAGTTTTAAGGCTTGGAAAATTCACAGACGATTTGCATTCATGGTAGCCTTTTTAGGCACTATGGTCTACCCAAGAAGAGAAGAAAAAATTAATATTCGTTTAGCGGGAGTGGTACAGTTACTGATTAAGAAAGATTACACTATGGTACCAATGATCCTAGCCGATATTTACCGTGTTCTTACTGTTTGTCAGAAGGAAAAGAGTTTTTTCGAGGGATGTAATATCTTGTTACAGATGTGGATTGTGGAGCATCTTTATAAACATCCTACAATGACAAGGTTCGATCCCGAGCGATTTAATCACATCAACGATTACGAGGAAAAGATGGAGAAATATAAATGTCCAAAAGAAATTGGAGATTGGGTTAAGCTTTTTCGTTCTTTGACAACAGATAAAATCACTTGCAATCTCCATTGGTTCCCTTGGAGGCAAGTCATACATAGTTCTGTCATTCGTCCGTTCTTGTTATTAATGGGTATTAGAGGTGTTCAACCATATGTTCCATTGAGGGTTCTATGTCAGCTAGGCAGGCGTCAAATAATTCCCATAACGGAAAACATGACTGAGTTTGTATTTAAGGTCAGACCAGAGATTCCACTTCCAGAAGATTTGGCCCAACAGATTTGGAAGGGTTGCCGTATTATGGGGATTGAAACGATGGTCATAGAGCGTGAGAAAGGAGAAGTGCACCCAGATTACCGCGAATGGTTTGAAGAACAGTCGAGTCCGCCAGTCAGACCAGAAAGATCGGTTAGGGGACCTATAGATCAGGAAACTGCAATCAAGATAGGAATTGAGAGATCCATACGAGAACATCATGAGGCCAACCAAGATTTGAGAGCAGAATTAGAGCATGCCAGGGCAAAAATAGATGAACAACAGAGGGAATTTGCTGAAGAGAAAGCTAAGTCAGCAGATATTGAGGTTGCACTTCGGGGACAAATCAAGCTTGCTACCACTAGGGGGTCACACGTTGCAGAACTTGCCGTATCTCCCTGACAACAACTGCAAGAAGTTGAAAATAATATGCAGGAAGAATTTGATTGAGAGAGATCTCAGTGGATTCGTGAAAGAGGAATATTACAAGAACAGTTGGAGGTTGCTTCTGCTCGTGAACAGCGTGCAAGAGAGATGGTTGATTTTTGAGATCGACAGGCCCATGAATGGTATCAGGCCTTCAGTTCTCTTCAGAAAAGGTCCGTCGTGTAGCACAGGATACTACCAGAATGGGTTTGGATTATCAGCTGTTGGATCGTGGTGACTTTTTGGCACAAGTACCATCTTTCGCACAGCGTCTCACTACTTCATTGGAGGACATATACTTGAGCTTGGGAGGACATATTAAGCCGAAGTCTCCTTGAATAGATAGTTGTTTTCTTTGTCATAGTTTTTCTTTTTTCTGTTTTAAAACTTCTTGTTTAGATGTTATGTCTTTTAGTTTTCAGATGTTAGTTAGTAGGTTTTATTTTAGGAGTTGGGTCAGTTATTTTGTCGTATTTATATTATAGAATGTAATGAAGTTGACTGTTTATTTCTATATATATTACTTATGTTTTACTTCACTTACTTTAAATATTTTCTTCAATAAAAAAAAAAGACAAAAATTTTGCTAAATTCCTCCCGAACTACGCAAGATCTGATTCATGTCCTGGCATGATACGTAGGCAACCCTTCAAAGGGTTCGATCATAACTTTTAAAAAAATATATGCCTAGAAAAGCCGGGATGAAACACAAAGCTTCCATGATAGGTTGGAAAATGCATATAGAAGAATGACATATAACGTGGCATTATAATTTGTTAAATATATAACACTCACCCATTTGCTACTTGGTTACAGAAAGATAAAGTAATTCGTAGTTGGTTTGTGGTTTAAACTGCCATCACATCCGTATAGTACCAGATACAAAGGTAAAAGAAAAATGACCCGCAAAGAAGGTATAGGGTCTGACAGTGAAGAAGAGCAGAATCAGTTGATTTCGCAGGAAGTAGCATCAATGGAAGAAATAAAGTCATTGAAGCAACAAATTTCAGAGATGTACCAAGCTTGGTTGAATGGACAAGCCTGGCCTTCTTCAATCCCTGGACTTTTGACTTCGAATGATCCAAATTCCGAACCAACTCAAACTAGTGATCTATTTTACCCACCGGGATTTGGCCCATTTGCTAATATGACTGGAGTTGATGGTACTTCTACCATGCACCCACCGAATCCGTCTATCGCAAATAACCCATTTTTTACTTCTATAGCGCCAGCTACTGCGGGTACTCAACCGACAGTACCCAAGAATACGGGTAAACTAAGTCAAGATATGTTGTATCCTCCTGAAATGACTTTCAAATCCCGAAATCCACATTATCATGTTCATCAACACGATACTCCTATCGTGGTTGAGAAGATTGCTAAGAATGAGGAACAGGAGGAGATGGCTAGAAAAGTTAGAAGCCTAGAGCTGAGTATGAGAAATATGCAAGGATTAGGTGGACCAAAAAGTGTTTCATACAAGGATTTATGTATGTTTCCTGATGTCCATTTGCCGATAGGGTTCAAAATGCCAAAATTTGACAAATATGAAGGACACGACGATCCTGTAGCTCATTTGAAAAAGTTTTGCAATCAATTAAGGGGAGCATGAGGAAAAGAAGAATTATTGATGGCGTACTTTGGAGAAAGCCTTACAGGGATAGCTTCTGAATGGTTCATTGACCAAGACATTTCCCGTTGGCATGTGTGGGATGACATGGCTCGAGATTTCGTTCAACAATTTCAATATAACATTGAGATAGTGCCAGATCGCACTACCCTTGCCAACATGAGAAAAAAGAGGACTGAAAGTTTTCGAGAATATGCTATCAGATGGAGAGAGCAGGATTCAAGAGTCATACCATCGATAAAGGAATCTGAAATGATTGATATTTTTTTTAAACACAAGAACCTGATTATTTCCATCACTTGCTCTCTACTATCGGAAGCACATTTGCCGAAGTTATCAAAGTTGGAGAGATGGTAGAAAATGGAATAAAATCAGGAAAAATCATCAGTCAGGCCACTTTGAAAGCAACAACACAAGAAATTCAAAGTGGTACAGGAGGTTTCAGGGGAAAGAAAAGAAAAAAGGACATAGCAACTGTCGTGCCAGGTCCACGACAAGATTGGAGAGGTCCGCGTCAACCATACGCACAGAATCTATTATATTTCGTTCCATCCCCCCAATATGCTATTTACAATGCACAACCATATGCTCGGGCTCTTTCTTACCCGCAGTGGCGTGCACCAGCAATCCAAAATCATCCAATAGCCCTGCAAGTTCAAAGAGGCCCTCCTAGGTCTAATTTTTGGCCTAGAGCAGAATTCAAAAGGGATAACATGGTAAAACATAATTTCACTCCTAGTGGAATATCTTACACTAGTTTGTTTCATAGGCTGAGAAAAATGAATGTTCTAAACCCAATTGAGAGAAGGATCCCGAATCCTCCTCCGAAGAATTTGGACTATTCTAGAAGATGTGAATACTGTTCTGATGCCCCAGGGCACGACACAGAGAAATGTTGGTAGCTGAAAAGAGCCATTCAAGAGTTGATTAATGCCTAACAGATCATGGTAGAAAGTCCAGACGCTCCAAATGTCAATCAAAATCCGCTGCCAGATCATAATGAAACAAATATGCTCGAAGTGATACTCATTGGTGAAGATGCTACGATGTCCTTTAAGTCGATCATTAAAATTAAAACTGATTCAGAAAAATCAGCAAATGTTGTGGATTTGACAAAGAAAAATCCTGCAGAAGCGGAGGTAGTGATAGCAAAACCCAAATCATCGAATGTTCCCTTAGTGATGGGGAAAGAGATTTCAGAAAATATTGGGTCAAGTCAAATAAAACTGAAACTCATTATTCCCAGAAGATCCAATAAGCCTCTTTTAATCATAAAAGGAGTTTTCATAGCTCCTATTGTTATTAAACAAGTGTCACAGCTGCCTATGGTTGATACCAAGGCTGTCTCTTAGAATTATGATAACGTTGTGGTGATGCACAAGGGGAAAGAAGTAACTGAAGATGTATATGAAGTAGGGGGGTTAACTCGATCTGGAAGATGTTATGTTCCAGTAGAGTTAAGAAAGAATAAACAAGGTGGTGAAAAATGAATGACAGTTAAGAAGCTTGTCACTGATGAAGAAGCTGAAGAATTCTTAAAGAAAATAAAATTACCAGAATATTCTGTTGTGGAACAGTTGAAGAAGACACCAACACAGATTTCTTTGTTGTCTTTATTGATACATTTAGAGGAACACCGCAAGGCTATAATAAAGATTCTTAACGAAGCATGTGTTCCCAATGAGATTAGAGTGAATCAGCTGGAAAAATTTATTGGAAGAATCCTTGAAGCAAATAAAATTACTTTCTCAGACGATGAATTGCCTATGGAAGGTACTGAGCATAACAAAGGTTTGTACATTTCTGTGAAATATGAGAATTTCATTGTCACTCGAGTGTTAATTGATGAAGTATCTGGCGCTAACATTTGTCCTATGTCAACTTTGCAAAAGCTGAATGTTAATGTGGAGAGAATTCGACCTAACAATGTATGCGTCAAGGGTTTTGACGGATCAAAAACTGATGCCCTTGGTGAAATAGAACTCATATTGACAATCGGGCCTGTGGATTTTGCTATAGATTTCCAAGTGCTGAACATTTATGCTTCATATGATATGTTATTAGGAAGACCATGGATTCATAGGGCTAAAGCAGTCGCATCAACGTTGCATCAAATGGTCAAATTCGAATGTGATAGGCAAGAGATAGTTATTCATGGTGAAGGAGACTTATCCATGTATAAAGACTACTTTGTTTCTTCCATCGAAGCAGATACTGCCAATGTGTTAATTTATCAAGCTTCTGAGGTAGTGGCTGTTGAGCATATCCTCGAGAATAATCTCATCGCAAGACCACAATTATCCTCTGCATCTGTTATGGTAGTGAATGAAATGTTGAAGCATAGTTTCGAACCAGGAAAAGCTCTAGGGATGTTTTTGCAAGGCATAGTTCATCCGGTAAATCTCTATGAGAACTTTGGTACTTTTGGTTTGGGATACGAGTCTACTGCTAAAGATATAAAAAGGATAAAAAGCGTAAGAAAGAGTCATGGTCACTTACTAAGCCGATACCGCCACTTCACGAGTCTTTTATCAAATTCAGTGATGTCGGATCCTCCAAGTTACCTGCTGTAGAATCAATAAATGATGATGGTACAGAATTGATTGACCTTTTTCAGAATATGTTCATTGAAGCTGATATGGTTGAAATCGGGGAAGGTACCAGCAATGCAGATGTACATTTTATCGGCCCTGATGTCCAGCTTAACAATTGGGAGACCACTTCTCTCCCTATTATGAAGGAGTCTTGGTAGTTTGTTTGTTTTTCTTACAATCTCAGTAGCTTGTTTTTCTTTCTGTAATTTGAATAATTTTAGGATTGTAATTAAGACCTTTACTTTGGTATTTTAGGTTAAAACTCTTTCTAGCTTTGTTTTTAATAAAGTGCAGTTTCCTTTTGTTTTATTTTAGGTCTGATGTTTATTTATTTATTCTTCTATCATACAGTTCTTTCTATGTCGATTCTAATGATATGACATGCATGAAAAATTGTCAACCAGATTTAAAAACTCAATCTAATTATGAAATAATGAATAAATAAGTTGAATACGATGATGGAGAAGCATTTGAGGATATAAGCAAGGATTTCAAACAATTTGAAAATAAGATAAATCCCAATTTGGAAGAAACTGAGGCGATCAATTTAGGAGATCATGAAAATATTAGGGAGACTAAGATAAGTTTACATGTTCAACCACAACAAAATAAAGCTATAATTGAAGCTTTGCATGAGTATAAAGACATCTTCACATGATTTTATGATGATATGCCCGGTTTGAGCACTGATTTGGTAGTTCACAAGTTGTCAATTGATCCTGTTTTTCCTCCTGTCAAGCAAAAGCTAAGAAATCTCAAAACTGACATGAGTGTAAAGATAAAAGAGGAAATCACGAAGCAACTCGAGGCTAAAGTCATTCGAGTGGCCCAATATCCTACTTGGTTAGCAAATATTGTCTCTGTTCCAAAGAAGGATGACAAAGTTCGGATGTATGTTGATTATCGTGATCTAAATAAAGCAAGTCTGAAAGATAATTTTCCACTTCCCAATATCCATATTTTGTTGGATAATTGTGCTAAACATGATCTGGCTTCTTTTGTGGATTGTTATGCGGGGTATCACCAGATCATTATGGATCCAGAAGATTTTAAAAAGACATCATTTATTACTCCATGGGGGACATATTGTTATCGAGTCATGCCTTTCGGACTAAAGAATACTGGGGCAACTTATATGAGGGAAATGACCACAATGTTTCATGACATGATGCACAAAGAGATTGAAGTTTATGTGGATGACGTGATCAATAAGTCAAGAGAGCAAGCTGACTATGTCAAAGATCTGAGAAAATTCTTTGAAAGGCTTCGAAGGTATGATCTCAAACTTAACCCAGCAAAATGTGTATTCGGAGTTCCATCAGGAAAACTTTTGGGTTTTATAGTCAGTCGACGTGGTATTGAGTTAGATCCTTCAAAAATAAAAGCTATCCAAGATTTACCTCCACCAGAAAATAAAACGGAGGTGATGAGTTTACTTGAAAGGTTGAATTATATCACTAGATTCATTGCTCAGCTTACGACAACCTGCGAGCCAATATTCAAGTTGTTGAAGAAGAATGTTAAAGTTGAATGGACTGAAGAATGTCAAAAGGCATTTGACAGAATTAAGAGACACTTGTCGAATCCGCCTATTTTGGTTCCTCCAGAGCCAGGCAGACCCTTGATATTGTACATGTCTATTTTAGACAATTTTTTTGGCTGTGTATTGGGTCAACATAATGTCACGGGCTGAAAATAACAAGCCATCTACTACCTCAGTAAAAAGTTTACCACTTATGAGGCTAAGTACACTCTTCTTGAGAAGACATGTTGCGCCTTAAGTTGGGTAGCCCAAAAGTTGAAACATTACTTGTAATCTTATACTACTTACCTCATCTCTCGTATGGATCCTTTAAAGTACATTTTTTAGAAGCCTATGCCCACAGACAGACTCGCGAAATGGCAGATGTTGCTCACAGAGTTTGATATTGTTTATGTGACATGAACTGCAATGAAAGCTCAAGCCTTGGAGGATCATTTGGCTGAAAATCCTATTGATGGGGATTATGAGCCATTGAAGACTTATTTTCCAGATGAAGAGGTATTGTATATTGATGAAGTTATTTCTGATGATTGTCATTCAGGCTGGAAGTTGTTCTTTGATGGAGCTGCTAATGTAAAAGGAGTGGGGATAGGAACGGTTCTTATTTCTGAATCAGGACAATATTATCCTATAACAGCCCAACTTTGATTCTATTGTATGAAAAATATGGTAGAATACAAAGCTTGCATTCTGGGATTGAGATTAGCCATTGACATGGGGATCCAAGAACTGTTGGTATTAGGAGATTCAGATTTATTAATCCACCAAATCCAAGGAGATTGGGAGACTCGTGATTCGAAACTCCTACCATATAGAGTTTGTTTGTAGGATCTCTGTCAACGATTTGTATCAATAAACTTCAAACACATTCCCAGAGCTCATAATGAGATTGTTGATGCTTTGGCGACCTTATCTTCAATGCTTCAACATCCCGATAAAACTTATATTGATCTTTTGCATATGCAAATTCATTATCAACATGCATATTGTAATATGATTGAAGAAGAACTTGATGGGGAGCCGTGGTTCCAGGATATCAAAGAATATATTCAAACTGGAAAATATCCTATACATGCTGATGGTAACCAAAAGAGAACTATTCAACGTTTGTCTAGTGGATTTTTCCTAAGTGGAGGAATTTTGTCTAAGAGAACTCCTGATTTGGGACTTCTGAGGTGTGTAGATGCTAAAGAAGCTTCAAAAATCATGAATGAAGTACATTCTGGGATTCGTGGACCACACATGAGTGGGTATATTTTGGCAAAGAAAATACTCCGAGCAGGTTATTATTGGCTCACCATGGAGCGAGATTCCATCAATTTCGTTCGTAAATGTCATGAATATCAGGTACACGGAGACTTGATACATTCCCCTCCATCTGAGTTGCATACAATGACTGCTTCATAGCCTTTTGTGGCTTGGGGAGTGGACGTAATTGGACCAATTGAACCAAACGCCTCGAATGAACATAGGTTTATCTTGGTAGACATTGATTATTTCACGAAGTGGCTAGAAGCAGCAACTTTTAAGTCAGTGACCAAAGAAAGTAGTGGTTGATTTTATTCACTCCAACATCATTTGTCGGTTTGGCATTCCAAAGATAATTGTCACGGATAATGCTACGAATCTCAATAGCCATCTGATGCAAGAAGTCTGCCAGCAATTTAAGATTATGCATCGGAATTCAACTCCTTATCGTCCAAAGGCGAATGGAGCTGTAGAAGCTGCCAACAAGAACTTAAAGAAAATACTCTGTAAGATGGTGCAGGGTGCCCGACAATGGTATGAAAATTTACCTTTTGCTTTATTGGGTTATCGTACTACAGTTCGGACTTCAATTGGTTCAACTCCTTACTTGTTAGTGTATGGAACTGAAGCAGTTATACCTGCAGAGATTGAGATTCCATCTCTTCGAGTAGTTGTGGAAGCTGAAATTGGTGAAGACCAATGGGTCAAGACTCGTTTGGAACAATTAAGCTTGATTGGTGAAAAAAGATTGACATTAGTATGTCATGGACAACTATACCAGAAGAGAAAGGCACGAGCATATAACAAAAAGGTGCGTCACAGACATTTTGAAGTTGGTCAGTTGGTACTAAGACGCATCCTACCTCATAAGATTGAAGCCAAAGGAAAATTTTCTCCTAATTGGCATGGACCATTCATGGTGAAGAAAGTGTTACCTAATGGCGCGTTATATCTGACTGATGTAGAGAGCAAAATGGAAGGAATGCTAGTCAATGCTGATGCAGTTAAAAGATATTATGTATGATATTTATGTGCAATTATATTATGTATGTTTTGTACTTACATTTTTAAATATTTGAAATGATGAAGGCATTTTGTTCTACTATCCGAATAATATATCAACCTTTGCTTACCTCTTTGAGCTTTTATTTTTCTTCGTACCCCTCTTTTGGAATCAAATTAAAGTTAGAAAATTGAAAAAAAAAAAATCAATCAAAAATTCAAAATCAAACAAAAGAATGATGTTGCCTGAACTACGTTTGACCTGATTATTGCTATGACAAGATACGTAGGCAGCCCTACTCCGGGGTTCGGCCTAATCAGAAAAAAATTCAAATTACCCAGAATGAAATAAAACTGGGGCAAAAATTTATTTTCTTAAAAGAATCGATTCCAAAAGTTGTATGTTTTACTCAATGTTATATAAATTTTTGAGCCTCATGCCGACATTTCTTTCTAACCCTATTCAAAAGCCAAGTTACAATCAAAGAAAGACCTTCGGATCAATCTTTGAGAATGTCAAGGCTAAACATGTTATGAGTGCATGATATTTCATATTTTGGGTGTTTATCTACAAAAAAAAAATAAAAAAAAAAATGAGAGAGTCTTATTGGTGAAAACTCTTTCGGGCACCATAAGACGACTGTGAGCTTAGACAAAAATGAAAAGGAGATAGGCTAGTTGGCAAAAACCCATTGAGGTGCCACTAGCCGAAGAAAAGTTGTTATCAAGAAAAAACAAGTTCAAGATTGACTTAATTTCAAGCTCAATAAGTGGACAAAAGTTGTAATGATTGGTGTGGGTAGATCTGGTTGTTTGATTCAAAATGCATGTCATAATCACCAGAATCGATTTCCACATTCAGATAAGTTTTCTCTTTATTTTGAAAAAGAGATGCCCATTGTCTTTTTCTTTTTGTTTTATTTTATTTTTTTATTTTTTGTGTCCTTGTCATCAAACAAAAAATTTTGTTGTCTTTTGAGTCAAATTCACGTCAGGTCGAGTTAGAAAGGACTCCAAACTCTCTACCAACTCCTTTAAGGGTACAAAGCAAGACAAATGGTCGATGCATAGAGATAACGTTTCAAAGTAAAAGTAAGGTACTCAAGATGATTGTGATTTGATCATTTTAAACTCATGAAAATTTAAGGGATGTATAGGAAGCTAAACTCAGAAGCATCATACAACAGAAATATGATTTGAGTTGAGGATCTCAGTAGTTAGATTTTTGAGTCAGAAGTATGACAATTCAATGAATATTATCATGGATTGGAAAAGAGTTGAGCATGGCAAGTTCGAGAGCAGCCACTTCAAAAGCCAAATGCCATAAACCAACCACCAAATGTTTTAAAACTCATAATTTTTCTTTGTTTGAAACAGAGATGAAATAATTATTTTCAGATAAAGGATGCGATTTCACACTTTTCTCAATGCAAGAAGCATGGTTACAACATCCGATACTGGATCTCGGTCATGATAAACTTTATTCTTTACGAGATATATTAAGATCCAGCGACACATAAATTTTTCCAGTACAAACTGGGGAAAATTTTTTATATGTGTTGTATAGAATTTATTTTTTGCTCAGGACCCTCCTGAAGAATGAAAATTTATTTTTGCTCAGGCCCCTCCTGAAAAATGAGAATTTATTTTATATCCAGGACTCTCCTGAAGAATGGGATGTTATTTTACTATTTCACTATTTGCTTTGAGTCCAGGAGCCCGCCTGAAGAACAAGGTGAAGAAAAAAAAAGTCCAGGAGCCCGCCTGAAGAACAGGGTGAAGAAAAAGGAAATTCAGGAGCCCGCCTGAAGAACAGGGTGAAGAAGTTGAAAGTCCAGGAGCCCGCCTGAAGAATAGGGTGAAGAAAAAGAAAATCCAGGAGCCCGCCTGAAGAACAGGGTGAAGAAGTTGCAAGTCCAGGAGCCCGCCTGAAGAATAGGGTGAAGAAGTTGCAAGTCAGGAGCCCAACTGGAGAACAGGGTAAAGAAATTGTAAGTTCAGAAGCCCGCCTGAAGAACAGGGTGAAGAAATTATAAGTTCAGAAGCCCGCCTGAAGAACAGGATGAAGAAAATGGAAATCCAGGAGCCCGCCTGAAGAAAAGGATGAAGAAGTTGCAAGTCCAGGATCCCGCCTGAAGAACAGGGTGAAGAAGTTGCAAGTCAGGATCCCGCCTGAAGAACAGGGTGAAGAAATTGTAAGTTCAGAAGCCCGTCTGAAGAACAGGGTGAAGAAATTGGAAGTCGAGGAGCCCGCTTGAAGAACAGGGTGAAGAAGTTGTAAGTCCAGGAGCCCGCCTCAAGAATAGGGTGAAGAAATCGAAAGTCAGGAGCTCGCCTGAAGAATAGGGTGAATTTTCAAGTTCAAGTCATGAAGATTTGAATCAAAATTTTAGAGATTGCAATTTTTATTTCATCTTTATTTTTTATAGTCATTTGAATGTAAAATGCAGAAGTCGTTAATCGAAAACTCGACGGAATCTCATTCGACTTTTAACTCTTTCTCTCTCCATATCACCTTTGAACTACTCGTGACCTGATTCCCTTATAACCCGAGATAAAAAACAAGTCCAAAACCAGGACTTGGTCACATTTTTCTTTTTCTTTTTATTTTTATTTCTTCCTTACCTTTCAAATAATTGGAGGATCAAAAATCATATCTTGTCTACTTCTTTGTATGAAAACTCTTTGAGATTCCACACAAAGAGGGGCAAAAATGTAGACACGTGATTTTTTATCCTCCTCAAATTTTAATTTATTTTCGATAGTAAATATTTATATTTGGTCTAATATTATTTAAATTTTTATTTTTATTTGTTGAGAATTTTGTTTATATTTTTATTCTAATTTAAAAAAAATAATATAAAAAAAAATTAAAAATATTTGTCTTTTCTCAATTTTAATAAATAAATTAGTAGTTTTAATATTATTTTATTATAATTATTTTATTTTAACTATTTATAAATTTTATTGTATTTTTCTTAAATATAAAATTAATTAGTTATTATTATATTTATTATTATTATTATTTTATTTATTATCACTATTGTCATATTTTAAGAAAATAAATAAATAAATTATAAAATTTAAATTTTAAAATTCCTTCCCCCTTATCTGCCTAAATATAACTGTTCCCCCTAAAAATATTAACTGTTCCTTCCAATGTTTTCTTATATTTAAGGAATTTCACTTTCAGATATTGGGGATACGTATTATTTTCCTATAAGATCAGACAAAAAAAAATCAGAGAGGAAAAAGTGAGAGAATCAGTGTAACAAAGAAAATCATCAGGAGAAAAACATCAAATAAAGGAGAGAAGAAAAGAAAGTTGAAGTTCTGTTAAAATTTTCAGTAGCAATCTTTTGTTTCATCACACAATTTATTCATTACAGGTTCTTATTCATCTTATGTTTGTATGATTTTTTTTTTCTCTTTTAATGAATTAAAATATGTTCAAGTTTATGTTAATGAGTTTATTGGTTAACGTGTGATGTTGTTTATTTGCTGTACTAAATAAAAAAATATGTAGCAATATACATTGATAGATGCATCATCATAGTTCCATGCACTGGCACACACTACACAGACTAAAAAACACCAGCAAACGCACATAATCTTTCATTTATTTTAATTCACTAAATTCACATACTTTTATGTTTCTTGTATTCACAACAATTTACATGTATACATCGAAATAATAAAATCAATAGAAGAAAGGGTAAAACAGAGAAAGACGCAAGGATAGAAAATAAAACGAGCAGAAAAGTCATGAAAAAACAATGAAAAAAGGAAAAGGTGTGATCGGAAAAAGAGGGATGAACGGAATCGGAGGAAAACAATTTTTTCCGGCGAAATTTTCGCCGGAATCACCATCTTCACCGGCGACTAAATGATTTCGGTGTCACCCACGCCCCTCTCCCAGATCCCGTCGTCCCCTTCTCCCCTCTCCGACGCCAAATCTGGCCAGAACCACCGGAAAACAACTCCAAACAGCCGGTAATAACCAACACAGGCCACCATCGGTAAAGCCTGTTGCGCCGCCTCTCTTTTCCCTGACCGTCGCCGATCTTCCCTTCCCCTTTTTCTCCACGCGCCGTCACCAACTTCGGCCAGTGACCATCTCAGTTTTTTTTTTTCTTTTTTTTTTAAAATTGAATGACGCTACTTGTTCTGTTAGTGTAATATATTATCATGAAATTTTTATGCAAACTAAAATATTAATTAAAAATTATATATCTTTGTAGATCCATCTTTTACTTCATTAGAAATTATGTTAACTTCTTTATTTGGCAAATATTTTATCACTTATCAATTTATAATAAAAATATGAAACTAATTCAAATCCTCATTATTATTTTTTTATTTTCTATTATTATTATTATTATTTTTTATTTTATTTATTTATTTTTCATTTAGACTTTATATATCTTTGTTTTCGAAATTACTCAATTTTTCTTTCAAGAATTTATGTTTAAATCAAATTATTGAAAAAAAAATTTAGTTTTATATAAATTTACTCAAATCTATTGTTAAAATTAGGTAATATTTTGGATAATTAAGCTTTAAAATATTAGGCAAAAAATATAAGATAATTAAATCTCGTCTCAATTAAGAATGCGGCGTACGCATCTTTCTGAGATATTTAAAAATCCAAGGATGCAATAATGCACCTTGACAAATATTTTTCAAAATTTAATTTTCATCGATTTAATACAAGTTATAGACAACTTTTAGACATTAATAAAATAAGCGAATTTAGGCCTTAACACAATTTATCGAAATAATTTAGTTAAGTATAAGTCAATAAAAGCGACTATGCTAGAACCACGGGACTCGAGGGGTGCCTCACACCTTCCTCTCGGTCAACAGAATTCCTTACTCGGTCTTCTGTTCTCGCAGACCATAATAAAGAGTCATTTCCTTTTGATTAGGGATTCAAAAGGTGACTTGGAACACCAAAACTCAATTCCAAGTGACGACTCTGTAATTAAAATAATCCCTATTCAACATCGTCACTTTAATTGAAAAAATCCTTCGACCCTCGACCTTCAAGCGAAAAAAAGGTGTGACAAGTCAGTTTTGACTTTATTGAAGGTTTGCTAATAACTAAATAAAGTTCATAATTTACATTTGTTGGTTAAAATTATGAATTAATTTTAAACATTCAAATGCACCCCTTATTTGGTATTTTTTTATCATACTTACAAAAATTTATTTATAATTGTTGCATTGCATTTCTCATTGCACACATATTTTTATAGAATTTTAGTCGTTTTTATGAATCTATAAAAATTTACTACGTGAAACACACGTACAATGTACGTGTCTAAAGACTAATTAAATATAATCTAAAATAATTATCTACTATATGCAATAAAGACTAATTATATCATTGTTTCACCCACATAGTATCAATACTCATTTATATAGTATGCCTAGATATTTTTTTTTAAAATATAATTAATCACTCATAATTAAATGCACAATTCATTTGTCCTGTTTATTTATATTCCAGTATATCTTCATCTAATTTTGGGATCTCATTGTGTGTTATTTTTTTTTTCTCTTTTGTTTACTTTCTTTCTTTTTATTTTATTTTATATCTTTAATTTCTAAGTGTATTATCATCATCTTATAAAAGGATTGATGTACATGAAGTTAAATATCCTTTCATTAAAAGGGGAGACTTCATTAGTTTTGATATCCTTTCATGTCACATAGAACACTTTGTTTTCTTAAAAGTTTTATGTAGTTTGTTTCATTAGTTTCATGAACGTGGTGTATAAAACACATAGATCCAACTTTGTAACTATGGAAGAGGATGAAAGAGAAGTAGATAGTTGCTAATGACATTGTTATGTTTTCTTTTAAACATATTGCACAATTTTTAAAGTATTTTTTTTAACGTTTTCTAACTTTTCTAAACTTCTCAAATGAGCGGGGGGAGGGAGGTCCTTTTTACGTGAGCAACAATCAACAATGAAAGGTTGAAGGATAACAATATTTGTTATTTATAGCCCCTTTCTTAGTGAAATAGAACTTGCAATCTTTCTTGCTGAGATAGAACTTTCAAACTCGAAGCAACGCTAATTTTTATTATATCAAATTCTTTAAACTATGGATAACTAGAACTAACACTAAAACATAATTATGAAATAATAGTTGACATAACTAATTACGAAGTACAAAACAATAACTAAAATTTTTTCTTTTAATTTCTATTCATTGATCATAATTTTTTTAAATTCTTATCTCATTTTTATTTCATTTAAATATATAAAAGAAAATTTTAGAGAAACAAAAATTCTATTATCCAATAAAATACATAAATACAAGAAAAAATTTGTAATTTAATTAACTATATACAATTAATTATCACATATAAAAATAAATATATTTTTTTATAATAATCTATGATAATATATATTATTAATATAAATTTACTAATGTTATTTCTAACCGCGCGATGCGCGACATTATCACTAGTTACATAGTAAAAAGTTCTTTTTTTGATATTATGTAGGTGTGAACAGTCATACGGTCAAAAATTCTCTTTTGATATTATGTTGACGTGAATAATCATATGATAAAAAATTCTCTTTGAATATTATGTTGACGTGAACAGTCATATGGTCAAAATTTTTCTTTTGAATATGTGAACAGCCATATGGTCAAAAGCTCCGTTTGGATATTTATTATGCAGATGTGAACAATCATATGGTCAAAAATCCTTTTTTTTATATTACGTAATTGTGAAACCATCCATCTTCATCAGCATAAATTTTTTGTTTGTTCAATTAATTCTATTGAAATCTATGATCAGACTGTTATTTTGGATACTAGTTACGACTTATAAATGAGCAATAAATATTTAATAACTTTTTTAAAAATTCTTGTTAATTGTGATTAAATTCAATATGTTATATAATGGTCAACTCAGTCTCTTTTAATCTCTACTATTAAACGTCTTCCTCATAGTAACGAAGGTATCACACATTTAGCAAATCAAGTTCTAAATCAATAGTTAGATTTTTCGAAAACATCTTAGGTCATCTTCGTGATGCATCAAAAAGTTGTTCAACAAACTTTATTGATGCTATATTTCCTTTGGAGTTATAATGGAGTACAAGGAGAGAAAAAATTGTCCAAATCAGAAGATATGGGGTTTGAAATAAACCTGTCAAACGGGCCGGGCTGGCCCGGCCCGAACCGGCCCGAACCGGCCCTACATATCAAACCGGACCGGTTTGACCCGGCCCGGTAAGCCCTAGGGCTTTAGGGGTCCGGGTTCCGGTCCGGTTTTTTTTTTAAAACTGGGCCCGGTTAACCCGGCCCGGACCAACCCGGTCCAGGCCCGCCGGTTAACCGGCCCGGCCCGGCCCGGCCCGGCATTAAAAAAAAAATAAAAAAATTAATTATTGGGCCAAACTAGCCGTTGGCCCAACGGCTATATTACCGTTTTTGGGTCCAAACGGCTAGTTTGGGCCCATTAACTTAAAAAAAAAAAAAAAAAATATTTTTTAATCCCCAAAATAAATCTATAAATACCCTACAACTTCAAATCATTTCTCACACAATTTTTCACTCTCTCAAATCTCATTCTCTCTCAAATCTCAATTCTCAATTCTCAAATATTCAATATATTTAATTTCTTAAAGTGTTCAATTTAAATTTTTAATTTTTCGTTTACAAAGTACGAGCGGAAGTTTCTAAAGTCGCAATCTTCGGATACTTCCAAAATTTGGTATTGTCGTTCCATCTCTTACGTTTAATTTTTATTTATTGTATTAATTGTTTAATATTTAATTTTATTATATTTGTGTATTTTGAATATTTTTAGTTTAATTTAATTTATATTATGGATAAATTAAAAAACCTCGCTGCTAAAGGTGTTAAAAATTTTTGTCCCGGAAGCGGTAGTGGTAGTAAAAAGAGAATTACTAGCGGTAGAGGTAGTTCAAGTAATAGATATACCCGTGTGACTTCGCCTCCGGTACCGCTTGGTACACCTTTTGAGGAAGAAATAGGTGTAGGTGCTCACGATATGGATTATGTAGAATTTCAGGAAAATTACGGTATAGAAGAAGAAAATGAAGTAGATGCAGTTAATGTAGACGAAGATGATGAAAATATTGCTGAAACACCCGCAGTAGGACATGCTAACGTTAGATCTGAATCAGTTAATCTCCCTTCCCGTCCTCCCAGTGCCCCAAAACCCCGTAAAAGAACTAGTATTGCATGGCAATTTTTTGAACGTATATCAGATATTGAGGTGCAGTGCAATATTTGTCAACAAAAATATAAGCATAGAAGTGGCGGTAAGCAAGGGGGTACGGGTACGTTAATGAGACATATAGCTGAAGATCACACTAGAGAGTTCAATATTGCAAAAGGTGGTGGGGATATTGGTGGGTCAACGCAAACTAGAATGGACCCAACAACCGGTCAAGTAGCGAAAAAGTATAATAAATTGAGGGACAGAGAAGAAATAGCTAAAATGGTAGCTGTGGGTTGTTTGCCTTTTAGTTTTCCTTCTTCTGATGCCTTTATTCGTTATATACAAGCAATTTATAATCCTATGTTTAATGGTATTCCTAGAACTACTTGTCGGTCTGATATTTTTAGACTCCATTCACAATATTGTTTTTATTTATCAACATTCTTAAAAAATATTCAATGTAGATTGTCCCTAACTTCCGATCTTGGTCGTGCTGTAAATAAAAATGATTATTTAACCGTTACTTGTCATTGGATGGATAGTAATTTCATAATGCAAAAACGTATTCTTGCTTTTTTATATGATGAAGATCGGAAACATACTGGACAATTTATTGCTGATTCTATTATTAAAATTGCCGGATATTATGGTATAGAAAATAAAATTTTATGTATTGCTTTTGATAATGCTTCTAACAACAAGACTGCTATAACAAAAACAAAATCTACGCTATCTCCGCCCTTTCCTGAAATTTTTCATGTTAAGTGTGCATGTCATATATATAATTTAATTGTAAAAGATGGTCTTGACTTTTTTGAGGTTTATATTGAAAAAATTCGTCTTGCTGTTGGTTTTATTCAAGGAAATAATCGTAGATCTAGAATTAAAGAATTTAAAGTTAAATGTCAAGAAAATGGACTTGCACCGATTTTGATGCCTGAGGAAATTGATATTAGATGGAATTCTACGTATGAATTTTTAAAAACTTGTTATAAATATAGAATTCCTATTACACTAGCTTTTAACCAACATTGTGGTTCATTTGCTGATTCTGCTGATTGCATGCTACATAATTCTGATTGGGTTATAATTAATGATCTTGTTAAGTTCTTAGAAAAATTTTATGTAGCTACGGTTGAATTTTCCGATGCATACTATCCTACTGTTTGTAATATTTTGGCATATATAGCCGATATTTCTGGTTTGCTCCGACAATATAAAGATAAAGAAGGTTATAAAGAAGCTGTTGGCGCTATGTTTACGAAATTTAAAAAATATTTCTTCCCGATTCCCCCTATTTACTTGGTTGCTGCTATGTTAAATCCGTGCATGAAATATAATCATATGTGTCACTTTAGTACTCTTATTTATACTAACTTAGAAATAAATACTAACCATGATTCTGAACAAGTACAACCTGATTTGTGGACGGCTACGGCTGATGCAAAGGATTATATAGAAAAATTATATAATCACTATGCTGATTTATTTGATTCAGCCGTACCTACAAATATCACTCCAACTGTCGCTCCTCATCCTCCCGAGGAGCCATCAGCTTCTAAAAGGCCGGCACATAGTGGTTTTCCTGATTCGTTTTATGATTTAACTTGTTGGAACAGTGTGGATGAGAGAGCTTACACATCAACTTATCGGGAAGAGCTGAAATATTATCTGCGGACGCCACCAGAGGATCGCAGACGACGGATCAACACGCTGGATTGGTGGAGGAATAATGAATCACAATATCCTGTACTTTCAAGATTAGCCAGAGATATCTTGAATGTTCCTATGTCAACCGTTGCATCAGAGAGCGCCTTCAGTCAGGAACGACAGCAGCTTGGAGACAACCGACACTCATTGGGAAGCAACGCAATGAATGTTTTAGTTTGCCTCAGAGATTGGATTAGAGCAGAAAGAAGAAACCAAAGAATGGAACCAGAGCCCAACGACGACCTCAAACTTGAAGAAATTATGACTTCACGGGAGAACTCAGCAGAATCAAGTCCAATGCATGGTTTTTCCCCCGTTGACTTCGACTACCCTATGCAAGTTCCAATTAATATTAACATGAATGAGTTGGAAAAAATGATGCATAATTTATAGATTTTTCATTCATGTAAATTATAAATTTTGGATCATTTTGCAATCAATAAAATTCCACAAATTCATTCACTCCTTAGTCGTTGTTTTTTATTTTTTTTTATTTAACGATTTATAATTTTAATATCTTCTATACAAGTGTATATTTAATGTATACATGTGTATATGTTTATATATCTTATATAGAAGTGTATATTTAATGTATACACGTGTATATATCTTCTATAGAAGTGTATATTTAATATATACATTGTGTATATAGCGTATATAGTGTATATTTGACCGGTTTTTAACCGGGTTTGACCGGGTTTGACCGGGTTTGACCGGGTTTGACCGGGTTTGACCGGGTTTTAGTGGATTTAAAGTATTACATATACATAGAATAGAGTGTATATATGTGAATAGATCTTCTAAAGATGTGTATATTTAACGTATACATGTGTATATATTTTATAAATTAGTATATAACTATACAAATATATGTTGTAATGTATATATATTGTAGTATATCTCATTTAAAGTATTACCTATACATAGAATAGAATGTATATATGTGAATAGATCTTCTATAGACATGTATATTTAACGTATACATGTGTATATGTTTTATAAATTAGTATATAACTATACAAATATATATTGTAATGTATATATATTGTAGTATATCTCATTTAAAGTATTACATATACATAGAATAGAGTGTATGAATGTTAATAGATCTTCTATAGACGTGTATATTTAACGTATATATGTGTATATATTTTATAAATTAGAATATAACTATACAAATATATATTGTAATGTATATATATTGTAGTATATCTCATTTAAAGTATTACCTATACATAGAATAGAATGTATATATGTGAATAGATCTTCTATAGACATGTATATTTAACGTATACATGTGTATATGTTTTATAAATTAGTATATAACTATACAAATATATATTGTAATGTATATATATTGTAGTATATCTCATTTAAAGTATTACATATACATAGAATAGAGTGTATGAATGTTAATAGATCTTCTATAGACGTGTATATTTAACGTATAGTCGTTGTTTTTTATTTTTTTTTATTTAACGATTTATAATTTTAATATCTTCTATACAAGTGTATATTTAATGTATACACGTGTATATATCTTCTATAAAAGTGTATATTTAATGTATATATTATGTATATAGCGTATATAGTGTATATTTGACCGGTTTTTAACCGGGTTTGACCGGGTTTGACCGGGTTTTAGTGGGTTTGACCGGATTGGGTTAAGTGGGCCGGTTCCGGGTGGATTTTAATATTTTTACTGTGCAGCCCGGCCCGGCCCGGACCGGTTAAGGCCAAACCCGGACCGTAACCGGCCCGGAACCCGGTAAGAATGAGAGGGCCGGTTCCGGGTTGAACCGGCCCGGCCCGTTAGACAGTCTTAGTTTGAAATACAATTAAAATTCTTGAAGAAACCAGCAGTCAAAACTGTTTTATATTACTCAAAAATATCTCGAGTCATTATTATTTTTATTTGATAATATCAATTTTGTAGGAGAAAAAAAAATATTTTTTGTCGCATAGTTTCTGAAAAATAGACCTTAATTTTTTTTTCCCTTTTTCAAATTTTTTGTTGTTCTTCAAAATTGTGAACTGTTTACATTAGTGATTTTTACCCCACATACTGTGACACTTTTATCGACTTTTCGAGGTCAAAGATCATAATTCATAGGGATAAATTTCAGAAATAATCACATGACTATTGATTTTTATTTTTCCAAAATTACTTAACTATTATGTGTATCTCACAAATCACAAAATTTTGTTCTTATTAACACAAAAATCATATCTGCTGAAAATTCAATTCCCGGTGTGTAATATTTTTTTATTTAATAAAAACAAATTCAATTAAGAAAATGAGACGACATAATCCAAAACTCACATCCAGTGACTACTAAACTTTTACTTTCTTTAATTTTATTTTTAGTTAAATAAATACAAATCCAATTAAAGGAAACCGATTCAACCTGACTCAACAAGAATTCATTTGCATAAATTAAAATTCTACCAGCATGAATAACATTAAAAACATTATAACAAAATTATTACTTTCGATGCAAATAGTTGTAACTATTAGTCTATAGAATTCAATTTCTTACCATCCAACTACATGTAATACTTGTCTATATAGAAAAATGGGAACATCCCAAGTTAAAATTAATTTAGCAAATTTACCCATTAGAGTTGTATGAAGTTTTACCTTCAATGAAATGTTACTTCAAAATATTTTTTTAAAAAAATTATTTTTATTAATGAATTGATTTTACATTTTTATTCCCCACTAGATATTTACATTAATGTAGATAATAATTTAAAGAAGGAATTTGAACAGGAGTATATGAAATTTTGGAGTCTCTAATTGGAAAGAATAATAACATATCTTTATTCTTTTTATATGAGGGAAGATTTTGATTTTATATTTCATTGGAAAATATGGTTGATATAGAATAAAATGCATTATATAGCAGAACTCTAAAAGTAAGAGTAAGAGTAATTTTAATCGAATTAGTATTTATTTGACTAATATAGTAGTTGAAGCTTAGTATCCATCAAATATGGGTTTTGGATTGGGCTAGGTCGAGTTAGATTTTTAAATGGAATTTATATTTATTATATTAAAATAAAAAACTATTACCTATAGGAAGTTAAATTTTCCGACATTTAAATTTTCCGACATGTGATTTTTGTAGTATTAGTAAGAGCAAACTAAAGTTTTGGGATTTTTGTGTTAGAAAAGATAAAGTGATTTTTGTGAAAGAAAGAACTCATAATTATGTGTGCCCATCTATAAAACTTACCCTCAAATATCAATATTGTTTGGATTATTTTATGTTTAAAAGTTACATATTCAAATAACAAGATGTGTAATTACTGCAATTGAAATTACCTAGTTCATGAATTTTTTGTTTGCAGACTAAGTATGGAGATGTCTATGATTGTATAGATTTCTATAAACAATCTGCATTTGATCACCCACTGCTGAAGGATCATAATTTTCATCCTAAGGCATATTTCTACTCTCTTTCCATTTTACCTTCATTTTGTTTACAAGGATTTGATTGTTGGCATACAACTAAACATTTGATGGGCAGATGAAACCTACTTTGTCTAGGATAAAGAAAAATTCAAGTGATTCAACAACTAGCATGTCATCAACAATATGGTCGAAAGATGGAGGTTGTCCTTCTGGAACTGTTCCTATTAAGAGAATTACGAAAGATGACCTTTTAAGACAGAGACATTTGCCGCCACCAGAAAATGTCACATTCGATTTCGTAAGATAGTTTATGAGCAATTTACTTCTTCTACTTGAATAGTTTATATTGTGGCAAAACTCATATGTTGCAATACATCTAAAGCAGAGCAACAACACTAGTGAGTCAAAAGGAGGATACATATCTTCACAAGGATATAAGGTACAATACATGACTAAGAAGATTTTATCACACTCTTATTTTCAGCATCAATTCGTGTTTGAAAAGTACGAAAAAGTATGCCCAACAATACTTGTCGAGTTTGGAAAATTAACAGATAATTTATTCATTTTTATTGATTTTATCCTTAGTTATTAATTAAAATCATTACCCGATACATTTTTCAAAGCATTGAATAAATTATATTCAAAGGGTGATGATATAGTAAACTTACCCCTACTATGTATTATTTCTTAACATGCGTGTCAAGTCAATAATGAATAATTATTATCGGATAGAGGGAGTATGTTTTTTATCAGGTTTTATCTAATTTACAACATGGGAAAGGCAAGGTTCAAATGTTCAGTTGGCTC
Organism: Capsicum pubescens; assembly: GCA_030864215.1. Classification (NCBI taxonomy): domain Eukaryota; kingdom Viridiplantae; phylum Streptophyta; class Magnoliopsida; order Solanales; family Solanaceae; genus Capsicum; species Capsicum pubescens. The sequence goes on along the minus strand of CM061544.1, from coordinate 347,736,751 downwards.
TATTCCCCTCCCCCCTCCCCCCCCCCTTAAACTTGATACTTTATATGAGATAACAAAATTTGTATTTATTATATTCAGGTTGCAATAGTGAGAACTCCAACTAATCCAAATAATAAGTTTGCGGGAGCTGGAATGGAAACTAATTTTTACAATCCACATGTTGAAGGTCAACAACATAGTGCATGTCGACTAACAGTTCAAAAGGACTCAAATGTCTTATAAGTTGGTTGGAAAGTAAGTTTAATATGATCATTTACATTTGTAATTTAATAGTTTCCTGAGAATGTGATGTAATAAGGATTGAATATTGTATTTCTAAGATGAAAGTTATTTACTAAGCAAAAAATATAATAACTAATGAGAAAAGTCGCACTTGTATATTTCACTAATGCTTATATTTTGTGTTTAAGGTGGACCCAACATTATATGGGGATACAAAAACTAGGTTGTTAGGTTGTTTATACATTCTCAGGTAACTTATCTTATAGTATGCCTTAATGATTTATTCATTTAGCTATTAAGTTCCATGTAGAAAAGTTCATGTGTAAGTTGTGTCTTTTCTATTTTTAGGCTGGTAAAATGCATTGCTTTAATACGCTATGTCCTGGATTTGTACAAATAAACAACGAGATATCTCTTGATCTATCTTTAATGGATAAATTTGCACATCATGGACGCTATAGTGTTCATGGAAAAATGTACATTGAACGAGTATATTATATGTACTTTGTCTTATATATTTAGAATTTATATTAGACTTTTTATAGTGATGATAATTTGAAAAATAGATAAATGTTGACATTGTCATTTTTTTTTTCTTTTTAAAATAAGGACCTAGCCAATGGAAATTGGTGGCTTTTAATGTCAACGAACCTTGTAGAAGTTGGTTTTTGGCCACAAAGAATCTTCACTGGCTTGCAAAGCTTTGCTACAAATGTTGAATGGGGAGGAGTGGTGTATAGTCCACCAGGTGTGCCTGAACCTCCAATGGGATCAAGTTTTTTTCCAACCAGGAATAATTTAAATGATGCATATTGTAAAAGTATTACAATTCTAAACAAGGAAGGACAAGCGAAGGAAGTAGATAGAGTGCCCACATATGTCGATAATCCTAACTTGTACAAGGTTTTATATGAACGACTTTCGGATGGTAAAGAGTGTTACTTATTTGTTCTTTATGGGGGCCCTGGTGAAAGTGCACAAGCCTAAGTCTTGTTAATTACTATTGTTGATGATACTTCTTGTCAATGTCAAAAGAAAAATTAGAAATTCTTGTTGAATTTATGTCATAAAATAATTTAATTACTATTATTGATGATATTTAATGACTATTTTATTCGGTTTAAAAAAAAAAAAACTGATTTTGACTTGAATAATTTTGAAAATTTACAGAAATAAATCCTTAAAAATATCAATGTTAGAATTATTAACATAAATAATTAGGTAAAGGAAAGGAAATTGATCAAGCCTTGGACTTAATTATCATCATCTCAAGCTTTAGGCCCAAAACATGTCCTAAACTAATGAATTCTGCCACAACTCAAGCGAATTTGTAGATTACCTACGTATACATTTTGTATATACTCTGTATATCTTGCTCCTTTACTCCGTATATCTGCACAAGATGCTTGTACATCAACCCATTGGGACTTAGTATCTCCTCTTTGTTTTTACTCGAGTTTAGTAAAATTTATATTTTACCATAAGAACTCCGAACACTGTCATGCTCCTTCTTAACCAAAAAGATTCGATTTTAAGTTTCAAAAGGATTTCTTTATTAGTAAAGTGACAAAATAAAGATTTGTTTTGAAAAAAGATTCATATTGTTTCAATTAAATTCAGAGTTGCTGTAGACACGTAAAATTTATTGGGTCAAATTCATACAAAATTTGGATTTGATCCATATTTTATTGGGTCTAAAATCATTTTGGGCTATAAGAATAATAAGCCCATTTTATTCCTCATCAAGGACTTCAAGGTCCATTACACTTGGAAGCCCAAACTCATCAAGTGACATGGCATCCCAGTCAAATCCAAGACCAATGAGACGCCGCCACATGTACAAATGATGTGGAAATCTCATTCAAATTCAAGAACCAGTCAAAAGTCATCAAAGTGACATGTTTCGGCCAGTCACAAGCAACTAGGCCTACCACCTACAACTATAAATAGGGGGTAACATGACATGCTAAAGGGGGATTCGGCAAGTATTGGAGGAAGCTTCTGCATTGACTACACAGCTCTTCAACGAATCGACTAACGGAGTTCTGCCCGAAGGTCCACTCGACAAGACGAAGTCCTATCAGACAATTCCTGGAGATCCAAACGCATTTCTAGGAGGCTCAAATCATCCCACATTGAGAATCACGCTGCGAAGGCCCTCGAATCACGGAAAAGCTTAGGAGAGAAGAATCGAGAGAATAACGAAATTGTACCCACAAATTTTGTTTATATAAAATCATTATTTCTTTTTTATTTTTATATTTTTTTTGCTTGCAGTTAATTTTCTGCGTCTACGAAAATTTGTTGCAAATAAATTTTGGCACGCCCAGTGGGACCAGTTCTACTCTCTATCTCTTCTTTCTGCGAAATCAACCACCGCTATGGACTTCGAAAATACTAAAGTTGTCTCATGCAAGAACTCTGCTACTGCCACATCTGATGAGCTCAGCCATGTTGGTCCACTCACTCGGCGCAAGTTGAAGACTAGTGGTTGGGACGAATCTGAATACTTCACTTCTTTGAAGAGGGCAAAAAAGAGCAAATCTCATACGACGGCTAGAATCGCAACTCTTGGGGGCAACTTGACATCCTTGCTATGCGATGAACTCTCTCAGACTGGCGTCAATTTGAGTGGATCTGAAGATTCGACTGATGCTCCAGTTTCAACAAAGGTCAACGCCTTGATGGCCGATGTAACTGATATGGATGAGAAGTTCGCAATAATGGAACAAACCATTGAAGTTTTAAAGAAATCTGTTGAGGATAAAGATCTTCAAATCGCTCAACTGATGAACAAGTTGGAGTCTTTCGCCCCTGGAGAATCGAGCCACGACCTTGCTTATCCACCCGGCTTTACTGAGCAAAATAAGAGTGTCGAAGAGTCGTCTAGCAAGACTCAATCTCAAAAAGAGAAACAATCTACTTCGGTTGGGGCCCTGTCTGTTCAGCAATTGCAAGACATGATAACTAATTGTATCAGGGCTCAATATGGCGGAGCACCACAAACTTCGTTGTATTACTCCAAGCCTTACACAAGGCGAATTGACTGTCTATCAATGCCAACGAACTATCAACCACCAAAGTTGCAGCAATTTGATGGCAAGGGAAACCCGAGGCAACACATCACTCACTTTGTCAAAACTTGCAGCAATGCTGGAACAAACGGCGATCTCCTAGTGAAACAGTTTGTTCGTTCGTTAAAAGGGAATGCATTTGACTGGTATATCGACTTGGTGCATGAGTCAATTGATAGTTGGGAGCATCTCGAAAAGAAATTTCTCAATCGGTATTATAGCACTCGACGAACTGTGAGTATGATAGAGTTGACTGGCACTAAGCAAAGAAAAGATGAGCCTGTGGTGGATTACATCAATCGTTGGAGGTCATTGAGTTTGGACTGCAAAGATCGCCTTTTTGAAATATCCACTGTAGAAATGTGCACTCAAGGAATGCATTGGGGACTTCTTTACATACTGCAAGGAATCAAACCGCGAACATTTGAAGAACTTGCTACACGAGCACATGACATGGAGTTAAGCATCGCAAGTCATGGGAAGGCGTCTCCTTTTGTTGGTCTTACTAAAGAAAAAAAGGAGTTCAAGAAAGCTACGACCCCAAAGATCCATACTAAAGAATCCATGGTGGTGAAAGCAACTTCCGTAAAGGTCACAACGAAGCAAAAAGTGAAGGAAGATGAAACATTAAAGCAACAACCAAGGGAGGAAAAACGTCGCCCAACTTTGAAAGAGTTGGAAGCAAAAGTTTACCCATTTCCAGATTCAGACGTACCTACGATCCTTGATGAATTATTGGCCAAAAAAGCCATTGATCTTCCAGAATCAAAGAGGCTTGAGAAAATTAATAGGGTTAATGATCCTAAATACTGCAAGTTTCATCGCGTCATTGGCCACCCGACGAGAAAATGCTTCGTTTTGAAGAAGAAAATCATGACACTAGTAAGTGAAGGGAAAATCATCATCGACATAGATGAAACCATGGATGTAAATCATGCTAGTGTTGTCGATCGACAAAAATGCTCCATGCCGCAGACTATGCGAAGCACCATCTTATTGCAATTTGGGAGCTTTACGCCGGTTGAAGTTGATGCCCCAAGAAGAACTTATGAAGTTGCAATAGAGGTAGACAATAATTCTGAGAATGAGGAGGATGACGGTTGGACTCTCGTTTCTCATAAGAAAAAAAGACATCGAGCGGTTCCAAGAATACGACTTCCTGAGCTGAAAGTGATGAGGCATAATGTGGATCAACTACGACCATCAAAAAGTGTCAAGTTTAATGCTAGCAAGAGGATTAGTGGTTTCTTGTCACAGAAAGCGCGAAGGCCTATCACATTGCATGATTTTTTTTCGAAAAAATTCCTTCAAGATAGCCAAGTCAAGGCGACGCATGTAATTTCCAGCATAGAAGAACCCAAGGGAACCAAACAAGAGCAACATCTGTCAATAGCACAAGAATGTCATGTTAATCCAACAGTTACACAGTGTTTTGCTGTAATTTCCTTTACCGATGATGACTTGTTGTTAGGATTCAAACTGTATAACAGGCCTTTGTTTGTCGTAGGAGCTATTCGAGAACAATATCTCAATCGCATACTGATCGATGATGGTTCAACGGTTAATATAATGCCAAAGACAGTGCTCAAAAGGCTTGGAATCTCTATTGATGAACTGTCCAAAAGCAATATAACAATCCAAGGCTTCAATCAAGGAGGGAAGCAAGCCATGGGAAAAATCACCATAGAATTATCCATTGTCAATATGAAATCAAACATTTGGATTCACGTCATAGACGCGAAGACATCATACAACTTGTTGCTTGGACGCCCCTGGTTGCATGAGAATGGAGTGGTGACATCTACTTTGCATCAGTGTATGAAGTATATGAAGGATGGTGAGGTAGTCAAAGTTGATGCGGATATTCATCTTTTCACAGAAACAAAGTCGTACTTTGCAAATGCGAAATTCTACTTGGAACCTTGTGAGTTAGATGTGAAGAAACCAACACCCTCTAACCCAACCGAGGTCGATTCAAAAGAAGAAGTAGGAGTACAAGCGGGTTTTTCTAAGATAACTAAGAAAAAAACTGAAGGAATCACCATTAAGTTCTCATCATCTGAAGGAGACATAAAAGCAAAGACAGATAATGGGCATTTAGTCTTTCGTTACATTCCACGTGAGCGTCGAGGAGAAGGACAACCCTTGCTAGAAGCATGTACTCAACAGGTTCTCCATCCAAGAAAAGAAATAATCCATGAAATGTTGCAAGATTTGAAGAAGAGTATGACTGTAGTAGTTGTACATATCCAACCTATTACTCCTGAGTCCTCAAGAAATGACACCTTAGTTGAAAAGATAAAAGGTCACTTTGATCAAAAGGCTTTCACATTACTTGAAAAATCAGGTTATGACTTCTCCAATCCGACAAGACTAGAAGAGCTCAAGGATGAAGTCACTGGAGAAAAAATACATGGCCTTACAGCGTCCCAAATGAAGTTGAGGAAGCAAGGACATTACGTCGCCACTCCTAAGTTTGGGCTAGGATTCAAATTGCCAGAGCCTCTTCGAATTTCAACTAAGAAGGTAAAGAAAACAACCTCATCTCACCACATCTCAGTAGAAGGGAAAAAAAGGGTGAGGACGAGAAAATACCACAACGGACCTCAGTGTTTAATCGCATAGGAAAATCAACATCTCATGTCTCTGTATTTGATAGATTAGGAGGCAAATATGAAAGTGGAGTTTCTAACGGTGTAGAAGGACGTATCACCACCGTGAATGCCTTTGTTTTTATTTGCTTGGGAACCACGGAAAAGTCATCATCTAGAAAGATGTTGTTGGGGCATGGACAACAATATTTCTCTGAGGACATTGATGACAAGGAAATTCATAGTGCTTTCCCATCGCGCAAGAAAAGAAAGTCTATTTTGTTAATTACCACAGATGGCCCGTTGAAGGTAAGAAAAAAAACTATTATTTTTACCAACCAATAGCTTGGAGAAACAAAAGAGGATCCAGAGAAAGCCAGTGCATCATATCATATAATGGTAGAGGACAATATGTTCCATGATGAAATGGATGATGATGTTCAAGAAGCACCCCCTCAACTAGAGGATGGAGTACAATCGACTGTAGATGAACTCAAGGAGATAAAACTCGGTACATTGGAGAATCCGCGCCCAGCCTTTATTAGTACACTTCTTACACCGCAAGAAGAGAGGGACTACTTTAAGTTATTAGTTGAATACAAAGATGTCTTTGCCTGGTCATACAAAGAAAGGCCTGGCCTTAGTCCTAAGGTAGCTATTCATCATTTGGGGATCAAAAAGGGGGCACGTCCTGTAAAGCAGTCACAACGAGTGTTTCGCCCTGTGCTAGTAACACAAATTGAAGTAGAGGTCAATAAGCTCATCGAAGCCGAATTTATTCGAGATGTGAAATACCCATCATGGATCTCAAATATTGTACTTGTCAAAAAGAAAAATGGCCAAATACGTGTGTGCGTTGATTTTCGAGACTTGAACAAAGCGTGTCCGAAGGATGATTTTTTGATACCAATCATAGAGCTCATGGTTGATGTGACGACTGGACATGAAGCTATGTCATTTATGGATGGGTCTTCCGGATATAACCAAATCAGAATGTCCCCAAGAGACGAAGAATGTACTGCTTTCCGAACTCTAAAAGGGATATACTGCTACAAAGTGATGCCATTTAGTTTATTGAATAAGGGTGCCACATACCAACGTGCAATGCAAAACATTTTTGATGACATATTTCATAAGAAGGTGGAATGCTACGTCGACGACTTGGTGGTGAAGACAAAGTGCAGGGACGACCATCTTGATGATCTTCGTATTGTTTTTGAGAGGTTAAGAAAATTTGACTTGAAAATGAATCCACTCAAATGCGCATTTGGAGTTACTTCGAGAAAGTTTCTTGGCATTATTGTGCGTCACCGTGGAATTGAAGTTGATCCCACAAAGATTGATGCCATTCAGAAAATGTCACAACCAAGGAACTTAAGAGACCTCCGCAGTCTGCAAAGAAATTTGACATTCATTCAGAGGTTCATCTCTAACTTGGCTGGATGATGTCAACCTTTCAGCCATCTAATGAAGAAAGATGCCCTTTTTCACTGGGATCAATCATGTCAAAATGCTTTTGAAAGCATCAAAAGATACTTGTTGAATCCACCTGTATTGGGGGAACCAACTCCTGGTAGGCCATTGATACTCTACATTGCATCACAAAAGCGATCACTTGGAGCACTTTTGGCTCAAGATAATGAAGCTAAGAGAGAACAAGCACTGTACTATCTAAGTCAAACTTTGATAGGAGCTGAGTTAAATTATACGGCCATTGAAAAGATGTGTTTGGCTTTGCTTTATGCGATAAAGAAATTAAGGCATTATTTTGAAGCATACACCATCAAGCTAATTTCTCGAGCTGATCCCATGAAGTTTGTGATGAATCAGCCAGTTCTCTCAGGACGTTTAGCCAGATAATCTATATTGTTTAACCAATATGAGATCATATACATGCCTCAAAAGGCTGTAAAAGAGCAAACACTTGCTAATTTCCTTGCTGATCACCCCCTGCCTACTGAGTGGGAGATTTCGGATGAGTTTCCTGATGAAGATGTATTATTTACTGAAGAAATTCCGATATGGACAATGCTCTTCGATGAATTAGCACATCAAGATGGTGCAGGGACAGGTGTCGTGTTGATATCACGAAAAAGACTAATCTTGCCATTTTCATTTGTTCTGGGTGAAACATATTCCAATAACGCTGCAGAGTACCAAGCTTTAATTATTGGACTTGAAATGGCATCAGATATGAAGATTCCGCAATTGGATATCTATGGTGACTCTAAGTTGATCATAAATCAACTCTTAGGCAGTTACAAGGTGAAGAAGGAAGACCTTATACCATATCATCGATACACTACTCGTCTGCTTGAAAGGTTTGATCAAGTGTTCTTAAATCACGTCTCAAGAGAAGAAAATCGCATGGCAGATGCTCTGGTAAACTTAGCTACGACGATGGCACTCAGAGAAAATGAGTCAACAAAGGTGCAAGTAAGTCATCGATGGGTTATTCCCAGTTGCCTGGATCTTCAATTAGACGAAAGCCTCTATACATCTGTTCGAGTCGTTGAAGAAGAAGATTGGAGAAAACCACTAATTGAGTATCTCGAACATGGAAGGCTGCCCGAGGAGTCGCGGAAAAGAGCAGCTATTAGGAGAAGGGCACCATGATTCATCTTTCATGAGGGGATTTTATTTCGTCGTTCTTACGAGGGGTTACTCTTGCGGTGTCTTAATAAAGAAGAAGCTCAAAAAATAATGGAGGAAGCACATTCCGGTACATGTGGAGCACACCAATCAGGGCCTAAACTTCATTTTCGCATCAAAAGGATGGGCTACTACTGGCCAACAATGGTGATGGACTGTCTAGAGCATGCCAAAAGGTGTTAAGCATGTCAATTTCATGCTAATTATATACATCAGGCTCCAGAGCATCTTCATCCAACTATAGCATCATGGCCTTTCGATGCATGGGGACTTGATGTTGTTGGACCTCTCCCAAAGTCGTCAAAAGGGCAAATGTACATCTTAGCGGCTACCGATTATTTCTCAAGATGGGCCGAAGCTGTGCCGCTAAAAGAGGTAAAAAAGGAAAATGTGGTTGATTTTATCAAATTAAACATCATCTTTAGGTATGGCATACCCAGATACATAGTTACTGATAATGGAACACCCTTCAACAATAAGCTCATGAGGACTTTGTACGAGAAGTTTAATTTTAAGCAGCATAAGTCTTCAATGTACAATGCACCTGCCAATGGTCTTGCCAAAGCTTTTAATAAAACACTTGGTAACCTGTTGAAGAAGGTGGTTGCGAAAAATAAAAAGGACTGGCATGAGAAGATCGGTGAAGCTTTGTGGGCATATCGTACGACCTGCAGAACTGCTACCCAAGAGACTCCGTATTCGTTGGTATATGGCGTAGAAACAGTTCTTCCACTAGACCAACAAATTCCATCACTACGAATAGCGATCCAAGAAGGTCTTACAACTGAAAGTAACGCTCAACTTCGTCTGGCAGAGTTAGAGGCATTGGATGAAAAAAGATTAGAAGAACAACAGAAGTTGGAGTGTTATCAAGCTCGACTTGCTAGAGCTTTCAGCAAGAGAGTACAACCACGATCATTTCAGGTAGGTGACTTGGTCTTAGCTGTTCGAAGACCTATAATCCTCAACAAACACATCGGTGACAAGTTTACATCTAAGTGGGATGGGCCATATGTTGTGAAAGAAGCATATTCATGTGGCGCTTATAAGATCGTCGATCAAGATGGTGTAAGAGTTGGTCCCATCAACGGCAAGTTCTTGAAGCAGTACTTTCCATGAAGGTCGTCTGCACTCCTTAAGGCACGAGTATAAACTACATGTCCACTCCTGGCCCGCATGAGTATAAACTGTGAACGGCTCTAAAAAAAGAAGAAAAAAATTAACTCATCGTCCTGAACTACGTTATGACTTGATCCTCCCGAGGTACGTAGGCAGCTTAGAGTATGCTTTTACTCTAAGTTCAGTCATATGAGTTAAAAAAAAATGAGTAAAGGAAAAGGATTCATCATTACTTGAGCATGACAATAATACTTTGGAGTGACATCGATGTCGCATGAATTGAACGTTTCTTCGCTTAGTTTACCACAGAGGCACAAAAGTGAAGGAACAAGTAAAGTAAAGCAGACTTCGATGATATATCTGGATAAATCCGTGAAGGATATGCTCATTATTTTTACATATGTGACAGCTATTGCTGTTATCTTCGCAACAAAAAAGATGGCTCGTAATTCAAGAACTTATGCATCGAGTTATGAATTTTCTACCATAGTCACTCAAAACTGCGAAAGAGACCCTCACGTTATGAACTGAGATGACTTCAATGACGAATCTGTACAAATTCGTAAAGGATATAGTCACGATTTTTAAATATGTGGCAGATCTTGGTGTTATCTTCATAATAAAAAAGACGTCTCGTAATTCAAGGACTTCTGCGTCGAGTTATGAATTTTCTACCATAGCCACTCAAAGCTGCGAAAGAGACCCTCACGTTTCGAACTGAGTTGACTTCAATGATGAATCTGTACAAATCCGTAAAGGATATAGTCACAATTTTTACATATGTGGCAGATCTTGGTGTTATCTTCACAACAAAACAGACATCTAGTAATTCAAGGACTTCTGCATCGATTTATGAATTTTCTACCATAGTCACTCAAAGCTGCGAAAGAGACCCTCACGTTTCGAACTGAGCTAACTTCAATGACAAATCTGTATGAATCCGTAAAGGATATGGTCACAATTTTTAAATATATGGTAGATCTTGGTGTTATATTCGCAACAAAAAAGACGGCTCGTAATTCAAGGACTTCTGCGTCGAGTTATGAATTTTCTACCATAGCCACTCAAAGCTGCGAAAGAGACCCTCACGTTTCGAACTGAGCTGACTTCAATGACGAATCTGTACAAATCCGTAAAGGATATGGTCATGATTTTTACATATGTGGTAGATCTTAGTGTTCTATTTGCAACAAAAAAGACGGTTTATAATTCAAAGGCTTGTACGTCGAATTATGAATTTTCTACCAAAGCCGCGCAGAACTATGAAATTGAACAAATTCATGACTAACTTCGAAAAAAATTAATTCCGGTTAATTGGAAAGAGGTTTGATTTTGATACATGTTGTCAACAGAGATCACAGTTTATTCGTGATTGGGGAAAAATTCATCTAGCTTGATCATACAAAAAAAAAACAGACAAAACAATATTTGAATGAAAGCTAAAGGTCACTTTTATTGCACCGAAGGCAAAAATGTCACTACATCATAATAAGCAATAAAAAAAAAAATCCTAAGCAAGTATCTAAACTATGGAAAAGGTTGAAATTCCAGAATTTGCTGACGACTCGCCTCAGCCGCCTCTTTTAGTTTGGATAGTGTCTCCACTTCGTCTTCGGATAATGGATGTTTCTCCCTAATCGCATGAAGCTCGCCCTCAAAAGTGATGATCTTCTCTTGTCTTTTAGACAACCGTTCTTTCTTCTCTTTTATGCATGAAATAGCCTTCTCCCTCTTCGCAGATAAGAGCTTCAGTTCTTCATCAAACTTAGCAAGATGTGATTGGAGATCCTCCATGCGCCCTCTCTCCTTGGTGTTTTCCTCTTTTGCATTAACAAGGTTTTGTTGCACGCCGGAGAGCAATTTTTTATGGTGCTCTTTAGTTATTTTCAGTGATGAAGATGATTTCATAGGGTCGTACTCCTCATATGTTTTTATAAAAGTATTAACAGAGCCCTCTAAAATAGATGTATTGATGGCGTTAATTCCTTTGAGTTCCTCCATAAGCATGTTCACACCATTATTCAACTTTGAAAAGTCGTCCGAAGATTCAGCGGAGAACATGGTTAGCCATTTATGCAATGCACCACACATCTGAAGAATGTAGGACTTCTTAAAAGCAGAGATCGTCTCTTGTGGTTCAAAATTTGGGGCCACAAATGACGATAAACACAATGAAGGCGCATGAACTTTAGGCGACTTAGCTTGGACAACCACAGCCTCCATGTTGCTTGTCAAAGCTTCTATGACAGGAAGAGAAGATGTATCAAGGTAACTTGGACTCGGAACGCCATCAAAAATGCCATTAAGCGTATCGATAGAAATGCCTTGGAGATTCAGCTTCAAAAAGATAAATAAATTTAGCAGGGTATTATTATTTTTCTTAAATAGAAAAGAGAGAGAAATAAAGTAATCTTACTTGTTCTGCGAGTTCAGTCAATGGCATAGTGGAGCTAGGGTCATTAACAAAAAATGTCTCGCTATCTATGGTAGCATTGTCCAAATCAACTAACTCGCTAGATTGGTCTTTTGCCTTCTTTCTTTTGCGCTTCCAATGTTGGTCTTGGTCTCCTTCCTTTGAGCTAGTGTTATCATTAGCATCTACAACTTCATTAACTATGCAGATAGGCGGAATTTTATCGTCGAGTGGAGTTTTGGTTGGCATCTTTCCACTATTAGTCTCAAGCAAAGAAGAATCGTTTCTTCTCTTGCGAGTCTTATTCGAAGCCATAGAAGAAGTGTCATTCAATTTCAATGAAGGACGACTTGATCCTTTTCCAGTTTTCACCAACTTACCCCTAGAAGGGGAATACTTAGAAGACAACGGGCTCGTCTTTGACTTAACAAGAGAGGAAGTGGAAGACTTACCTTGTTCCAATGGACGAAGGGGAACTTTCAAGACAATTTTATTTTTTCCAACAAGGTTTGGTCGACCAATATACCACCAATTTTCGTACCTATTGGTTGTTAGAGGCCTTTCGGGATGTGGTGGTATACTAATGGTTGAAGAACTACTAAGACGGGTGGAAGAGTCCCAAAGTCGTACCAATTCTTCAAGTGTGTCGTCATACAGTCGTTTGATGAAGTTTCCAGGCAGGTCTTGAACAAATCCAAACTGTCGGCTGAGTCTATGGGGACTGTAAGGCTCCATGACAAAGTGATCATCACACCTTAGAGTAACATAGCTCGACAAAGACTAATGAAATAATCGTTCCAAGAACTAGACAATTCTGCTATAAACAACTCCTTGGGTTGTAGCATGGCCAAGGTGGGGAGACTGCAGATATCAACATTTTGAAATAACCGTCTTGCACCAGAAAGATCAAAGCTTCTAGCCATCCTATCCCCAGCAATCCTACACATGCGAGCACCATTGTAATGACGTGCTTGATAGTAGGAGTTAAAATACGCACCAATCCATCCATAGACATCTTGTATAGGAAAAATTATGTCGCCTGCACCTAAGTTTGTTAAAGTTGTGATCTCTGTCAAGCCTCTGTAGATACTAGCCAAAATGGGAATTGCTAGTGCAAACCTCTCCCCATGAGCCATTAGACTTGCAATCTTAAAGACGCTAGGACGGATATGGTCAAGTTTCTTAAATAGAAGAACGAACTTGCAAATCCATCAAGCAAGAAAAGCAACCAAGTTCTTCTCTTCTCTAAGAGACTCGTCCACACCTAACTCGACGAAAGGAACATTCTCTTCTTCCGTTCGCGGTAAAAATGACATATCCATGTAGCCGTTCGGACTGTGATTTAACTTTGGTTTAGCTGGTTGTTTAGGGCCTCGTGGTGAAGGCTCTTTGTACCACTCCGGTCCTTTGAACCAAAAATTCACCCAATCACGAACATAAACCTCCTTAGACGACGCATCATTCGAAAGCCGATAGAATGCTGAAAATAAGTAAGCACAAGTTTTAGGTAAAAAGGGCTTCCCTTGATGGTCTGCTTGTGACAATTCTTTGGCCGAAGGGACGACTTCATCAAAGAAAGTTCCGTGTACGGGAAGGCCTCCAATCATACGCATGTCCCACAATGAAATAGAAAGCTCACCAATGCCGACACAAATTGTATTGGTCGAGGAATGCCAAAGTTCACAAAAGGCCTGCAAAACATTCTCGTTGACGTCGTAAGTGAATAAAGAAGCAAAAACAGCATCATAAATCTTAGTTCTCTCCAGTGCCTCCTTACTACGGCTAAGGACATCTTCTACCCACTCCCAATAGCAAGTAACATAACGAAACTCGCCAAAGCCTGATCGGGGATAATTCCATGTAGCAAGGCCCTTATTCGAGCCTTTGGGATATCTAGCAGTAGATTCCTTGTCATGTGTAGATGAATGCAACACAAAAGCATTAGTATTGATGACTTTTTTGGAGTCAAGGATGTCAATTTCTTCTTTTGTCTACCATTTGTCTAGATGAAGAGACATGTCAGGCGATCTTCTGTCAAGTGGGAAGACACATATTACCGGAGGATGAACTTTTAGGGTAAGGGCGCTAGCCGGAGAATATCGTTCATCGTTTGCTATTTCAAGTAGAGGATACGGTGTCGTTTGGTCCCGGAAGTTCACCATAATTTCAAAACACTGAAGATAGCCTTTCTGTGTTTGAAGGCCTGCCAAAGATATTAAATTAAACGGTAAGTTTGCTAAAAGGAAAAGGAGTATCACAAAATTTAGGCTGAAACTTCAAAAATTTACCTGAGAAAATATAGATGTTTTATGCTGCTGGATTTCACGAGTAACGTAGATCTGTGAGTCTACTTTCCAATTCAAAAATCAGCACCTAATTCCGATACTTCCACGTCGAGATATGGACTTTATTGTGAGGCTGCGCAAAGCTGAAATAACAAGCAAATCAGGATTGGAAGGACGTATTTGGAGCAATATCTGGGACGATTCGGATGCAATCTGAGTGTGGTTTCCGCGTGAGACGTAGATCTACGAGTCTAGTTTCCAACGCAAAAAAAAGACTCATGATTTTGATGTTCTTAAGTCAAGATATGAGAGTTTTTGTGAGACTGCACAAAACAAGTAAACAGTGACGAAACAGAACTAAAGGTCTAACTTTGAAACGATACCTAGACAGATCTGGTGATAAGATGAGCGTGATTTTCGCGTAGAACGTAGCCTTGAGAGTCTACTTTCCAACACTTCAAGCCGTTCGTGATTCAGACACCTCCACGATGAGTTATGAAGCTTCTTCCACAGACGCGCCAAAGTGTTGAAAGCTCAAAAAGAGGAAAAGAACGTGAGTCGAATTTCTGTTCAGGCTGAATTACAATAATTAAAGGGGGTGTTGATGTCCTTTTATAGACTCTGAAAGGCCCCAATTTGATTTCAAAAAGGAATCTGCCGAACAAAGTTGTCTTCTACAAGGACTGGGATGTTTAAGTGTCTACAATAAGTCAAATTCCTAATCCTTTTTGAAGTGGGATAACATCATTAATCAATCCTATTAAGATTCGATATAGGACTAATAGCCGAATCCTATATGATTTGGATATATTTAGTCTTAAACAGAATTTACACTGGATTCACGTTATTCTACCCGAATAATCATGACTTTGAGGAGTCGGATTTTGACAAAATGCTTAAGACGCAAAAAAAAGAAGGGGGGCTTCAAAAATACTTCAAATCTCGTCTCTAACAGGTTCGACAAATCAAACACCTTGACGAGCCTTGAAGTAGGGAGCATCTGTAGACACGAAAAATTTATTGGGTCAAATTCATACAAAATTTAGATTTGATCCATATTTTATTGGGTCTAAAATCATTTTGGGCTATAAGAATAATAAGCCCATTTTATTCCTTATCAAGGACTTCAAGGTCCATTACACTTGGAAGCCCAAACTCATCAAGTGATGTGGCATCCCAGTCAAATCCAAGACCAATGAGACGTCGCCACATGTACAAATGATATGAAAATCTCATTCAAATTCAAGAACCAATCAAAAGTCACCAAGTGTCAAAGTGACATGTTTCGGCCAATCACAAGCAACTAGGCCTACCACCTACAACTATAAATAGGAGGTAACATAACATGCTAAAGGAGGATTCGGCAAGTATTGGAGGAAGCTTTTGCATCGACTACACAGCTCTTCAACGAATCGACTAACGAAATTCTGCCCGAAGGTCCACTCGACAAGACGAAATCCTGTCAGACAATTCCTGGAGATCCAAACGTATTTCTAGGAGGCTCAAATCATCCCACATTAGAGAATCACGCTGCAAAGGCCCTCGAATCACGAAAAAACTTAGGAGAAAAGAATCGAGAGAATAACGAAATTGTACCCACAAATTTTGTTTATATAAAATCATTATTTCTTTTTTATTTTTATATTTTTTTTGCTTGCAGTTAATTTTCCACATCAACAAAAATTTGTTGCAAACAGTCGCCACTTGACATAATCCGATATGCCATGTCACCTTTGGAAAGTCCTTTTCATAACAGTTTTGACTCTTTAAAACTAATTTGCAAACAGAGATTTCGGTTAAGAAATTTTGTTGACTGAGGGGAAGGTGTTAGACAGCCCTCGATCCCGTGATTCGACCACGATCGCTTGATGAAGCGTATCGGCTAATTTGACACTATGAATGTATAAACCACACAAAAACAATCAAAACAAACAACAAAACAAAACAAGTTCAAAAATATAGTGTCCAATCCAATTTATTACAGACCCAAAATAAAAAAGGTACTGAAATATAAACCTACACTAATCCTAAACTACGCTCCAATGCTTTACCCGATGCCTTGGGCCTTGATCATGAACCTCCTTCGAAGACATAATACATCGAGGCCTTCCCCGGTGAATAAGTACATAAAACCTCAAGACATTTCCCGACCAAATGAATACACTTGAATCAAGTACATAAACTAGAAAACATTCAAAACACATTCCACATTCAAACATTCAACAAAAGCACCATTCCTAAATTTGCCTACCCGAGCATACCATTTGCCTACCAAACTTGACCTATCATGATACTATTGTGTTTTAACATTCGCATTTGTTCCAAAAATAACCAACAATAATGAATTAAGATTAATCAATATTCATTTTTATCAATTCCCACCCTCCAATCCTATCATGATACTATTGTGTTTTAACATTCGCATTTGTTCCAAAAATAACCAACAATAATGAATCAAGATTAATCAACATTCATTTTTATCAATTCCCACCCTCCAATCCCAAATTCACATTTTAACACCAAATTTTCACAATTCGCGATTACTATTTCAACAATCCCCAACCATCTATTCCACAAAATTAAACAACAAATCAACATCACCAATATTAAATCATACCTCATGCAAATCAAACTCGATAATTGATTTTCGATGATAATAATATTTAAGAAGGCCGGACTTGGAATGGCGAATAGAATACCTCGACAGCGATGAACTCCTACTCGGGATCGAAGAATTCAAAACCCGAAACTTAACGCAATAAAAAGGGTCAAGACGATCGGAAACCCCAAATCCCCGAACCAATAACGGATACCGATGAACTCGGAACAGAGATCGCAGCAGCATAAACCAGACCCGTACACAAAAACTATCGCGAAACCGCTTCGAAACAGGACCAATTTCAGCGACAAACCCCTCTCACCAACTCCCCTCTTCCGATCGATTCTATTCCTCTTTTTTTGTGTGTGTTTTTGAATTTCTGCCTTTGTGTGTGCGTGCGATCTTTATGTGCGTTGAGGGCCGGAAAAGGAAAGAGAAAAGCTCCAGATGATCGTGGCCTCCTCCCTTTTTCTCTGTGCGTGTATTCCCTCTACCCAAGAAGAGAAATTCGATCATCTGTCCTTCGCCCCTGTTTTGTGCGTGTATTTTCCCAAACATGGCGTGTGTCAAATTTTTGTGCATATGTTGAGGAGCTCGAAAAGAGAGAAAAAGGGCTAATGAAGATGGTGGTTTCCTTTCCTTTGTTCTGTGTGTCTTGAATAAAGAAGAAAAAGTCTCTTTGTCAATGAAGAAGAAACCCCCCAAAAATGGAGATCCCTTTTTTTCTTTTCTGTCCTCTCTAGTCGTATCCCTCTCTCTATATCTCTCTCTCTCTCTCGTTTGTGCATCCCCCCACCGAAAGAAATAAAAATGGGAAATAAAAAGATAAGGGGTAGGGGGTCACATGCGTGGAGTGGGGATAGTGGGTGAGGTGTCTTAATTTGATGGGAAGAGGTTGTTAATTTGTTATTAGAAGAATCTTGAGGATTAGGTTGGTTAGATATTTTTTATTTATTTTTTGTATTTTTTTGAAAAAGAATTATAGAATGGGGTTGGGGTGCGTGGTAAGATGAAGTAAACAGTGAAAATCAATTTTGGAGGGATAAAATCACGTATCTACAAAAACATGTTTAAAATAAAGTATGAACAATCAAATGAATTTGTAACTCTATATTCACAACTTTGAACTTTTAATAATAAGTTCAACCCAGTTTATGAACAATCATAATGAAGTTCAAACTATTTCTCTGGAAAAATAGTGAAATTGGACGTTTAGAAAGATATGAAGACTATAAGATTCAAGTCCACCAAATTTGTGGTGTGTCCTTAAGAAAATCATTTCCTTCAAGTACCCGAGTAGAACATATTCTCCCAAGATAAAAAATGAATCACCAGAATATCGGTACCTCAAATTCTGTTGAACTACGAATGCACTCAACGATAGCAAATTACATTAGAATTTTTCAAAAAAAGGGAGTGTTTTACTTCAAAATTTTATGTATATACCTGAGAAAAATACATAAATTTATAGCCACCAAGGTGTTGCTTCATGAAGAGAAGCAATGGTTCAGAAAGGTGCACCTCTTCATTAAGGTGTAACTCTACGAAAAAAGGTGCAACTCTTCGAAAAAGTCATAACCCATTGGAAAGGTCATAACCATCCAAATTTAAAAGGTGCTTATTCAAATTGTATCCTTTCTCTTGGTGTCTTTTTGGAGAAAAACCTATTCATTTTCCATTCACACTTCTTTAAAACCTAACAAACCTCCACATGAGTGGAAATGGTCATTTTATCAAGAAATATACAAACAAATATGTAATCTACAAGTAAAGACTAATTGCATCTATATAAGTAGTGAACTTGCATCGAATACACTCGGTCAATCAATAGATGAATTATTTTTGAACCGTCGAACTTTAATGTACACCTAGACGATCAAGTGACACAATTACCATCCTTTTATCGTTTATGGTTCTCATGATTTTGTTCGTTTTATCTATGAACACTTCCTGATTTTATGGGAGCTTAGAGAAAGGCCTTTACTAGCATTCTCATTGAAGCGACTTCCACTTCACCCTCACATAGATGATACCTAAATGTTTTATTCTATAGATCAAACTATTTGATTATACCTGTCAAAGATAGAAACCATTAAAAAGCTTCAAACCATAATCTTTATTCTTGTTTTCTGAACATTAGCTTCATCGTGATAATGGGTTGAGCTAATTGATAATGTTGAATCGTCAGTCACAACTTATTTTTATCTCCTTAAATTTAGCTCTTGGGATCTCCAGTCTGCTAGATAGAGTTATCGTCGTGATAACTTATCCTGGGCCATAAATTCATTCTCTTCGATGATCTCTCAACTCCCTCTTTAGATAGACCTTTTGTAAGTGGATCAGACACATTATCTTTTGACCTCACATAGTAAATCGTGATACCTCCACTAAAGAGTAATATTCTAATGGTATACAATATGCACTACTAAAAAAGACAGATTTTCGACCACCAAAAACCGACCACAAAATGTGGTCGGAAAAAATCGACCACTAGTGGTCGGTTTTTTATAGAAAAAATAATTATTTTTTTAGAAAAAGCGACCACAAGTGGTTTCTTTTGTATTTTAAAATAATAATTTTTATATTTATTACTATTTCCTTTACAACTTAAATTTTTTTTTTTAAAAAAAAAAACCAACCACTTGTGGTCGGTTTTAATTAAAAAAAATTTAAAAAACCAACCACATATATGTTTTTTTAAAAATTAATTATATTTTTAATAAAATCGACCACTAGTGATCGGTTTTTAATTAAAAAAAAGAAAATAATTTTAAAAAATCGACCACTAGTGGTCGATTTTTAATTAAATATAAAAAATAATTATTAAAAACCGACCACTTGTGGTCGATTTTTAATTATAATTAAAAAATAAAATAAAATAACTAATATAATAATAATAAATAATTAAAAAGTAATTATTAGGAATTAAAAAAAAAGTAAATAATTATATATATAATCTAATATATTATTTTTTGAAATTACACTAATCACACGTAGTCAATAACCAATATAATAATAATAAAAATCAATCAATCTTAGATTTTGTGAAAAAATTACACTAAAAAAATATCAAATAAAATAAATAAATTACTTTAAACATAATCTTTATATTTTACTTATGTTTCAATTTATAAAATAAATATTTTTCTTTGTATATACGTTAAATGACGTTAAACATGCATAATCTTTGTATAATGAATATGTGTATATATATATCATACCGTCGGGATAATGATATTATACTACTATTGCAGTCATAATAATGTAATATATAATCGATAATTCATCAGAATATAATGAACGTGCTCTATTATAAGGTAATATACTTGTGGATGTGATGTATATAGTACACATTCAAGAGTTCATATTTATAAATATCTTTATATATATATATAGAGAGAGAGATAGATAGATAGATAGATAGATAGATAGATGATGTAGTGATCGATTGATGAACGATGTAGTCAAAACCTAGTAGAATCTATGCAAACATATTGAATACCTTGATTTGAAACGACATAACCAATGATATATACTGCACGTTGAAGTTATATTAATGCAAGCTAATCAAATTATCACTCATCAGAGTATGTATATGATATACGTCACATTATATTATTGGATAATATACTCGTGTACGTATGTGATGTATATAATACATATTTAGAACTTGATATAGTCGATATATAGTGTGTGTATATGTGTGTATGTGTATAGGTATATATATATATAGTACGTATATACATATTATATAGTGAAGGTCTATTAATGACATAAGATAAACTAACCGATAATTCATCTGAGTATATATGAAATACGTTGTATACTATTATGGGATAGTAAAATTGTGTATGTGATGTTTATAGTACGTATTTGATAGCTGATAGACAATTGAATATATATATATATATATATATGTATATATATATATATGTATATCTCGTGTGGTACTGACGTATGCAGTAATCGAAAGTTAGAAAACTGAATCTATATATCAAAATATTTTGAATGATACGTCGATATATATCATACTATAGAGGAAATAGATATGTTATTTGTATCAAGTAGGCACGCGTATGTTGTTGAAGTTGTAATAACGTAAGACAAGTATTACGAGGTATATATATATATATATATCGTATTTAAAAGGTAATTAACCAAAAATTTATCGTAATTTGCAAAATTCATTGATATTATTATACGTTTGAGGAAATATACTACTCCTATTAATGTGTTGATAAAATAACCAACTGTCTGATTTGTACATATACGCATTGCGTTAATATGATGATAAAATAACTAATTATATGATTTAAATTTTTTATTAAAATTGAGCACATGTGATCGTTTTCCGATAATAACTATTTTTAAACTAAATCGAATACTTATATTTTATTTTGTGAATAATTTTGTAAAATTTTAATTAATTTAATTAATTAATTAATTTATTAAAATATTTTTTTAACTAATTTATAGAAAGCCGACCACAAGTGGTCGGCTTTCTATAAATTAGTTAAAAAAATATGTTAATAAAATAAAGACTACCTGACCCACCCCACAAGACCCGACCCGACCCGACCGGTGTTTAACACAACAACATAAAAAAATCCCCAAATCAAACACACACACAAATATTCGACCAACACACACACAAAATCCCCAAACCCAACCCACACACAAAATCCCCAAATCTGTTGCCGTTTGCCGTCGACCCCAAGCTCCGGTTAGTGCAAAAAACATCAAGTCTTTATTTTTCTTGTTAGATACTAGCTAAAGGGTCAAGATTATTATGCATCTTTGTTTTTTTTACTTCAATTTAGTACTAAAGCATTTGTTCTAGTTATTATGCTTCATTACATAATTTTAGTTAGTTCAAAGTAAAAAAAGTTATGGAAATTACCTTTTAGTTAGTTCAAGATTCAATTTGTTTCTTCATTTTGATATTTTGTGCATTTGTGTGTGTTTTTGGTCACTTGGGCTTTATCAAGATTCCATTTGTTTCTTCTTTTTGACACTCTATGTGTGTATTTGTCAGGTGAAGCTTATCAAGATCCCCTCTTTGTGTGTTTTTGAGTGTAAATTAGGGTTTACTTTTGTTGATACTCCATTATAGTTTTAGTATTTTGGTGGTTTGTTTATGGTTATTTAAGCTAAGAATATGAGAAAATAAGGATGCCAAGATTTTTGTTATTTTGCCTAATGATCAAGATTTTTTTATTCTACTTGCCTAATGGGTTGCTTGGAATTTGATGTTACTGTTTGACAGAATTCGAATTCAGGAAAAGGATTGCTTTGCTATTTTTTCGGTGACCCTTTATCTCTCTCTTTAATTTAGGCGAAAGAAAGGTAAGTTGATTTCTCTCTATTTTCTTATAATGAAGTCTTTAAATGTAGTTTAGTTTGGGATTGTTCGTTGTAGAAGACTTTGAAAGTCATACGAAGTTTGTGATAATTATATGGTGTGAGAGGGACATGCGACGTCTCTACTTATTTGCTTTGTTACACTTTTTCATTTGTTTGACTTATTATACTACAAATAATGAATATGTTACTTGAAAGTGAATAAGTGTAGTTACTTAGCTTGAAGGCGAACTTTTATTTTGAATTTTGTTGAAGCGTACTTGAAATGTGAACTTTTTATTGTGAATTTTGCTATGCTTGATAATTTTGAATGTGGTTTAGTTTGGTGACTTGGGTGGTTACTTAGTGAGTTAAAATTTACTAAGTATAGGTACTTTAAAGGTGAATTTATATTTTGAATGTGGTTTAGTTTGGTGACTTGGGTGGTTTCTTAGTGAGTTGAAATTTACTAAGTGTAGGTACTTTAAAGGTGAATTTTTTTTTTTGAATGTAATTAAGTTTGGTGACTTGGGTGATGACTTAGTGAGTTGAAATGTTGAAGTTTAGGTACTTTAAAGGTGATTTTTTTATTTTGAATGTAGTTAAGTTTGGTGACTTGGTAGGTGACTTAGTCACTTGAAATTGATAAAGTGTAGGTACTTTAAAGGTGAATCTTTTGTTTTGAATGTGGTTTAGTTTGGTGACATGGGTGGTTACTTAGTGAGTTGAAATTGATAAAGTGTAGGTACTTTAAAGGTGAATTTTTGTTTTGAATATGGTTTAGTTTGGTGACTTGGGTGATGACTTAGTGAGTTGAAATTTACTAAGCGTAGGTACTTTAAAGGTGAATTTTTTGTTTTGAATGTAATTAAGTTTGGTGACTTGGGTGATGACTTAGTGAGTTGAAATGTTGAAGTTTAGGTGCTTTAAAGGTGAATTTTTTGTTTTGAATGTGGTTTAGTTTGGTGACTTGGGTGGTTATTTAGTGAGTTGAAATTGATAAAGTGTAGGTACTTTAAAGGTGAGTTTTTTGTTTTGAATGTAATTAAGTTTGGTGACTTGGGTGATGACTTAGTGAGTTGAAATATTGAAGTTTAGGTACTTTTAAGATGAATTTTTTGTTTTGAATATAGTTAAGTTTGGTGACTTGGTAGGTGACTTAGTCACTCGAAATTGATAAAGTGGAGGTACTTTAAAGGTGAATTTTTTGTTTTGAATGTGGTTTGGTTTGGTGACTTAGGTGGTTACTTAGTGAGTTGAAATTTACAAAGTGTAGGTACTTTAAAGACGAATTTTTGTTTTGAATAAGGTTTAGTTTGGTGACGACTTAGTGAGTTGAAATGTTGAAGTTTTGGTACTTTAAAGGTGAATTTTTTATTTTGATAAAGTGTAGTCATCACTTGCTGAACTTTTTGTGAATTGATCTAATTAATTGAATCTGATTGATTGTGTAGATGAAACCTGATTATAGCTGGATATATCAATGGAATAATGAAAATAGAATGGGTCTTAGAGAGGAATTTGGTGAAGGAGTCAGACGATTTGTTGAACATGCTAAGACACTTGATGTTTGGTCACGTTTTTGGGCTATACGCTATCATTGTGTTAGATGTGATGGTATAGATCTTTTAAAAGAAGAAGTTGTGAAGGAACATCTTTATAGAAAAGGGTTTCGCGAGGACTTATTAAGATTGTGTGCTATTGATGATGATGTCGGGAAAAATAACTTTTTTGTTGGAGAAAGTAGTAGGTCTACAGGGCAAAATGAATATCAAGATACTAGGATGACAGAAATGGTGCACGATGCTTTTGGGATGCAAAAATGTCGAAGATGTTCCTAATACAGAAGTGGGCAAATTTTATGAACAACTGCATGCTGTTAGTCATCCTTTGTTTGACGGGTGTTCGCCCTCTCGTTTGTCTGTTGTTGTTAGATTATTAAGTATTAAATCTGACTGAAATATTGTTGAAGGAGGAATGGATTCAATGATAGACCTTATTAAAGAGTTAGTTGACCTCGGCTTGGAGGTTCCTGATTCTTTCTCTAAGGAAAAAAGATTGGTGTCAAAGTTAGGTCTCTACTCGGTTAGAATTGATTGTTGTGAAAATGGTTGTATGTTATACTTTAAGGAAGATGCTAACCTATAGTCTTGTAAGTTTTGTCAGAACTCTCGATATAAGCGTGGTTCTAGTGGAGATAAAATTGCTATTAAGGCGATGCATTATTTACCTCTATACCAAAGTTGAAGAGGTTGTAGGCTTCAAACAGCTCAACTCCTTATATGAGATGGCACAGTGAAAATAGAAGGCCCACAAGTGTTATGTGTCATCCATCTGATGGAGAGTCTTGGAAGCATTTTGATGCAACTTATCCAGATTTTGCAGCTGAACCACAAAATATTCATTTGAGATTATGTGCGAATGACTTCTCTCCTTTTTCAGTTGGTGCTGCGCCATATTCATGTTGGCTTGTATTTATCACCCCGTATAATCTTTCTCCAGAAATATTGATAATTAGTCCCTATATATTTCTGAATTGTGTTGTTCCTGGCCCGCATAATCCAAAAAATGAAATAGATGTCTACTTACAACCTTTGATCGATGAACTTCAAATTTTATGGCATGATGGGGTTGAAACTTGGGACCTCTCACTTAAACAAAATTTCAATCTACGTGTATATCTAATGTGGACTGTTAATGATTTTTCTGCATATGTAATATTATCTGGGTGGATGAAAGCTGGAAAGTTGGCTTGTCCATACTATATGAAAAAAAACAAAATCTTTCACATTGAGACCATGGCAGAAAAAATTCATGGTTTGATTGTCATCGTTGTTTCTTGCCACCTGATCATCAATTTAGGAGACTCAAAAATGCATTCAAAAGGAATAGAAGGGAACATGATGGTCCACCTCCAAGGTTGTCTGGTTATGACATCTGGGAGATAGTTCAGGATTTGTCTAAAGTCAGTAAGGAACCATTGTACAGGCTTGATGGATATGGCATTTTGCATAACTGGACTAAGCAAAATATATTTTGGGAGTTAGAATATTGGCGAGATAATTTACTTAGAAATAATGTTGATGCCATGCATACTGAGAAGAACTATTTTGACAACTTGTTCAATACAGTTATGGATGTCACCGACAAAATAAAGGATAATCCTAAGGCCAGACTTGACTTACCAGAACATTGCAAACGCAAAGAATACACTTACAGGAGGGTCCCAATGGCAATGTTCTTAATCTCAAGGTTAGTTTTACATTCAATTTGAACCAAAAGCATCAAATATGTAAGTGGGTCCAAAGTTTGAAGATGCACAATGTATATGCCTCAAATTTGGGAAAAAGGATTGATATGGAATAAGGAATCTTACATGGAATGAAAAGCCATGTTTGTCATATTTTCATGGAACAATTACTTCTAATTGCTTTTATTGATCTACCTGAAAACATATGAAAACCAATAGTAGAGATTAGTTTGTTCTTCAAAAACTTATGTGCCACCACATTAAAAGAAGAAAATCTGGCGAGAATGAAAAGTAATATTGTTGTTATCACCAACAAGCTGGAGAAGATTTTTCCGCCAACGTTCTTCGATGTGATGAAACATCTTCCCATTCACCTTGTGCACGAAGCTCGGCTAAGCGGTCTAGTTCAAACTAGGTAGATGTATCCGTTCGAACGGTAAGCAATTGCAACATATTTAAATTCATACATATCTTTTTTTAATATAGTAAACATCTAATCTTAAGATTGTGCAGGGCAATTGGAAAATTAAAAAAGTTCTAAAAACAAACATAGGGTGGAAGGCTCTATAGTTGAGGCATATCTTGCAAGAGAAACGTTTCAATTTTGTTCATACTACTTTCGTGATGAAATTGCTTGTTCAAGAAACTGGTCGAATCGTCATCATGAAGATGTGAATGAGCCTCATCTGCAACCGATATCAATTTTTAATCAATCTGGCTATAAGGCTAAAAATATCATACGTCGCCAGCTCACTCCCACGAAGCGCAGATCAGCAACTTTGTTGTCTTGCTGAATTGCCCGGAAGTTGAGCCCTTTCTGAAGTAAGGAGATTAAAATTTTAACATATCTTATTTGTTTACTCATTCCCTTAAATAAACTAATTGTGTTTCGTATGTTGGATCTTCAGTTCATTTAAGATTCAATTCCATGAAAATCAAGTGTATGCATCCTTTGCAACATGGTTTAATATGAGGTTCGTAAGTGTATTAATATTTCTATAAATTTTAAACATTTACACATTCCTCAACTAACATATATATATATATATATATATATATGTATAATATTTTTAGGTACACCAGTCACCAAATGCAGCCGCATACGATCAGTTCTTGAGAGATATTTCTTTAGGTTCAGTTGAAGATCATGCAATATCCCATTACACAGTAAATGGGTTTAAATTTTCCACCGAAGAACACTCCAGAACAAGAAAAACAAACAATAGTGGTGTTTGGGTTAAAGGTGATGATGATGTTGATTACTTTGGCATCATACACGAGATCTTAGAACTGGAGTATGATGGTTTCCCAATAAAAAAAGTATCCTCTTTTGATGTAAGTGGTTTGATCCAAGCACAAGAGGTACAAAAGTACATAAGGAGCATAACATCATTGAAGTGAAGCATAATAGATTGTATCCTGTTTATGATCCATTTGTTCTAGCGTAAAATGCTAAACAAGTATAATATGCTTCTTATCTGTTGTGCAGTGATAAGTCTGATTGGTGGGCTGTAATCAAAACAAAGCCTATAGGATGGGTGGAAGTTGAGAATGTGCTGGAGACTGCTTATCAAAATGAAATGCAGATTGATCACCAGCTAGTGGACGTTGACTTAGTGGATAGTTTGAATCACTCTAAAAATATATTTGAAGAAGTTAATATTGCAGAAGAAGAGGCTGAGTGGGTAGGAGATGAGGAAACTTTCGAAGAGGGTGAATGGTATAGTAGAGAGTCTTCAGAAAAGGAGGATTAGTTTGTGTAGGTTGTATTTATTATGTATTGATGTCTTTATGCTTTGTACTACATATTTACCTTTATGTTTCTTGTTTAAGATTGATATATAATATACTGTTTAAGATTGTTGTTTTCACTTTTTCATAATTTATATAGTAATAAAAATATTCTTGTCTATCTCGTGTTGTTGGAGCGATTTGTAATGTGAATTAGTAACTTGAAATTAGTTACTTGGAATGTTTTCTTATATATTCATTTTGTAGGAACTAACTACTTGTTAATTTTACATAATTTAAATGTCAGGTAGAGGTGACAAAGGTAAGGGAAAAGTTGATCCTACGCAAACAAACAAAAAAAAACCTCTGCCTTATAGACGATCGACAGGTATTCATATATCTGAGGGTCGATTTGCTGACGCACCAGCATAACCCTCATATTCTAGGTCGTCTCAGCATTCGGTTCATGCTCCTACACATGTGGGGCCATTTCATGGGTCTACACCGACTCATTCTGCTCATATCACCGTAACACCGCCATCACAATACTATCGGATGACCGCTCGCATATCCAGACATCTACCGTCGTCAGTACCCTCCTGTAGCAGTCACCCAAGTTCGCAAAGTGAGTCTGCTGGATCTATTGGGTTGTCAGATCTTCATCTTGGAGGCACTCCATCGGGTGCTTCAGATCCGCCCACGCTAGTGCATCCACCAGCACTTGCTCCGCAGCCTGGAGATAGAGATGATTATAGGAGGCATTATCTTATTCAATATGGAACAGGGTAAGAATTCTAAATATAATAACATTATTCATTTTTATTACTATATTATTATGCTCTATGAAATTACTGTTTGATCTTGTGTTGTAGGTTTAAGCCGGATGCTGGAGTTGGAACAATTGCGAGGAAATGCATTTGTCGGCACTTCAACGACTATTGGACCAGTTGGCAAAAGGTTCCAGAAAATGACAGAGAAAGAATGAATTTCATGTAAGGGTTTCGCTTATCGACTACTTAACACATTGTTAGAACAAAATATTGAATATTATATTTTTATTTTTGTTATAGAAAATATTATTGGTAGGATGATGTGAATGAATGTGCTATATAGAGAATTTTTTACTGAAGAGCTAGATCCAGATTTAACGATCTGTTGGATTATACCAGAACCAACTTGGTACGACCTGACTGGATAAGTGAATCGTTATGGTAACAGTATATTCGCTATTGGAATAGCGAAGAATACTAATTATTGAGGAACAAAGAAAAGAAAGCCCAGACATCATCTAAGGGTGGCTCCCTACATACTGCGGGCGTAGTTAGTATGATTGCAGTGGATGAAAAAAGGATATGTAACTTTTATAGTTTTAGTTGTTTGTTTCTATTCAAATTTTTAATTATTTGAAGATTAATAATTTTTTCATATGAAGGAAAAAGAAAAGGGTAGGAAGATAGCACACGATGAGCTATTCGAGGAGACGCATATGAGAAAGAAAAAGAACCCGACTGATGTAGATGTCTGGGTTGATCCTCGTGCAAAAGCTGCCCATGTAAGAATAAAATTTAGAATTTATGAATCTTTTTCTCAAAGTTGATATTATTCAAGTATAAGTACTTTAATATTTTTTGACTATTAATTTTAACTTTACTTTGAATATAGGACAAATATAAGTAGCTCCTTAGTGAGTTTTGTAGTAGTCAGCCTCCTAAAAGTCAGGGTGACCCAATACCCCAACATGTAGAGGAGGAGTTATGGGAACAAACCGTGGGTCCTGCAGTTAGAGTTCATTTCTACGGATACCACAAATCATTTTGGCGAGAATGTTAGGTCTTCGTCCGATCCTATATCCTATACCTCTTCAGTTGATAGAGAAACTATTGAATCACTAAAAATTACAATTTTTAAACTCACTGAAGTGCTTGCTGGACAGAGAGAGGGCGCAGAGGAAGGAGGAGGAAACAACATGTAACACCCCGTACTTTTGGGCTAGATTCTAGACCGTCGTTCCTACGCGTATAGAACCTAACTAGATAATTTATTGTTAATATATGTGTGGTTATCAATCCTATAGTATGGTAATACCTTTGAATATGAATTGAGGTCACAAAAAATCCCCTAACTCTAAGACGAGTTGAAAACATTTCTAGCAATTAAGTTTCAGTGGAAGTTTAAACTTGGGTCAACTTCCATCGACCATAACTTCTTGTATATATCAAATTAGAGGACCTAATATATATCAAATGAAAGGTCTTCGAATTATTTTTCCAACGATATCAATTTCATCAAAATTCGATACCTGAGCGAAAAGTTACAGCTATTTTCATGAGAGAGGCAGTAGCTGCGCGCGATTAGCGTGCGACACACGCTCCGTCTCACGTACCTAATTTTCAGGTTCTGTTTTCGCATTTTTAAGGGAAATTTGGACCTTTACCTCACCCAAGGTCTGTCCATAATATAAGATTCACGCCCCAAAAGCAGAATACACTCCATAATTCAGTTTTTCCTCTCAAATTAAAACCCTAAATCCTTTCCCTCAAGATCAAGAATCAAGATCTTAAGTTCAAGACTCCAAGAAAAGGGTGTCAAGATCCGGGTTCCATCTATCAAGATCTAGGTTCCATCTTTCAACTCTATAGTCTAAGGTACGAGGGGTTCATCCTAAAAACTACATGGGCTTGTTGAATCTCTTGAATATGATTTAAAGATTATCAAGCATGAATTTTAAAGGGATTTTGGAACTTATGCTTTAAATTTTGCATTTTGGATGTTTTGATAATATTATTGTTTTGGCCTTTAGTCCTTTTCCCCTTAAATTGATTTACATCTATATGTATATGTATATATGTATATGTATGAATTTGAAGATTGCTTTGAGAGCACCAATTATGAATTGTTTTGAGAGCACCAATTATGAAACCCCTCTCTTGTGATGAACTAAAGTTTATGATCTTGTCGAGAAGAGTTGAAAGGCATGTTTTATGTTTTGAAAGTAGTTTTCTCAATATTATAGTATTTGAACATGATTAGAGATGATGAGAGGGTGTTTCTTGATATAATTATGTGTCTTGTTTTAAAAAGAAAGAATTTCATGTGATTGAGATTTTTGACATGACCACCTTGTGTATTTGAAATGTTGAAAAAGAGAGTTTCTTGCATATGTTTACATGAGCTTTAAGAAAGAGTTCTTTGAAATGATTTATTGATATGGTGGTCCCAGGCTTACTTTTTGAAACAGAGATTATAATTTGCTATAAATGGCTCAGAGAATGTGACTTGCAAGTCAATGGTATGGCGATACCATATAAATTTATGTCATAACAGAACTAGAGTCTTCAGAGTCTGATTTCAAAGATTGCATGTTGTAAAGAATTAAAAATGGGCTTAAAGAGGATTAGGTGGTTACCCGAAGAGGGCACGATCCTAACGGCTCATAGCCTAAAAACCATGTTTTGCCGATACGGGTATGTTACCTTTGTACACTAGCGATGACCCTATGGCGTAGTAGAGATTCAGAGACTCCGACCCTTGCGGCAAACTTCGGTTGGGAGTTTGACTGCCGAGTTAAGGGCAGATTCCATATAACCCGTGGAATTACAGAATTGTAGGGTATACCACCTAGCGCAGAAGTAAAACAAAGAGAGTCACAAAGCTCAGATGATTTTATAGAGTCCTTTAAAAACACCCATGTGATTCTTACTATGTGATATATTTATAAACTGTTTTTAAATTGCTCTCATATATGTTGAATATCAATTATTATTTTGGATTTGCTCTGTGTACCAGTACAATTGTATTGACCCCTTACCTTCCAGGGTCTGAGGCTTAAATCTAGAGGTCCAGCTAAGCAGTAGAGATTTCAGAGAGAAAAGACTGTGCGGTGGTGAGTTGTCTTTATTCCAGAAGGCCTGGTTATTTTAGACTATGTCATTCATTTTGTTTTTGGGCCTACTGGGGGCTTTGTCCCAGATTCAAATAATTTTCATTTATCATGTCTTAAAGATTTCGCAGACGGGTTCAGATATTGTCTAACTGTTGATGGGTTTTACTACTTTCCATCTTTAAGTTGAAATCAGAATGACCATGATTCCGTATTATATTTCATTCCGCAACTTCTTTTATTGTATGTACCTTGTGCATGACTACCAGATAGAAGGGGGCGTCCGGGCCTTTATGTTTCGGGATGCTCGTTACAGCCAGGGCCTTGGTTTGGGTCGTGACACAACATCAAAAATCAGGATGCTGCAAGAGTAGTTCAACTCTTTTATTTAGATTGAGGGATTATTCCTACATATCTTGGTGATGCAGTTTGGGCTGCAAAAGGTCTAGGCCCACTGGATGATATCAACACAGATGAGGATGCGGAAGACGAAGACGATGACGATGACGATGACGATGATGATGACGATGAAGATGAGTGGTAGTTTTTTGACTTTTGTATGTGTTGCACTTTGGATTTAGACATTTTGTTGTAGCTTTTACACTTTTGTATATATTGTTGTAGTTTTTACACTTTTACACTTTTTTGGACATTTTGTATGTGTTGTAGTGGAATTTTGTATGTTGTGTGGGAATACACTTGGTTTGTTGTTGTTGTTGTTGTTGTTGTTGTTGTATTGTTTGTTGTTTCATTTGTTGCTTTTTATTTTAAAAAAAAAAAATCCAGAAAAACCGACCACAAGTGGTCAGTTTTTTTTAAAAGAATTATTAATTTTAAAAAAATGTGGTCGGTTTTAATAAAATTGATTAATTAATTTTAAAAGAAAACTAACCATTTGTGGTTGGTTTTAATAAATTAATTAATTAATTTTAAAATAAAACCGACCACTTGTGGCCGGTTTATTTTGTTTTTATTTTTTTTTTTAAATCATTTTTTTCTATTTTAATAAAATAATAATGAATTTTAAAATATATATATATTTTTTAAAAAATCGACCACACATGGTCGGTTTTTAAAAAGCTACCATAATTTTACCGACCACGCACTTTGATCAGTTTTGTGATCAGAAATTGAGGAAAACCAACCACTTGTGGTCAGTTTTTGTGGTCGGTTTTCCTCTTTTTTTAGTAGTGATGTTGTAATGCCCCGAAACCTAGTCCCAGGTCATCACACGGTGCTCAAGACTATGAGTAGCCTCAAGCTAGCCCTGTAAGCCTGCTACTAGGTCTGTACCTTATTTCAAGATAAACTAGTCAAGTAAATATGTTGTATTATGTCAAAACTGAACTGGAATAAACTGGAAACACTGTCTGAATAACAAATATTGAAAGTTTGGAAAATAACTAGTAGTACGACAAGCCTCTACGACTAATAAACTGGAGAGCCATTGGGACAAACCTCCAACTGACTAGGACTAAATTGGAAACAATAATTCAAATATTATGAAAGCTAGAAATCTAAAGAAATAGGCCCTCGAACCATGATGAGGACTCACCAACTGTAGGAGTGTAGATAAAGATGCCGAAATCACTCACGTTGTTGAGACTGAGCACTTAAACCTACATTATGAGACAATGTAGAACATAAACGTATATGTGGATCAGTACTTTGAGGATGTACTGAGTATATAGGGGGTGAATGCATAAGTAAAATTGTAACTGTATATATATATATATAAGTACATATATTTTGTAAATAATGCATGCTAAGTGAAACTGACTCACACTGGCTTGAGTAACTGAAAGCTGAGAAATCATATTTCATGAATAGTAAAGTATGTTGTATAAATATCGTGAGTCATAACACTTAGTTATAAA
The DNA here is from genome assembly GCA_030864215.1 of Capsicum pubescens. Taxonomy (NCBI): domain Eukaryota; kingdom Viridiplantae; phylum Streptophyta; class Magnoliopsida; order Solanales; family Solanaceae; genus Capsicum; species Capsicum pubescens. The sequence goes on along the minus strand of CM061544.1, from coordinate 347,703,718 downwards.
AGTTGTACTTCTGTTCTATTTGCAAATCATGTAAGCTAAGTGAAAAGGGCTCACCTTCATTTTCTAAGAACATGAAAACTGTAAGTCTATAACTGAGGCTTAAGTAAAGCAATATCTAAGTAAGTCTGTGAGCCTTTACACTTAGTTTCTAAAAGCTTTTTTGTTTTTACCTTCTGTTTGAGAAATTTACTCAAAATTTGTTTAGTTACTTTTACTAGTAGGGAGGTTCTCTTAACCAACATAAACCATGTGAGCTATCATGGAGTCCAACGTCTCGTTCTCATAAGGAAAAAACCTCACTCTAGGGAGAGGTGTCATACTCTTGCCAAGGAGTATAACCTTAATTAAGTGATCACATTTGTAACTGTCATCCATATAGAAATGGAAATATTGAATCTGTACCCGCGTTGGCTCGTAGTTCTAGGAAAGTAGGATGCGCTAAATCCACACTTTCCGCTCGGTGCTAAATACTACTCTCCTTAATTATATATGCTCATACTGTAGGAAATCCACTTTTAAAAGTCATGATATTTCATACTGAAAGCTAACTGTGTATCTATTCATTCAAAACTGAATTTAAGCTGTAAAGTGGATTTCATATCTTAGATAAAGATCAAAAGATCAAATCTTTGTTCAAAGCTTTCTAAAATCATATCATGGGATGCTTAGAAGCATAATCATACTTGAAATAACCATATTCAACTAGGGCTTGATAACCCATGCTTCAAATTCATATCAAAACATCATTACGCTCATGCTTGATAATGTAAATGTACATAATTCAACTCAAAATCTAAAAAACATAATCATAAGCATCAATTGACAAAAGTAAACATGTAATTCAACATCAAAGACACTTTAAACATCATACTCTTCAAATAGCAAGAAATGGGTATGAACCCTAATTTGAAATTCAGGTAAAATCATGTAAATTTGTAATTTAAAATTAGTTTTGGGCACAAGGATGAAAGATTTATCCTTGCTCAAAACCCCACTTACCTTAATTGATGAACTAGATGAAGAAGCTTGGTTTTGAGATCCTACTTGTGCCCTTGAAGGTTGATTCTTGAAGTACTTGAATTGGAAATCTTGAATTTTGAACTAATTTGGAAAAAGAATGGTGTAATCTTGAGGATTCTTAAAGTTGAAGGTTGAAGCCTAGGGTTTTAATTGAGAGGTATTTGATGAAAAATGAGCATATTTTGCTCAATATTATGATAAATCTTTTGTTTACACGATTTGCGGGCTTGATGAAAGAAAAATTTGCCCTTGGGATTTAAAATCATGCAATTGGAACGCCGATTAAGGCTTCACCACGATGCGGTGAGTGGGTCATCGCGATACTCATCGTGACGCGGTGGAATTGCGGTGACTCACTGAATGGTGACAACTACTATTTTGGGGTTCACCGCGATGCGGTACAATCGCGGTGACCCTCTAGAAATTGACAAATGTCAAAATGGTCTTCATCGCAACGCAATGGCATGCTCATCGCGATACTCACCGCGACGCGGTGCAGTTGCGATAAGCTACTATTTTGCCGATTTGCATGTGATCTAATCCTCGTTCGAAAGTTCGGGAACTTATTCGAGACATGCTATTTTCACTACTGGATATAATTTAACTCAAAAATCAATGTCCCTGAGCCCGGAAGGTCGGCTTAAAAATCTTTAAAATTTAAAGGAAGTCAAAATGATTAAGTCCCTCAACTCTTGACTTTATTTTTCAGATTCTAAGCGTTACAAGTACGTACTAAGGGCTGGACTGAGGTAGAAATATTTGAGGTATTACAGATGCTCTTTTCCCTATCTATTGCAGCTTGTCTATCACAGTGTATGCATACAGATGACAAAGGTTTGGGCGAATAAGGAATATCTTTCAAGAAATTATGGATTCATTCAACTTCTTAACCGGCTTTATCTAATGTGATAAATTCAAATTTCATTGTATAGTAGATAATACATATCTGTTTGGATGATTTTTAAGAGACTGTTCTTCCACCTAGAGTCAATACATACCCACTCGTGAATTTTACTTCATTTGATCTAGTGATCCAATTTACATCACTATATTATCCAATTACCTCAGGATATTTATCATAATGCAAATCATTGTCTTGAGCTTTTTATTACCATCCAATGAGTTCGATTGGGATTACTCATGTACTAACTCAATTTACTAACGGCACAACACTCTTGCATACTCCAACTGTGAGTCTCTTTCATCTTCATTCTTTCAAAGTGCAAAGCTCACATCCAACGGTGTCCTGACAATATTGAAATCTAAAAATTTAAACTTCTCTAGTACCTTTTGAATGTAATGAAACTGTGACAATGCCGACCCTTGTGGAGTTTTATGAATTTTTGTTCCCAAGATCACATCAGCAACACTAAAATCTTTCATATTAAACCTGCTCTCAAGTATGCGTTTCATAGCATTTATGTCAGAAATGTCTCTACTGATGATTAACATGTTATACATAGACAACAAATAATGACTTTGTGATTTGAAGCGTCGTTAATGTAAACACATTTATCACCCATTTATCTTAAATTCATTTGCTGATATGATCTGGCCAAATTCACATGCTACTGTTTGGGTGCTTGCTTTTGTCCATAAAGTGAATTTACACGTTTGCACACTTTTCTTTCTTTACCATTAACCACAAAACCCTCGGATGTCTCCATGTAAATTTTTTCCTCCAATTATCCATTTAAGAAAACTATTTTCACATTCATTTGATTTCAAGATCATATACCACCGCTAATGCAACCAACATCTGAGTGGATGTTATCCTTGTTACTGAAGAGTATGTGTCGAAATAGTCAATGCCTTCTTTTTGTCTAAAGTCATTCACAACAAGTCTTGCCTTGTATTTACCAATTGTACCATCAACTTTCATTTTCCTTTTGAAGATCTATTTTGAACATAAAGTTTTATTTTTCTGGAGGAAGATCAACCAACTCCCAAGTATAGTTGCTCATGATAGAATCAATCTCACTATTGACTGCCTCTTTCCAAAAGGATGAGTTCGCAAACAACATCGCTTCTTTAAACATTTGAGGCTCATTTTCAAGAAGAAATGTAATAAAATCTGATCCCAACTAAGTCGACGTTCTTTGTCGCTAACTATGGCTTGGATTCTCTTCATTAAGTACATTCTCCCTTGGTTCATCCCTAGATCGTTTAGACCCTTCACTATTAAAAAAAAAAAAAGAGGAAAACCGACTACAAAAATCGACCACTCCACAAGTGATCGGTTTTTCTCATTTCCAACCACAAAACCGACCAAAATGAGTGGTCGGTAAAACTATGGCAGCTTTTTAAAAACCGACCACATGTGGTCGGTTTTTTTAAAAAAAAATATATTTTTATAATTCATTATTATTTTATTAAAATCGAAAAAATGATTTGAAAAAAAAAACGACCACAAGTGGTCGGTTTTTAAAAAAAAATACTTAATTAATTTTAATAAATCCGACCACAAGTGGTCGATTTTCTTTTAAAATTAATTAATTAATTTTATAAAAACCAACCACTTTTTCTTTAAATTAATTAATTAATTTATAAAAAAAACCGACCACATGTCGTCGGTTTTTAATTGAATTAATTAATTAATTTAAAGAAAAAGGGACCACATGTGGTAGAATTTTTGTAAAAAAATTCAAAAAAGGGTCTACATGTGGTCGTTTTTTTGTAAAAATTTCTAAAATAAAAATATTAAAAATCAAATTATTTACAATACAGCCCACCAATCATTTACAAACATAAAAAATCAAATCAAATTATTTACAATACAACCCACCAATCATTTAATATTCAATCAACCAACCACCATAAGAATACAAACATTAAAAATTAAATTATTTACAAAATTTATCGAGGTTCCAAATCCAAACTATAAAACATACAAAAGACTAAAAACTACATCTCATCATCCGCATCTTCATTCTCAGCCTCACCCATTCTATTATCAATATTTCGTTGATATATCCAACTGTAATCAAATTCCATCTACACAATCAATCACATTCAAATAATTAGTTCAAGTCACAAAAGTTCACATTTTAAATACCTACAGCTAAACATTTTCAAGTCACTAATTCACTTCATAAGTTACCAAACTAAACTTAATTCAAAATGAAAAGTTCACGTTTCAAGTACCTACACTTAAACATTTTGAAGTAACTAATTCACTTGTCAAGTGACCATAGTTTACTAAAATCAAAACGCAAGTTCACATTTCAAGTACCTAAATTTCAAACAAAAGTCACTAATCCATAATTCAAGTACCTAAACATTTTCAAGTTACCAACCTAAACTAATTTCAAAATAAAAAGTTCACATTTCAAATACCTACACTTAAACATTTTCAAGTCACTAATTCACTTTACAGGTTGTCAAACTAAACTTAATTCAAAATGAAAAGTTCACGTTTCAAGTACCTACACTTAAATATTTTCAAGTCACCAATTCAATTCTCAAGTGACTACACTTTACTAAAATCAAAACGCAAGTTCACATTTCAAGTACCTAAATTCAAAACAAAAGTCATTATTTCGTAATTCAAGTAACTACAATTAAACATTTCAAGTCACTAAGTCACTTCACAAGTTACTTAACTAAACTAAATTCAAAATGAAAAGTTCACATTTCAAATACCTACAAATAAACATTTTCAAGTCACTAATTCACTTCACAAGTTACCAAACTAAACTTAATTCAAAATGAAAAGTTTATATTTCAAGTACCAACACTTAAAACATTTTCAAGTCACTAACTCACATCCCACACTTAACTAAATTCAAAACACAAGTCCACCTTTCAAGTAACTATACTTAAAAATTTTCGACTCACTAATTCACTTCTCAAGTGACCACACTTAACTAAATTCAAAACACAAGTCCACATTTCAAATACCTATACTAAAACTTTTTCAAGTCACTCATTCACTTCTCTAGTGACCACACTTGACTATATTCAAAACACAAGTTCACCTTTCAAGTAACTACAATTAAACATTTCAAGTCACTAAGTCATCACTTCACAAGTTACCTAACTAAACTAAATTCAAAATGAAAAGTTCACATTTCAAGTACCTACACTTAAACATTTTCAAGTCACTAACTCACTTCTCAAGTGACCACACTTAACTAAATTCAAAACACAAGTCCACATTTCAAGTACCTACACTTAAACATTTTCAACTCACTAACTCACTTCTCTAGTGACCACACTTAACTACATTCAAAACACAAGCCCATCTTTCAAGCAACTACACTTAAACATTTTCGATTCACTAATTCACTTCTCAAATGACCAAACTTAACTAAATTCAAAACACAAATCCACATTTCAAATACCTACACTTAAACATTTTCAAGTCACTTATTCACTTCTCTAGTGACCACACTTAACTAAATTTAAAACACAAATTCCCCTTTCAAGTAACTACACTTGAACATTTTCGACTAACTAATACACTTTTCAAGTGACCACACTTAAGTAAATTCTACACAGTCATGACAATTTATATGTTGTTGGTCTTAAAACCTAGTGTTACTTCCTATATTGTGTAACTCTCTCATTACAACTTCCTAATAATCACATTCTTGCAAATTTGTACCCACTAACACAAAAAGATAATGCACATTAATAATATAATTTCTTCAATATTAAAATGTACACCAACAATAAGTTATCCAGTAAACTTCCAAAACAAAACAAAGACTAAATTCAAAATGAAAAGTTCACATTTCAAGTACCTACACCTAAACATTTTCAAGTTACTAAGTCACTTCCCAAGTTACCAAACTAAACTAAATTAAAAATTAAAAGTTCACATTTCAAGTACCTACACTTAAATATTTTCTAGTCACTAACTCACTTCTTAACTGACCACACTTAACTATATTCAAAACACAAGTCCACCTTTCAAGTCTCTACACCTAAACATTTTCAAGTCACCAATTCACTTCACAAGTTACCAAACTAAACTAAATTCAAAATGAAAAGTTTAGGTGTAGGTACTTGATTAGCAATATGAACTAATAAGGACCTCAAGTAACGAAATAATCAGAACTCCACTCAAATTTAGTATTTGGAAATCCCTCCATATGCACACAAATTTAAGTTCACATGTGTATTTCATGAATATCAACAAATAGTTTCTCCCTAAGATTCTTTACAAATTTCAAGTTGGCTACAAAGTCTATCAACTTGTATACTTTTTACTCTTTCTTCAAATAAATTTCAACTTAAGGTGCAGTATTAACAGGTAGCACCAGAAACAATATTAACAATAGCACCTCTTTTCCTCTGAACCATACCAGGTAAAACAGCTTGAGTAACCTTAGTAGTTCCTTAAACATTAACTTTAATCGAATCAGCCAACAATTTATCATCCACTTAATGAAAAAATCTAGCATAAGGATATGAAGCCCCAACGTTATTAATCAAAGCCCCAATAACTAATCCTTCAATTATCTCCTTAATCTTCTTAACCCCTTCATCCAAATCACCAGAGAAAGCAACCACCACTGTCTTAATCTCGATTTTCCCATATTTAACCTTAATTGAATAAAAAACATCCTTAAGTTTATCAGGATTACGACCCACAAGTATTAAATTAACAAGTCCACCTTTCAAGTACATCAGAGTGCCTAGCCATTAGCAAACTATTCACCTCTCTCATAAGGCATATTTTATACAGCAGAAGAAAATTGAAGTCATGGATGATTAAGCCACCTTCTGGATATGAACTTCACTTTTGAATCGAAGAAAAAATTAGAACAAATTCCATTTCATTAACCAATTAAAGCGCCATTAAAGTATGTCGGACACTACATCCATTCAATAAGCAAGTTTAACTATCATATGATACAACTACAACATAGACAATACAATATTAAAGTAAGAGTAAGAAGCTGGTGCAGATGCTTTGTCAGACAACCAAAAACTTGTAGATGGAGCAACAACACTAGTAGTTGAAGCTGAAGAAGTTGATGCCGGAAATGTTAGAGAAAAACCAGTCCCAGAAGTTGTAGAAGAAGCTCCAGTAGGCTCAAGCCATGTGCAACCTGATGCTCAACCTACTCGCCACATGGAGATCAGAGAGGCGGTGGCTCGTGGGAGTTCGCCGGCGTGGAGGGGAGAGAGAGATCCTAGAGAGAGAGGAGCTGCGGCTGTAGAAGTGAGATTAGGGTTAGGGATTGTGTTTTTGGTATCTTAAAAGGAAAGAGGGGAAGGATTAATCTCAACCCTTGGATCAGATCGATCAATGGATAGGATTTAAAATTGAGGAGTTAGAATGTGGCTAGAATTGTAAGAAAATAGGCAAAAAATGATAATAATTTATAAAACAATAAAGAAGTATAAAGTACAAGTGTAGAGAGAGTAATTCTTATTTCTTCTCTTGATGAGAGATTATATAAGATTGTATTATATAAGATTGTCAATACAATGAATAAAACCCCTCTATTTATAGAGAAAATTTACTCCTAGTCTGAGTAAAAGACGGATGCTTCAAATCCTAATAGATATTAAAGTAGATCTTGATAGACATTCACTATAATGTAAATACATTTATAACACTTCCCCTTAAATGTCTAATTAGTAGATAATATGCCTCGTTAAAACCTTACTAGAAAAAACCCAATAGAAAAAAAAATCTAGTGAAGAAAAAAGAGTACACATCTCTAATAATACGCATTTCGGCTACCTCATTAAAAACCGTACAAGGAAAACCCAGTGGGACAAAACCTCATAAGGAAAAAAGAGTACAACTAGCGCGTATTAACTCCCCCTAATGAGAACATCCTTGAACCTTTGCATCCCGATCTTGTGCACCATCTTCTTAAAAGTTGTAATTGGAGAAGACTTGGTGAATAAATCAGTCACATTGTCAGTTGAACGAATCTGTTGCACATTAATATCATCATTCTTTTGTAGCTCATGTATGTAGAAAAGCTTTGGCAAAATGTGCTTCATTCTATCTCCATTTATGAATCCTCCCTTAAGATGTGCTATGTATGCTGAATTATCTCTGTATAAAATTGTGGGTAGATTGTCATATTTCACACCACATTTTTCTCGAATGAGATGTATCATGGACCTCAACCATACACATTCTCGGTTTGCTTCATAAATAGTTATTATCTCAGCATGATTCGATGAAGTGGCTACGATAGTCTGCTTTGTATATCTCCAAGATATGGCAGTATCCCTACATGTGAACACATTGTATGTTTGAGACCGAGATTTATGCGGGTTAGATGAGTACCCAACATCATCATGACCAGTAAGATCGGGACTGCAATCTTTAGAATAAAATAAACTCGTGTATCTTATCCCATTTCGATGTCTCCTAGTAGGAGTAGAACTATACCTAGCTAACAAATTGAGCGAAAGGCTATATTGGGTTTTGTAGTTTTTGCAAGGTACATGAGTGCATCAATTGCACTAAGATATGGTACTTCATAACCAATCCAATTCGATATATTTCAAATTTCAGCAAATAATCTATTGCTTTGAAAACTCTCCAAGAGTTCCAATGATGTTCAAGCAATAAGCTTATACAATATAAGGATTATAAATAAGTTTCCCAGAAACTTTTATATGCTTCAAGCAGTTTGAATCTTTAAAAGTTTTTACATAAGTTTTGTTAAGTGGCAATATTCAACATTTCATGAGTGACATCTTCAAATATATGGACTGCAAATCAAATAAGTTTTATACTTACCAAGATGCATCATTTCATGTCACTTGATAAATGTTTTTACGTCAGCATGCTTAAATAAAAGTAGAATTCAGATCCTCGTAATCTTTCACAATATTGCGCCAATATTGTGTCAAAGATATTGATGATATATCATTTCGTATCGGTTCACAATGCGACATAACATTTTGAGATCTCATCACTTCATTATTTTCAGGTACATGAACCTCTCATAAGGTTTCATGAAGTGTTATGTCGTAGGCTCTTCAAGAGCACATTGCCTCCTTATTATGATTATTTACTCCTTATTTTTCAAGGACTATTTCATTTGGAACCGATCAGTCTACCACGCTTCACGCATGCATAGACTTTGTCCTTTAGGAATACAAAATAAGAGCACTTGCGCTTAATATGAGATGCTTTCAACATTTGACTTGAATTATCTTTTGGATAAGGATATGATGATAATTCCTAACATATTTCATAGCGCTTATAATCTCCCCCTTATGTTAGAAAAACTAACATACATCCTTTATTTCTTTGAGGAATCCATCTTTGTGCATTATGGTATATTCATTAATCGTATACCGCACATCAAAATTCTTAAATGGAATAATTGGTTCCCGACCTTGAACCAATTAAGAGGGAAGAAATAATCATAATTTATTGGTCTAATGCATACAAATGTTACTATAATATATCATATTTTAGATCAATACATGAAGTTTTGTTCTCATTAATAATGGTCTAGCTATTTATCGAAGGCATTCAATGCAAAACCACCATCATCAAGATAACTTTCTTGATTGCACAATCTGAAAATTATGTTCTTAACTCAATTTTATTGAGCAAGCAACTTTATGAATGTCAAACTGCATGTTGACAATGAATGTACATGTGATCATTTTATTGATGCATCTTTTCAACATATCACATGATAGGTGAACGGGCCCTTATTCACCTTTTATAATTTTCAGATTTGAAGCTATCCAATCCCAATATTAGTTGGTCCAACCAACTTGTCATGAGAACAAACGACATAAACAATTCTTGAAGAATCTTCTAGTTCTTTAATACATGCACATCTTCGAGATGTCACAATCGTTCATATCAATTTATGAACTTTTATTCTAGTAAACTCCAAGTTTACCATGACATGTACTTTTTATTTAGTAAATTTCAGATTTACTATTACATGAATAAATTTCAGATTTACTACTTTAGAAGTAGATTTCAAAATTATTCAACCTCTTTCGGAGGTGAGTTGTGATACAATCACAATCAAGTGCACGTTTGCATTAATAAGTTTCTCATTCCCCAGGAATGAAATATAATCGTGCCTTAAGCCTATCAAATTATGATAGCTTATAACCTCTTTCAAGATTTTGCTACTTCAGAAGCAAATCGATGCATACATATAATGTAGAGAATTTTTCTCTAGCATATCTTATAATCATATAAGCGTGTGAAAGTATCATCACTTTTGATGATCATTATCATATTGTCCCTCCACACGTATATTCGTGCATTCAATCACTTACCTTTTTTCAAACATATTATGCACTGCAACCACATACACCTCAAGAATGAAGTAAGTGGTCATATTTCAGACTTATCATATATTGATATCACATACACTTCATGGAATAGAGCATATTCAATGGGTCGAATTTCAAACTTTTCATCAAACACCCATTATTTTGCCTTAGCCATTTAAATATCATCAATATGGTGTATTAAGATTCAAACTCAATATTTGATCCATATAAAGGCGTCTTAGGCATGAATTGATGGGACTTGAACCCAACATATTATCATCCTTTTTGATAATATTGTTCTTGAGGAATAAATTTAAAATATAAATGATTCCAAACCAATTATTTTTCCTCAAATCCAACAATAATTATATCATTAATAGAAAAATACAAATAACATAAGGAATTACTAACCTTGACCTTTAGATTTATAATCTCACCTTATTTGGCAGAGTCTCGTGCTGATAACGTGTTATGAAATAATAAAGAACAAGAAGAAGAGTAGAGAGAATAGAGAGAGTGATTCTTATTTCTCTTCTTGAGGGATGAGAGATCATAAGATTGTCAATACAATGAACAAAACCCCTCTATTTATAGGGAAAATTTACTCCTAGTCTGAGTAAAAGACGGATGCTTCAAATCCTAATAGCTATCAAAGTAGATCTTGATAGATATTGATAGACATTCACTATAATGTAAATACATTTATAACAAATAATAAATAATAATGTGTTTGGTAAATTGTGAGTGTGCACATGTACAAAATAATTTAATAAATTTTAATAAAATTACGTAAAGTGTCATATTTGAATTAATAAATATTATAAAATTAATGGTTGAGATCTAAATATTAAGATTTTGATTAAAATTAGATGAAAAATTAAATTGAGTCTAATTAGATACAATTTGGCTAGAATTATAATAAATCGGGTAAAATTAATCTAAAATTGTATGAATTGATACAATTGAGTTAGAAAATACACAAATTTAAAAATTATGCCTGTTATTTCAATAATAATAATAGATAATGTATTTTGTAAAATAATTGTGAATGTGCATGTTTACAAAAAATAATAACATATTACTGCATAATATATATATAAAGAGAGAGAGATAAAAGTGATACATACTTCTATTTTAACAACAAATTTATCGTTACATGCTTAATATAAAAAATAAGTTACAAACATAATCGAGAAGCCAACAAGCATAGAAAGCTAAGTTACCCAAGCAAGGAAAACCACTTTTTGGTAGAATGATTGGATAAGCTCCAATAATGAGGAAAAATAGAGAAATCGTTTGAAATTATATGCTTGCAAACACCCTTATGTTTTTTTCAATTCTAACTCGCCCAAAAAACAGAAAAATTATATGCTTGCAAATCCCCCTTTTTTAATCACTGCGCAATTTCTTGTGCTTGTGGGTAGCCAAGCTGCTTCTTCGTCTCCCGGTTCAACTTCGAAGCAACTCTTTCATGACAAGGAACATATTCCTCGAGTTTCTCGACAAGATCTGTTGTTGTTGGCGCAGATACGATGATTTGGCGAGCATTGGGACTGATGAAGCCTTCCTCCACAACTTTGTCAATAAATGACAATAATGAATTGTAATATCCATCCACTTTCAGCAATCCTACCGACTTATCGTGGATGCCAAGCTGTGCCCAACTAATTACTTCAAGTAGCTCATCAAGTGTGCCATAACCACCTGGTAAAGCAATAAAAACATCAAAGTGCCTAGCCATTTCTGCTTTTCTTTGATGCATATTTGCAACTACCTTCATTTCTCCTACTGTTTCACCAGTTAACTCTCTAGACATGAGTGTCTTGGGAATAACTCCAATAACGTGCCTACCACCATCATGAACTGGTTGTGAAACCAAACCCATTAGGCCTATGCTACCTCCTCCATAGACCAAATCAATGTTTCTTAAGATCAATTCTTTGCCTAGCTCAATAGCAGCATCGTGATAACTACTTTCTTCCCTTGACTACTCCCACAAAACACACAAATTCTCTTGAATTTTAATACCATAACATCACTTTCCATTTTCATTTTCTTAAAGTTTTTCTACTTTTTTCTCTATAGTAACTCTGCGTCACTTAAAAATTGTGTGGAAAACGATTTGAAAGTGTAGGGTATTTATATGATTTTTTTTGAGTTTTAAAAAATATTTTAATTGAAAAAAAACTTCTTCTTTTTAATAAAATTAGCCATTTAGCCGTTTTGGGCTCCGAACGGTCATATATCCGTTGGGCCCAACGACCATTTTTTAATTAAATTCGATTTTACAAAAAAAATTCCTATAAATATTTTTTAATTATATTTTTTAAAAACAGCCGACCACAAGTGATGGATTTTTTAAAAAATAAATTAAAAAAAAAATAGAAACCAACCATAAGTGATCGATTTTTATAAATATTTTTAATTATATTTAAAAAAAAAAAACAACCACAAGTGGTCGGTTTTTATAAATATTTTTAATTAGATTAAAAAAAAAAACGACCACAAGTGGTCGGTTTTAATAAATATTTTTAATTATATTTTAAAAAAAAAAACGACCACAAGTGATAGGTTTTTTAGAAAAAAATTTAATTTTTTTTTAAAAAACATACCACAAGTGGTCGGTTTTTATAAATAATTTTTAATAATATTTTTTTAAAAAAAACTACCACAAGTGGTTGTTTTTTTTTTAAATAAATTAAAAAAGAATTTTTAAAAACCGACCATTTTTATAAATATTTTTTAATTATATTTTTTAAAAAAATGACCACAAGTGGTCGATTTTGTTATTTTTTTAAATTTTTATTTGTAAAATAAAAAATAATTAATATTAAAATTATTGAAATAATTATTTTGATTTTCTAAAATACAAAAGCGACCACATGTGGTCGCTTTTAAAAATAAATAAATTAAAAACCGACCACTTGTGGTCGGTTTTTTCCGACCATATTTTGTGATCAGTTTTTTGTAATCGCTTTTTTTGATTTTTTTAGTAGTGCTTCACTAGACAGTTCATGTCTAATCTTATACAGATAAATGTGTTCAAAGAACTCAACATTATCTTATTCAATTATTATATTATCATGGATATTTTGATGCTCGAATTTATGAAATAAAAATCGACATGCTTTATTATTTGTAGCATATCTGATAGAAATAAAATCCATAATCTTAGATCTTATTTTCACTCTTTTAGCTATAGAAACTTGAACTTTACCCCTTATGGGTTGTAAAAAACGTTAGGATTCTTTGTGTACTGACTAATGGAGTAGTGCGTTTTGGAGAATGGAGTATAGTTTGGGACACGCCAACTTATATTAAATGACCTGGTCTTTTATTCTTTAAAGGCAGAAAAACAGTTGAATTTGATAAAGTATTTTGGAACCAATAAAATTATAGTAATAGTATATATCCAACTTAACTGTCAACTTTCTTAAACTTTAACAACGTATAAAAGCATAAATATAACAAAACAAGAGAGACACTTACTTTAGACACTTTGTTTTAAGCAAATTACACTCTTAGCAAGAACAAATGCAAGTTAAGAGAAGGCCTAATATGGATTAACTCCTTTGCATGACATAACTTATACTTTGCTATATATGAACATGAATTTAGGGACATAAAACCTTAAATCAATGAAACAACTTTGGAAGCATCTGATTGATTTTTATTTTTGTAAAAGAATAATTTTTTTGGAAGTTTTCTTTCACTCTAAAGGGATTTTAACTTCTCCACATTAATTAATTGTTTGTTATCTAGCTTTATTATTCCTTTTTTTTTTTGTTTCCCAAGGTATCCCCGTAGCCGGCAGCCATGAGACTAATCCTCCGTTCCTCGGTCAGTGCACTAAGCAGTAGGAAACTGGCCACAGAGTTCTCTCCATTCACCAGAGGTGGGGATCGAACTCCCAACCTCTTGCTTAAGGGATGAGGTGCTGAACCACCACATCAACTCTAGTTTTTTTTTTTTATTATTCTGTTATTAATATATACAACACGAAAGTTGCACTTCCAATGTTAAATGAAAGGCAAAACCTATCGCCAGGCTCCTCAACTTGGCACTATCTTTCACTAAAGTACCTCAAGTGGACATTGTTTCTTTTTGGCACCTCAAGTAGCATACAAGTGTGTCACTTTGGCACCTTTTGCTGAGTTGACAAGGTGCGTGTGTTACACCTCCATGAAAGCGCGTTACAACCCTTTTTTGGCTAATGTGGCGCCCAAGTTGGTCCACCAACAATATATTAATTCAACTCTATTAATTTATATATTTTTCTTCATTTTTATCCATTATTTTTGTCAATCTTAAACTTATTTAATGGCAAAAATTATTGAGAGATATTTAAAAATTAGATACACATTTATGAGTTCGTCTTGCCAAAAATAGTATATTAATTCACCCCATTAATTTATACTTCTTTCACATTTTTGTCCACCATTTTTGTCAATCTTAAATTTATTTAAAGGTAAAATTTTTTGAGAGAAATTTATATACGCATTTAGGAATTTGTGAAGATTAGAAAATCAAGCAATATCAATTAAGAAAAATTGAAAAATAAAGCTAAATCAGTGAAGAAAAATTGAAATAAAAAAAAATTAAATCGAAGCATAAAAACCAAGAAAAATCAGTGAAGAAAAATTGAAAATCGAAGCAAAATCGATGAAAAAAATTAAAAAATAAAGCTAAATCCTTTAAACACCTAATTTTTAACCAAACCTAATGTTTTTATATCATTTTAGTATTCAATTTTATTTTATTTTTTTATCTTTTTTAGGTCTAAATTAGATATTTTAAGTTCATCCTATTTTACAAGGTTTGGTTTAATAGTTTTGCAAACAAAAAATAGAATCACATTTTAAATAAGCTTTTATTTTTTATTATTTATTTATTTAAAAAAATTTAAATTATATTTGTCTTCTTCTTTTAATTTTTAATAAAGAATCTAGTGATATTAATATTTCTTAATAATATTTCTAAGACTAGTTATTTAACTTATTTTGTATTTTGTTAAGTTTTAAATAGATTTTATTATTTTTATTTTATTTAAAATATTAATAAAAAAAAGGAAAAAAACTTATCCTAATCTACCCTAACCTCTTCCCACCTTCCCACTCCCACTCAACCTCTCCCCACTTCCTCCACACAAACACACGACACACACCCACGTACACTATACATATAACACACACAACACAGAAAAGGGAGAGGATTAGGAGAAGAACGATTACAGGGAAAGGAAAAAAAAACAAAGGAAGAAAAACACTTAGAGAAGAAAAAAAAGAGAGGAGACTAGAAAACATTGAAAAACAAGGTTGAGAAATAACAAAAGGCAAAAACACTTGAAGGAAACAACCAACGGAAAAAGAAAACACAACAAAAAGGAGATGAGTTTAGGACTTCAAATCGAGATTCTGGTGATATCATCTTTGTTTCTACATTCGATTAAGTCAGGTTCTTATTCAACTCCACTCCATTCTTTTTCTTTGTAATTTTTATTGAGAATCAAAGTATGAATAACATTGTTTAGATAATTTCATGTAGAGTTTGTGTATCGTATATGGTTTGCTCGAAAATTTATATGTATGTGTATGCGAAGGGTGATTTCAAGATATGGATAGCTTAGGAATGTATGGATTTCATCTATACGTATATATTGATACATTCTTTCATATTTTCTAAAAATTTAAATGGTCACTAGTTATATTTGTCTGAGAAGATGAAATAATTTTTTAAAAGGTTAATACAACTTTTTTAGTTTTGAATTACTAATTCGTCGGTGTAAACTTAGAATGGAACATTTCATGTTCGTCGATGCTTAGTTAATCCCACGTCTGTTTATCAAACTTTGTACTTTGTCACTACGTCTGGTCCCATTCAATGAAATTACTGCTCATTTATCTTTAATACATGATCATTTCATATGTCTGAGGACAACGGATATAAAACTTCTTAAGACAATTCAATAAGATTATGTATAAGTATTAGTCAGATTAGAAAATGATGAGCAGTGGTTAGATGTTGGCCATTTTTGGCACAAGTCTAGCCTGTTGCTTCACTATATAGCAAACAGTAAAAAAGGAACACCTTTGTTAGTCTTAGGGTGACAATCTAGTATATTAATCTCTCGCTATACACGGACCTTGAAAAATGAGGAGTGATAAGGGCGTTTTACTGACGAGGGCATCTGCCTATGTTCTTAGTGTAGAAAAATTCAGATCTAAACCGTTGAGTCGATAAGTTGAAATCTTCTAAGTAAAGGTAGCAAGTAATTGATAACACACTAAAATAGCCCGGCAATTTTCTTTAGCATAAGAAATTAGTTTTTTTTTTAGCCAAAATTTACTCTCAATTAATTAAGTTTCCATATAAATATTATTAAATAGTGTCTTTAGCGGTGTAGAAATTTATTAATGCTATTTATAATGTTTGGATTTGAAGGAAATTAAAACTGTCCATGTATAGATAGTGAAAATGGTAGCATGCAAGGTTTAACTTGAGCCTATGTGTACATAGTATTATATTTGTATGAATGATGTCCATGTGAAATTAATGCAGTTTTTTTTTTTTTTTTTTGCATGAGTTATTATTTCATTTAAGAAAATTCGTGAATTTGATTGGAGTTAAACTGCTAGAATTTGATGATGTTAGTTTGTACTTTTGTTAAGCTTGAAATTGAGTATTTGATAATTATTTAGTGAGTACAAATTGTTAATTGCCGATGTGAATAAAGTCAATTAAGCATTAGGCTGACGGGTAATTCTAAATAAATTTCTTCAAGATTATGACAGTAAGTTTTAAGACGTTCGAGATCCAAGTTGATTTACAAAATATGGTAAGAGTGATATGGGGTACATGTTCACCTTAAACCCAGCAGTAATAAAAGAGAGGAAAAACTCATTTGCGAGGGAGCGAATTCGAAAAGAAAGATTTAGGTTCTTGATCTTTAGAAAATTAAGAATTCAATATAAAAGTGAAAATTAATGATGAAGTTGGAAAGCCCTGCTACCGACCATTCGTTATAATAAAATTAATCTACCGTTTGAAGCCAATTGAATTGGGTTGGATAGATTTTAAACCTATTAGGTGCTTATTTAGACTAGAAAAATGGGACGATCCATATAGGCCTCAAAGGTGTGAGAAATATATCCAAAACTCGTGGTAAGGTCGAAAAGTACTACTATCGGTAAGCCACACATCAGTACAGTTTTAAATATATTAAAAAATAAATAAAAGCGAGATAGAAGTCACTTTTGGGCCAACAAATATTATATATTCAAAAGATTAATTTAAGCCAGACATAAGTCATTAAAGAGACCGTGCTAGAACCACGGAACTCGAGGGGTGCCTCACACCTTCCCCTCGGTCAATAGAATTCCTTATCCGAATTTCTAGATCGCAGACCAAAAATTAAGAGTCATTTTCTTTTGAATAGAGATTCAATAAGGTGATTCGGAACACCCAAACTCAATTCCAAGTGGCGACTCTGTAGAATAAATAATCCCTTTTCAAAACGTCATTTTAAGTGGAAAACCCCTTTTCTCTCTAAAACCAACTCCCTAGCGGGGTCGGTTGCGGCAGTAAAAATAGGGGTGTGACAAATTCATGAAGAAATATTGAAATCAAACAAAATCAATAACAAAATTAAAAATCAAAGCAGAATCGATGAAGCAAATCGAAAAAAATGAAGCTAAATTCATGAAGAAAATTTAAAAATTAAGCAAAATCAGTGAAGAAAAATTGAAAATCGATGAAATTTTTTTTTTAAAAAAGCTAAATCCGTGAAAAAAATTAAAATCAAACAAAGTCAATTAAAAAAAAATAAAAAATTGAAGCAAACTAGATGAAGCAAATCTGAAAAAAAAAAAAATGAATCTAAATTCATGAAGAAAAATTAAAAACCAAGTAAAATCAGTGAAGAAAAATTAAAAATCGAAGCAAAATCGATGAAAAAAATTAAAGATAACTGGGGTGCGGGGTGGGTAGGGGGTGCGGGGTCCTTGAAGAAGTTAAAGAGGGGAAGAAGACTGGCGGGGTGGGGGTGGGGTAGGGGAGGGGCGGCGGATGGAGGGAGGGGTGTTTGAAGAAGAAGAATGGTGGGGTGAGTGGGGTAAGGGAGGCGGGTGGGTGGGGTGTTTGAAGAAGAAGACTAGTGGGGTGGGTAGGTTAGGGGGAGGGGGTATTTTTTTTTTAATTTAATTATTTATAAATTATTTGGATAAAAATGACACATGTCCGCATTTTATTCGTCACTTTCCACCTCATTGGAGAGTGTAGCACACACACATAATATTATTTTGCTGATTCAGCAAAGCGTGCCAAAGTGACACACTTGAAGGCCGCTTGAGGTGCCAAAAAGGAACAATATCCACTTGAGGTGCCTAAGTGAAAGATGACACCAAGTTGAGGGGTCTGGCGACGGGTTTTGCCTACATGAAAAGATACATCACTTTCCTTTTTTTTTTTTTTCTTTGTAATTTTCTTTTAGTTAACTAGCCGTTAACCTATCAACGATTTTCATTTATTTTAGGCTTTTGTTTTCTTTAAGAAGTCGTTTTCCTTTTACCACGATTTAATTTTCTTTAACAAGTAGTTTGCCATACAAATAAGGTTAATACGAATATTCTTGTATATTAATAATGTTAAATTAACTATTACAAGACTGATAAAAAATAAATTATTTACTCAACCTCTATTTCAATATAATCGCGGCGACAAATTGGACATTTCATTTCCCGATCCATCCAAGTTGATATACAACTCCTGTGATAGATGTGGCCGCATGGGAGTACACGTACACGTTTCTTTTTTTTTAAACTCCGAAAGATAAATTTGACAGGTATTGTCGTTGAAACAAATACCGTCTAATTCGGAGTAGGGTAAATAAGGGAACTGGTCTATTGTTTTTCGACCAGATGTCTTTTTTTCTACTACTATTTTTGACTCTTTTAATACAGACTTCTACTAAATGATAAACCAAAAACAAAAAAAGAAGACAGGCCCAGAACTCTAACAATATTGACGCTAGATCTCGTCCTTTGAGCTTTGAGTCAGGAGGTGAGGTTTGGAAATTCATTGGCAACGACATTCCTTGTCAATTAGTTTTTGCGTTGGAAGTTTTGCAGTAGCGCAATGGGAGGAAGATCAGAGGACTTTGCTTGTTGCTGATCCGAGAAGATGTGAGCTGAAGAAGTTTGGCCGGTGGTCGTTCTATGGTTATTTCGTTTTTGTGTTTCGCTTAAAGACCGATTTTGTTGTGGGAGATTTTTTATTAAGGTTGCTGTTGAAGGATATAGATAGAAAATGTAGGGATTTTCTGTGGAATGCAATAGCTGAGAAGAGGAAGATAGCACTGGTATCTTGGGATCTATCTAGCTGACAAGAAGAAGATAGCACTGGTATCTTGGGATCTATCTATACATATCAACACCCTCTAATGCTTTTCGCGGTTTTACCCAAAAAAAAAAAAAAAAACATTTACATGCTTCTTATGATATGTATAGTATTAGTTTCGGTTTCTCCTTATAATGAAAAAGGGGCAGAATATTAAAACTAGACTCAGTTGGAGGTGGCAAATTATGTAAAGGAATTGACATGCTCATTTTATACACTTCGCATTGGTGGAATTGCAGAGGAATCAGTCAACCGTTAGTCCGCACGCATGAATTTTTAAATTATTAGTAACTAGTGAATATGTCGCCCGCCTATTCATTGAGGATTTGGCACACATCTACACTGCTGAGATTATTTCTGTTGTTTCTCATGACCTCCATTCTAATGGCATACAGCACAGGGAATCTTAAACCAGAAAATGTCCTTTTGGATGCTGATGGATGGGCAGGTAAGATATCCCTTTTGCACAACCCAGCTTTTCATTGGTTTCTAGCTACTTTATTTTGATTTCCACAGAAAGACCATGGACTATAGGTTTTAGTTCTATTGGTGGATAACTGAAAGAAATTTTGTTGTTTTGTTTTACAAGAATTTGGAATCATTCGTGTTGGTCCTCCGTTGACCTTTCGGATTTGTATTATGTTTGCTGCAGGTAGTGCTAACTGATTTTGGTCTTGCCAAGCAATTCGATGAGAACACGAGGTCCAACTATTTGTGTGGAACTAATGAATATATATATAAACTTTCAATCTACTGGATGCCAGATCATCATACCACTTTCCGTGGGTGTTGTTGGCTTTTCTTGTCTTTTTTGGTTTTGGAGGGAGGTGAAATTGACAGTTTTTTAAGCGTAGAAGCAAGACAGGCAGTCCTGTTTTTATAGTATAAAAAGAGACAGACGTCTAAAAATGGACAAATTACAACCTAGCATCGTTAATTCTGTCGGCAAATATTTGCTGTAATGTAAAATGGGTTTGCCCAAATACGTGCGAATCTTATTTTGATTTAAAATAAATTATAGTTGAGGCAAACTACTTTTATTTGAAATGCATCTTATTTTCGGATATGCTTCTTAAATAAACAATACATTTTTTAAAGTACTTATTGATTTGAAATGAAAATGTAACGGTGAAATTGGATGGAGTAGTAATCTTGCTGCCTTGTCTTGTTCATTACTTCCTTTTAAGACTCGGGGTGGCTTAATTTGGGGCAATTCGAAATTCAAATCAAGACACGAATGTTTTAGTTATTCAGTTTAAATTTTAGGATTATAAAGATTTGATGTTGAATGTTATTTTAAAAAATTTATTGATTTTTGATTGGATATCCAAACTAGTTTGACAGATTCTAGGAGGTTCGAAAATTCAAATTTTTTATGTCTTATATCGGACCTAACTATATCATGTATGCTAAATACTAATAAGTCTAATTTTCAACTATCCAATAAGTTAGTACCCTATCATCCTACCTTTTATAGTAGAAAATTTTACATATATACCGACATGTTTATCATTAATTACTAAAAATCCTAATATCTTTCAAAATCTCCTAAAATCTCAACATTTGACCTCTGATGATACAAGTTAATTACATTAGATACATACTGCTGATACATGTATCTAATGTGATTAACTTGTATCACAATAGATACATACATTAGATACATGTAGGGTTAACTTGAATCTCAGAAATAATAAAAAATATGAAATGTTGGGATTTAAGTAATTTTTAAGAAGTGGGGGGATTTTTAGAAGTTTAGATAGTTATGTTGTGATTTTAGGTAATTTTTCCTTTATAGTATTAAGTCTAGCAGAAAATAACATGTCCTGAACGTCTGTGTGATCTTAATCCTTGTTACTGCAGAAAGCCATACATTCTAATGAGCAAACAATTAGATAAATTAAAGATGCTAATTTTTATGATGTGTAGTTTGTCCAAATAAAAATAGTTTGTAAATAAATAGACAAACTATAAATTATTTTTAATCCAAATATGGTTCGCGCGTTTTTGGGTTAATCCCATTAATATATATATATATATATATATATATTCACTTGCAGCAAACATTTACAACGGAATTAATGATGTTAGATTGTAGTTCGCCCATTTTTGAGCAAAAAAATCCTGTTGACTCCTAACCTTTAAAAACTGTTCTTTTTAGCTCTCAACTCCTCAAGTTCCTCTACCATCAAGACTAAGAGAATTTGTTTTATTTTAAAAAATTAAATATATAAAAAATATATATAGAATGAAAAATATATGTAGCCATTTTCATTTTTCTCTCTTTTTTGTCTTTTTCTTTTCCCTACTCCACCCTAACTTGTTTTTTTTTTTTTTTTGGTAATTCCCTAACTTGTTACTATGTCTTTTCCTTTTCTCTACTCCACCCTAGCTTGTTACTAGGGTAAACTCTACTTTTTCTTCTTTTAATTTGGCTTTATAACAAACAAATCAATTTATCCGCACTTTACGCAGATTATAAAATTTGTTATTTAAGATATGATGGTTTATTAATAACTTCGGTCTAAGATATAAGAGAGAGAACATTATATATATATACATACATATATATATACATACATACATATATATATACATACATACATATATATATATATACATATATATATATACATACATATATATATATACATACATACATATATATATACACATACATACATATATATATACACATACATACATATATATATATATATATATATACATACATATATATATATATATATATATATATATATATATATACATATAAACTCCATAACTCTTTATGTCATTAATTGTTATTTTTTTTTTCATTCAAAGAATACAAGATCACTATTGTATGGTCATGCACTTTGCTAATCTACAAAATATATAGAACATATACAATAATCTTGTGAGGAGTATCTGAAATCACAATGAACTTTAGAGAATGCTTAAGAAAATCTACTATAATAACAGATAATGTCTCGTCTAAGCACGATAATCTTAGTTAAATAATTTTTTTTTTCTATTGTCATCTAAAATAATTATTTTTATGCATCAGACGACCAAGATTTCATATTCTTATTTTAAATAAGTTCAACATTGACATGATTTCTTCATCTTTTCTGAAATAAGCTAGAGAAAAAAAAGAGACAATACATTATAATTCAAAGTTGTTTCAAAAATGATAAATCCTAACCTGCAAACAATAATAAATCAACTATGTTGATTATTATTTAAACCAACTAAATTTAAAATAAATTGTATTTGCAAACACATGACAACAAATTTAAATTTGTAAAACTAAATTTTGACAAACTTAATTTAATTTGAAATATAAAAAAGGAAATTAACCCCATACGAAAAGAACATATACAAGATTCAATATTTTCTCATTTCAAATTTTCATTGTAAATCTACTATGTTCTTTTCTTTTTTTTTCTTTTCATTTTTTTTTTTATGTGGTAAAGAACACAAATGAAAATTAAATTTTATACTTGTGAATTGTGACATCGAAAAAAGTTCAATTATCCTACTCACTACTCAAACTAAGAACTTATTAAAGAAAGTACATCCATATAATGATGCGAATAATTATTTATTTAGCAATTTTTATTCAAAAAGTACGTCATGCTTAATGAGCTAAAAAATAACATCACAACTTTCTGTATTGCTATTAATTAATCAATTAAAGCCCAACAAACTTTCACTGGCTTTTCTTCCTATAGAATCTTTAGTCTTTACCCACTACATTTCTTCTTTTTAAAAAAAAAAATTGTATGTATCTTTTTTGGGGAGAATATATAAGACTTAGCTTATATAGGTTGATCCCAAACTAAGATAACTTAGAACACCATTCATTTTACATTTTCATTCGAGTAAGAACTAAAGATTAAAAAAAAAAAAAAAAAAACATAACTCGATATGCGGCTAATAATACAAAGTTGTTACTTCTTAATAGTTAAATGTACAATTTTTTTTAGATATTGTGAATTCTACTTCTTCGCACAATCTCATTACAATGAACTTAAATTAATTATGTACATTCAATTGCTAATATTTGCTTTTCTTCCTTAGTCTCAATTATGGCATAACTTACAAGTGGTTTAATTAGTAAATTAAAAATTAAAGAAATTTAGACCATTTATAAAGAACTTTTAAAAGAATCTAAGTGAAAAGTGTGTTATCTATCAAAGCACAACTATCCAAAAGTATTGTATAGTAAGCTAAGGAAAATGTTAGGAATCCCAAATAGTCTCTATCGGTTTGAATTGCTAACCAAGGCGATTCAAAAAACAAAGTCAAGAAAATTGTTTGCAAATTATTTATAGATTTGTTGATATACATGTGATAACAAAACAACGGAATGAATCAAATTGGAAAAATCAAATAGAATTTCGGAATACTGAAAACACATATACATTAATTTTTAATCAGATATGAAAAAAGAACAAATGTTTCTAGTTAATTTGTCCGCACATCGCACGATAATAAAATTTGTTATTTGAGATATGATGATCTATTGGTAACTTCGATCTAAGATATAAGAGAGAGAGCATTATATATATATCTATAACTCCATGACTCTATGTCACCAATTCTTAGATTTTTGTTTCATTCAAATAGTAAAAGATTATTACCGTAGATTGTTGATCATGCACTTTAATAATCCACGAAATAGAACTTATGCAACAGTCTTGTAAGGAATATCTGAAACCACAATGAACTTTAGAGAATGCATAAGAAATCTACTACAATAGCAGAGAATATTCCGTCTAAGCACGATAATCTTAGTAAAATAGTTTTTTTCTTCTATTGTCACCTAAAATAGCTATTTTTATCCATCAGATGACGACGATTTCATATTCTTATTTTAGAGAAGTTCAACATTGACATGATTTCTTCATCTTTTTCGAAAGCTAGAAAAAAAAAAGAGACAATGCTCATCATTCAAAGTTACTTCAAAAGTGATAAATCCTTATCACTAACCCACAAATAATGATAAATCAACTATGTCTATTATCATTTAAATCAACTAAATTTAAAATAAATTGTATTTGCAAACACATGAAAACTTAAATTTGTAAAACTAAATTTTGATAGCTTAAATTTAATTTGAAACATAAAGAATGAAATTGACCCCATATAATGAAAAGAACATATGCAAGGTTCAATATTTTTGTGTTTTAAATTTTCATTGTAAATCTACTATTTTATTCTCTTTTCATTTATTTCCTTTTTTATGTGATAAAGAACACAAATGAAAATTAAATTTTATACTTGTGAATTGTGACACTGAACAAAGTTCAATTATCCTACTCACTACTCAAACTAAGTAAAGAACTTATTAAAGAAAGTACGTTCACATAATGAAGCGAATAATTATTTACTTAGCAATTTCTTTTCGAAAAGTCATGCTTAATGAGCCCAAAAATAACATCACAATTCTCTGTATTGCTATTAATTAATCGATTAATGCCCAACAAACTTCCATTGGATTTTCTTCCTATAAAATCTTGGGGCTTTGGCCACAGGTGACAAAAGAGTTTTAAAATGAGGTGTAGGTGACACAAGTCTTAATTATTAGTTGGAGGTGATAATTACTTTATTATGGATTAAGATAGTTGGGAAACTTTGAAAATAACCCACAAGTTTTTAAATTTACACTTTGATTCTAATATTTACCTAAAATAATGAGAAACGGAGGGGAAAAAAAGTGTCTTTCTCTCTCTTCTCATCCATTGTTGTTTTCTCTCTCTTAGCGATTTTTGTTGTTCATTGTTTCTGCTACTTTATTCATCATCTTCTGCTTCATTATCATCATCTTCTACTTCATTATCATCTTCGTCTTCTTCTTGTCGACCATTTTTTGTTGTTGTTGGTGGTGGTGGTACAACGCTACTGCTGTTATTTGATCAATTTTTTAGGTCAAATTTTGTTTACTACATCACTTTCCACTTTGGCATTACTTCATAGGTGACTTTGGTAAGTAAAATTATGATTTTTATTCGTATTTGTCATCTGGGTACACTTTTGTTTTTTCAACAATGGATAGAACCCCGATCATGAATCCAACATAAGTGCCCACAATTTAAGCAGATCAATCATCTGGTGCATCAGATGAGTAATCTGTTGCATCAGACTGTTTATCTGGTGCATCAGAAGATTTATCTGTTGCATCACACGTATTATCTGATGCATCAAACGTATTATCTGTTGCATCAGAATGTTTATCTGTTGCACCAGACTAATTATCTATTGCAACGAATGATTAATTTGTTTGGAACAACACAAATCAGCCCCTGCTACAAACCCAACAGATAACCAATATGTTTCAACTCTTGCTATTGCTATTGGATTCAAAATTATTCCTTACGTCCAATTACCCGTCCCAAATTTTCTAATTCGATTTCTCATTTTACTTGTCTTTTTCATTAATCAAGAAAAGATTAAAAAAAATCCATGTTTTACCCTTTGCATTAATCACTTTTTCTTCAAATTAAAATGAAACATCATTTAATAGGGGGACTATACGCTGACCGACGTTAAAAGCTTTCTTCTCTTATGAAGTTTCGATTGAACAACAAACAATGGTTATTTCAAACACGTCTACTGTCCCACCAACTGATCAGTGGGTTATGGTAAACTAGACATGGTATTAATTATTTTTCTTAATCAATGTGACATCTCAATTTGGGACGGGTAATTTGAGATGGAGGGAGTACGAATTAAAACGTCAGAGCCAAGAAACAAACTAGTCATCTGTTGAAACAAACTATTTATCTGTTGCATCAGACTTCTTATCTGTTGCAACATGAGTAATCTGTTTTGAATAATACATCAGCCCCTGCCACAAACCCAACCGATAAATCTTGCTATTGCTACTGTATTCTAAATTATTCTTTTTTACGTCGAATCGTCGACATGTTTGTTGAGAAGATAATAGACAGAATGAAAATTAAATATGGATTAAAACGTCAAAGATCAAACATAATTTTTTTATTAAACAAAAACAAATAAAAATACATATAATAGACTAAAAGAAAAATAATAATCTAATTATTATTATTATCATCATCATCATCATTGCTGGCCGGCCAATCTTCAACCGGAAGAAGAAAGGACCTCCTCAGCCTGCGTATCTCGCGGAGCATTCTTGCTCTAACTCCTCCCAGTTTCCATTGCAGGTCACGAACTTGATTTCGAGGTTCATTCACGGCGTCTTGCAGAAAAGCAACGTCCCACACTGGGTTAGCCATAATCTTCTAGAGTGTAATATGAAAGACGAGATGCAATAAATAAATAGAGTGTAGTTGAATGAATGATTGAGTAAGAAGGGACCTATTTATAGAGGATTAAATTTGAATGAGAGGCAAAAAGGTGTGACCGTTCACCTCTATTCATTAATTACATTTTTTATTAAATTAAGAAAATAAATATTGTGATAAGTCATGACTTTTCAGATTATTATTATTAATTAGTTCTTTTCAAGAATCGTTTTTATTGAGTTGTGGCAGCAGATTCTATATCTGTTGCATCAGATAACACATCTGTGACAACAAATATATCATCTGTTGCAACAAATATAAAATAAGTTGCATCAAATAACCTATCTGTTGCAACATATAATCTAACTGTTCACCCCAATTTATTAATTACATTTTTAATTACTGTGAAAAGTAATGACTTAATTAAATTAAGAAATATTGTGATAAGTCATGACTTTTAAGATTATTATTATTAATTAGTTCTTTCCAAGAACCATTTTTATTGAGTTATGACAACAGATTCTATATCGGTTGCATCAGATAAATCATCTGTGACAACAGATATATTATCTGTTGTAACAATAGTGAACTTGTTGCATCAGATAATATATTTGTTGCAACATATAATCTACTTTGAAAAAAAATATATCATCATATCATTAATCCAAATTTGCTGATTTTTTTATTTTATAAATTAAAAAAAAAGTACCTTTCCAAATTATTTAATAAAATAATAACCATTTTTATTTTCTGGCAATAGATTGTATATCTGTTGAATCTGATAAACCATCAGTTGCAACGAATATACCATCTGTAGCAACAAATAGACGTTCTATATTAATATCTTTTTTGATTTCTTCTAACTGCTGATACATCAGTCGTAACAGATGGAGAATTTGATGCATCAGCAACACTGTTGAATGTATGTGTTTTTGTTTTAGACAAAAAGTCACGACCGACCTTCACCTTGTTTTTCTTAACAATCATCATATAAGTTAATTAATTCAATATTGTGACTTTTTTTATTATATAATAAATAATTTAAAAAAATAAATTCAAAAATAAAAATGGTGAAAAATCATGATCAGTTATTAAAATTAAATAACCGTTCTTTTACGATTATAAATTGTGTTTATCATTTATTTCTTTATTATTTATTTACGTAACATTTTTCATATTAAATAATCAAAAATTCATGTCTTTTTCACCCTCTCAATAACAACAGTAACCCTTTTTTATTAATAACCGCCTGGTACAACATATGATCGACCTGTCGCATCAGATTAACCTCTGTTGGCACAAATTGCTCCCACCAACCGTCGACATGTTGAGAACAAGGAATAAATAGAATGATTATTAAATACTAAATAAGAATTAAAAATTCAAAGTCGACCACCAAATGAAACATAGATTTTTGAATTCCTTGGGTAGATCCGATATACAAAAGGAGAAAAATACATACGCTAAAATAAAAAAATATTACCTAATTATTATTAATACTATTATTATTATTGTCAATCAGACATTTTTCATCCGACAGTCTTGCTCCGAAGTCAGCCAAATCTCTCTGGAGTTCATCAAACTGCCTTTGAAGTTCACGCAAGGACTCGATATAAATATTCTTGTACGAATATGGATCATCCATATTTGTAAGGAGGGACCTATTTATAAATTATTGTATCTCGGAAAGAAAAGAAAATTATTTTAAAATAAATCTAACAAATGGGTCATCTGTTGCAAAATATATTCTTTCTGTTCGATAACTTACAACATACTGGCAATCTTTTACAACAGATGTATATATCTGTTTGATTTCTCCAAAAGATACGCCATATGTTGCACCAGGTTGATCATCTGTCGTAACAGATGTCTCCAATTGTTTGACAATATAAACAGATGTGGCATCTGTTGCAACTAGCTAGTCATCTGTTTATTCAATTTAAGCCAAAGATGGGTTAGAAAGAATAAGGTGCGTGTAGTTGGATCCACTATCATATGTGTGGGAGTTAAGCATGTATCACTGATAAGGTCACCGGGACAACACACACAAAGTACAATATTTTTGTGAATGTAGTTTTTAACCGATTAGGCACTGATCATTCAAACAAGATCCTGCATTGTACCATTAAGTTTGATGGGTTCGAAGTTGATAAGGCTGAGGACCTCATGAATATGGTGCAGATACCCTGTTACGAATTACTGACGGTTGTTGCTCGTGTTTATGCGTGTCAAGTTTTGAGAAGGGATCAATATTTATCGTCATTGCAGAGAACCAATAGCGATTGGACTTAACTTTAAGTGTGCGTTGGACTCTGAGAACACCTTCGAAGCCTTGCACTGCATCAAACAAGAATGGAAAACCAATAGAAATTCCCCTGATCCAAATTTATAAGGTTGGGTTGCTCGCTCGAGGTGATGATTATATGCCAAAAGGTGAGGTAGGAGAATTCCTTCGAGGGAAATGGGTGGTTGATGGAAGACTGTATCATCTGAGAGCTAATTGAAGAAGAGACATAGGGTAGAAAGTAACTTCTAGCGAATTTGGCCGATGAAATTATTTTAAAAGATGCGAAATCTGAATCAAGTGCAAATATGAAAGTGTATTCGGTAATGTAATTTCGTCTTTTGTCTCTCTGAAAGAAAAATAATGCAGATGGACACTTTGCTAGGGAGTTGCGTGGTCGGGATTATCACCTAGATAGAAAATAGGAGAAGACCAACAAAGTAGCCTCACGGGTATCGAGGGTTGAAATGATGTACAGCAAGTCTAGAAAACTTACGCCAACAGCAACTGCAGTTAAAATAAGGAATATAAGCGAAGACGGAAATTTTTGAATTTTAAATTTCATCCCATGCCTTCTTATATGTGTTTCCGATCAGGTCCACTGCCGTTGAACTGATCGGAACCACAAACGAGATTAAAAAGAAAATAGAGTATCATTATTTCCTTAGCAATATGGATTAATTGATTGTGTTTTCTTGCCTTAGCATGCTTTCAACATTCCTTGGAGAAGATCAGATGCTTGTTGTAGAATGTGAATCCCGATAATTTTCAAACTTGCCTCCAGCTTGCTGATTCTATATTCAAGATGGTCGTTGCCGTCTTCGAAGTTGGTAAGGAGTTCCTCATCTCTTGTGAGCTCGATCAGGAACACTACCTTCAAAGTTGTGGCATTCTAGAAGCCCTTCAGAACACTTTTTTTAGAAGCCTTAAAGAATACATGGAGTGTCGCTGTGTTTAGTTTAGGTCAAAATGTATTGATGCACGTTGAAGATGTGGTCCCAACAGTCGAACAACACACTTTTATCGAGCGTTTCTCCATGCATCTTGCTCAACCAATTTGATAAATTAATAAGCAAGGAGTTATGTAGCATGTAATCTAAACCGACTCTACCAAACCTATCAAACGTTACGTAACTCCGAGCTCATTACCCTATCAAAAAAATATGACCGAGTTAGGCACAAATCAAACAAGCTCAATCTTTCAGCCTTTCAGCTAATCACTCTTCTCTAATATAGATGACAAGCTATCTGTTATGCAAAAGTCTACACTGTTGCCAGACATGCTTGCCAAGGAGCAATTCTTCAGAAGTCATCAACAGATATCTTCTGAAGAATTTCTCCCTAGCAAGCATGTATGGCGACGGTGTAGACTTTTGAGTGGCAGATATCTTGTTATCTATATTAGAGAAGAGCGATCAGCAGAAAGGCTGAGAAATTGAGCTCGTTTGATTTGTACACTAACTCGGTCATATTTTTTTGATAGGGTAATGAGCTTGGAGTTACGTAAAATTTGATAGGCTTGGTAGAGTCAGTTTATATCACACGCTACATAACTCCATGCTTATTAATTTATCAAATTGGTTGAGCAAGATGCATTGAGCAACGCTCGATAAAAGTGTGTTGTTCAACTTTTAGACCACATCTTCAACGTGGATCAACACATTTTGACCTAAAACAAACACATCGACCCTCCATGTATCCTTTAAGGCTTCTAAATAAAGTATTCTGAAGGGCACCTAAAATGCCACAACTTTGATGGTAGTGTCCCTGATTGAGCTCACAAGAGATGATGAACTCCTTACCAACTTCGAAGACAGCAACAACCAGCTTGAATACAGAATCAGCAAGCTGGAGGCAAGCTTGAAAAATTATTGGAATTCACATACTATAGCAACATCTGATCTTCTCCAAGGAATGTTAAAAGCATGCTAAGGCAAGAAAACATAATCAATTATTACCATATTGCTAAGGAAGCAATGATACTCGATTTTCTTTTCAATCTCGTTTATGGTTCCGATCAGGTCAATGGCAGTAGACCTGATCGAAAACATAAATAAGAAGGCATGGGATGAAATTTAAAATTCAAAAATTTCCACCTTCGCTTAGATTCCTTATTTTAACTCCAGTTGTTATTGGCGTAATTTTTCTAGACTTGTTGTACATCATTTCAACCCTCGATGCCTGTGAGGCTGCTTTGTTGGTCTTCTCTATTTTCTATCTAGGTGATAATCCCGACCACGTATCTCCCTAGAAAAGTGTCCATCTGCATTATTTTTCTTTCAGAGAGACAACAGATGAAATTACATTACCGGATACACTTTCATATTTGCACTTGATTCAGATTTCACATCTTTTAAGGTAATTTCATCGACCAGATTCGCTAGAAGTTACTTTCTACCCTATGTCTCTTTTTCAATTAGCTCTCAGATGATATAGTCTTCCATCAACCACCCATTTTCCCTCAAAGGCATTCTCCTACCGCACCTTCTGGCGTATAATCATTACCCAGAGCGAGAAACCCAACCATATAAATTTGGACTAGGGAAATAACTATATTGGTTTTTCGTTCTTGGTAGATGCAGTGCTAAGATTCCAAGGCCCTCTAAGGGTCCAATGCACCTTAAAAGTTAGTCCAATCGCTATTGAATATCTTTACAATGACACCAAAACTAGATCCTTTCACAATACTTGACAAATAAACATGAGCATCAACTGATATTAAATCTTAACAGGGTATCAGAACCAAATTCATGGTCCCTCAGCCTTATCAGTTCGGACCTACCAAACTTAACTGTAAAATTGTAGACATCTTGTTTGAATGATCTATGACTAATCAGTAAAAACGACATTCACAAAACCAGTGCACTCTATGTGTGTTTCCACGATAACATTATCAGTAATACATACCTCCCACATATGAAGTGAGTCTATCTGCATGCAACTTATTTCTCCGAACCCATCTTTACTGCAGCCTCTTGTGATGTTCCGGCAAAAGTTGATCCACTGTCACTTCCTTATATCTACAAAGAAGAGGAAAAAAATTGATGTCACAGAAAGAACATTATCCATCTGTTGCAACAGATGTGTAGTCTGAATCAAGTGCAAAAAGTTGTTCCAACAGTTTCTCCATCTGTTGCAACATCAACAACAGTATAAACTACAAATAAAAAACATCAACAAAAAAAAAACAACAAAATTTGTTCCAACAACATCATCAACAACAAAGAAGAAACATCCTTTATTCCAGAACTATCAACACCACCACACCACAAGTTCCAACAACTCCAACCCCACCAACAACATCAATAACTGCATCAATAATAAAGAAACAAATAAAATACATACAAAAAAAATGATACTGCCAACAAGGCTTATAAACTTCTCCTAACCGATGACTTTTTTTGCATATTGTAATAAAAATTCTCGGTTTATTTATTCAACACTTAAAAGTTTCTTCAATTTTTTTTAATAAATATGATATGGGTAAATAGTAATTAAATAAAAAAACATATGTAAATAACTTGTAAAGAAGAAGACGGGAATGAAAGAGCAATAATGAACTATACCTTAATATCAAAAAGGGGATCAAAACAACAATTTAAGTCAAGGAAAGATATGGATCGGTTTAAATCTGAAAGGATCTTTATGAGAAAAGAAGAGAAAAGAGAGAAAAAAGGTTGTGACCCTTAAGAGGAGAGAAAGAAAAATATGAGAGTTGAATAAAATAAACTGCAGCTGAAGAAAGAGAGATGAGATAATTTCTATAGATGTATTGTGTAGTAGACGTGGGGGTTTTCAAATATTCATTTATTAATATTCATTAATTTCATTAATAATTTAAGGGGCACAAGGAAGACTAAGACTAGTCACATTGAAAAGACAAGACAAGACTGCTCAATGAACTCACTTTTGAGATATCCAAGAAATATTTTTTACCACCTTTAGTAGTAAGTACTACTTGATATTATCTACTCGGACAGAAGCTTGCTTTAAAATTAAAAGAGAAAAAAAGATTTTCAAACAAATATGTCATCTGTTGCAACATATATAAATATCTGTTTAGAAATCCGAACAGCTCAGTCATCTGTTACAACAGATATCAATATCTGTTTAAAAATTCCAACAGCTCAGTCATTTGTGACAAAAGATGAAAATGTCCATTTGATAATTAATTAAATCATATGTCATCTGTTACAACAGATATAAATATTTGTTTGAAAATTTGCAACAACTCAGTCATATGTCACAACAGATGCAAATGTCTATTTGATAATTAAATTAGATATGCTATCTGTTACACCAGATATAAATATATGTTTGAAAATTTTCAGCAACTCAGTCATCTGTCACAACAGATGCAAATGTCTATTTGATAATTAAATCAGATATGTCATCTGTTTGAAAATTTTCAACAGCTCAGTTGTTTGTTGCAACAGATTTTATTGCAATTGATTTATGTGGAACTGGGGATGAATGAATGAGCTCACAGGGTCAACTACAAATCCAATCGAGTCTTTGCAATTACATGGCATTGGTATTGCATTCATCCCAACCCAAATCATCGATCGATCACTCTGAGTTGAAATGAGTTCTCACCAGCTTAATGTTAGGATAGTGATAGTACCTAAGTTGATTTAGGTAGAACTAGGGATGAATGAATGAGCTCATAGGGTCGACTACAAATCCAATCGAGTCTTTACAATTGCATGGCGTTGGTATTGCGTTCATCCCGATCCGAGTTGTCGATCGATCACTCTGAGTTGAAATGATTTCTCATCAACTCAATGTTAGGATAGTGATAGTACCTAATTTGATTTAGGTGGAACTAGGGATGAATGAATGAGCTCATAGGGTCAACTACAAATCTAATCGAGTCTTTGCAATTGCATGGCGTTGGTATTGTATTCATCCCGACCTGAGTCGTCGATCGATCACTCTGAGTTGAAATGAGTTCTCATCAACTCAATGTTAGGATAGTGATAGTGTCTAAGTTGATTTAGGTGGAACTAGGAATAAATGAGTAAGCTCACAGGGTCAACTACAAATCCAATCGAGTCTTTGCAATTGCATGGCGTTGGTATAGCGTTAATCCCGACTCGAGTCGTCGATCGATCACTCTGAGTTGAAATGAGTTCTCATCAACTCAATATTTTAAAAACTATATCTTTTAAATTTTTTAAAATTAATTAAGATCAATTCGGACCAAATTAGCAATTTCAAAACTTGTCATTCTTTTCCAAAATTACAAATCATCCATTTACGTGAAAAACTTTTCATTTCAAATCTAAAGTTCTTGCTCTTCTCTCTCTTTCTCTCAGGGTGGCCTCTCTCTCTCAACAATATAAACAACAACTACTCAAGATATTGCTCAACCCTTCAAAACAGGTTAATTTTCTTCCCATTTACGACCATATATAGTTGTTTTTTCGACTTCATTCCCGTTTGTATCCGTCATTTTCTCTGTATTCGCAGGTAACAGAGTTCGAGAAGAGTTCTACATTTATTCTTTATTCTAAAAAATAGGGCTTTTTAGTTAATGATGAAAAAAAAGACTTTTAGTTGTATTATTTTTTAGAATGAGTTAACAATTTTGAGTTTTGATGCTAAAAAAATAATAATCACCCGAAAAAACCCTATTTTTTCTCTCAGTGTTTTGTTGACTATCATGATATTGTTGGATGGTGTTTGTGGTGTTGTTGGGGGCTGTTGTTGGTGGTGTTGGTATTTATATTTTTTCGCGGTGGTGTCGGTGGTCTTGGTGTTGGTATTAGTGGCATTGGTGGTGGTCTTGGTGGCATTGGCGGTGGCATTGGTTGTGGTGGTGGTGGTCCATCTGTTGCAACGGGTGAAAGATCTGTTGGGAGATATTAAATAGGTCTTCAAACAGATTCCCCATCTGTTCCAACTGATGGGTTATTCGTTGAAGTATTTTTTTGTAATGTGGCGTAGAATAATTTATTGAAATTTGTCCATCTATTGCAACAGGTGGAATATCTGTTGGGAGATATTAAATAGGTCTTCAAACAGATTTGGGTTCCCCATCTGGTCCAACTGATGGGTTGTCCGTTGGAGTATATTTTTTTGTTATGTAGCGTAGAATAATTTATTGAAATTTATCTCACTTTTTTTAAAAAAATTATCCAGACATCAAATGCAATGTATTTTTTTGTTTTTCTATTGTTTGTAGTTAAAATATGTCTTCCAAAAGAAAAAAAACTGAAAGTGGATCAACTTCTGACCACCCAACAAAAAAGGCTAGACTACAGATAGATTCGGAGGAACTTCCAGAACAATCTCAGTCAGGGCAAAATAAAGCTGAGGAAAATGATAACTCCTTCTCACCAATGGATCGTGAAATAACATCGAAATCTCAGCATGATTTTGTCAAAACTATTAGTATCGTCGAGTTTCGAGTTGCGATGCCGATGAGTAACCCTAACGCAGTATTTCGTGATGTTGTACTTAAATGTCAGTTGGGGAAAACTTTTAATGAACTTAAGAGTATTATGAAGAAGGAAAACATAGATGGACTTTTTAAGAAGAGCTTCTTTGCATACTTTCTTGAGCTGTCTGGGGCCCGCCTTCTCCGTTTCCCAATGATCATAGAATATGGCCTCTTCAAGCGCAGGATCAAGTATGCAGGGGATGATGGAGGTCCGAAGGAGGGCGGAAAAAAGATGGATGAAGTCTGGATCAACTACTGTAGCATGCCGATTTTTTTTGGATTGAAAGAGTTTTCCATAGTGACGGGCTTTAGATGCAATCGTCCAGAAGAACCTCTCATCAAGAAAACACCCCACAAAGGGTCCAACAAACGCAAGGTAAAAAAAGATGGGTTGTTAGGCATTGTTGGACCTAACTACAGAGTGGAGGATTTGATGGCGCATCTTAAGAATAAAGACATACCAAAGCACTACAGGGAGAAATTGTGCTTAGTTTGGTTTGTCCATTCCGTTTTATTGGCAAGAGACGCCAGAAAAGTCATAGAACATGATTTGTTAGCGCTTGCTGATGATTTTGGGAAATTCAATGATTATCGCTGGGGATACGACAACTACTACTTGACTGTCAAATATTTACTGAAAAAGCTAAAGCCAAAGACGACCACATTATACAGCTTTTCTTGGGCTTTCATGGTAAAATTAATCACTATTTTTACTCATTTATTAATTATATTGAATATAGTTATGACTTTTTTTTTGCTTGCTTCCTGTTTACAATTTTTAGGCTTGGCATATGAAGTCATTCCTCCCCTCTGAAAGCATTTCAAGGATTACCCAGATAAGATTTCTCATCCAAGGATCCTTAGGTGGTTGGCTGCAGCAGAGAACAGTAAAAAAAATATTAACGAGGCTGATCTCTTTAACCCTCCGGATGATGTAGTATGTCTTTTTTCAACTAAAATAATTTACCTCAAAGAAAGA
Source organism: Capsicum pubescens (assembly GCA_030864215.1). NCBI lineage: Eukaryota > Viridiplantae > Streptophyta > Magnoliopsida > Solanales > Solanaceae > Capsicum > Capsicum pubescens. The sequence goes on along the minus strand of CM061544.1, from coordinate 347,667,107 downwards.
TATTGAAATAGATGTTCCATCTGTTGCGAAAGATGGGTCGTCGGTTGCAACAGATTACCCGTTAACTACAACTGGTGCAACAGATGGGTAATCTATTGTGACACATGATCCATATTTCACAACAGATTAACCATCTGTTACTCTGGTTCTCTGAACCCTACTCAACAGATTACCCATTTACTTCAAATTATGCAATAGATGGGTAATCTGAAGCAACATATTATCAATTTGTTTCAACATACAGATCAGTTATTATGGTAGCTAGATTGTTTGTTGCATAAGTTGGTTGTGTTAACATCCATTTAACCCAAGCCTCATGTAACCCAACTGACTGTAAATTATTATTATATGATTTAAATTCCTCTTGTCTTTTTTTATAGGTTGTGTATCCTTGGATCGTGTCTACCATTGATGAGCTGGGGATGGCTTCTTTTCTTACTCTGAGTCTTGTTGATACAAAAGAAGACCCAACGGTGGAGTTAATAAAGAAGGAATTTGCTGGAGCAACATCCATAAGAAGAGCTGTTAGGCAAGGTCAGCCTAATGTTGAAGCTCTTCACGACCAACCTCAAACTGCAACAGATCCGGGTGCTTCTTTTGGGGGTGTTGCTGTTTGAGTTGTTTATGATGGTGGCAGTCATCCTACTGTTGCTGCTACCAGTCGTGATTATGAGCATGTTGGTACTCAGCAAAAAATAAATATGTTTGAAAGCACCCCTTGCACAGGTCCTCCCTCTCACCCTTCACCCCTCACCGATCCTTCCCACCCTTACAGTGATCCCTCTCACCCCTCTCCACCCTCATGTTCTCATTGCAAATGCAAAGTGTGCAAGGACAGAGAGAATAAACTCCTTGAAAAGCTAGAGGCTATTGCTGAAGCTGCCGGGGAGTTGAAATCCAAGAGGGGTGTCATACCATCCAAAGAAGTGAGGGGGCCATGCACTCCTACAGTGGAGGTTAGGAGGAAGAGAAGAAAAATTAGATAAATTCTCTCCGTTCTGAAACCAGCAAAGATTGCAACTCCTCTCACTCCAAGAGTTGTTGATGTTCAGGGGCCGCCGAAGAAGATGGACATATTCGCGGCACTTGGCAAAGAGAAGAAGAAGGAATTGGAAGAATTCATCAAGATGAAGGTTAAAAAAGAATACACCATGCATTCATTTGCCGCCAAAGACTTTTTGAATATGACAAATATGCGTGTGTGGTACGAGGACAAGGTAAGTTTACTTTCGCTAACCTAGCCTTCCAATCTACTCCATGAAGAAGAATCTATGCAGTAGATGAGTAATCTATTGCAACAACTTGGCATTCTATTGCAACATAATACACATGTATTGCATAAGTTGCGTTGCTTGGGTAATCTGTGAATTGATTCAGAGAACCCTCTGCTTCGGATTCTTTCCACTGTGATTTTATTCTTTACAATTACTAACCTATTTAAAAATTGTCTTCTTATACCACAGTATGTTGATGAAATTCTCTGCCTCATGAGGGGCAGGCAATTAGCGTACCCGGATGCTTATGATGCTGTCGATAGGATAATGGACCTCAACTTCTACAACAATTTCAAGGATAGGTATACTAAACTCTGTAAGATAGCTGATTCCGGTGGCCCAGGATTTGATCAGTTAGTTTCTACATTCCAATGGGATGAAGAAGCGATTAAATATGCTAGAGGAAAGAGGCCATATCTACATGGCAAGAGCTGGACCAAGGCAAAGAGAATCCTTGCAGTCATAAACATGGATGTCACACATTTTATCACTGTTGAGATACTACTATACAAGGGAAAGATTAAGGTTTATAACTGTAACTTACCTGTCTTCGACGAGAAGACGTTTTTAACCCACTTGCAGCCACTCTTGAAGTTGTTGCCCAAGTTGTTGACGCAGAGTAAGCTGATGAATCATTTGTCGGCTGAAGTTTTGGCGAAGGAATCATGGGATTTTGAAGGTCAAAATAAGAACATCCAGCTCTCAAGAAATACAATCGGTACAACGTGCAGGCCGTACTCGTTTGCATACATCGAGTGTTTGCTGACCGGCACACAAATGACCAGTTTGTGTGACACCATTGTGGGAAAGATGAAATGGGTCTCAGCATATGGGGTACTAACTAACTGGTTGGAGCCCGTGTATAAAAAAAACATGTACAAAGACATAGACGAACATGATAACAAATTTTCATTTTAAGCCAATTCACTTTACATGTAGTGGTAATAATTTTTATGTCTGGCCAAATTGAATTCTTATAATGCAATAGATTTTATATTTTTCGTAACAGATATAGTACTTGTTGTGAAAGATTGATTATCTGTTGGAATATGTTGGTCATCTATTATGTTATACAGATGTTCTCAGTCTGTCTGTCGCAACAGATATACAATCTGTTGCAATATATAATCTATCTGTTACAACTGATCGGTAATCTATTGGAGAAAATAAAAAAAGTAGGAAGACCTGTTACATAATTTCCAGCAGATGACCTACGTGTTACATCTCATGTTGCAACATATGTCTAAATCTGTCTTATAAGATATGTCGTCTGTTGCAGCAGATGTATTATCTGTTGCGATATTAGAATCTTGTACTCCATTTCAATTAACATGTTCAAAACTAAGAATTAAATTATATTCATATACAGAATAAAATAAATTGAAGCCTTCGAAATTACATGAAATAACTCACCAAATAAATGAAATGTAAAAAAAATTATTATGGGTATAAATGATCTACTCTACAAATAAATCAACAAGTTAAACCAAGGAGGATAGGTTATCATTGGCGTACTCAATCTATGAAGATCTAATCAATATGGACAAGTTGTTCTTCATCCAGTACTACAACATTCGGCTTTGGTCGTCATGGATCTTTAACATCGGTTGCGTACGGCTTCTGAACTTTTTCTTCTCCATATTTCCATAATAGAGCAACATATATTTTTCAAAATAATCCAGCATCAAGTCCATCATTTGGTGCTTATAATCCATCGCTCAAATACTCGGCGTAGGCGGCAACAAAAGGACCGCAATTCCTGCATTATAAAAAAATAGATAATCCATATATTGCAGTTCTTGCAAGCATTTTAAAATTGTGAAATGAAACTAAATCATGACACTTAAACCTACAGGCTACCAATGGTTTGTTGAGCAATTCCTTCAACATATTGTACTATAATGGATTAGCCATTTTATCCCGGTATGCTTCAATCGTTGACCAATCAATACGAACCTTTTGGTTCAAAAAGCCACTCATATCAAGGTAAGTAGGCAATATTTTGGTCAGCTTTTGTATCTCAGACGACGGCCCGGGACGTTTTCTTTGCTACATTGAGTCATAAAATCGGATGCACCTCTCTTTTAGAACGACGACACCCAACATCCAATAAAATTCATCACCACAATTGATTGGGATGTACACTTCGTCGACCAAATGCCAAGGTAAGCCAGTCGAAATGCTAAAACCTTTAATGATGTTGATTAAGCATTCCTCGTTTTGAGAAATTTCCATCTGTTGTTAACAATACCTATCGTAGGCATTATTGATGTAAACTTTGTACAAATAATTGCCTGTCGTGTATCTGTATTGTTCTTTTGTTTGCAACTTGGCCTTCTTTCGGAGGTAGTAAAAAATGTCATCGATGTGCTGCACATATTATCAAATATTTTAGATTATGTGAGGAAAAAATCAATACGCAGATGCAATTAAATAAAGTATTAATTAATAGTAATATGTATGACATTTAAACCTCATCATTCCAGCAAGTTTGGGGTTGTGACATCAAATAGAATCAATTCTTTGTTTCGGGATGTGCAACAACAAAGTCGAACATATCAAAACCAAGACTCGATTCGTTCACTTTGAAGCGCTCGTCATTTTATTTTCTACATGATGATTTATATGTGTTAATGTCAGGTTCTTACAATAAGAATTGTATAAACCAATATCTATAAAATTAATTTATGTACCTGACGGCATGATGCTTTAACAGCCCATCGGCAATCCATTCTAAATAGTCGTTGATCAACTATGTTAGTTTTTTTAGAGCCTCGTCCGAGATGTTGAACCCTTCAAATGGGTAATTCTTCTGTTCTCCCAAACTGATAGGCTCACTTTTTCTTCTTCTTTAGAAGCAGTTGATGGATTATCAACTGTGATATTATGCTCTTCGGCAGTAGCTTCTACTGTGACATCCACCTGAAAAGCCAGAATATTCAATGCTAAGTAGAGATATACAATAGATTATCCATTTGTTGCAACAAATGAGTCTTATGTTGCATCAGATGGATTATCTGTTGGGACAAATTCGAACAGGTAAATCAGAGCAGTACGATAATTTCGAATATATGACCCATCTGTTGCAACATAAGACTCATCTGTTGAAACAAATAACGAATCTGATGCAATAGGTTAGACAACAGTTGCAACAGATGTATATATCTGTTTAATAATTTTCAGCAAATGTATCATCTGTTGAAACAGATATGTGCCTGTTTGTTTTTTGCAATAGATGATGTATATTCACCTTCTTCAGCTCATGCTGCTCTCTTGTGGCCCTTGCACACTAAACATTGGTGCAAGACAAAGACAAAGGCATTGCAATCTTGCCTTTTTTTATGCTTGATGATGCCTTGGAAGTGTTTTTTCTTCTCTTCTTAGCCGCTTTGATCTCTAGTGGAGTGTCTGGATATGAAATGCTCTTTGATGGAATGACACCCCTCTTAGATGTCATTTCCTTTACAGAAGCAGTTAGTGCATTAATAGTATTAATCACTCCATCGTGCTTGGACTTGCAGTATTGACATTTGCATGCAGAACATTCGCCAGATGCGGCAAAATCTGAAGAAAAATCTGTACAACCATTATGATCATTATAATAATGGCTTGTTGTTTCAAAAACTGTTAGAGGAGTATCATTAGCCCCACCCTTTAAAATTATTTTTTCTTGTGATGGCTATTGTTCCAAATAATTCTATTTTTATTCCATCAACGATCTTAGGGGCCGATAAAGTTTTCACAGACCGTAAAGTAAGAAACAATGGCATCTTTAAGTCTCGGTTGGTCGGAACAAGCCACCAATAAACAATCTAAAATAAATTGATACATCTATTAAGAATGATGATGAAATCATTTAATCATTAATTAAAATAAAAACTTGATTAGAATTGGACTTACTGCTTCCTTGGGGGGGTTAAAAAAATCAAGAAATTTTGCATTTTTATCGGTTTTGGCCGACAACCATCTCAGAATTCTTAGACAGGAAGTTTCTTCCTGGTAGTTCACTTGTTGTCTAAAATAAGGAATGACTTCAAATGCCCAAGCCTATAACATAACGTCAATAAATTAAAATCATTATTGAATAAAAAAAAATGATGAATCATATCATGATAAAAGAAATATTTACCATGAAGGCCCATCGAAATCCATATAAGTTGACTGTTTTTGGCGTTAACGGAGTCAGCGAATATTCGACAGTCATTTTAAAGCTTTCATAACCCCAAGGATAGATGTTAAATGCCTCAAGATGCTCGGAGAGATTTATTAAACCGAGACTTATGTTGTTGTTAATGTCTCTCGCCCAAAGAACATTATGTACAAACCAAACCAAGCACAATGATTGCTTGTGCTTCTTTGAAAGTCCTTTACCTTTCAATGCTTCTATCAGATTTTTAGTTTTGAAGCTTGGACCAACAATGGACATCGGGTCATCATGATCACTCGACTTGCCTTTGCCTTTTTTGGGTGTGCGGGGTACTTTTTTTTGGGTCAGAGTAGGTATAACTTGAGAAGGAGAAGGAGGATAATATTTTAGTCCGGTAACTATGGCAAACTCCTTCCAACCAAAACAAATAGGCATGCCACAATATTTTATCCACACCTCATCCATCTTATCTTTGTTTTCATACATAAACCTGCGCTTGAGAAGATCATATACCATTTTTATCTGAAAACGAGCATTGTTATCCTCCGGCAAATTAAGATTTGCCCAAAGCAGCTTTCCCTGAAATAAGAATCCAATTTTTGTTCTCAAAGTATTTTTCTAAAGGCGTCGAAAGATTTTCCCATGACTGACTTAACCACGAGATCACCCGTTAAATCTGTGGCACCATCGTACTGCATTCTCACAGGATAACAATCAGTGCTGAAGGTTTTGACCAACTCTTCGGCGGAAGGGCTATTAGAATTGTGATCATCTCTTTTGAAAGATTCCTCCTCCCCGTGTTCATTATCTTCTGCTCCTGATTAAGATAACGCTTGTAAAGCAAGATCATAGAGTGGTGGATATAGCTGAGCTGCTGCACTTGTTCCTTTACTTGGACTTAATTCAATTTCTTTTCTTTTGGGAGCCATATTATCTTAAATTAACATGAACATAACATAGATTATAATTGATTAATGCATAACAGTAATATAACAGTTCCAACAGACCACTAATATGTTGCACCAGGTATGTTATCTGTTGTAACATATAACTGACCTGTTGCAACAGATGAGTAATCCATGGAAACCATAAAACAGATCACTAATCTGTTGCACCTGGTATTTTATCTGATGTAACATATAACCGACCCGTTGTAATGGATGAGTAATCCGTGGGAACCATAAAAACAGATCACTAATCTGTTGCACCTGGTATTTTATCTGATCCAACATATAACTGACTCGTTGCAACGAATGAGTAATTCGTTGGAAATCATAAAAACAGATCACTAATCAGTTGCACCAGGTGTGTTATCTGTTGCAACATATAACCAACCTGTTGCAACGGATGAGTAAACCGTTGGAAAAAATAAAAAATAGATCACTAATCTATTGCACTAGGTAGTTTATCTGTTGCAACATATAACCAACCTGTTGCAATGGATGAGTAACCCGTTGGAAATCATAAAAATAGATCATTAATCTGTTGCACCAGGTATATTATTTGTTGCAACATATAACCAACCTGTTGCAACGGATGAGTAAATCGTTGGAAAGAATAAAAACAGTCACTAATCTGTTGCAAAATGAAGGAGTAAACCGTTGGAAAGAAAAAAACAGATCACTAATCAGTTATCTGTTGGATCAATATTGTTTAGATTTCTTCCAAACAGAAGAGTCGTCTGTCGCAACAGATGAATGATCTATTAGATTGTTCACCTGTTGTATCAGATGTTTCCATCTGTTGCATCAGATGTATTCATCTGTCACATCAGATGTTTCATCTGTTACATCAGATGTTTCATTTGTTACATCAGATGTTTCATCTGTTGCAACACCATTTTTACCAAGACAAACAACAAATCAACCCAGCAACACCAACACATCACACACACACACACACACACACACACACTAAGAACATCAACTGTGACCAAAAATCACCAACAAATTCGAATCAGCAGTACGACAACGAAAAGAAGAAATTCCAAAAATTAGGGTTTTATTCAGTCCACATTTCATTACTAGAAGAGTAGTTGGCTCAAGTTCCTCTATTTCTTCATAGTTTTTTACCTGTGAAAAAAAAAATGGGATGACCAAGAACTCGAAGTTGTTGTCGCCGGAGAAGTCTTCACGTCGATTGACGGTTGAAAGTCGAAAAGAAACTCGCCCGACTATTTGTCGCCAGAGGTTGAAGGAAGAAATTTTACAGAACTATTGGTTGGGAGAGAGTTGAGAGAAGCTGTCGAGAAAGAGAGAGTGGTTGATTTGGATTGAAGAGGGGTGTGAGTTGGGTTGATTTGTATTTTTGAAAAGATTAGAAAGTTTTAAAAATATTAATCAAGTCCACAATTAACTTAATCAAGTTTTCTAATGATGTTTGACCCTTTAAGTTGGTCAATGTCATCAATCCTTCATTCAAGACTTAAAAGATACCTTTCCTTCAACTTTCTCTAGAATCTTTACCCACTACATTTATTTTTTTTCTAAAAAAAAATAAAATTGTATGTATTTTTTTTTATTTTTTTTGGATATATAAGACATAGCTTACCTAATTTGACAGTGTAAATAATTTTCACACTGTAAATATACTTGTCAGATTCCTTTTGCTTCTATACTCACTTTGAAACCAAAAAAATAAATGAAGATACTATTTTAAGATGCAAAAACTTAGCAATATATTACGGTACATTCATAGTCTTCTTCTTGTTCGATTTTAAGAGTACTTCATATCTTTATATCCCAAACTAAGATAACTTAGAACAGTACCATCCGTTTTACATTTTCATTCGAATACGCAGAACTAAGATAAAACAAACATAAATCGATATGTGGTTAATAATACAAAGCTTTGTTACTTCTTATCAACTAAACCTACAATTTTTTATTTTTTTAGATATTGTGAATGTTTTGTCCCTTTTAGGCTTGAATGTTTGGAAAATATTATTTTTGATTTTTTAAACTATTTTGAAACTTCAAAGAAGATTTTGAAGCAATTTAAAAAAATATAGAGTCGCCACTTGATTTTTGAGAAAATATCAAGAAAAATTAAAAATATTTTAAAGACTTGAAAACAGAAACAAATCCTTAAAATTAGAGAAAATGAGTAAGAATTCAAATAACACCTTGAAAAAGTTTTATTAAGTCATTCAAGAACGCCCGTTACAAAACAATTGACCAAAGATTAATTGACTGATTTATAAAAATGACTAATTTTTAAAAATATGACTAACTTTGTACAATCTTAGATTCAGTTGCAAACATGACATTCATTATTCAAGTGAAAAATTTTCCATGTAAATTAAGAAAAAAAAGTCAATTAAATCTAATTTTTTTATCAATTTAAGGAAAGATAATTATTTTCATGAAAAGTGATTTTGAATTTCAACTTTTACATAATGAAAGTTTTAAAGAAGATATCAATTTAAAACAAAGTTGTAAAATATTTAACTAATTATATAAAAAATAAATCTTTTTTCGTTTTAAGAGAAGAAACTAAAGGAAAATACATTTTTGAATTATTTCAAACATTACACTAGGTGATAAACACTTCAAAGAAACATACAAAGATAAACAAAAAATGATCCAAAAAGAATTTATTAAGGTTAATCAAATTTAAGAATTTAATATAACAAATAATCAAACATGAATTATACAAAATAAATAAAGAAAGTAAATTTGGTCCACTTATCTAGCCCATTTTGAAAGTTGTCCAGATTTGAACTTGAGCTTTTAGTCCATTTTTCAGCAATGTATAGTAATTGTATATCACAGCCTTTCTTCCCACGTTTTGGATGTATATATGTTGTATACCAGTTTCCTTCTTTTATTTTTTGCTCCTTTGGACCTGTATATCAGCTTCCAACATCTGAATGTGGTGTATATCTACTGTATATTTTTGTATACAACCTTAATCTTCATGATTTTTAATCCATTTTGAACTTTATGTTTGACTCGAAAATTGGGCCTCCTTGGCCTGAGGGAATGCGAGGAAAAGTGATCCCATTTTGACTCAAATCGATGTCACATGTCATGAAAAAAAAGGAAAAAAGACATGAGCTGACTATTTTGAAAAGAAATGGCCAGCCCATGTAAAAGTTGGACAATTGGAGTCAGTCGGCCTAATTTAATTCCGATTTTTAGCCATTTGACTCGTCGGTCGCATGCAGTCACTATACCCAATTGATACACTTTTATACCATATTGATACACTTTTATACTATATTGATACACTTTTATACTACATTGATACACTTTGATACCGCATTGATACACTTTTATACAATTATTGTATAAAATATATATTTGTATTTGGTATCAAAGATTCATGTATTTGATATCAAATATTGTATTTGATTGATAAAAAAGAAGAGCAACAATTACAATGTTATAAAATCGTATTTGATTGTTAGAAAAACTACACCAATTAGAAGAATACCTTTTTTTTAAAGCTTAAAACTGCATAGCTTATTTTGAAGCTAGCAAACTTTAAAATCTTTATGATTCAAATCAAGTAATGACGTTATAGATAAACAAGAGGATAGCTTAAACGGAATCACTGGATTGTGATATTTGCAGCCAAAAAAAAAACATGAAGATAGTAGCAAAAAGAAGGCCTAAATGGCTATATTTTGAAATTTAAAAATCGATGGCCACTCGGCGGCAATTGTTTTAGCCGAGTGACTATTCTTGTCCTTTCTCCCCCCAAAAAAAGAATCAACAATAACCCGAGATAAACTCCAAATACAACATAACCAAATAAATAAATAAATAAATAAAATAAATAAATAAAAATTATATCTATCTTTAGTCAAGAGACTAAACGCATAAAATGACAAGAGTGTGATAACAAGGGATATTGAAAGGGTGAGGTCATCTTTCGATTTTCATATCAAACAAATTTTAAAGATAATGAGTTAAACATGATAGAATGGTGATGCAAATTATCAATTGAGCCCCAAAAGATTCTGCTTTCATGATCAAATGAGGAATAGATTATACTGTAACTAAAAAACATTAAAATTACTCATTCAATCTCATTAGATCAACCGATTTAGACCCAAGGATAGCCTCGAGTAAGGGCTCACTCCTCGAAAGGACCGTCTTTCCCAATTTTCAGAGTTAAAGAACAAGTCTTGACTCTTTTCTCTAGCACTAAAAAAAGAGAACAGGGAAGAAAATCACTAAACATCAAATCTTGATCAAAATTCTAGTTACTGGGAGAGAAAAAAACCATAAAAGTTACAAATTTGATGTGCATAGAAGGAATGAAGTATCATATTTACTCAAATAAGCTGCAAGGATAAAAACAATGCGACGTGCTAATGGTAATTCTTTAATATCCTTTTCAGATGAATTCCTAATGTGGCATATAAATCAAAACGGACAGATGCAAGAATCTACACTTCGATAAGAGAAGTGTGACCATTTACCAAATATCAGTCTTACAACTTTAAGAACGAACAAGCAAGCAGCATAATATTCAACAGGTTAAATTCAAGAAGACATGTAAACTAAGCGAAGGAGACGATAAGTCTCCACTCTCCGAATATGGTGTTTCTAAGCGAGACTAAGAATCAAGAAAACGGGTTGCGAAGAGTTCAGAGGCAATTGAATATGCATCATGCAATCATTGTGGATCCGATTGGACTAGCAGGAGGGCTATGCTTGCTCTAGAATGACGAAGTGCAGGTATGTCAACATCTCTCTACTTCCTTTTACATTGAAACGTATGTGCATGATATAACGGTGAATAGTAAGAAATGGTTTGTGTTTGTATACTTAAGTACGGATAAAGCTATTCGTAGGAATCAATTACAAGAACTTTGCGGCAGATATAATAGTTGGGGACCAATGTGGGTTATGGCTGGTGATTTTAATGACATTAGGGATAATTCTGAGAAAATAGGTGGTAGAGTTCGAGATGAGTCTTCATTTACAAATTTTAAAAACTTCTTATGGGAGATTGGCGCTATTGACTTAGGTTTTAATGGAAAACCATGGACTTGGTGGTGTTATAGAGAAAACGATGGGATTATTCAAGAAAGACTTGATAGAGCTTTATGTTCCCCTGAATGGAGACTTTAATTTAATCAAGTAAACATCAACCATCTAGAAACGGAGGCTTCTGACCACTCGGCATTACATATAAATTCTGAACCTAGCCCTATAAAAAGGAAAAAAAGATTCTTTTTTGATAAAAGGTGGAGCGAAAAAAAAGAAGTAAATATAGCGATTGAGCAAACATGGAATAGAAGTGTAGAAGGTAATAAGCAATCTATTGTGAGTTTCAAGTTAAAAAAGTGTAAACTTGCGCTACTAGCTTGGCTTCGAGATGGTAAGGGTAACTCTAGGAAAAAAATTCAAGGAATTAAGAATAGGATTGCTGATCTAAAATACGACATTAGACCTTTTGATATTACTAATCTGAAGGAGCTTAAGAAAGAATTAGGCAAAGCTTATAAAGATGAGGAAATCTACTGGAAACAAAAGTCTAGAGCGTTATGGCTTCAAGAGGGTGATAAGAATACTTCGTTCTTTCATATGAAGACTATCCAAAGACGTAAGTGTAATAAGATTAAAGGCTTTCAACTAGAAGATGGAAAATGGATCTCTGAACATAAAGAAATTGTGCTAGAAGTACAACGTTTTTATAAGAATCTTCTTACTACTTCTAGACCATCCGACTTTGACCCTATTCTAACTTTAATTCATCCAGTAGTTGATAATGATATGAATGATAATCTGATTAGGGAGGTTACGAGTGAGGAGATTAAAAAGGCAACGTTTGATATGAATCCCCTAAAGGTGCCAAGAGTGGATGGTATGACTCCTTTTTTCTTTCAAAAGTATTGAAATATTTTATCAAGAGATATATGTGAAGCGGTTAAAAGTTTCTTTCGTTCAGGGCGTCTAATTCACTCTTGGAATCAAACTCTTATTACTCTAATACCAAAAATAAAAAATCCCATCGATATAAGCCAGTATAGACCCATTAGCTTGTGTTCAACGGTTTACAAGATTATTGCCAAGATTATAGTTGCAAGAATTAAAAGATACCTGCCTACTATTATTTCTCCTAACCAGTCGGCTTTTATTAGCAAAAGGCAGATTGTGGACAATGTGGCTATAGCACATGAGTTCATTCATATGTTGAAGAATAAAAGGCGAGGAAATGATAAGTATATGGCTCTAAAGTTAGATATGACCAAAGCGTATGACCGAGTGGAATGGACTTATTTATAAAAACTAATGACAAAAATGAGTTTTTATGAAACTTTTATTAGTTGGATTATGCAATGTGTTACTACCCCTACTTATAAATTTAATTTTAATGGGGAGGTAGCGGGGGAGGTGACTCCTACAAGGGGATCCTTTATCTCCATATTTATTTCTTATGCGTGCGGAAGGATTATCTAGAATATTAAACCAAGCGGAAGCGAATGGAGATATTCAAGGGTTAAGTTTGATTAGGAGTGGACGGACGGTTAATCATTTATTTTTTGCTGATGAATCCTTTATATTTGTAATGCTAATATTCAAAATGCTTCGAATATTTCTGATATTCTTAAAAATATGAAGATTGCTCGGGTCAAAAGGTAAACCTTTCTAAATCAGCTATTTTCTTTAGTAAAAATACTTCTGAAAGTTAAAAGGGTGAAATTATCGCAGCAATAGGGCAGCTAAGATCTACTGATCTTGGGTTGTATTTAGGCTTACCGGCAGTAGTAGGTAAATAAAAAAAAATATTAAATTTTATTAAGGATAGAGTTAAAGCAAAAATCAAAGGTTGGAAACATAATTTTTTGAGCCCGACGGGTAAGGAAGTAATGCTTAAATTCGTTTTATCGGCGATACCGCCTTATGCTTTATCATGTTTTCAATTTCCAGATAATTTGTGTAAAGAAATTACAACTATTTTTTCTAATTTTTGGTGGGGACAAGATGAGAGTAGGAGAAAAATGCATTTTGAAAAATGGAAAAACCATTGTATTGCTAAATCGTATGGGGGTATAGGGTTTAGAGAGTTAAAATCATTCAACCAGGCCCTGTTGGCTAAACTAGCTTGGAGAATCTTAACCCAGGAAGATTCTCTTATTTCTAGAATTCTTAAAAGTAAGTATTTTTAGAATATTTCCTTCCTCAAAGCTACTTCCTCTTCTACTAGCTCTTGGGTATGAAAAAGCATCATTTGGGGAAGAAACCTTTTACAAAAAGGTATTAGATGGAGGGTGGGATTCAGAGATAGTGTAAAGGTTTGGACTGACCCTTGAATACCCAACACATGTGGTTTCAAACCTAGGTTCTCTCAATCTCAAATGAATTTAGAATTACAAGTGAATGACCTTATTGATCATAGAAACCATACTTGGAAGCTTCAAAAACTTTAGAAGAGGTTTGCTATAGAGGATATAAATGACATTTTGTCAATCCCGATCTCTAGTACTGGATCTCCAGATAGAATCATTTGACATCACACTAAGTCGGGAATCTATGAAGTGAAATCTGGTTATCATCTGGCGAGGAAAATTGATAGAAGCAGTATATCCAATAGTGATAGATCTCAATCAAGTCATCAGTCTTTTTCTAAAAAATTGTGGAATTTTTTATGGTCTATGAATGTCAAAAATAAGTATAAACACTTCATTCGTAAATGTATCCTGAATGTGCTTCCTGTGAATGATATGATTTCTAAAAGGCTAAAAAATAATTGTGATGTCTGTAAGAGCTGTGGTGAGGAAAGTGAAACTATTGAACATATGCTTTTTAGATGTCGGAAGGCTCAGATGGTTTGGAAAATTTGTCCTATTAAATGGCCAAACATCGAAAATATCACAGTCTTTGCTAGTTGGTGGAAAGAACTTTTTGATAATACTAATAAATATCCTGATTCTATTGAGTTAATTAAATTAAGTGTCTCTATAATGTGGCAAATTTGGAAGGCTAGAAACGATAGGAACTTTAATGGGGTAATCTATGAATCTAATGAAATTGTAAACAAGGCTCTTTTTGATTTTCAGGAATATGAAAGTAATTCACTAGCTACTCCTTCTCTCACATTGGGTCCTGACCATACTACTAATAATACAATCATTGTAGAACAAGATTTTGTGGTTATGTTTGCAGATGCTAGTTTATAAAAGGAGAAGAATATGGCAAGCATTGGAATGACAGCTATGGATAGCTCTGAAAATTTGCTTCAAGCCCTTGGCTCCCCACTTCAATTTGTTGGGAAGACCATCATTGCAGAAGCGCTTGCAATTCGGATTTCATTGGAAAAAGCTCAAGAAAATGGATGGACAAAGGTGCAGATTTTATCAGACGCAAAGAATGTAGTGGACATGGTTATGAAGAGGAGTGTAGCTTCATGAGAGATAGATATCACGTGCGAAGATATATGGAAGCTAATGAGGATGTTTGAAGAAGTTTCAGTTATATATCTTCCTAGATCTTGGAACATGGTAGCGCACAATATGACTAAATTTTCTCTTATATTGATAGACAGATTAGTGTGGACTTCTTGTTTTCCTTGTTGGGTTGTCAAAGATGCTTCTGCATCTTTTAACTCTTTAAATTCGGTTTTGCATTAATAAAATAAGGGTTTTGATTGAAAAAA
The DNA here is from genome assembly GCA_030864215.1 of Capsicum pubescens. Classification (NCBI taxonomy): domain Eukaryota; kingdom Viridiplantae; phylum Streptophyta; class Magnoliopsida; order Solanales; family Solanaceae; genus Capsicum; species Capsicum pubescens. Next base: position 347,652,071 of record CM061544.1, on the reverse strand, counting down.
AAAAAAAGGCCAACATGGAAGATGAACAAAATCGATCATGGTTTTTTTTCAAATTCGCATGAGATTCAACGTCCGCAACAACACCACACCTTCACTAAGAAAGAGTCACGAAACTAAAAATTCAAAAAGAAGGCCTCAAAACAGAAAAGTATCGGCGCAATACAACTTTTAATTCAATGCCTATGGCCTTTAAGGCCTCTACGGCACATAATCCCACTCATAAAAAGAAAATTAAATTATTACTACGACAATGAAGACGAGGCAGAATTCGGGATGAAATCGGGTTATTAGCTTAGAAATTTGAGCTCAAACGAGTCTAATCAAATTTATTGAGACCGAAATCTTCGGTCTTAGTGAAATCCCACGCTTTTCGGGGTTCCCGCTATTCGATCTCTCCAATCCTTTTCTCCCAAAACAGTAGATGTATATATAGGAGAATTTAAGTATCAATTTGGAGTTGATTTAGCAATGTGGGACGAGTTTCTCAAAGACCAATTTTGGAATTTTGAAAGGAGAAGTTCGAATTCAAGAATAGATAAGATTCCATGGATGAGCTGGATTCGTACTATTCCGTACAAATTCAAATCTCAATTTTTTTTCAAAATTCAAACTGATCGCTGGGTCGGCTTGGTCGCTGGTTCGCCGGGTTGAAATCGTTGTTCGTTGTTGCACACACTTGAGCTTTTAGCTAATTGTCCAAAAAAGGCCCAATTGGATCAAATTTCGGATGGGTTAGGAGCCTGATAGGTACAGGTCTTAGTTGAGGGGTCTAAGTGAATTTTCGAAACAAGTTTGAGGACCTGTCGATGACTTTAGCCTATTATTTAATATCCAAATGTGGAGATGAATAAAAAAAAAAGGGTAACCCGCTACACTAAAACTTTCGCTAGGTGCGAGTTTGGGAAAGGATCGGACCAGTACGCAGCCTCACCTTATATTTCTACAAGGGACTGTTTCCACGGCTTGAACAGGTGGCTTCTTAGTCACATGACATCAACTTTACCAGTTATTCCTAGGAGATGGATAAAGAAACCATATATATAACTTTGCTTAGAAGTATCAATTTTATAAATTGCTGAAACTTCCTAAAAGCTAATCGTAAGCATCCAGCAATAATGAGAACATTTCTGCTCTACCTAAGATCACTAAACTCACTACATAAAGTGAAAAAAGAATTGTAAATTCTACCAAAAATGATGTCCTTGGCTCCAACAATATATATATGTATATCACCATTGATCCAAATTAAATCTTTCATTTTCTTACTACTTTTCCCTCTTTTTTAGAATTATTTTTTCTTCATCCCTGTTCCTTGATGGAAACTAGACAACATTATTTCATTTTTATTTGTTTAATCCATGTTATTATGTGCCTAAATTATCAGTCAACTAATGCTGTAGTACTATTGAAACATTCCAGTCACTCGAGAGGATCAAAATCAAATAGCTCATGTGATTTATTTCAGGGCAATTGGATTTATGATGATTCATATCCATTGTACAATTCATCAATATGTTCATTTATTGAAGGACAATTCAATTGCCAAGGAAATGGTCGACCTGATAAATTCTATCTTAAGTACAAATGGAAGCCTAATGCATGTGAATTGCCCAAGTGAGTACATATAGCATATCACCAATTAAGTATATATCATTGTGGTTTATTATTTGCCATAATTCTGAATTTTAAGTTTATAGATTTTTGATAAACTATTCATACATATTCAGTGGATTGGATTTCTTAACAAAACAGATTCGGCAGAATTCAGTAATTTTGGCTCAAACTCTATATTTGCGTTACGAAATTCATTCAATACGTGCATATAATCTATTGAGAACCCGATGAGAATAAATTGTGGATCAGATTAAATTCATGAACTAAATATTCTGCCCACTTCTGATTTTACAAATATAGGAATTTAATTTATCTAAAATTATCGGAGTCTTTCAAATTCGTAGTGAGAACTCTAGTTCCCGTCTCTGGCTAAACTAATATGTCCTACATTAATTTTGTTGTTGTTGTTGTTGAATGCTGATAGATTTGAAGGATTGAATTTTTTGAGGAGGGTGAAGGGGAAGAGAATAATGTTCATAGGGGATTCATTGAGCCTTAACCAATGGCAATCACTCACATGCATGTTGCATGCAGCACTGCCCCAGCTCAACTATACACTCCAAAGAAAAGGAGGTGTCTCCAATTTTATTTTTCAGGTAGAGATTAAGGAAAACTGTAAACTTACCCGCATCCGATGTATACACCAAACTATCTAATTTATTTATAATGGTTAAGTGATTAAATGAGGTAAAATACATGTTAGTTAATCATGGTTAAGTAGCATGAACTCTAAATTCAAACACATATCTAATTTATTTGTTCTTTAATATGCTCCAACTTTCACCATTTTGCACCCTATGTGCCATTATCTATTTACGGGGAATCCCTCTCCCTCCATTTTGGACCTTAATTGTGTTACATTCTATTTGAGTCATTTTAAAAATAATGACTTTTTTTGGACAACTCTTTAGTTTTAACTTTCTACGTAACATGTTTAAAATCACGAATTTAAAGGTTATTTTGGTTATTTGGTATGTGACTCAAAGACGATCTTCTTTACTTTCTTAATTCGTGTCAAATTAAAAATAAACAAACAAATTGAAAATGAAAATAGTATCATATTTTTCCACATAACATTATCGAAACCTTCCTTTTTTACGAGTAGCATATATAAGTCATATCGTTAAGTTCAATTGCATATTTGGACCTTCGAAAAATACAAATATGTTTATAATACTTTGGTCCATAAAACCTGTAGAACTTCAATTGTGAAAATAATTATATTTGGAATGTGTGGCAGGACTGTAATGTTTCATTGATTTTATCAAGAAATGCATTTTTGGTAGATTTGGTAGAAGAGAAGATAGGGAGAGTTCTAAAGCTTGATTCAATCCAAAACGGCGACGCTTGGAAAGGTTTTGACATGCTCATTTTCAACACTTGGCATTGGTGGCTCCATAAGGGAAGCCAACAATCGTAAGCTTTTCTTAACTAATTAATCTTTTAATTATATATCTAACCCTTTTGAGTTAATTAGTTTGCAATTAACTTTTTTTTTATCTTATGCAATGGTTTTTAAATATACAAACTTCTATGTTCTCCTTTTTGGTTTCTATGATTGGTATCTTCTTTGGAGTCTAACTGATTTGGATTAGCATTAGAAAATCTCATTAGAGTAAATTGCTTTCTAGCTAGCAAAGACGATTTTGTTCTTAATTTGTAGTTCGAATTTGAGACATCTAATTAAGAATGATGGAATACTCATCACACTTGGGGGTACGAAATTAGCGAGTTGTAAGTGTTGAATTTAGACGGATTAAAATGAGGAGTTTTGAAAATTACTCAGGCCAACGAGCTAAAAAGTGGGTCATAACCTAACCTTCTCAATTCTTACTAATTTTAATTTCTTTGTTCGTAAAACTTCTTTTTCTATTATAGCTATATATAACATATCAAATTAAAAAAACTTTTTGAAAATATTTTAAGGGCAAAATTCAGAAATAGCATACTTATCCCCTTAATTATGAGTTTCGTAGCAACAGTTTCATAATTACATAATATAGCAAGTTGTATTTTGTATTTTTGCAAACTGTTGCTACAAAAATACAAATACATATGATTTTTACTGCCCTTATGATCGATATATATTTTGTATTTTTGCAAACTGTTGCTACAAAAATACAAATACATACAAATACATATTCTACAAGATGTAATTTGATAAAAGTGTTGTTATTTTTTGTAATTTAATACTTAAGTATGCTACTTTATGTATTTTTCCCATTTAATGAGGTTTCTCGTTTGTTAATTTGGACCACACATATATTCATGAACTAATTATATCACATATAACCACGCCGCATTTACCTTATATGGTTCTTTTTAGTTTCTTCACTTATAACCAAGGTCTAAGCACCTCTGATTTTGGTCAAAATAATACTTTTTTTTACATCTCGGATTGATAAAACAGTCATGTTTGCCCCTTATAACCTCCATATTTTTATTAGATGAGCTATGATATTATATGGTTTTATTTGTTTCAGATGGGATTTTATACAAAAAGGAGATCAAATATATAAAGACATGGATCGTTTGGTGGCCTTCAAAGAGGGACTTAAAACTTGGTCCAATTGGGTAGATTCTAATATTGATCCTACCAAAACAAGAGTATTCTTCCAAGGCATTTCTCCTACACATTACAAGTATGATCTTCTTTTTTTTTTGTCCAATATAATCATTGTATAATTTGATTATACACATATGATACACTTATTATACAATAAAAGAATAAGCTATTGAATTCCTTTTTAGCCGAGCGGCTAAAAATCTTACTACCGCTTAATTCATTTTGATCATATCTTTCTATGGGATTGGTAGTAAATATAATATCATTGTTTGAAACTAAGCTAAGTGCTGCAATTTTAAGAAATCTCACGAAAATGCATGGTCTAATGTTAACATGGGTTTGATTCGATCGATTCAATTTATTTTTTAAAAATCATTAACACCCTATAATGTACGCAGAACTTAGCTACTTTGTGGGGGAAGAAGAAAACAAAGCAAATAAAGAAAAAAAAGGTTTTGGACCCAATTGCCTTTTCAGTTCCTGCCTACTGGTTGCTCACAAAGCTTTTCTTTTTTCTTTTCGAAAAAGTAATTAAATTTCATGTGAAAGTAATGGATGCTCGAAAACTCACTATGTCCAACATGCATGGGTCCACCACCATTCAGCTAGATTCAAATCTTTAAATTCTATTATTCTATTTTAAAAACATGTAAAAATGAAGTTTTTGGATCATGTATATAACCTAAATTACTACTACTCCATTTTAAAATAAATTACCCTTTTTGACTTGACACTTCCTTAAGAAAATATTTGTTAGAGATTTATTTTATCAAATTAGTCTTATTAATTATGCTTTAAAAATATAAATTTGAGTAAATATATTTTGTTTAGTCATTTAATATTGAGGGCAGAAGTGGAAGAACATAATAAAATACTCTTGATTTCATCAAAAGGGACAAGTAAATTGAAACAAATATTTTTAGAAAGAGGGTCAACTAAAACGAAACGGAGGGAGTAAATATCAAAGTTGGTTTGGGCCTTGGGGTGGGGGCATACAATAATATAAATTTTGTATAAATAACATAAATACCAATCCTTTTGGAAGTAATTACATTCTCTCCCACTTTTTTTAATTATTTTACTCTCTCCCTATTAATATACATAACATAACCGACATATACATAGCATTCTGTGTATATATTGAGATTTTTGTAATATGTTTGGGAGTTGGGATTTTTTGTAATATTGAAAACATAAGTTGTATATTTATGTAATTTTTAGATAAATAAATTTTATTATGTTATTCTCCCACACCTATCATGAGGACTAATTATTCATGTGTTAAATTAAGAAACAAAGACCATTTTGGAAGAGTTTATTTTTCACCTTAGGACAAGGGTGTGATAGATTGAGGAATATAATTAGGAGTAAATCTGAGATTTTTCATTGTTAATTATGTTTTCAAATATAATAGGCCAAGCACGTAGAAATTTTTCAATAATGAGCGATGGTGAGATGAAAAGTCAAAATCTTTTTGTATACATGATTTGCTATCAATACCATCTTGAATTTTTCGTTTTGTTTTTGATATGTTATATGTAGTTAGATTAAAAAAGGATAAAAAAAGTATTACTTTATTAAACAAAGAAATTACACTTATTTAGTAAAAGTTGAGTAGCTTGAGTATGACTTAATTTGTTCAAATTTAATTAAACCGTCCATTTGACACTCCTAGAGCTAAACAATCTTGATATTTTTTTACTTGTTTTTTTTCTTTTTCTTCATGGGACTATAAATCAGTGGGCAAGAATGGAATGCTAGCAAATCAAATAGTAACTGCAACGGAGAAACTCAACCAATCAATGGCTCAGTGTACCCTGGTGGACCAATGGCAGCATCAACAATTGTAAAGGAAATCTTGGGCAACATGACAAAGCCAGTGACACTACTTGACATTACGTTACTTTCCCAGCTAAGAAAAGATGGGCACCCATGTATTTATGGTAGTACTACTAATAATAATAATGTCACAATGATTAAAAAAGGCAATGATTGTAGTCATTGGTGTCTTGCTGGTGTACCTGATACTTGGAACCAACTCTTTTATGCTCTTCTTGTCAACCAAGGCAAATCATCAAATACTATATAAAATATATTTTTTCATTTGCCAAGGTGTATACTCCATTTCTTGTTTCTGTTTTTTCTTTTGTTTCATTATGGTTGTAGCCTCATCAAAGCTTCTCTAAGACCATATATTTTTTTCTCTGACTTGACTACTCCGATTGCTTAACACAAGCAGAGGCGAAACCAAGATTTCAACTAAAAGGGTTCAATATTTAAAGAAAACCTAGTCGAATGGGGTTCAACACCTACTATAGATACATAAAAATTAATTTTAATCATGTATAAATAAAATATTTTTTCGTCAAAGAGGATTCGGATGAACCCCTAGCCAAAGGGCTGGCTCCGTCCCTGAACACAAGTATTCTTATTTAACTTTTACGTATTACTTCATACCCAACAACCTTGAGCTCGAATGTAAGAAGGCATTGCACCTTAGTGCATCATGTTCTTACTTATAGTGTCGCGTTTGACTAATAAGATAGAAAGGGTCTTACTTGCCTTTTGAAGTCATAGATACACTTTCTTCAATCGACAAACAAAAGGGAAGTCTATAGAATTCTAAGAGATAGAACTTCTGCAGAGTACCAAAAAAATACTGGTAATGTCCTTTCAAGGATATATATCTAACCAAACCAATAAATATTTTACAAATATATTGTACAATATAAACTAACTACAACAAGGACAGTTTAAATAAATAAACCTACTAATTATCATTATCCGAATTTCTAACTGAAATATTTGTAGAATTTCTGACTGAAATATTTCAATTATATATCCAGCATGAAAGTACAATTTAACCTGCTAAAAGAGGTTAATTACTTCAATTTCCAAGTTACTTATTTCATTTATTATGAGTAGTAGTTATTTAAAATTACATTTAATTGTAAGTGACTTTGATGTCATGGTAGTGAATATAAGAAGTAAACTTAAGTTTTTTATTCTTAAAAAGTACGTTAAAATTAGAAGAAGGCATTGACATGGTGCCTAATAAAATGATGTGTACGTATATATCGCACATTCAAACGAATATGAAAGGTTGAATACACCGATCTGCGTACGGTACTTTAAATTTATCAGTAAATCTCATTTAAATATCTAAATTTTGATATATTTTAATTGAACACATAATAAATATTTTTATTAAACACTTTGAACGTATAATTTGAAAAAGTTTCTGCACATATTCACAAGCATCCATTCTCTAATATAAGTTAGTCGCATAAAATATGTATTCTTCTTTAATTATACACATCACCATCAATTAGAGCATGCATAAGATTTTATTGTTTATTGAGACTAATTAATACGTATAACAAAAGAAGATAACATATTTTAAGTGGTTAATTTGTATACATAATGGGGTTGCTTGAAAGCCGCACAATTTTTTTTTTCTTTCAAAGTTTGGATCTGAAGTACGTAATGAGAACACTTTATGTGTTAGGTTCAATTGATTGTACTTCGAGTATCTAAATAAAATTTTCAGGGCTTTAGATGATATAAGAGTGAATCATGAACAACATTAATGTAATTGTTGTCTTTACAACAAACAAATGTGCCCTGAAATACCCTTTTAACCTCCTAGAGAATGATTAGCAAAATAACTATATGTAATTAGTTGGCAATCAACTAATAATTCAACTAAACTAATGGAAGCATATATTAACCTCATATAGGTCATAGCATAATACGTCTTAGGCTTTTGTTTTTAAGAGTATAATATTATAATTAGATGAATGATTAGCATAGCCTCATAGGTCATAGCATATAGACCTTAATTAGATTAGTATATCCTTATATGAGAAAAAAGGACCTTAATTAGATTACCATACCCACTATTTAATTTCCTAGTCTTGATTTGGATTACCACAGTAGTAATAATATAGACAAAACTCCAAAATTGGAAATGTTTTATGTCATGTTGCATCAATCACCATCCTATGAAAACAGAATAAAAAACAATATTCGAAAATTATTTGTGATTAAAGTAAATACCAATTATTTGAATATATATTTCTAATGGGATTAGGTATCATGTACGATGTTCCAACCAATGAACCAAACATTAAATATATTTGTTTTGTTATTTTATGTGCGTGCATAGTACCTAATTAAGGATAAATAAAGCCTCATATGAATAATCATAATTTAGAAAATATAAATTGATTTATGATCTCACCAAAGCAATTAATTAATGAATTATGCGCCTTGATATGATGTCTTCTCGATCAAATTAACAATATTTATTAAGTATAAACTACTTAAAATTAAAACCCAAGTGTTTCTTTTCTCTCCCAATATTTTAAAAAATTACTGAAAATCTCATTTATGATACATTACTTGATTATCTGATACATTGTGGTATGATACATAAGTAGCATATTAAATGCGGTTGATTATTTAATGAACGGTAATTAAACCTAAGATTGATTAATCAAATCCCTTAAAAGTAAGAATTGCCGTTTTGTAATACATAAATCACGTAACAAACCATTTTGTTTTTGAAATTTGAATGCCTTTTTCATTTGTGTTTTACCCCATTGCTTACAAAAAAATTGTTCTTGTCGATTCTTTCAAACAATTTTAGTCATGAATATTTCTATTTTGCTGAGACATTCTGGTTTTTGGCAAAACGAAATTATTTATGAAAATTACAAGAGCGATGGAATTGTAGTTAGCGAAAGTGTTTCGTATTTCAGGTTGATTTCCGTTATTGCGACGGAACTTGAGATAGATCAAGCAAAGAAAAATATAGATGTTCGGTATATTTTTGATGGAAATACGGCTCCAATGGTTATTAGAAACGACAATGGTGTTAAGGTTTACGTTGAATTGAAAAAATATGCACAGATTTTGTAATGTATCCGTTATGCATTACAACAAGCGCTAAATCGAATGAAGATCTAGAATTTGATGCTGAAACTGGTGTGATAATGTGCGTCGAAGGAACAGAATCAGATGCAGCTGCACTTGTTGTTGTTGAGTCGAATAATCAATACTCTTTGTATGTACCAGAATTGAAACAACAAAATTCATCACTGATTGCCAAAACACTGAAGTTAAAAGGAAGCAGTTGTATAAGGATAAGAAAACACTGAAAGCTGTAATGAAAAAGTATGTGTTAGATCGAAGTTTTAATTTTCGAGCATCAAGATCTGATAAAAAAAGGTAGTATAAACTATGTTGTTCTTGGTTTTTTGTGTGTGATTAGTGTTTATGTATAGGTATTAGTATACATTGAAAAGTATGTTGTGATTGTGTTATTCATAAACAATATCGTATAAGAAGGTGAATTGATTTAAACCAAAGAAATATCAGAATGTTGTTATAAGAATTGTTTAAAGTAGCTTAACTGTTTACAGTATCTGATACATAATTATTTTGTTTTTTACGAAATATATATATTTTTTAAAAAAAATTGTGATTATTTGTTTTTATATGCAGCTATTGGTTGGAATGTCGTAATGAAAATAGCAGTTGGTACATAAAAGCATCTTCCTTTTTGGATTCTGATCTTTTTCAAGTTCGAAAATTCAATGATGAACATACGTGTTCAATGAGTGATAGGGTGTTAAAATAGTTGCAGGCTACAGTTAACTTTGTTAGTAATTTTACAAAGCCAAAGTTAGTAAACTACAAGAGGAAACACACTCCAGCAGCTATTATTGAAGAAATGAAAGTTGTGTATGGTGTACAAATGTCGAGATACATCTACATGCTAAACTCTGTGTATCCCTGATCACACATCAGGGTGCATAAGGCTGTAGATAATGAATTCAAATATTTTTTTTATAGCTTTACAGCCAATGATCCATGGTTTCAAGCATTGTAGGTCAGTTGTTGTGGTAGACGGTGCTCATTTGAGTGGACCGTACCAAGGGACTTTTCTTTGTGCTAGCACTCTTGATGGTGCAGGTATGACTAATCATGTTATTCCATCTTTAATACCTATTATGATACGTTCCAGAACATATATAATATATTATAATACATAACTGTATAGTTTATGATACATGATTATAGATTCTGATACATAACTGTATATATGAAACTTTAGTGTATCCTTTATAAGGTGTATAAACTTTTTAATAACAACAGTTTGTTAAAAGTCATGCTTTATAATTTTTTTTAGGTTGCATATTACCAATTGCTTATGGTGTTGTTGACTCAGAAAATGATTTCGCATGGACATAATTTTTCGAGCAATTTAAGAATGCTTTTGGGGAGCGTGAGAACATGTGTGTTGTATCAGATCGCAATGAAACAATAATTAAAAGTGTCAGCATTGCCTATCCAAATGTTCCTCACTTAGCATGCATTTGTCATCTTTGGAAGAACGTTTGTACAAATTTCAGAAGGAGCAAGGACAGATTTAGTAACCTGTTTTATTTGATGGCCAAAGTGTACAGAAAGGAAGATTTTGAATACCTTATGTCGAAAGTTGATAAAATTGATCATCGGGTGAAAGATTATTTATATGATGCAGGATATGAGAAGTGGTCAAGAGTTCATGCTCCTATAAATAGAGGCCGGATGATAACATCTAACATTGCAGAATGTATAAATGGTTGTTTAGTGGAGGTGCGTAAATTGCCGATTTTAATTTTTTTGGAAGAAGTCAGAACATTATTTGGAGCATGGAACTATAAAAACAGAGAAATTGCTTCACATACAGAAACAACTTTTGGGAGAAGGTTTGACGAAATTCTTACAGCTAATGGAGTTAAAGCATCTAGAATGACGGTATGCTACTACTCATTTTATATTTTATTTATTGAATAAAAATTTCTTGTACGTTATTATATTTTGTTTGTGTGTGAATTTTTTTTTGTTAGGGTCAAGCCTGTATCAGAGTATCATTATTCAGTTTATGAATCTGGAAGAATATACGTTGTGGACTTGGATGCTAACAAATGCAACTGTTGTAGATTTCAGATTGATGAAATTCCATGTCCACGCACGATTGCAGTGTTGAAGAGTAAACATATTACGAAGTTTCGTCCGTGGTGTTCTGATTACCATAAGCCTGCGACATTAGTGAAGACATATGAAGTTTCAGTAGTACCTATGCCAGATAAGAAAGATTGGCATGTGCCTAAATGTGTCGAAGAAGAAGAAGTCATACCACCCAAATACAAAAAAATACCTGGTAGGTCGAAAAAGAGTAGGTGTAAGAAAGAAAGTGAAAAACTATCATCCAGTACAAACTGTTGTGGTAAATGTGGCCAAGAAGGTCACAATAGATGTACCTGCAACTTCTTTCCAAAAGAGAATTGATGTTTTGGTCACCTGATACATTGAACTATCTATGTTTAGTTCATCACTGTTAGTTTGGTTTTGATTTGGCTATGTTTGAATAATGTTTGAACAATGTTTAATTTGAATTATTGTTTGTTTTTAGTGGCTTATTTTTGTCTTTTCATTGTAATTTAATTTTCTATTTAATATGTTTCTTTATTAATCTGTTAAAATATAATTTTTTAGATTGTTCTTCAAATTAGAAAGGAACTCTATCATGAAAGGCTATTCTTTTGTTGTTGTTTTTTTGGTATAATTTATTTCATAAAACAACACTTGTAAGTAATTTCTCTAAAAACTGAAAAGCTTACACATAATTGATGCTAGTTTAGTATTCATGATACAACGTAGCTTGTATTATGATGCATTGCAATGAGTATTTGTAAAGATTGTTTATAATTGTCAACTTTATAATAACTGTATTATTGATATTTGAACTGTAACATTAGAATATATGATAGATGAATATGTGATGTATCATAACTGAATGTGAAGTTTTTTTAGTTATATTTGTTTTAAATATGTTTCAGATTTAAATATATTTCAGATTTGATATGAGACACTTTGAATTAATAAGATACATTGCATGCATTTTTGAAAAAATTATGTATGATACATTTCTTTAAAGTAACAACTTATTGCAAAACTTGCTCAAAATTTTCGCATATATAATTCATCAATTTTCATGTGTCGATGAAAATTTAACATATCATAAATTAAAATTTAATTGATTCAAAAAATTGATGAAAAATTTCTTCCACAAAAACATCTCTATTAAAAGTAGTGTGAAATTACATTAATAGAGGCCAATAAGACAACAACAAAAACAATATTAAGAAGTTAGCTATGGCACAACCTAGCATCTACTCTATGGCAAGAATATTAGACTCATCAGTCGGAGGGACATAAAATGATCGTATTCTTGGTGGATCGTCATGATCACTAGAATAAATCTTCTTAGACTTTTTAATTTCATAGTTCCATAATAGTGTTGCATGTCTCTTTCGAAGATATTCTGCATCAAGATTTGATGAAGGAATCTGCATTTGATCGCTAAGAAATTCTGCATAAGCTGCCATAAATACTTTATAGTCCCTAAGCATGACGAATCATTTAGTTAGATGCTTGATAATGTGAGAATTATTGTTGTATCAAAACTTATAGAAATGGACAGTAAATGTATAATAATGTGTCAGTATGAATTATGTAACTTTATAAAATTTTCAACAATAAAAATTGAGATAAAATATTTCTAGATATATAAAACTATGAGGATATACTTACAAACTTTCACTGACTTGTTGTGCAATATCTTCAACGTATTCAACATCAAATGGAGTGTCATTCAAATCACCGGCCACGTTACTCATCTTATCGTTGTAAGATTCGAGACTTGACCATACAGTTCGTTCAGTGTTTTCCACTAATCCACTGTAACTAATGTATGTTGGCAGCATCTCAGAAAACCTTTTGATCTCATGTGATGACTCTCTATGTTGCGATGACAACATTGAATCATACAACCGGATACATCTTTTCTTTAAAGATATCACAGCTAGCACCCAGTGAGAATTTTCATCACAATTTACAGGAACATAAACATCATCGACTAAGTGCCAAGGCAAAACAGCTGCTATGTTGAGCCCTTTGATGATGTTTATCAGTGCTCCTTCATTGCTTGCAACAGAACACATTTTTTTATAATCATCTTGAGTTGAGAGAGAATCACCCGCTGCATCCTCAAAGTAACGTTTGTATGTCGCATCGATGTATGTTTTGAACAAGCAATTAACAGGGGTGTATCGATATTCTTGATCCTTTTGTTTCTTTGATTTCTTTCGAAGGTAGTAGAATATAACATCTACATGCTGCTTAGAATAGCAAAATAAATAAGTTATTGATATCCATAAATTCTACTCAAGTAAGAAAATTAATTTGGTATATAAAATTTGAGAATAACACTTATCTACTTTTTATTTAAGTTATATATCAGAATGCATAATAATGTATATATATGTATCAGAATCTGTTTATTGTACATGTAAGTAATATTTTTTGTAATACCTCATCAATTCAGTAGGTGTTTGGCTGAGATATTGTATAGAACCAATTCTTTGAATCTAGTTGTGCATCAACAAAATCCAACGAACTAAAATCAATTCCTGATTTATTAGCTTTGTAGTGGTTGTCTTTCAATTTCCTACATGAGTATAATGAAAAAAGTAAAAATATCTTACTTCTTTTCATGAAACTTTAATAATCCTTCGACAATCCAATCACAGTACTTTTCAATTAGTTCCATCGGCATTTTATGGGAAATAAGATAACCATCAAACGGATGCTTTCGAGGAAAATCAACTGTTGCAGATTCTTTGCCTTTACAACTTGAACCAAATTCAGTTGTAAATGGTGACCTGAATATTGTAGTTCGTTTCCTGTTTCTTGGTGCACGTATTTTAATGGCATCTTGTTTAACCACTTCTGCTTCAGGAAGAACTGATTGAAACCGAGTATCATGGATTTGACATTCATTGTCGTTAATTTCAGTGGGACTAATAGACTCATTTTCATGGCAACAACTGGTGTGGAAATTTCAGCTATAATGTTATCTATCGATTCCTGAGACGAATCAGTTGAAATAACATTGGTAGACTCCTGAAAAAGAAAAATTATTATATATAAATTAATTGTGTATGATAACCCATCTGTGTCGTTGTATTATAAGAAAGTACTCACACTATTTAGTGAAACTGTTATGTATCATTATATTTAATAATTGTCTGATAGATTTCATAACAAATTGATTTGGTGTATTTAATGTATCAGTTAAATTCTAAAACATGCTTAATCTTGTTTTACACAAAGATATTTTAAATTAATAGCATATATATTTCAAATCCCATGTGTTATCCGTACCCGCAGTTCATTTGGAACTTCAACATCGACCGTTTGTAAGGACGGATCGGGAATATTGGCTTTTTGAGAAAGATCATCTGAGTTTACTGTCATTGCAACGATTGGTGTGGACATACCAGCTATGATATTATCTATCAATTCCTGAAACGCTTCAGACGATATCACAGTGCAGGAAATCTGGAAAATGCAAATTGTTAGATACAACTACAAACAGTTATAGCATTATACTAACATTAATTAGATGAAAGAGATCTCATATGAAATAATCCACAACCGTATGTTCTACTTACCTACAGTTCATTTTGAACTTCAATATTATTTTTTGGTAAAATGAGATCAGGGAGATTTTCTTTCTGTAAAAGCTCCTCAAATTGTATTGCACTAACTGGTGAGGAAAAGTCAGCTATGGTATTATCAATGGAATGCTGAAACGCATCATTCTTAACCTCAGTTTCACTTTCCTGAAACATAGAATTAATTAGATATTAAAGAACATGTAAGACTTATATAGGATAAAATAACAACACTGTTGAGAAAGAATTGACAAATTTATCCATCTTTTGGCATTGAATGTGTTAGTTGTACAAGAAATAATGCAATATCTAAGAGAACATAATGATTTTACACATTAATAACATACACTCGATATAATTGTTGCACTATCAGTACCTTCTGTTCATTTTGAACTTCAATAGTCTGTCTTCGAAAAGTCGGATCATCAAAATTAAATTTGTGAGAAGACTCAGTTGATGATTTTTCATCCCGCTTGCAATCTCCAGTATATACAGCATTTACATCATCATTCTGAACCACAAAAAAATCATTTCATTATAAAAATAATATACGATACTTTTTTTTAACATTCCTACAACTTTATCTTTTCTGAAAAATCCTTTGGATGTTCTTTCGGAGTTCCCAAATCATCACCATGTGTCTCATTCTTTTTCACATCTTTATTTGAACTATCGATTTCAATAACAACCTGAAAATAATATAACTTTTAGAAAAGATAAAAATATATAAAATTTAATAAAATATGATATGATCATATTAAAAGTTACTTTTTGTGGAGCATCATGCTTCTCCTTCACAGCTAACATCATTTCTAAATGTTGTTTTTTTCATTTCTTCATGATGTTTTTTCATTTCTTCATGATGTTTTTTCATTAATGCTTCAATGTCATCAAATTTTTTGTCAACCTGCATAAGTTTAACTGAGTAAATTAGCTATGTCAATAAATCCATTTTTTTATAAAATAAATCACGTTGCACTTACATATGTCTTGACTAATTATTCAATTGCATTCATATCAACTTTCATCAAACTTGCGCATGATACGTTCCTCCAGACACATTAATTTTCTATGTGGACTCACGCACACTTTCAACAATTGGTGAATTTTGTTCTGCTATTGGTGTCTGTTCGTCGAAATTCATTAGAGATGGTTCATGTGGAGCTTCTTCATTGATTGGGTCAGTAATTGTGTTTGATGTGCCAGAAGGTGGTTCATTGACTTCTTTAACATAGGGGTGACCTTTAATCTTTTCTTGATCTGTCATCGATTCTTTTTTAATGAGCATTTGTCTTTCTTCTTTTTGAAGGCGGTGCCAATGATATATCAGACTTGGTGTTTGTCCTCGTTAACAGTTCGAGCGGTGGTGGGGTAGTAAAATCATCAAAATCATCCAAAAGTAATGAACCAACTGTCATTTTATCTTTCTGATCAACTTTCATCGGTTGTCTACAAGATATGGATGGCAAAGTTAAATTGACAGAATCTTACAAATCCATTCCACCTTGATTTGGCAGTTGAAGACATTTCAGCTCATCAACTGTAGGACTTATGTTGGTATACGCATACTATATTTGAGATTGAAAAAAAATAACAAATTCAGTTAAATGAATGTAAGAAAAATAATGTATCAGTATTCTACATAACATGTAGTGGTATACCAGAAACTGTACAGTTTAGTATGTGAATGTATCATATGGGGACTGTAATGTATCATGAAACAGTGAAAAAAAATTATTTTGTTGCATGAATTGATATGAAAGATGTCTGATCATCAAATATACTACAGTATGAACAAGTTACATGGTTAATCATATATTGACAAGAATATATATATTGAAACATAAAAGAAAATTTCATGTGCGCAACACAAAATACAAAAAGAGATTGAAAATAAATAGAAATTACCCTGCTAAACATTCCATTCATGAACTTTTCAAATTTAGGCTTTGTTCCAACAACAAACCAATTACATATTCTCGGGATACCATTATCAATATGACAAGCAATGTCTTTATCTACTTCAGAACAACATTCGTACATTCATACGTTGAGAACATGTGGCATTCCTCCTAACCGATAAAGCTGCTTTTCAACGAAAAAGTCCTGTCTCAACGAGTTCATCAACTTGTTGAAAGAAATCTTTCCCCACGGATATTGTTCATATCGACCATCCGCTACCATATTGAATTCTATTTAACTAACAGTTGCATCATCAGTTTCAAATAACAAAAACGTATGAATAAAAAATAATATGGTCATCTGCAATGCATCCTTGTCATTGTCAAAATTTTCCATCTTATACCGTTCAACAATTTTTTTTTTGAATATGCCATTTTTTGCAACTGAAAAATACTTTGTCAATAAAACAGAGCCATCTGAAGTCGGATACTAAAAGTCCTCAATGTTTGAGGTGCAATTCAGACCACTAATGAGAGAAAATTCAAATATCGTAAATTTCAGAATTGTTCCCTTGACATAAACATGAAATTCATTTTGGTTATCTTGTTTACACTCAAGCATCAACAAACATTTGGTTATTTGACCTTGAAAATTTGATTTAGGCATATCAACAAACACACCAAAGCATGTCTCCTTAAACATATTTAGCACTTTTTTACCAACAAAGTACTCCACATTAGTCGCAAAGTTACGATTGAACGAAATGTCAAACCTCAAAGGATGAGGTGGAACAGTTTTGATCACGTATTTCATCCCCTGCATTAAAAAACATAATGTATAATAACACATTTAATGACCTTATGATACATAAGTAATGTATCAGATTATAATACATAACTTCCAACATAAGTATCAAACATACTGATAAAATTCTTACTTATGTATCAGATTGTACCAGACATCCTGCTAAATTTCTTTCTTAGTTCTAAACAGTGATGTATCATAACGCATTCAATTACAGCTATTTACATAAGTAATGTATCAGATTAATAATTAGCATTAAGAGTTGTTATAGTTATGATACATAACTATAACATATGTATCATACACATTTGTGAATTCTTACTTATGTATCATATTCACAAATTTGTGATGTATCATAATGCATGCACAAACATTATCTTCCACGATATGTATCTTACTAATTTGTAACACTAACATTTGTTACTAACAATAACAAATTATGGAGAAATTCGTCAACCAAACACATAAATACCATACCTTTGGTAATGGGTCTCTTTTCACAACTTTTTTTTTTTTTTTTCCTTTGAAATAGCAACAACAGTCTTTTTTCCCTTTATCACTAGCAGTCTTCTTCCCTTTAACACTAGCGGCAACCCGTAACTTTTTCATGATTGTCGGATCGCTCCGATACTTAGATCTATTTTCACGAAAATCAACATCTTTATAATCAAAATTACTAGGAACAAACCCAAACATATCAATTTCATTAGAAGTTGACTGAATTTGAGTAAGCCCTAAACTAAAAGAGGGTGTTGACTCCATTAATAATGTTATAATGTTTAAAGAACATAAAATTGAAAAGGAATTTGTTCAATTTCAAAACTAATAAACAAAATTATCAAGTATAAACAAACTAACCTCGAACAAATCTAGAATAATTAAGTTAATGGAGTAATTGTAATGGAAGATAACAGTTGTTGCTTGAAGATCGGATTTTGGCTTAATCTTCGCCAGCATCTCGTGATTTTAGGCGCGAGAATAGTATTTGGGGATTATATTGAGCTTTGGGTTGGAATGTATCAGCAAAAGCACGTGTATTGGGTCTTAGAAGGAATTTTTGTAATATATTTAATAAAATGATATTTAAAGTAATATAGAAAAGTTAGGGTGTTTACTTAAGTAATTTTTTCATTTATTAACCACTCTTTAATATTAATTCTATAAATACAAAAATAAAATGAACATTTTGAGATCTAAATGCAATTAATTACTCCCGTCAGGTCTATTTAGTTGTCATATTTACTGAAAATAGTTAATCCAAAATACTTAGTTTGTCAATATAGAAAACTAAAATAATTTATTAATCATTTTCATGTTTTTTTCCTTAATAAAAGTTGAGAAAGACTAATGTGGAGGTAATCGTAATTTCCCATCCTTCTTGTATCATTTATGACCTTTAATTTGTCTTGTTAAGTTTTACTATAATTGTTTTATGGGGTCCAATGTTAATCTATATAGTATTTTTTTCTCTCTAGATTTCTATGAAAATAAATGATATCATTATGCGACTTAATTATTGGACACCATAATTAAATCCTGTAGTTAGATTTGGAAATCTACTGATGACAAGGATATGATATTTAATTAGTCCAACTTGATGTTTAATACTTATAATTTTTGTCCACATACACCATAAATTGGATTACTATTTTGAGGTTACGTGGACGTAGACAATTTGGCATTTGTTCGATATGCTTTGCTAGTCTTCTTCCTGCTTCTTTTCATTACAGTACCATCAAAGATGTAATGCAGTGAAGTGAATGGGGTTGCTCCTTCCTTAAGTGGTCTCGGATTGGGGTCCTGAGTATAGAAAAATATTTGGTAGGGAGCACTATCTCTAAACGTGCCCTACTCGATGCAAATTAAGATTAGTTAGGCTTTCAATGCGGGTACCGAATACCGAATACCGAATACCGAATGAGAAATAAAAACAAAAAGAAGATAAAGTACATAGTGAGGTAGTAAATAGTCGAGTGTTGTGATATCTTTATTTGAGAGAAGCAAGAAGCTAGTCTTATATTCTCGTAATTCCTTATTAAGTAGTCTTATCTAATATTGACATAGTAATATTATAGTGGCGGATCCAAGATTTAAGGATTGTGGGTGCTTACAAAATTAAAAAATTGAAAAAAGTAAAAAATTACCTCAACGAGGTCTGAACCCAGGATGTCCCTTCCAATAGAGAACCTTCAGTGCACCCAACCAACTTTTTGTTTTAATGGCTGATTTTATTTCTTATATACCTATTTTTGTATATTTTCTATGTAATTATACCTATTTCATGTCGAGTTTACTGGGTGCCGGAGCACCCAAAAAAACAATGTAGGTCCGCCCCTGTAATATTGTAATAGTATTTATCATTCAAATTTACTACTGTCTGCTTCCAAGTTTGCTTTGTTTACCTAATTATTCGGCTATGCTATCGTTATTTTCTTCATTATCATGTTTTTGATGTGATTACAAAATAGTATTATTTGAAATCGTGGTCTACCAAAAAATATCTCTCTGCCACATAATAATAGAAATAAAATCTACGTATATTTTGTCCTCTTCAGACTCCAACTATAAAATTACATATATTATTGTTATTGTGGACGTCTATATAGCATTTTGCCTCATACCATTTAATTTAAACTATTACTTTCCCATTCCAAAAATGGTTTTCTGTGGTTCAAACTACCGTTAAGCTAATCTTATATTGTCGTTATATTGTACTGTTTGTTATTGTTTTCTTAAAAAAATTATTTTTATTGTCAACTCCTCAGAACTTTATTTCTCTCCTTTTGTATGAAATCATCATTTACGTGGTCACAGATTTAAGATCTGTAACAGTTAGTATAGCATAAGTGATATTGCAAGAAAATTATAATTGATAAATGGCCATTGATACATCTAATATATATTTCCATCGTTCACTTTTAC
Source organism: Capsicum pubescens (assembly GCA_030864215.1). Lineage (NCBI taxonomy): Eukaryota > Viridiplantae > Streptophyta > Magnoliopsida > Solanales > Solanaceae > Capsicum > Capsicum pubescens. Next base: position 347,631,692 of record CM061544.1, on the reverse strand, counting down.
TTGTCACATTTTGATTTACGAAAATTAATTTGACTAAGCTTCAAAACTAAATTAATTAGATTAATTTAATGTTTTAACTTTTACTTTTAGAAATTCGAAAACTATACGAAAAATAATATAAGTTGCAATCCTTTCTCATCATATTAATATGATGAAAAAATACATCTTAAAATGATGATTAAAATTTGTACAATTTGACTTTTAAAAAATAAAACATGATAAGTAAAAATCAACATAAATAATAGCTTAAAGAGATAACATTGTTTAAGCGGTATAAAAGTTTTAATAGAACATATGATTAATTAATGTGAAGTGGTGGAGAGTAATAAAATTTGAAATTTGCGTGGAGACACATGCATAATGCTATGATCGACACTTGTGCAAATTAATCAATTAATTGTGAGGGTCTGTCTCAAGTTTCTATTATTTTGCTTTCTTTAGTAAATTACATTATATTGGAGAAAATCGAGTAGACTAATCAATAGATTTTGCTTCTATTAAGAAGTAATCCCAAATTTAAAGTTTTCTTACCTCATCTTTAGGCCCCAATACTTCTATTAATTCCCCCTTCCATTTCGTTATATGCGTACATATAGTAAATCTAACTATTACTCTATTAAATAATACATTTAAGTTATAAAATTAAAGAAAAAAAAAAGTCTTAAGTTGTTGAACATAGATGATCCTATTTGGTTAAAAAAATAAATTAGTGACTATTGAATGGACTTGATTTATTGTTCCAACCCAAAATGATTAAGATATTTGAATATCTCAATTTAATTAGTTAGGCCGTAAGATGTACAGTGAAATTAATTTTGAAGTAATTTGGTAGTTGGTACAAACTTAAGTTATGATCTTGTTTTATTACCTAGTACATCTTTACATGTGATGTTCTTGGTTATTTATTTATTTATTTATTGTAAATTTATTGTTTTACGTTGTTATATGTATATAATATATATTGTGTTGATACAAAAATCCAATCAATTGAGTGACTAATTACAAATAAAAAAGTAGGATCATATATAGACAAAATACTTTTATCATTGGCATATACCTAATTTCACATATTTGTGTAAGTAAAAAAGTAAGTGATAATGGCACATTGATCATGTGAGATTAATTAAATTATCTTCCTTACTGTTTCGCTTGTGTTTTTTAATCCTTCGTAATTTTATTGTTTGTTTCCTCTATTATATGTATTTAAAAAGTTCCTTTCATTGACGTTTACAGATGAAACAATTGCTTTATAAAGTAATGCCCCAATAATTATGACCTTTCCAACGTACGAAATCCATACGAGATCTTATAAAACCTCGGTTAGTTTATCCTAGGTACAAAATAAAAAGGAATCATCTTGAGCTAAAACCAAAATAAAAAAATAAAAAAAAATGGATGATTTTGAATTTGACTTTGGCCAATTAGATCAACTATTCAATTTTCTTTCTTCTCTTCCTCCTCCTACTCCTCCTCCAACAACTCTTCAAAATCAAGATTCATCAATTTCATTACAAACACAAAACTCTAATCATGTCCCTAAAAAGAAACCAATTGTCACCAATCATCATCATCATGTGATTAAAAAGAAACCAATTAAGATCACCAATATTAATAATGATGATCAAGTTCAAAATCCTCCAAAAGAGAAAGAGAAGATAGCAGAGAAGAAGAAAGTTATACGAAGAGATGTTGAAAGGCAGCGAAGGCGCGATATGGCTAAGCTTTACCAACGTTTGCGTCTTCTTATTCCTTCTAAGTATCTCATGGTTAGTACAACATTTTATTTACATTCTGGGTATGTTTGGTACAATTCATGAATTTCTTTTCTTTTCCAAAAAATGTTTGATTGGTGAATGAAAAATATTCTTTGGCCGGCACTGTCGAGTCTCACATGAGTTGTGGGAGGGTTGATTGGTTGGCAATCATCTAGCCTTTCAACTAGTTTTTGTAGTCTACTTAGGTCAAACATTCATTTCTTATCAAACATAAAATTTATGACTTCATTGTGGGAAACAAGTTCTATAAAAGTCAATTCTGATGCTGAACTCCATAATATATATTATCCATGCTCCAAATGTCCAGTCCTAGGTGTTAGGGACTAGGGAGTCTCTAATTCGTCTGGGACGTGGTCATTTGCTTTTTCATATATCTTAACTACACAATCATTACCTCAAGAACTACCTTTTGTGGTAATTATTATATACATCTAACCTTGCCTTTTCAATGATGATATAGGGAAAGAGGTCTATATCTGATCATCTAGAACAGATTGTGGATTATGTAAAAGATTTGAGGAAGGACATAGAGGACTTGGAAAGAAAGAGAGAAACTTTGAAACAATTGAAAAGTACTATTTGTAGCTCTCGCTTGGCACCATCTTCATCCTCTATGAATTTAAATGAGCCTTTAAATGATGATGAAGATAGAATAAATGTGAAATCATGCAATGAAGGAGTGGAGATTTCAATAAAAGGAGGGCTATCTCTATCAAAAATACTTAAAGTTCTTATGAAAGAAGGATTTATTGTTAGTAGTTGTGTTTCCTCCACAGTTAATCAAGAGCTTATTCACATTATTCAAACTAAGGTAAGTTGCTTAATCTTCTCTAATTTTCTCAATTTTTAATAGTCTACTTTCTATTTTCTTTCTTAAGAGAAATAAAGTAACCAAAATTAACTCGAATTTGTGCTATGAAAAGGTTAATGTTATCAAAAAGAATCATTGGCTTGTCGATAAGAGATTTCTGTTTAAAAATCAATCAAAAACATAATATTATCGACAAGTCAAATTTCATCAGAAATTCGCGATTTATTTATCGTGTAATTAGATAGTCGATAGCTTAGTCACTTTGGCATTTAAGAGTCATGCATGCATTTGTGCCTCACAACTTTTAATTACATCACATATGTCAAAAGAAAAGGAAAAAATTGTCTCATATTACTACTATTTATTCTCCTATATAATAAGTGGGAGTGGAGCTTCTCAAGCAGACTCCACTCCGTCCACATGTATGTTTGTCACCTGTCTGTTTGCTCCGTGATTTTACTATATCATCTCTAATTAATTATTATATGACATTTAAGTATTAAAAAATTAATAATATTTAATAAAAAAATTAAAATAGATATTTATGACAAGTCTGCTCCAGCTGCTTCAATCGTAATTTTACTATATCACCCCTAATTAATTATTAGATGTCATTTAAATATTAAAAAAAAAAAATATTTAATAAAAAATAAAATAGATATAAAATAATAAATTACCTCAATAATATTTTAAATTAATTTGACATCTTATATAAGGTCTACTTAGACCTTTTTCATGAGTATTTTTATAGCATCACTTCTAATTAGTTATTATAAGTCATTTAAGACATGCCTACTTTGCTGCTTCAATCGTAATATTTGATTGACATCAAAATTATATCAGTGTCATTTAAATTGGAATAGAAGAAAAATTATTATAAATCATAATAATTAAAAACTTAAATTATTTTTAAAATATAATTGACTATTTTTAAAAAATTATACATTAGCTAAGAACTTAAAATAGTAAATTACAATGTCAAAAAGGTATTATCAATTACAATAGTTAACAACTTAAAATATCTAAAAAAATAATTAATTTGTTATATATTCAAAAGAATATATTATTTATAAATTACGTAAAAAGTACTATAAATTGTCATAGTTAACAACTTAAAATATCTAAAAAATAATTAATTTGTTATATATTTCAAAAAAATACGTAAAAAAATATATTAATCACAATAATTAACAAATATATATTTTTTTAAAATATAAATATTTGATTGACTCTCGAAATCTTATGGGTATCATATTAACAACTTAAATTATCAACTAAATAAATGAAGGTTTTAATTAAATGCTAAAATTACACATATCGTAGAATTTTTAAGTATCAACATTGGGTCGTGCGTAGCACGGCTAAGCCACCTAGTTTATTAATAAGAGTGAAGAAGCAGGTAGCTCTTCGTCAACATGCCTGCTTCTTCACCTGCTCCAGTTGCTCCATGATTTTACTATATTATCCCTAATTAATTATTTTAAGTTATTTATATATAAGAAAATTAATAATACTTAATTAAAAAAAAAGGTAAAATAGCCATTTATGACATGTCTGTTTCAGCTGCTTCAATCGTAGTTTTATTATATCACCTCAAATTAATTATTATAAGTCATCTAGGTATTAAAAAAATAAAATTAATAAATAATAAAATAGATATAAATGATAAATCAATTCTTGATGTTTTAAATTAATAGGACATCTTATATGAGACTTATTTAAAATTTTTACAAATATGTTTGCTCCATGATTTTGCTATATTACCCCTAATTAATTATTGTAAGACATTTACATATACGAAAATTAATAATATTTAATAAAAAAAAGGTAAAATAGACATTTATGACATGTCTACTTCAACTGCTTCAACCGTAATTTTACTATGTTACCCCTAATTAATTATTATAAGTCATTAACGTATTAAAAATTTAATAATATTTAATAAAAATAAAATTGACATAAAATGATAAATTAATTGTTAATGTTTTAAATTAACATGACATCTTATATGAGACGTATTTAAATTTTTTTCACAAATATTTTTTCATAGTAATTTTACTATGTCACTTCTAATTAAGTATTATAAGTCATTTAGGACATATCCACTTCGCTGCTTCAATCATAAAATTTGGTTGACTCTCGAATTTATTTCAGTGCTACTTAAATTAGAATAGAAGAAAAAGCATTATAAATCATAATAATTAAAAACTTAATTTAATTTAAGAATATAACTGAATATCAATGCCACAAAAATTTGGATAAGGAGAGTAACATATATTATTTGAAAATTACATAAAAAAATATTATAAATTACAATCGCTAACAATTTAAAATATTTTAAAACATATTAAGATTCTGATTGATTATCTAAATTATATTTGTATCATGTAAATTCGGGATAGTTTTGACATTTTATAATTTTCATGTATTATTGTTTTAATTTAGTAATTTGTTGATCCAAATGATGTTTTTCGAATTTAACATGTTTTAAAAATTTAGTATTTTGTTTATTTTAATTTATTTACTTTATTTTTTTAAAATATTATATATTTAAAAATTATGCAAAAAAATAATTATAAGTCATAACTATTAACATCTTATAATATTTTAAAAACATATAGTAAAAAATATGATTGACTTTTGAAATTCTAATAGTTTCACATAAGTTACATAAAACAAGTAACATAAGTTATTTGAAATTACATTAAAATATACTAAAATCACAAAGATTAACAATTTAAAATATTTCAAAAAATATATTAGTAAAAAAAATTTCACTGACTCACTAAATTCTAAAATTGAGACAAAACGAGTAACATAAATTACATAAAAGATACTATAAATCACAATGATTAACAACTTGAATTATTTAAAAATTTATATTAATAAAAATTTGATTGACACTCCAAATGCTATTTGTTCTACATAAATTGAGATATCATAAATAATATATATTGGGCCCGTGCTGACACGGGCTACAATATCTAGTATATATATAGAGAGAGTGTGTGTTCCACTAAGTACGAAACAAGGAAAAGACAAAGATAACAATAAATAAATGGCTAATCATAAGATTGCTTATCGAATTAATAGGCATTGTTGAACTTATATACACAAAAATAAGGCAGACCATTTGTTAAAAAAAAAAAAGCTTAATAATATAAAAGAAAAATATTATTTCATGTTACTCGATCTCTTTGTTTCATTTTACGTGACTTTGTTATATTAAATTGGAGCCTTAACATATTTGTTTAATTTGTGTGTGTTGAAATCCAGATTTCTTTTTCTAAAAAAAAAAAGAATCCTAGTTTAACGAATTTGTGTGTGTTGAAATCTCAATCTCTTGAGTATATATAATCTATATGTGTAGTGAGTAGTGACCTAATTGAAGAACTAAACATATTTATGTGCAGGTGAATACAAGCGGAGATACTGATCTTGCAACGCTACGATCCAAGTTGATGAGTTTATCTTAATTCTTAGCCATAATATTTTGGGATCATTTGAATTTGATACCTTTTGTTTGGTGTATTATTTAATTTAAATCATTGTTAGCTCTATTTTTCTTTTTAAATGTAGCAATTTGATAGCCTACATCTTATGAACGATGACATGGTAAATAGCAAGGATATACCCCTTTTAGGGCATGTAAAAGTGAAGAAAATTTGAAAAACCAGCTTCTAATTGGGGATTTTTTAATTGTAAATTATCAGATAAACATATTAATTAATAATTTACTTGTTTCAAGTTGTGTATTTTTTCCTACTTCATTTTTTTTTTTTTTTAAATCTATACCTAACGATTAGACATACGTCTATATATCTAATATTAGGTCCAATATCCTTTTAAATTAGTCAATATACCATATTAGACTAAAGAAAAGTGCAAAACGGAGATGCATATTACAATGCAATATATTTAATCATCATTTGAAGAGAAGCAACACTTCTTTTTTTAAAAACTGGGAGTGTTGTATTTCATATCATAAAGTTTGATTACAACACAAGGATAGCAACTATCCTTCGAAAGAGTAATGAGCATTTACTCATTACTACTCCTATACATGGAGTTAGATTAACTTACAAAAAAATTAGCCTTATCCACTTTTGATCTAATGCTTGGAACTTGTATCTTATCTATCATGAAGGGGCCCTTTGCTCCTTTTGGGAGTTGTTGAGCCGAGAAATACATATTGTCAGCCTGTGAGTCCATAGCCAATCAGCCAATTGATTTGCTTCTCTGTAGCAATGGGTAAGCTTGACAGTTTCTTGTCTAAGAAGCTCTGTTGTGTCTTGTATGATTTTGTTCAATCTGAAGTTGCTCGCCTTCTTATTCTTAAGCATGTCAGTGATCACTGTAGAATCCGATTCTATTGTAAAATTGTTATACCCATTTTGTAAGCGCCAATTTACCCCGTACCATGCCGCCTTGGCTTCAACAATGTTGTGGTTGTCGCAATGAGCTTTAATAGAAAACGCCATGATCAGATCTCCATTATCATCTCTCAGAGCTCCGCCTAATCCTGCTTTCCTGTTGTTATTGTTGAAGCTTCCATCAGTATTTAGCTTTGTGCTACCTGTGTCTGTTTTTTGCCAACAAACCACTTGAGTCTTGATGATAGGTTTAAGCTTATTCATATATGTCTTTCCAAGGCAGAATTAGGTTGCATTTCGGAAAGGTGTTGTGAATAGCCATTTGTAAAGACCTTCCCAGTAAATTCTCCAACTTGTATATGCTAAATTTCTTTTGATTTCCATACTGCAAGCACAAGTTTCTTTCCAGATTGCCCAACAAATAACAATGGGAGTGATTTGAAGGATTAGCTGGTGAACATCATTTATGGGCTTTACTTGCCACCAAAAATTAATAACATGTCTAACAGACAAATGAGAATGTTTAATGCCAAGAGGAGAACCAAACAGATTCCAAACTTTACTCGTTATTGTGCCTTGACTAAAGACATAGTCTATAGTTTGATCATGGGTAACTGTACAACAATAACATTTAGAATCTAAATGTTTTCCAAACTTCAAAATAACATCCTCAAAAGGAACTTTCCTTTTCCAAATTCTTCAAGCAAGAAAAGACATTTTAAAAGGAATAGAGTTGTGCCAAACCTTATTGATGAGAAGTTGTTTAGTATTTCTAGACCTTACCAAATTCCAGGCAGTCTTGTTAGAGTACTTCCCGCTATCGGTGAGGTCCCAAAAAACTTGATCCTCTAAATTTGGGTTGCCAATGTCAATAGTGTTGATATGCTCACAGAAATGGTCTGGCAGAATCGTTTTAAGCTTGTCAGTGTTCCATTTGCCATTCTTGATGAAATTCTTGACGGGGAGTTTAGAGCTCTTAGACGCTTCAGGAATTAGATGAGCCATAGGTCCTTTACCTGTCCAATTGTCCCACCAAAAAGAGCAGGTACCTGAATTGATTTGCCAAATCATGTGTTTCTCTGCTTCCTCTCTAACATGAGTTAGATGCTTCCATGCATGAGAGTTCCCTATAGCCCATTTCTTCCCAACAACATGGGATCTAATATAATATTTGTTATGAACAAACTTGGCTCAAAGGGAATTTGAGGTTCTAAGCCTCCACCATCTTTTCATAGCAAGAGCATTACTAACATCTTTCATACTCCTAACACCAATACCACCTTCATCATAAGGAGCACATAGATTAAGCCAGGAACTCCAGTGATATCTTTTAAGCTCGGGACTACTACCTCAGAAAAATTTGGACAAATGTTTTTTAATCAAATTAAGAGAGCCTTTAGGAGGGGTTAGCGCAGAGAGAGTATAGATAGGTAAAGATTGAAGCACACTATTAATCAAGACAATTTTACCACCATAAGACAGAAGCTTACCATACCAACCATTAAGTCTTTTAATCACTTTGCCAACCATGAAATCAAAATACTCAATCTTTTTTCGACCAACATATAAAGGACAACCAAGATAAGTAAAAGGGAAGCTTTTATCCATGAAACCAGTGCATTTTCTAATTCTATTAATCCTTTGTGCAAAAGTTTTAGGAGCAGGAAAGAAGAAACTTTTATCAGTATTAACCAATTGTCCAGAGCAATTTTCATACTCATTAATAGTATCCATGATGAGACTTATGGAAGAAGATTTACCGCTACTAGAAATAACAATGTCATCTGCGTAGGCTAAATGATTAATGACATGACAATTAGGGGGCATTGAAAAGGGAATAAACTTATCATGGTAATTGAGATTGTTAAGAGTTCTGGACAAAACCTCCGCTGCAAGGATAAATAAAGAAGGAGATAAAGAATCTCCTTGTTTTAATCCTTGAGAGGAAGAGAAAAAACCATATCTATAACCATTGATAATCACAAAATACCAATTCTCAGAAATAAGATTAAGCACCAAGTTAGTCCACTTTTTAGAGAAACCAAATTTAGCCAAAACATCTATAACAAATTTCCAAGACATTCTGCCATATGCTTTCGTCATGTCATGTTTAATAACAACATTGCCCCCTTTATTGGTTTTAGAAATATTTTGAATAATCTCTTGAGCCAAAAGAACATTTTCAGTGATAAGTCTTTCCTTTACAAAATCGCTCTGGTTAGAGGAAACAAGCTTTTTTAACAGGGGGTTTAATCTTAAAGAAAGAATTTTGGAAACAATTTTATTAGTAAAGTTGGAAAGACTTATAGGTTTAAAATCACCAAAATTTGTAGGATTATCTTTTTTTTTTGGAATTAAAACTAAAAAAGTATGTGAGAAGTACCTGGTTAGCTTCTTTCCTCTGAAGAAATCCTGTACATAAACTGTGATGTCCTGCTTTATCATGTCCCAACAACTTCGAAATTTTTTTTCATTGTATCCATCTGGTCCTGCAGCACTAGAATCGTTGAGGCTAAAGACAGCTTCTCTAATTTCCTCTTCTTGGTATAGTGCACAACCTGTCACTTTTTTCCGATGAGATTAAGTTAGGAATACAATTTAACAAATTAGAGTTGTGAGTAGGATCTGGGAGGTTGAACAGTTGGAAGTGTTTAATAGCAGCTCTGAAAATTTTGTCATCTCCATTGATCCATTTGCCTCTACTATTCTTGATTCTAGCAAGAACCAATTTTTTTCCTTTTCTCTAAGAATACTATGAAAATATTTGGTATTTCTATCCCCTTCTTCAAACTATTTGCATTGAGTTTTTTGAATGAGGATAGCTTTTTGTCTTAAAAATACTCTAAGTGTGATCATTCTAACCGTGAGTGTGTTCGAAGAATCCGCCTATTTGAGGTACCGCTATAGTCGGATTGAAGGCCATTTTATCCTGGGAGGAAGATTCCACAACCTCGGGTACAGTGAGGGGAATTATGGCATGCAAAGTTTGACCAAACCATGTTGGCAAACGGATTCAAGATAAATGAATGTGATAAATGTGTATATATTAAGGACACACCAAATCACCAAGTCATTGTATGTTTATATGTGGATGATATGTTGATTATCAGTAGAGACATTTGTGACATAAATGCAACCAAACGAATGCTCGAGAGCAAGTTTGATATGAAAGACCTCGGAGTTGCAGATGTGATCTTAGGTATAAGAATCCATCGAACTCCACAAGGGTTAGCACTGTCAAAGACTCATTATATCGAAAAAGTACTTGACAAGTTCAAGTATATGGAATTCGATATTGCCAAGACTCCATTGGATGCGAACTTTGCACTTCGGAAAAATGAAGGTGAAAGTGATTCTCAATTGGAGTACGCAAGAGTATTGGGATGTTTAATGTATATAATGAACTGTACACGATCAGACATAGCATGCACTATCAGTAAATTGAGTCGGTACACGAGTAATCCCAACAAAACTCACTGGATGGCAATGAAAAGTGTTTTGGGTTATCTTAAATACACTCAAGACTATGCTTTGCATTATAATAAATATCCTGCGGTACTTGAAGGATATAGTGATGCAAATTGGATCATCGGATCGAACGAAGTAAAATCCACAAGTGGATATGTATTTACTATCGGTGGAGGAGCAGTTTCTTGGAAATCATCGAAACAAACTTGTATCGCTCGCTCTACAATGGAATCTGAATTTATCGCATTAGATAAAGCCGGTGAAGAAGCAGAATGGCTCCGGAATTTCTTAGAAGATATTCCTTATTGGCCCAAGCCAGTGGCACCAGTATGTATACACTGTGATAGCCAAGCGGCAATAGGTAGGGCAGGGAGCATGATGTACAACGGTAAGTCTCGTCACATGCGTCGAAGACATAATACCGTTAGAGAACTTCTCTCTAGTGGAATTATCACTATAGACTATGTAAAGTCAAAGGATAATGTGTCGGATCCACTTACAAAAGGCCTATCTAGAGAAGGAGTAGAAAGGACATCCAAGGGAATGGGTTTAAGGCCTAGGACAAGTCAGCATGGTGGTAACTCTACCTAGCAGACTGGAGATCCCAAGAGCTAGGTTCAAGGAGATCAAACAAAGTTATGTCTGACAGGTTCAACATTGTCATTTACCCAACTCATTCTCATTCTCATGATGTAGACAATGTATAGTAAACAAGAATAAGACTTAAGGTGAAAAGTCTTTTAATGATTATCTAAATTTGGCAGATTTGACCAAATAGTTCAATCTAAAGGATTGAAACGTTTAGAAATCACCTATGTGAGGGCGAAGTGGAAGCCGCTTCAAAGAGAATGTTAGTAAAGGCCTATTCTCTAAGCTCTCATGAAAACCGGGACGTGTTCATGGATGAAAAGAACAAAACCGTAAGAACCATAAACGGTAAAAGGCTGGTTGTGTGACATATGTTGTCTAGGTGTACATTAAAGCTCGACGGTTCAAAGATATCAAATCTACCGATTGACCGAGTGCATCCGATACATGTTCACTACGGAAAGTTCAAAGGGTAACCCACTTATTAAGATGCAATCAGTCTTTGCTTGATGATCACATACTGTCCGTAAATGTTTTACGAAAAAAAAAATAGTCATTCCCCATTCATGTGGGGGATTGTTGGGTTCATAGTGTGTTGAATGGAAAATGGAGAAATCAAGTGAAGGGAAGGAGACACCCAAATTAGAAAGTGTACTCTTTAAATTGGAAAGTTTACTCTTCTCCCACATTGGTGGAAGAAGAGAAATTTAAAGTGTTTATAAAGTGAAACACTTACTTCACATGGTAAGTGAGACAAGGAAATAGAGATGCCTCGCGCCGTCGTCGTCGTCGCTAGCTCGGCTCGGCTTCGGATTTGGATTTGGATTTGGATTTGGTCAAATGATCGATCGATGAGATCTTTCTTTTTGGACAAAGTTTATTTGACGAAAAGAAATCCAGACTGAAAATCAATCCGAATCAGTAATGCTCCATTAATTTATTATGCATGCAGTAACAGTGAACTGGTGCACTGTTACGAGTGAACAGTTGCACTGGTTCGATTGAACTGATGCAACTCTTCAATTCGAAGTGATACACTGTTTCACGAAATGGTATAATGTTTCATAAAAATTACTGCAATGGTTTGAGAAAATAGACGTGCATTTTCAGGAAAAGACACACACCTTTGAATTGAACCAATGCCACCTTTCTTAAAAGGTATGGTATGGCTATAAAAACCTGGTTTCACCCACAGTTTTTTAACATCATTTTTCAGATTACAAGCTTCTCTTCTTGTCTTAAAAATACTCTAAGTGTGATCATTCTAACCGTGAGTGTGTTCGAAGAATCCGCCAATTTGAGGTACCGCTATAGTCGGATTGAAGGTCATTTTATCCTGGGAGGAAGATTCCACAACCTCGGGTACAGTGAGGGGAATTATGGCATGCAAAGTTTGACCAAACCATGTTGGCAAACGGATTCAAGATAAATAAATGTGATATATGTGTATATATTAAGGACACACCAAATCACCAAGTCATTGTATGTTTATATGTGGATGATATGTTGATCATCAGTATAGACATTTGTGACATAAATGCAACCAAATGAATGCTCGAGAGCAAGTTTGATATGAAAGACCTCGGAGTTGCAGATATGATCTTAGGTATAAGAATCCATCGAACTCCACAAGGGTTAGCACAGTCACAGTCTCATTATATCGAAAAAGTACTTGACAAGTTCAAGTATATGGAATTTGATATTGCCAAGACTCCATTGGATGCGAACTTTGCACTTTGGAAAAATGAAGGTGAAACTGATTCTCAATTGGAGTACGCAAGAGTATTGGGATGTTTAATGTATATAATGAACTGTAAACGACCAGACATAGCATGCACTATCAGTAAATTGAGTCGGTACACGAGTAATCCCAACAAAACTCACTGGATGGCAATGAAAAGTGTTTTGGGTTATCTTAAATACACTCAAGACTATGCTTTGCATTATAATAAATATCCTGCGGTACTTGAAGGATATAGTGATGCAAATTGGATCATCGGATCGAACAAAGTAAAGTCCACAAGTGGATATGTATTTACTATCAGTGGAGGAGCAGTTTCTTGGAAATCATCGAAACAGACTTGTATCGCTCGCTCTACAATGGAATCTGAATTTATCGCATTAGATAAAGCCGGTGAAGAAGCAGAATGGCTCCGGAATTTCTTAGAAGATATTCCTTATTGGCCCAAGCCAGTGGCACCAGTATGTATACACTGTGATAGCCAAGCGGCAATAGGTAGGGCAGAGAGCATGATGTACAACGGTAAGTCTCGTCACATACGTCGAAGACATAATACCGTTAGAGAACTTCTCTCTAGTGGAATTATCACTATAGACTATGTAAAGTCAAAGGATAATGTGTCGGATCCACTTACAAAAGGCCTATCTAGAGAATGAGTAGAAAGGACATCCAAGGGAATGGGTTTAAGGCCTAGGACAAGTCAGCATGGCGGTAACTCTACCTAGCAGACTGGAGATCCCAAGAGCTAGGTTCAAGGAGATCAAACAAAGTTATGTCTGACAGGTTCAACATTGTCATTTACCCAACCCATTCTCATGATGTAAACAATGTATAGTAAACAAGAATAAGACTTAAGGTGAAAAGTCTTTTAATGATTATCTAAATTTAGCAGATTTGACCAAATAGTTCAATCTAAAGGATTGAAATGTTTAGAAATCACCTATGTGAGGGCGAAGTGGAAGCCGCTTCAAAGAGAATGTTAGTAAAGGCCTATTCTCTAAGATCTCATGAAAACCGAGACGTGTTCATGGCTGAAAAGAACAAAACCGTAAGAACCATAAACTGTAAAAGGCTGGTTGTGTGACATGTGTTGTCTAGGTGTACATTAAAGCTCGACGGTTCAAAGATATCAAATCTACCGATTGACCGAGTGCATCCGATACATGTTCACTACGGAAAGTTCAAAGGGTAACCCACTTATCCAAATGCAATCAGTCTTTGCTTGATGATCACATACTGTCCGTAAATGTTTTACGAAAAAAAAAATAGCCATTCCCCATTCATGTGGGGGATTGTTGGGTTCATAGTGTGTTGAATGGAAAATGGAGAAATCAAGTGAAGGGAAGGAGACACACAAATTAGAAAGTGTACTCTTTAAATTGGAAAGTTTACTCTTCTCCCACATTGGTGGAAGAAGAGAACTTTAAAGTGTTTATAAAGTGAAACACTTACTTCACATGGTAAGTGAGACAAAGAAATAGAGATGCCTCGCGTCGTCGTCGTCGTCGCTAGCTCGGCTCGGCTTCGGATTTGGATTTGGTCAATTGATCGATCGATGAGATCTTTCTTTTTGGACAAAGTTTATTTGACGAACAGAAATCCAGACTGAAAATCAATCCGAAACAGTAATGCTCCATTAATTTATTATGCATGCAGTAACAGTGAACTGGTGCACTGTTACGAGTGAATAGTTGCACTGGTTCGACTGACCTGATGCAACTCTTCAATTCGAAGTGATGCACTGTTTCACGAAATGGTATAATGTTTCAGAAAAATTACTGCAATGGTTTAAGAAAATAGAGGTGCATTTTAAGGAAAAGACACACACCTTTGAATTGAACCAATGCCACTTTTCTAAAAAGGTATGGTATGGCTATAAAAACCTGGTTTCACCCATAGGTTTTGAACATAATTTTTCAGATTACAAGCTTCTCTTCTTGTCTTAAAAATACTCTAAGTGTGATCATTCTAACCGTGAGTGTGTTCGAAGAATCCGCCTATTTGAGGAATCACTATAGTTAGATTGAAGGCCATTTTATCCGGGGAGGAAGATCCCACAACCTCGGGTACAGTGAGGGGAATTATGGCATGCAAAGTTTGATCAAACCATGTTGGCAAACGGATTCAAGATAAATGAATGTGATAAATGTGTATATATTAAGGACACACCAAATCACCATGTCATTGTATGTTTATATGTGGATGATATGTTGATCATCAGTAGAGACATTTGTGACATAAATGCAACCAAACGAACGCTCGAGAGCAAGTTTGATATGAAAGACCTCGGAGTTGCAGATGTGATCTTAGGTATAAGAACCCATCGAACTCCACAAGGGTTAGCACAGTCACAGTCTCATTATATCGAAAAAGTACTTGACAAGTTCAAGTATATGGAATTCGATATTTCCAAGACTCCATTGGATGCGAACTTTGCACTTCGGAAAAATAAAGGTGAAAGTGATTCTCAATTGGAGTACGCAAGAGTATTGGGATGTTTAATGTATATAATGAACTGTACACGACCATACATAGCATGCACTATCAGTAAATTGAGTCGGTACACGAGTAATCCCAACAAAACTCACTGGATGGCAATGAAACGAGTTTTTGGTTATCTTAATTACACTCAAGACTATGCTTTGCATTATAATAAATATCCCGCGGTACTTGAAGGATATAGTGATGCAAATTGGATCACCGGATCAAACGAAGTAAAGTCCACAAGTGGATATGTATTTACTATCGGTGGAGGAGCAGTTTCTTGGAAATCATCGAAACAGACTTGTATCGCTCGCTCTACAATGGAATCTGAATTTATCGCATTAGATAAAGCTGGTGAAGAAGTAGAATGGCTCCGGAATTTCTTAGAAGATATTCCTTATTGGCCCAAACCAGTGGCACCAGTATGTATACACTGTGATAGCTAAGCGGCAATAGGTAGGGCAGGGAGCATGATGTACAACGGTAAGTCTCGTCACATACGTCGAAGACATAATACCGTTAGACAACTTCTCTCTAGTGGAATTATCACTATAGACTATGTAAAGTCAAATGATAATGTGTCAGATCCACTTATAAAAGGCCAATCTAGAGAAGGAGTATAAAGGACATCCAAGGGAATGGGTTTAAGGCCTAGGACAAGTCAGCATGGCGGTAACTCTACCTAGCAGACTGGAGATCCCAAGAGCTAGGTTCAAGGAGATCAAACAAAGTTATGTCTGACAGGTTCAACATTGTCATTTACCCAACCCATTCTCATGATGTAGACAATGTATAGTAAACAAGAATAAGACTTAAGGTGAAAAGTCTTTTAATGATTATCTAAATTTGGCAGATTTGACCAAATAGTTCAATCTAAGGAATTGAAATGTTTTGAAATCACCTATGTGAGGGCGAAGTGGAAGCCGCTTCAAAGAGAATGTTAGTAAAGGCCTATTCTCTAAGCTCTCATGATAACCGGGACGTGTTGATGGCTGAAAAGAAAAAAACCCTAAGAACCATAAACGGTAAAAGGCTGGTTGTGTGACATGTGTTGTCTAGGTGTACATTAAATCTCGACGGTTCAAAGATATCAAATCTACCGATTGACCGAGTGCATCCGATACATGTTCACTACGGAAAGTTCAAAGGGTAACCCACTTATCCAGATGCAATCAGTCTTTGCTTGATGATCACATACTGTCCGTAAATGTTTTACGAAAAAAAAAATAGCCATTCCCCATTCATGTGGGGGATTGTTGGGTTCATAGTGTGTTGAATGGAAAATGGAGAAATCAAGTGAAGGGAAGGAGACACCCAAATTAGAAAGTGTACTCTTTAAATTGGAAAGTTTACTCTTCTCCCACATTGGTGGAAGAAGAGAACTTTATAGAGTTTATAAAGTGAAACACTTACTTCACATGGTAAGTGAGGCAAGGAAATAGAGATGCCTCGCGCCGTCGTTGTCGTCGCTTGCTCGGCTCGGCTTCAGATTTGGATTTGGATTTGGATTTTGATTTGGATTTGGTCAAATGATCGATCGATGAGATCTTTCTTTTTGGACAATGTTTATTTGACGAAAAGAAATCCAGACTGAAAATCAATCCGAAACAGTAATGCTCCATTAATTTATTATGCATGCAGTAATAGTGAACTGGTGCACTGTTACGAGTGAACAGTTGCACTGGTTCGACTGAACTGATGCAACTCTTCAATTCGAAGTGATGCACTGTTTCACGAAATGGTATAATGTTTCAGAAAAATTACTGCAATGGTTTAAGAAAACAGACGTGCATTTTCAGGAAAAGACACACCTTTGAATTGAACCAATGCCACCTTTCTGAAAAGGTATGGTATGGCTATAAAAGCCTGGTTTCACCCACAGGTTTTGAATATCATTTTTCAGATTACAAGCTTCTCTTCTTGTCTTAAAAATACTCTAAGTGTGATCATTCTAACCGTGAGTGTGTTCGAAGAAGCCGCCTATTTGAGGTACCGCTATAGTCGGATTGAAGGTCATTTTATCCTGGGAGGAAGATTCCACAACCTCGGGTACAGTGAGGGAAATTATTTCCTTAAGGAAAGTCCGTGAATTCGGACGACTTGGCCTGAACAACTTTCTGTTTCATCTACTTTCTGAAAAAAAAAAAATACACCTCTTTGAAAGATCATTTTGATCTTGTGTTGAGGGTATTTGTTCAACTTCTTTGTGTTCTTGTTCATACTTGAACTTAAGAGTTGAAGTTGTTATTCTATTATACAGATTCTACGTACCCGTATTGTCGGAGACAACAGTCTCCACATAGTATTACCCTGGATGTTAGTTTCCCAGACTTTCTTAACAATGTCAATAAAACCATTTTGATTCACCTAGAAATTAAGAAATCTAAAATAAGTGATGTGCTGAAGGTTGGAAAATTGGTATTTCATAAGAAGTGGCCTGTGGTCGGAACCAGTTCTAGCCAAGTGCCTGATTAAGCAATTTTGGAATTGTTGATCCCAAAGGTTATTGACACATACTCTATCCAATCTTTTCCAAATTCTCTTTCTCGGACTGAGCAGCAACACTGTATCCTTAAGAAAGCATATTAATTGATGTTTAAATTGTAAAGAGTTTATAAAGGATTTAGTCATGATTGTCTTGAATATATAGGAATGATTAGTAGTATGATCTATATACGCATGATTTACTTTGTTTAGATTAGGAATTTCTTCGATTATAATGATTTCAAACTTGCACAAGTACTTCCTCCATTTCAAATTGATTGGTTCGTTTTGACTTGATACGCAATTTAATAAAAGAAAGAAGATTTTTAATTTTTGCAGTCTTAGACAAAAATCCAACATCGTGCTATATACATAAAAGGATTTTAACTTTGTGAATAATGTGGTTCAGATGTACCCCTTTTTGTCCCTCTAGTTTTGCGCCCTTGGACAATGCACGCAACATTTTCTTTGGAATTGTTGAACTATATAATAGAATTATTTTTGTGTTAGAGAAAGGCATGTATAGGAGCATAAGGTGGATTTTGAAACTAAGACCGTAGTTGAGATGTTAATAAAGTGGATGAAAACTATGGAAGACCACGATTCAAACTACTACAAAAATAAAAGGTTTAGGTATTTTTTATCTAAAAATCACACAAATACACAACTTATGTTTTCAATATTACAAAAAATCCCAACTCCCCAAAACATATTACAAAAATTCCACATATACACAGAATGCTATGTATATGTCGGTTATATTATGTATATTAATAGGGAGAGAGAGTAAAATAATTAAAAAAAGTGGGAGAGAGTGTAATTACTTTTAAAAGGTTGGTATTTATGTTATTTATACATTTTTTATTACTCATGAAGCCTTGATGTTCAGAATTATTAGAGGTGATAGTTTTGGGCCCAAGCCACCACCAATTTGGTTGGGCTGTCTCGTATATACTTGTGACCCATTTTTTCATTTTATTTTATACAAGTGTAATGGATAATTAGTATAGATAGTGACCCGGTTTGTAACTTGGACATTTTTGTCATTTTTATTTCAAAAGAAAAATATCTAATTCATTTTTCTCTCTAGAAAGTTCTATGAACTAGGATTTCGTTTCTAGTTTTTATTTAACTTTTTTGCTTAAATACAAGTTTACATGATATCAGAGCAAAGATCCTGAGAGATCTCTTCACTCTCTATCGAGCGGTGGTACCCTCGACCCATTTTGGTGAAGTTTTTGAAGTTTCTTGGAGTTTTCTAGTGTCACCGGCAACTATTCTGAAGCCGCTGTATGGTGGAGTTTGTTGTGAACTCATTTTTTGGTCCTTTCAACACTGGTGGGTCCTGCTTCTTCAGGCCGTGAAATTAATTTTTTCCCTACTTATTTTGGTACTGTCAGTCATGGTTCTTACTTCTTCAAGCTTTGAAGAAGAACGGTATCATCTATTCTCTACTTAAGGTTTTTTTTCTAGACAAGTGTAATGACTTTTGCCTCTACTCTAACTTCTGCTTTTTCTCAAGTTCCTATCAATCATCCCATGTATCTTCATCCCTCCGACTATCCTAGGATAACTCTTGTCACTACATCGTTCAAAGAAATCAGCTATGGGAGATGAAGAAGGGGAATGCTCATCTCTTTAGTGTGCTAAAAGGAAATTAGGGTTTATAGTTGGTAAAGTAGTGGAATCAATTCCAGAATATAATTTTGGCCACCTGATTTGTTGCTTGAATAAGTCACTCTATGGTTTTAAACAGGCCTCACGACAGTGTTTTCTGCCTAGTTTAAACGATTATTTTTTGTTCACAAAATTTTCTTCTTCTTCCATTGCTATTGTGGCTCTATGTGTTGATGATTTCTTATTGGTTGGTGATGATCTTGCCGAACTTAGCTCCATTAAACTGTTCTTTGATTCAAAATTCAAAATCAGAAATTTGGGTGAGGTTAATTATTTTCTTGGGTTGGAATTTGTTTATCAGGCCAAGGATCTTCTTGTTATCCAGTACTAGTTTACTGATGATTTGCTTTCTGAATTTCATTATGATTCTGTCACTCCTATTGTTGCCCCATTAGAGTTATATGAAAAGTTATCTGCTGATTCTGGTAACCCTTGTCCAGATCTTGATTTGTTTTGTAAGCTTATGGGCAAGCTTAATTTTCTTCAACACACTAGCCCAAATATTTTCTTTCCCGTGCAATATCTCATTCAATTTATACACCTTCCTCATCTTTCTCACCTTGAGGTTGGTTTGCATGTGCTTCGTTATTTGGTTGGTTCCCCTGATTTGGATATTTTTCTGAATAATTCTGTTGATTTTTTTTTGACTTATTTTTTTTTACTCAGACTGGATAAGATGCATTCACACCCGACGATCTATTATTGGGTTTTACTTATTATTGGGTGACTCTCCTATATCCCCGAAGTCAAAGAAGCAGCCCACTATTGCATTATCTTCCGCTGTATATCATGCTTTATGGAAGATTACAGCTGAGATTTCTTGGCTTGTTCGGTTACCTGTTGATTTTGGTCTTAATTCTCTGACTCCTATTTCTGTATTTTATGATAACCAGGTATTTTCTATCAGCGCACCAAGATATCGAGATTGATTGTCACTTTGTGCGCGAAATGCTAGTTGCAGGTTTTGTTTCATTGAATCATATTCCCTCTTCTCTTCAACTTGCTGGTATGCTCACAAAACCTTTTACAGTTGTGCATCATCGTGCTTTGCTTTCCAAGCTAGCTTAGGTTCTAGCTTGAGGGGGATATTAGAGAGGGAAAATTTCAGAAGTAGCAACTATTGAGCCTTAATTATAACTTTTATAGCAAAAGCATCAAAATTACGAAAAATAGCAATATATATTTTGTATTTGAGTAAAATATTGCTATATAAATACATATACAAATAGAGAATCCGTTCCTAATTTAACTCTAATCAGTTAGAGTTAAATAAGGAAAGAAACTGTTCCTTAATTTATGGTACATTTAATTATACAGATTCCTTTACCTTATAAAACTCTTTTTTAATTCATAGAATTTATTTAATTTTACAGATTCCTTTTCCTTATATGACTCTTTTTTAACATCTGTCATTATTTTACAGTTGCTTTTTTCAAAATTCAAAATCATTTTCCATGATCAGCAACCCAAAACAAATTCAAAAAATCAGATTGAAGTTGAAGAACTTCTAAATTTAAAAAAAAATGCAATTATAGGTATTGAAAAACTAATGTGATTTGTGTATTTGAATTTCATCAAATTTTGTGTGTAATGTTTGATTAGCGTCTAAATTTCAAAAAAAAAAACCAACATTGCGATTATATATGAATTTAATCAAATTTAGCAGTCATTATTTTCTGTGAATTCATATACGAACTAAAATTTGAGTTCGTATATGAACTCAAATTATTTTCTGCTAAACCATACACTATAATTCAAAATTTGAGTTTGTATATGGATTTCATCAAATTTAGCAATCATTGTTTTCTGGAAATCCATATACGAACTCAAATTGTTTTGTGCGAATCCATAAAGTATAATTCAAAATTTTAGTTTTTATATGGATTTCATCAAATTTAGCAGCCATTGTTTTCTGTGAAATACTTTTTTCTAACGTATCCGTACAAATTTGAATGTAATTTGTATGTAACGCCCCGAGTCTACACCCCGAACGCCACACGGTGTTTATGACCTTGAAGGGCCACAAGTTAATCCATGACTGGTACCTATTGTGAGCACAGAATAATAATATTGAAATAATGCGGAAGGTAGGCTAAAATGCCATAAGGTTTATAATCTGAATACTGATAAATATAGTACTGAAATAACATCTGAAAAACTGAATACTGTCTGAAATAGTTTAGTCTGAAAAGCCTCTAACAGAACTGTCTGAATGTGGAGTTGATGGGACAAGCCCCCAACTAACTCCGACTAATAAAATACTGAATCTATAGTAGTACTGAAATAAAAGAATATCCTCAATTGATGAGGACTCCCTAATGAATCTGCTACTGTTGGCTGACTCTGTCTAAGCGCGGTCAGGAACCTGAGTGTCCGAACCAATGATTGAGACATCATAACACAAAGAAAGAGTATGCGTCAGTACGTGGAATGTACTGGTATGCTAAATGAGGTAAGACTGAATGCAGGGGTTCATATGCATGAACAGTAACTGACTGAATGATATAGAGTAACTAAATAAGAGTACATGAATAACTGAGACTACTGTAAAAATATTTAGTATGAAATATTGTGCATACACATGTATACTGTATCTGATCTTTTACTGCAGCTGAGTACTGATTTCTGATATTGAGTAACTGATATCTGTGATTACTGATAACTGAATTACTGATACTGAGTGACTATGTCTGACAGTTCTGGTTCTGTAGAACTGAACTGATTCTATATTGAGACTGAAACTAAAACTGTGCGAGGTAATCATCTAACCGATATGCCCTTCTCTAGATGGATTGGGGTCTAACCTGTAACCCCAGTAAGAAGGATGTCAGTACCGTGCCACGGGTAAAGACAAGATGAAGAGTCACCCTCATCTGGAAGGTGCCCTAAATAAGAACGGTGGTATCCTCAACTGGCAGGTAAAACACCTTATCAACCCTCAACTGGCTGGTTGATTTCTCAACCTACGCTGGCTACATATTTCTAGAATGCAAGGACTGCTTCTAAGGATCACGCCTACTACTGGCAGGTGAGCCCCATCCTTGGGTTCACTCGGTGCTGAATCCTACTCCCAACTGAATGACACTAATTATTATACTGAGTTGAACTGGACTGAGTTCCACTGAGTTCTGTACTGACTGAATACTACTGTTCGTGATATTACTGAGACTATTCTGTAACTACTGTAGTTCTAGGTCAACAACTAGATTTTTGGATATTGAATACTCCCAGGACTCGATAGCGTTGAAAGTAAAGCATAGCATGATCATAAAAGCATAACAATACTTGCTTGTTAACAATGCACTTATTTAGACATTTTGTCAAACACATGTAAGGCATGAACTTGTACATGAATGGGGCCACATAATGACATGTCATGATTTCAATATCCAATTCACATGAAAATTTTATCAAACACTTGGGGAGAATGATTATTTCACATAATAATAGTAAACACATGAACATCATGGATACAATAATCAATTGTAAATTCAAGAGTTTAGTACACAAATCATATAATTCACCATACATACTTTTTTAACTTCATGAAACTTATAATTATCATGGATTGAAACTCAAATACTATCATGAACATGAATACAATCATTTTCAAGCATTGAATTCATAAATATGAAAACTTGTATGTTTAAAAAGGGTTCTTGGACTCCATGTGTGAAAGAAACCCATGAATAAACACCTAACATACCTGAGAAATTAACCTCTAGAAGGTTCTTGGTGAAATTCTTGAGAATTGCTCTTGATTCTTGAAGGCTAGGGTTTTGCCTTTTGAGAGAGAATGATTTAATCTTGAGAGAAATTGAGTAAATAATGATATAATTAGGTTATTAGAGGTTAATTTTGTGTTTAAGACTGATTATGGTCATAGAAAAATACCAAATTACCCCTAGAAAAAAAAATCGTCACTACAAGTCCCGATTTTGGCCTCCACCGCGACGCGGTGGCATCGCGGTGAACCACTGGATCTTGGTTGGAAACTGTTTAAAAAGGGACAATTGAAAAATAGACTTATGGCGCGACGATGTGGTATCACGGAGCCACACTGAAAAATGACAATTCGGAAAATGGCCCTTGGCGCGACGTGGTAGAATCGCGTTACCTCACTGAAAAATGCCAAACGGGGACTAGAACAGTGGAGCGATGCGGGCTTGTCACGATGGCACACTAAAAATTGAAAATTGTCATTTGGAATGCCTCCGCGATGCGGTGATTCCCACTTTGGCACATTGCTTTACAAAACTGCTATAACTCTTCACTCGGGTATCGAATTTGGGCAAATTTTATATCGTTGAAAAGGTGACTGGATTTCCTATGAAATGGCAGGTCTTAAACTGAAAAATTCTAAGTATTTGGAAAATTTTATATTGAATTACTTGCGTACTAAGAGATAAACTAAGCTAGGAAAATACGGGGTATTACAATATCTCCCCCTTGGAAATATTCGTCCTCAAATGAGACTGATTAAGCTGAGAAATACTGATATACTGAGTTTACATACTAAACATGCACAACTGAAGCATGATTTCATGACTGAAACTACTGATAATGTCTCACCTCTTCACTCCCTTCATGGGAGAGATTTTCAAGTACACAAAATCGCCGACCTCAAACTCGAGATCTTTTCTCCTTATATCTGCATATGATTTTTGTCGGCTCTAGGTTGTCCTCAGCCTTTCTTTAATTTTCTCTAAGGCATCAAACGCTAAATTAGGCCCTACTACTGCGGCCTCATCTACTTCGAACCAACCAATTGGAGTTCTACATCTCCTACCATAAAGAGCCTCAAACGAAGCCATTTGAATACTTGAATGATAACTGTTACTATATGTAAATTCGATCAAAGGCAAGTGATCATCCCAACTACCTTTAAAATCAACAACGCAAGCCCTTAGCATATCTTCTAGAGTCTGAATTGTCCTTTCTGTTTGACCATCTGTCTGAGGGTGAAAAGTTGTACTGAGGTGAACTTGGGTACCAAAACCCTTTTGGAATGCCTTTTAAAAATGAGAGGTAAATTGGGTACCTCTATCTAAAATAATGGATACTAGGACTCCGTGTAACCTGACTAACTCTCTAATATAGAGTTTGGCATAGTCCTTGGCTGAATAGGAAATATGAACTTGCAAGAAATAAGCGAATTTGGTCATCCTATCTACAATAACCCAAATCGAATCATGTTGATGACGAGTACGAGGCAAACCCGTCACAAAGTCCATGTTCACTTCCTCCCATTTCCATGTGGGAATACTGAACTCCTACATGGACCCACTAGATTTCCGGTGCTCAATCTTAACCTGCTGACACGTAGAGCACTTAGCTACAAACTCTATAATATCTCTCTTCATCCCACTTCACCAATAGATCTCCTGTAAATTATGGTACATCTTAGTGGCCCCCGGATGAATAGAGTAACGCACACCATGTGCTTCTGCAAGAATTCATTTCCTCAAGTCATTGTATACACCTAATTTCATCCATCTCATATATCGTTTTTACCCATTTTTTACTTTTTCCTACCGTGTACCCTCACCCATGTAATTATACCCCCCAAAAATACAAAAATAACAACCCTTAATAAATTTTATCTTATTTTAATCCTATCCTAACAACCTCTCCAATTAAAAGTGGACACCTCACCACACCCTACCCCTCCTACCCTACCTACCCCATGCACCCCCACTCATAATTCACACGCTATATTCATATGTCACTCCACGGTAATAGGGGAAGAGGATCATTCAATAAATTCAATTCATAGACAACACACATTATATGAGGGGCCCACAATGAAAAGGTAGGAGAGAATCCATTTTTGTTTCCAGGGAACAAGCACAACAGAAGGGATTCACCCTTTTTCTCTATCCATACGCACAACCAGAGAACGAATCCATTTTTTTTCTTGAAAAATGCACACCACTCCTCCATCGTCACTGCTTTACACACACAGACCCACATACTCCACACACGAATTGAACCAACAGCAAATCACACACACACAGAATATAGAAAGAAATAGAGAGAGATGGACTAAATTGAGAGAATAAAAATAGTGACGGAATCAAAGGAGGGAGAGATTAATGAGGTAAACGGAGAAGGGGTATCGGTATAAAATCCGACGTCTCGACTATTTTCCGGCGACACAGGCTAATGATTGGAAACAAGGTTAAATGTGATGACGGCAAGAGTGCTTGCCACGAAAGCCAAAACCACAAACCAGCCACCATGTTTTTAAACTCACAACCTTTCTTTGCATGAAACAGGAATACATGTTACCTTCAAATCCAGGATTTCAAAGCCTAAACATCAAGGCCCGTAATTTCTCACTTTTACAAATGCAGGAAGCAATGTTACTGCACAGGTTTGATAATTAAATCATGGTAAAAATTCATCATCTTATATCCCTTGGAGACACACTTTCTTGTGCAGGGATTTCAGTTTTCATTTGCTGGGTGATACACTTCTTAAATTGAACCTTCACTCCTAGAAGACGTACCTTCTATTCGAGTCATTCCCCTTGACCCCTAGAAGATGTACCTTTTAGTCGAGTCATTCCCTTTGATTCCTATAAGACGTACCTTTTAGTCGAGTCATCTCCTTTGATTCCTATAAGACGTACCTTTTAGTCGAGTCATTCCCTTTGATTCTTATAAGACGTACCTTTTAGTCGAGTCATTCCCTTTGACCCCTAAAAGACGTACCTTTTAGTCGAGTCATTCCCTTTGATTCCTATAAGTCATACCTTTTAGTCAAGTCATTCCCTTTGATTTCTATAAGATGTACCTTTTAGTCGAGTCATCTCCTTTGATTCCTATAAGGCATGCCTTTTAGTCGAGTCATTCCCTTTGATTTCTATAAGACGTACCTTTTAGTCGAGTCATTCCCTTTGGCCCCTAGAAGATGTACCTTTTAGTCGAGTTATTCCCTTTGATTCCTATAAGACGTACCTTTTAGTCGAGTCATCTCCCTTGATTCCTAGTAAGACGTACCTTTTAGTCGAGTCATTCCCTTTGATTCCTATAAGACGTACCTTTTAGTCGATTCATCTCCTTTGATTCCTATAAGACGTACCTTTTAGTCATGTCATTCACTTTGATCACAATAAGACGTACCTTTTAGTCGAGTCATTCCCTTTGGCCTCTAGAAGACGTACCTTTTAGTCGAGTCATTCCCTTTGATTCCTATAAGACGTACCTTTTAGTCGAGTCATCTCCCTTGATTCTTAGTAAGACGTACCTTTTAGTCGAGTCATCTCCCTTGATTCCTATAAGACGTACCTTTTAGTCGAGTCAATTCCTTTGATTCCTATCATACGCACCTTATAGTCGAGTCTTTCTCCTTGATTCCTATAATGATGTGATTTTCGCAAAAGTTCTTTGATGATAAACTGGGGCAAAATTTAATTCTTGTGTTGGAACTTCACTTTCCTGGCATATGAAATCTCTTTATAATAATCTTTGTTTGGGATAATTTTCTTTTTAGTTTTGATGTGATTTCAGGAGCCCGCCTGAAGAGCAGGGCAAAGAAATGAAAATTCAAACAACATGGTGAAGAATTTGAAAGTCAAGCAATATGGTGAAAAGTTGAAAGTTAACAGATTGATGAAATAGCAAGTCAGAAGCTGTAATACCCCACATGTTTCTAAGCTAGGAGATAAACCATTTTTCCAACATATGAAATCTCCTATCCTATGATTCATACTTGAGTACATGACTTACAATGAGTATCCTAGCAATAAGATAGCTTATGATGCGTTAAGCATGTTCATATGAGTCACTTAAGGTAACACAAGCTAAGAGTTTTTGAATTCATCAAGTTTTAGTGTTTGATTTCGTAAGGGTCATATTTGAATGAGTATAACTCGATGTTAATATGGTATTTCTTCATATTTATACCCACCAAATTATAGAGAATCGAATTAGCTTTCCAACGATACCAATTTCGCCTTAATCCAATACCCAAGCGAAAAGTTATGCCCATTTTTGTGAGAGACAGTAAGGGTATGTGATTGGTTAGTCGCCGCCCAACCAAACTTAGGCGATTGGTTAGGCGCCGCCCAACCTGGCTTGTGCGATTACTTGGGCGCCGCATAAGTCAGTTCCAAGTGCCAAAAACACGTTGTTTTGAGTTATTTTGAGGGTAATTAAGTCTTTTAACACTCCTTACACGTCCCTAAACTTAACCCTACGAAATATATAGCTCCTAATTACATTACAACCCTACTAAAATTTTAAGTTCATCATCCATGAACACTAAAAGAGAAAAACAACTAGGGTTGTATAATTAAGCTTGAAGATCTAATTTCAAGGAAATTCCTCCGTCAATCATCAAGAATCTTCCTTCTAAGGTATGCGTGAGTTGATTCATGGACTCCTTTCATCCATGAAGCTCAAGAACCATCTTCTAAATTATGTATTATGATGTTTATGTTGTTGATGGTTGATGATCATGTGGTTGGAGTTTAATGATGCCTTAGATGGGATCTTTGTATGTTTTGTGTGAGGATATGGTGGTATTTAATGTATAAATATGTGAAATTGGTGGTTGAATATTTGTAATCTTGATGAATCCACCTATGCCTAAGATATGCATATAAGGTGTTTGTGAAAATACCTAAGGGAATAGAAATCATGTTTTTATGACATAGTAAGTCCTAAATGACTATTCCATGTTCTAAGTTTATGTTCAACGTGATCCCCATGCTATTGTCTTGAATTGAAGATGTTATATGAGATGCTCATGATATTGTTGTGATATGGAATAACCATGTTATTAAAGCCAGGAAAGTATATACATGTTGTGTGCATTCCCGATCATGTGATAGTTTGTTGAAAATCATTCTTATTATGAAATCCTTACTTATGATATTGTGAATTGTGGACTCTACTCTTATGATCAAGTCAGTCATGTGTGTCAGTTTCCTTCCGTCGATTCCTGGGGGTACTTGTACCCGAAAACTATAGTTGTGTGCCTAGAGCTAGTGTCATGTTTCAAGATATCCTCAGTCAAGCTATGCTCCATAGATTTCAGTTAGTCACGTGACTCAGAAAACCTCAGAAATCTCAGTAGTTCAGTAGTCCCAGTAGTTTCAGTACTCTCAGTCAAACCTCAGATCTTAAGTAGCTTTTCCGTCAGTCAACGAAACTTAGTGAATTCAGCTTAGTTCAGCTAAGAAAATATTATCAGCGCAGTAAATCATTTTATAAATAAGTTCAGTTCAGTTAGTCAGTTCAGCGCAGTTAATCATTTTAGAGTCTTTCAGTTGGGAGTAGGGACTAGCACCGAGCGAGTGCAGGGATGGCGGTATTCCCGTTATAAAGAAAGAGCCATTAGCAGCAATCCTTGTACTCTAGAACTGCGTAGCCAGCGCAGGACAGGATTCACCCGTCATATTAAGGCTATAATTGACTATTATATTGCCTTAGGCTTGATTTCCTGTTCAGGGTCACCCGTCAGAGAGGCTTGACCATTGTAGAGGTCTCTACCCGTGGCACGGTATTGACACCCTTCTAATCAGGGTAAAGATTGGACCCCACCAGTACAGTATCGGGGCATGTCGTTTAGGTTACTACCTCCCACAGTCACAGTTACAGTTACAGTTTCAGTATCAGTCTTCAGAGTAGAAATCAGGAATCAGGACTGTCAGATACAGTCATCGATCTCAGTAAGGAACTCAGATAGTTCCATTGATTCCTGTACCATCCCGTTAGATAGGCTTGGTCCCATATTCAGATGCTTATTATTAGATCTAGAGGTCACCCGAAAGACAGGCTTGATCTCAATCTCAAATTCAGTCGAGTATTCTCATTATCAGTTTCAGAGATCATCATTAACTAGGATTGATCTCAGACTTAGATGTTCAGATACAATTTAGAACTCAAATAGTTTTCCCCAGAATTAGGACTGTTAGATACAGTCATCCATGTTATCAGTCATTCAGTATCTCAGTATCACGAAACTCATGTTGTCAGAGTTCAAACTCAAGTAGTCAGTATCTACACAAGTTCAGTAGCAGTTACGTACATATGTATGTATGTATGTATTCTCACGTTAATATTAGTCAGCATATTCATGCATATAAACCCCATGCATTTATTCTACCCCCACGTATACTCAGTACTTTAGTTGTACTGACGTATTTGCGCTATGCTGCTTTCTTTTTATGTTACACCATAGGTTCTGAGGTGTAGATTCTAGATCAGCAGTAGCAGTTCAGTAAGCAGTGAGTCCTCATCTTTCGAGGACATGATCGTTACATTTATTATTCCAGTATTTCAGTTTATTTTTAGTATTAGGGAGTTAGTTGGAGACATGTTCCTTCAACTCCTTATTCAAACAGTTTAGAGGCTTTCAGACGATTATAGAGTTTACACATTTAGACTTTAGTATTTTTATTTTTGTTTTGGTACTGTGATACCACCTTATTTAAGATATTTCATTATTCAAGATTGAACCTTACGCCCTTTTTGTTCATGTTTTCACATTTTATATGTATATTATGAAGTTACAGGTACAAATATCATTCATGGGTTAGTTTGTGGTCATTCGGGGTCATGAGCACCGTGTAGCGTTTCGGTTCAGAAAATTGGGGCGTTACAGGAGCCCGCCTGAAGAACATGGTGATGAAATTGCAAGTCAGGAGCCCGCTTGAAGAACAGGGTGATGAAATTGCAAGACAGGAGACCGTCTGAAGAACAGGTTGATAAAATGGCAAGTCAGGAGCCCGCCCGAAGCACAGGGCAAATAAATGGAAAGTTAAGCAACAAGGTGAAGCAATTGAAGACCAAGCAAAAGTCATGAAATTGCAAGTCAGGATCCCGCCTGAAGAATAGGGTGATGAAACTTAAGTCAGGAGTCCAACAGAAGCTGTATAGATAGGATTTTGCAATTTCATTTATGTTTTAACTTGTAATTTTCATTTTGATGTACTGACAGAGCCGTAGGATGGCTTAAGTCAGGACTCAGTTGTTCTTCTTCTTTCTGTTTCTTTATTTGAATAATGGCCGGGACAAAAAATTTTCTTGTTGTCTACTTCTTTGTCTGAAAACACTTCGTG
The DNA here is from genome assembly GCA_030864215.1 of Capsicum pubescens. Taxonomy (NCBI): domain Eukaryota; kingdom Viridiplantae; phylum Streptophyta; class Magnoliopsida; order Solanales; family Solanaceae; genus Capsicum; species Capsicum pubescens. The sequence continues at coordinate 347,601,220 of CM061544.1, read as the reverse complement.
TTTACATTCAAAGGGGGCATGATGTAGACACCTAATTTCGTCCCTCTCCGATATCGTTTTTACCTATTTTTTACTTTATCCTACCGTGTACCCTCACCCATGTAATTATACCCCGCAAAAATACAAAAATAACAATCCTTAACAAATTTTATCTTGTTTTAATCCTATCCTAACAACCTCTCCAATTAAAAGTGGACACCTCACCACACCCTACCCCTCTTACCCTACCTACCCCACTCACCCCCACTTAAAATTCACATGCTATAGTCACATGTCACTCCATGGAAATAGGGGAAAAGGATCATTCACAGAATTCAATTCATAGACAACACACATTATATGAGAGGCCCACAGTGAAAAGGTGGGAGAGAATCCATTTTTGTTTCCAGGGAACAAGCACAATAGAAGGGATTCACCCTTCTTCTCCATCCATATGCACAACCAGGGAACGACTCTATTTTTTTTCTGAACAACGCATACCACTACTCGATCGTCACTGCTATACACACACAGACCCACATACTCCACACACGAATTGAACCAACAGAAAATCGCACATACATAGAAAATAGAGAGAAATCGAGAGAGATGGACTGAATTGAGAGCAAAAAAATAGTGATGGAATCGAAGGAGGGAGAGATTGGGGAGGTAAATGGAGAAGGGGTATCGGTATAAAATCCGGCGTCTCAACTATTTTCCGAAGAACCTTGTCGCCAAAATTGGTTTATAGGTGGTCTTGCTGATCGATTCAAACTGAAAACTCCAAAAATCTCTTGGTTTTGCTTCAGGTTCATCGGGTCTCATCCCTGATTTAGGGATCTGGTTTTCTGTTCATCTCATCCTGTCCATTGGGATCAATTTCTTGGTTTCGAATTCCTCAATATCGAAGTTGGGGTTCGTTGATTGAGTTTCTACTTGGGATATTTGGATGTGGTCTTCGTCTTTTAACATGATTAATATTTATGTTCAAAAGTTTCGAATTAAGGTCCATTTCTAATCTTTACTCTTTTATTTCCTTGTTCCGGTGTTATGGATTGAATATTTTGGTTTATTGTTTGATCTTTATTGGTGGAGAATGATTGTGTGGTTTTGATTCGTTATTGATTCCGTTGATTAAGCATGACATGATGAAATGATATATCATTTGAAGTTTAAAATTGTTAAATTGAAGATAAATTGGGGGCGGGAATCGAAAAATTGATAAAAAGCAAATGTTAGTTATTTTTTCTTCATTGATGCCGTTGAATATGATAATGCCATGATAGATCGAGTTCGGGTGGGCGAACAGTAGGCTCGGGTAGGCAAATTTTAGAATTTGTAGTGTCGTTGAATGTTTGAAATTTTGTTGAATGGTTTAATTTTATCGCATTGAAAAGATGTATTCATTTTGCCGAGGGATGCCTCGGGATCATTTATACTTATTTATCAGGGAATGCCCCGACGTATCATGTACGCAAAGGAGGTTTGTGGTGAAGGCTCGAGGCATTGGGTAAAGCATTGGAGCATAGTTTAGGATTAGTGTAGGTTTACTTTTTAGTACTTTCTTTACTTCGGTTTGTAATAATTGGACTAAACACTAAATTTTGGATTGTTTTGTTTTGTTTGCTTGCTTGATTGTTTTATGTGTTTTTTATGGTTTATATATTTGTAATGTCAAAATTAGCCGATACGCTTCACCAAGAGACCGTGGTCGAACCACGGGATCGAGGGGTGCCTAACACCTTCTCCTTGGTCCACAGAATTCCTTAGCCAGAATCTCTGTTCGCGGATCAGTTTTAGAGTCAAACTGTTTTGAAAAAGGATTTCCAAAGGTGTCACACCTCTTTTTCGCCCGAAGGTAGAGGTCAAAGGGTTTTTCCAATTAATGTGATGATTTTGAATAGGGATTAATTTATTTACAGAGTCGCCACTTGGAATCGAGTTATGGTGTTCCAAGTCAGCTTTTTGAATCCCTAATCAAAAGGAAATGACTCTTTATTGGTCTACAAAAACAAAAGACCGGGTAAGAAATTTTGTTGACCGAGGGGAAGGTGTGAGGCACCCCTCGAGTCCCGTAGTTCTAGCACGGTTGCTTTTATTGACTTATCTTAACTTAAATTATTTTGACAGATTATGTTAGTAGGCCCTAAAATCGCTCATTTTATTATACTAAAATTATTTAAAACTCTTGTATTAAACTGGTGAAAATTAATTTTAAGACGAACTTTGCCGGAGTGCAATATTGCATCCTCAAATAATTTTTAAAGGTCTCAGAAAGATGCGTACACCACATTCTTAATCGAGACAAATATATCAAACGTGTCTAAAACTTGTCTAGCATTAAAAGACGTTCATTCGTCTCTTATAAATTCGAGTTGCTAAATTTATTCATTTTTATTCTTTTTTTTTCAAACCTTGGACTAATCCACAACTTGTTTCCTCCCTCATAATATTTTCGCTCCCTCTTCTTTTATTATCTGTGATAGTCTTAGATGAATCTTGATCTCAGTTTACTCTATCTCACATTAACTAATGAAGAATTGTTTAAAATGGGGTCACAGATTTCCAATTCTAGGCCAGCATTCTGATTTGAAATTTAAATTAAAATAAAATAAAATAAAATTAAAAAATAAACCAACGAAATAATTTGTGATTGTGAAACACTTCCAGGAAATAAAGCAATAGTGCATCTAACTTGAAAAATAAAAATAAAATAAAAAAATGATCAAGACAATTTTTTTTAAATAATAATAATAATAATAAAAAATAAAAATAACAAAGCATATGACAAAAACAATTAGAAAACTATCAAATTTGAGTCAGTTAAGTCAATTCGGACAAACCCAAAACTAAGTAAATTACAATTACACCTAGTCGTTGCATCTCTCTGAATATAAAATTAAAGGAGCCTACAATTTTAAACTCTAAGATCCTAATCAATTAACAAGACACTAATATATCTTTATAAATGTTAATAAATACAAAATCATCTTGAATTAAACATAATCATGTAGAAAGGAAGTTAACTAAAAGGGACACAAAACTAACTAGTGTGTAACTTTGCTATCCACTATATCATTAAAGGACAATTTTATTAAAATATTCTAGTAAATAGTTAGTCACTAATTTTTTGTTTTCTTTTTTTTTTGTTTTGTTTTTGCATGCATGCATGAATGTATGAGTCATGAATTAATTTATATCACAAACTTAATCGCGAGTTGCATGTCAACTAAACGTAACTTTACGTCTTTTAACATTAATAAGTTTAACTTCATTCCAAAAATACAAACAAATAAATTACAAATGAAGACGTAAAGTTCAAACTACATATAAATAATAAATTGTGCATACTAAATTATAGAAAACAACCCTTGAAATAACTTCATTCATATTTCAATTCATAACGAAACTTATAAAAATAAGTAACACAGATTTGACAAGAACCTATTTGATACATTGAATCGAATAAAGAAGCACCGCTACCAGAAACTCAAACGAAACTCCGAACTCTAAATCCAAACTCGTCTTCCTCTTCTTTTTTTTTTTTTACTTTGAGTTTTCTTTTATTTTTTGTACGTGTTTTCTTCCTTTTTCCTTTATGTTTTCATTTTTGTTTTCTTTTGTTGCTTTTCTCCATTCTTCCCCTCATGTTTCTAAGTTTTCTCTTCTTCCTTTTTTATCTCTCTCTTTGTCCGTGTGTTTTCATTCTTTTGGTTGTCTGTGTTGTCTTTTTTTTTGTTGTTGTTTGTCTCGTGTGTGTATAAAGGGAACCTAAGGGAGGGAGTTAGGGAGGTTGAGATAATATAGAGGGTGGTTGGGGTAGGTATTTTTTAGGATAAGATCACTTTTAAAAAAATAATAATAATAAAAATAAATATAATAAATAAATAAATTATTTATAAAATAAATAATAATAATAATAATAATAAAAATATTAAATAATTAATTTCTATACTTAATAAAATATAACTAATCTAACATAAAATATAATTAAGAAGAAAATAAAGAAAAAAAAATTACTAGCTTATTTATAAAAATCTATATTAAAAGAAAATATTTTTGAAACTTTTTTTTTATTATTATTTTAAAATTAAATTTAAAACAAAATACCCTAAAATGTAATTTTTTCTTTTTGAATATATTTTCACAATTTTTAAAATGAAATAAGAATTAAAGTAATATCGGATCAAATATAAATATTAAATAATATATATATATATATATTAAACTCAGGGAGGGTCAAAATCACGTGTCCACATTTTGCTCCTCTTTGTTTGAAATCTCGAAGAGTTTTCATACAAAGAAGTAGACAAAGAGGTGATTTTTGATCCTCCAATTATTCGAAAAGTAAAGATAAAATAAAATAAAATAAAATAAAATAAAATAAAAGATGTGACCGAGTCCTGGTTTTGGACCGCCTACATATCCCGGGTTATAAAGGAATCAAGTCACTTGTAGTTCAAAAAGGACAAAAATGGGGAGACAATGAGCTAGAGGTCGAGTCAGGTTCCGTCGAGTTTCCGGTTCGCTGCTTCTTCTTTTACATTGAAATGAATAACAATAAATAAAATGAAGATACAAGTGAAAGATCCTATCTAAGTTGCCTTTTTTTTTGGAATCTTGACTTGAATCTTCATGACTTCTTAAATGGTGAGATAGTCACTATTCTGAGTTCAATCTTAAAAAAAATGAAATGTTCCTTCATGTTGGCTCTTGGCATTGGAGAGGAACTTGACAATTGACTCATTCTTCAGACTTTTCTCTGACATGATCTTGAAAATCTTCACCCTATTCTTCAGGCGGGCTCCTGAACTTGCAACTGATAATGTTCACCCTATTCTTCAGGAGTAGGCTCCTGGACTTACAACTTTTTCACCTTGTTCTTCAGGCGGGCTCCTAGACTTACAACTCCTTCACCCTGTTCTTCAGGAGTAGGCTCCTGGACTTACAACTTCTTCACCCTGTTCTTCAGGAGGGCTCCTAGACTTACAACTCCTTCACCCTGTTCTTCAGGCGGGCTCCTAGACTTCCTTTTTCTTGATCCTGTTCTTCAGGCGGACTCCTGAACTTACATTTTCTTCACCCTATTTTTCAGGCGGGCTCCTGTACTTATAATTTCTTCACCCTGTTCTTCAGGCGGGCTCCTGGACTTTCTCTTTTCTTTACCATGTTCTTCAGGCGGGCTCTTGGACTTTTTATTTCTGATTTTTTCAAATATGTTCCTGAACTCAACATAAAAGGTGAAACAGAAAAATAACATCCCATTCTTCAGGAGGGTCCTGTCCCATTCTTCAGGAGGGTCCTGAGCATAAAATAAATTTTCATTCTTCAGGAGGGTCCTGTGCATAAAAATAAAATTCCATTCTTCAGGAGGGGCCTGTCCCATTCTTCAGTAGGGTCCTGTCCCATTCTTCAGAAGGGTCTTGTCCCATTCTTCAGGAGGGTCCTAAACACAAAATAAATTCCCATTCTTTAGGAGGGTCCTGTCCCATTCTTCAGAAGGGTCCTGATCACAAAATAAATTCCCATTCTTCAGGAGGGTCCTGTCCAATTCTTCAGGAGGGTCCTGAGCATAAAATAAATTCCCATTCTTCATGAGGGTCCTGTTCAATTCTTCAGGAGGGTCCTGAGCATAAAATAAATTTTCATTCTTCAGGAGGTTCCTGAGCACAAAATAAATTCCTATTCTTCAGGAGAGTCCTGTCCCATTCTTCAGGAGGGTCCTAAGCACAAAATAAATTCTCATTCTTCAGGAGGGTCCTTTCCCATTCTTCAGGAGGGTCCTGAGCACAAAATAAATTCTCATTCTTCAGGAGGGTCCTATCCCATTCTTCAGGAGGGTCTTGAGCATAAAATAAATTCCCATAAACACAAATAAATTTTTTTGCCCAGTTTGTACTAGAAAATTTAGTGAGTGTCATTAGATCACAATTTTTTAAAAAGTACATAAAGAGGGTGAATCAAGGTCCTGCTAAAGAAATGTGTCTCTTCAGAGTAAAATTGATGACCAAAATTAGGAAGTACATCTCCTAACACATGAAACTTAAATTACCCAGACAAGAAAGTGCGTGTCCTAGGGGTTAAATGAAATGACTCAACTAGAAAATGCGTCTTCTAAGAGCGAATGTTCAAGTTAGGAAGTGTGTTACCTAACACATGAAAATTTACATACCCTGACTAGGAAGTGCGTCTACTAGGGATTAAATGAAATGACTCGACTAGAAAGTGCGTCTTTTAGGAGTGAATGTTCAAGTTAGGAAGTGTGTTACATAACAAATAAAAACTAACATACCCTGACTAGAAAGTGCGTCTCCTAGGGGTCAAATGAAATGACTCGACTAGAAAGTGCGTCTTCTAGGAGTGAATGTTCAAGTTAGAAAGTGTGTTACCTAACAAATAAAAACTGACATACCCTGACTAGGAAGTGCATCTCCTAGGGGTCAAATGAAATGACTCGACTAGAAAGTGCATCTTCTAAGAGTGAATGTTCAAGTTTAGGAAGTGTGTCACCTAACAAATGAAAACTGAAATACCCAGACAAGGAAGTGTGTCTCCTAGGGGTAAATGATGATGAGTTTTCACCATGATTGTGATTATTAAAAATGTTTAGCAATATCGCCTCTTGCATTTGCAAAAGCGAGGAATTGCATCTTTTAATATTTAGGCTTTGAAGCCGTTGATTTGAAAGTAACATGTTTTTGTTTCATATAAAGAAAACTTTTAATTTTAAACACGGTGGTTGATTTGTGGCATTTGGCTATTGAGACAATCTCTTGCACTTGTCATGCCCAGCTCCATTGCAAATCATTGATAGGTATTGTTGACTTGTTGTAGTATTGACCCCAAATTCTAACTACTAAAACATTTTGACTCAAATCATATTTCTCTTGCATGATGCCTCGAGATTCAGCTTCAAATACACCTTTTATACTTTTATGAGTCCAAGAACTGTCAGATGACAAGCATTCTCGAGTACTTTACTTTATTTTTGAAACTTGTTATCTTTGTGTGTTGGTCTTTTATCTTGCTTTGCACAACTAAAGGAGTTGGTAGCAAGTTTTGAAGTCCTTCCTCACTTATCTTGATAAAATTTTGACTCAAAAATACATGAAAGATGAAGATAGTGATTTTCTTTTGACCACAAAGACACAAAAATCAAAATAAAAATAAAAATAAAAATAACAAAAAGAATAGGAAAAGACAATAGACATCTCTTCTTTTTAAAAAAAATGTCAAAAAGAAATTTTTATCTGGGTGTGGCAGCTGATTCTAGTGATTACGACATGCATTTTGAATTAAACAATCTGATCTATCCAAACTAATCACTATCTCTTTTTGCCCACTCATTGAATTTGAAAGGGATCCATTCTTGAACTTGTTTCCTCTGGATTATAATCCTCCTTAGGCACTTAGTGACACCTCGATGGGTTTTTGCTAACATGCTGCTCCCATTTTCTTTTCTTTTTCAACTCATTGTCGTCTTATGGTGCCCATGAAGACTTTTACCGATAAAACTCGCATTTTTATTGATCTTACAACTCACGGTCGCCTAATGTTTCCCAAAAGGATTTTCACCAATAAGACTCTCTCATTTTTTTTTTATTTTTTTTTTTAAAAATAATACTCAAAATATGAAATATCATGCACCTATAACATGTTTAGACTTGACATTCTTAAAGATTGATCTGAAGGTCTTTCTTTGGTTGTAACTTGGCTTTTGAAATATGATAGAAAGAAAGGTCGGCATGGGGATCAAAATTTACACAACATTGGGTAAAATATACAACTTTTGGAATCGACTCTTTTAAGAAAATAAACTTTTGCCCCATTTTTATTTCATTCTGAGTAACTTGAATTTTCTTTTGGTTGGACCGAACCCCAGAGTAGGGCTGCCTACGTATCTTGTCATAGCAAAAATCAGGTCAAACATAGTTCAGGACATTTCTTTTGCGTGAATTTGGATTTTTGATTGATTTTTTCTCTTTTTTTTGCAACTTTTTTTTTTCTTTTACTCCATTTTTCTTGATACTCTTTTTTTGATCTTTTCAAGTTCTATTTTGATTCTAAAAGAGGGGTACGAAAGAAAATAACACTAAAGCTCAAAAGGGGTAACAAAGGATGACACAATATTTGGGTAGTAGAATGAAATGTCTTCGTCATATCAATCTTTAAAAACATAAGTACATAACATGTAATCTGAGAGTAGAACATGAAGATCATACGCATCTTTTTTCAACATTGATCATGACTAAGCTCATGCGCTTGCGTCACTTCTTTTAAGCTTGTAAAATATACATGTCCACTTATATTGTACTTTTTTCTCGATGAGTGACTCATGCCCTTTTGGAGCTAACTTCTTTTTGCTTTTCCTTATAGTGGATGCTATATATCCTCCAATCGACCTCATTCAAAATTCTCGAATTGAATTTTCTAATCGATGATCAAGTTATTTCCTGATTCACAAAGTGATTGCCTCAATACATTCAAAAGAGGTTGTAACTATCTCCCCAAATACCTGAACACTTTACTTATTTTCTTATATGTTTTTTTCTTTCAACCCTATCTTCTTTTCAAACATTTGAGGATTAGATTGGATTTATAGATCAGTCTGTGAATTCAACATGCATATCACATCTCTAGAATCACCATAGAAAGCGCTCTCTAAAGAAAGAATAAAACAACAACAAAACAATATATAATAAAAAATAAAATAAAAATAAAAAGGTCACATTTGTTAACCAAAAGATAGAAGGATTTGAATGGAAATTTTAATAAAATAAGATAAGATATATCTCAAATTTCAACCCTAAAATAATTCGGGTAGTAGAAAGAAAACAAAAAAGACTACCAAAAATCCTTCCTCGTGGGGAGCAGATTGGCTTCCAAAATTGCCGAACTTAATATTTTAGCCATTGAATTGCATGTCGGCCTTAATGGAGTCTCCACAATCATTGCTACATCATTTTTTTTTGTTTTTGAACTCGATCATTTTGAATTTATCACCTCAAACTCTCTCCAAAGTAAGCCATCAACAATTTCTCTTTTCCCCTACTCCTCTTCATTGATTACAAAACTTTTTCATATGAGTCAAAAGATCACCATGACCCTCGTACATGTCTAACATTGGTGTTATGGAGTTTAGAGGCAAGTGAACTTTGAAGCATGTAAAAATCCTTGTGAGAACTCACTTTTTCTCTCTCAGTATTTGCATGTTTCTCATATTTTGCTCCAAATTTCTCACTTTTCAAATCATTTCTTATTATTTCTCATTTCTAACAATCTACACCAACTCATCTCAGACCCTATATCATTTTTTGTGGGTCATCTTACTTGTTTTTTTTGAACATGGTGTTGTATTGGTGAGATGTCAACTTATCCACAAACCAACCACCTTAACACTATTTTGATTTTGGAGAAAATTAATGTGTCACAGTTCAAAAATTTTCTTCTTAAGACCACCGAATCCATGAAGGACTGCCTACGTATCTCATTAAGATGAGAATCAGGTGTGCGTAGTTCTTGAAATATATGTCATACAAAATTCAGCCTCAAGACCCCTAAAGTTTTAGGGCTATTAAGATTTATATATATTATTTATTTTGTAAAAACTTAGCCACATGATCCCTAAAGATTCAGGGCTATTAAGATATATATAAATTAGACTTGAGAATTAGAAAAATAATTATGAAAGTAATCATATTTTTAAAATATTCCTCAATAAGTCTATGAATAATTTTCAAAAAATAGGGTCGTATCCTGAGAAGGACTTCCTATGTATCTCACAAAGATGTGAGAATCAAACCTTCGTAGTTCATGAAGACCATAAAACTATGTTACTATATTTTTTTTAAAAAATCTTTTCTTTTAAAAATATTTTTTTTTAAATGACTCACTAAGTATGAGGATAATTTAATCTCTTACATTTTAAAGTTGCCTAAAGCCGGTCAACAAACAAACAACCTTCCAACCAAATGTCAAAGAACACGTAGGATGCACATGTTGGTCTTTATAAAGTAGGTCACCGGTCCTAGACAAACCCAGCCCCTGTGCCAAGTCCCGCTAAGTAAAATGCATATGATGCAAATAAAGCGGCACCTAATAGGGATAACCAGATTCTGAATTTTCAGTTCTTCTAAGTTTAAGCCTAATAGGGATAGGTGTCTAGACTGGCTTACCCGAGCGGACACTCAAGCCGGGGAGGGACAACTTGGTCAGTAGCAAGGCAACACCGTCTTCGTTGTCGATTCGAACCCCGCCTAACATGTGTGACTATAATCCTTCACTAGGGGCCTTGACACTCCGGCTATCTCAAAAAGAAAGTAGGATGCATGCGCTGCATTGCTTCTATCCTATTTCAGAGACTCAGAGGAGGTGCGCAAGGGAAGACAGTATATAATACAGTTCAATCAATATCAAACCGGTAAATAAGAGACAAGTAACACATAAGGCTAACAAACACAATATCAACAATAATTACAGAAAGTATAAGTCAATATAAAAAGCTCGAATTCTTATTTGTCTCCAGCAGAGTCTCCAGAGATGTCACACCCCTTTTTCACCCGAAGGTAGAGGTCAAAGGGTTTTTTCAATTAATGTGACGATTTTGAATAGGGATTAATTTATTTACAGAGTCTCCACTTGGAATCGAGTTATGGTGTTCCAAGTCACCTTTTTGAATCCTTAATCAAAAGGAAATGACTCTTTATTGGTCTGCGAAAACAGAAGACTGGGTAAGGAATTCTATTGACCGAGGGGAAGGTGTGAGGCACCCCTCGAGTCCCGTGGTTCTAGCACGGTTGCTTTTATTGACTTATCTTAACTTAAATTATTTTGACAGATTATGATAGTAGGCCCTAAAATCGCTCATTTTATTATACTAAAATTATTTAAAACTCTTGTATTAAACTGGCGAAAATTAATTTTAACACGAACTTTGCCGAAGTGCATTATTGCATCCTCAAATTATTTTTAAATGTCTCAGAAAGATGCGTACACCGCATTCTTAATCGAGACAAATATATCAAACGTGCCTAAAACTTGTTTAGCATTAAAAGACGTTCATTCGTCTCTTATAAATTCGAGTAGCTAAATTTATTCATTTTTATTCTTTTCTTTCAAACCTTGGACTAATCCACAACTTGTTTCCTCCCTCACAATATTTTCGCTCCCTCTTCTTTTATTATCTGTGATAGTCTTAGATGAATCTTGATCTCAATTCTCAGTTTACTCTATCTCACATTAACTAATGAAGAATTGTTTAAAATGGGGTCACGGATTTCCAATTCTAGGCCGGCATTCTGATTTGAAATTTAAATTAAAATAAAATAAAATAAAATTAAAAAATAAACCAACGAAATAATGTGTGATTATGAAACACTTCCAGGAAATAAAGCAATAGTGCATCTAACTTGAAAAATAAAAATAAAATAAAAAAATGATCAAGACTATTTTATTTAAATAATAATAATAAAAAATGGAAATAACAAAGCATATGACAAAAACCATTAGAAAACTATCAAATTTGAGTCAGTTACGTCAATTCGGACAAACCCAAAACTAAGTAAATTACAATTACACCTAGCCGTTGCATCTCTCTGGATATAAAACTAAAGGGCCTACAATTTTAAACTCTAAGATCCTAATCAATTAACAAGACACTAATATATCTTTATGAATGTTAATAAATACAAAATCATCTTGAATTAAACATAATCATGTAGTCATGTAGAAAGAAAATTAACTAAAAGGGACACAAAACTAACTAGTGTGTAACTTTGCTATCCACTATATCATTAAAGGACAATTTTATTAAAATATTCTAGCAAATAGTTAGTCACTAATTTTTTTTTTGTTTTGATTTTGTATGCATGCATGAATGTATGAGTCATGAATTAATTTATATGACAAATTTAATCGCTAGTTGCATGTCAACTAAATGTAACTTTACGTCTTTTAACATTAATAAGTTTAACTTCATTCCAAAAATACAAACAAATGAATTACAAATGAAGACGTAAAGTTCAAACTACATATAAATAATAAATTGTGCATACTAAATTATATAAAACAACCCTTGAAATAACTTCATTCATATTTCAATTCAAAACGAAACTTATAAAAATAAGTAGCACAGATTTGACAAGAACCTGTTCGATACATTGAATCGAATAAAGAAGCACCGCTACCAGAAACTCAAACGAAACTCCGAACTCTAAATCCAAACTCGTCTTCCTCTTCTTCTTTTTTTTACTTTGAGTTTTCTTTTATTTTTTGTACGTGTTTTCTTCCTTTTTCCTTTATGTTTTCATTTTTGTTTTCTTTTGTTGCTTTTCTCCATTCTTCCCCTTATGTTTCTAAGTTTTCTCTTCTTCTTTTTTTATCTCTCTCTTTGTCCGTGTGTTTTCATTCTTTTGGTTGTCTGTGTTGTCTTTTTTTTGTGTTGTTTGTCTCGTGTGTGTATATAAAGGGAACCTAAGGGAGGGAGTTAGGGAGGTTGAGATAATATAAGGGGTGGTTGGGATAGGTTTTTTAGGATAAGATCACTTTAAAAAAAATAAAAAATAATAAAAATAAATAATAATAATAATAATAATAAAAATATTAAATAATTAATTTTTATACTTAATAAAATATAACTAATCTAACATAAAATATAATTAAGAAGAAAATAAAGAAAAAAAAATTACTAGCTTATTTATAAAAATCTATATTAAAATAAAATATTTTTGAAACTTTTTTTTTAATTATTATTTTAAAATTAAATTTAAAACAAAATACCCTAAAATGTAAACAATTTTTTTTAATATATTTTCACAATTTTTAAAATGAAATAAGAATTAAAATAATATCGGATCAAATATAAATATTAAATAATATATATATATATATATATATATATATATATTTATATTAAACTCAGGGAGGGTCAAAATTACGTGTCTACAAAAGGTGACTTGGCACACCTAATTTATGTCAAGTGGCTACTTTGAATAAAAAATGTAAATAATCTTTTTTCGAAATAAAGTTTTAATCATTTTGTCACTTTAATAATAAAAGTCCTTTCAAACTTAAAAATTGAATCTTTTTAAGTTAAAAAAGGGGTGTGAAAGCTCTGGCGACTCTGCTGGGGATTTTTCAGAATTCGATCTTATTTCGGAGTTGTATCGGTTTAGTTTGGCACTATAAGTGTATAGCCATTTTGTTTGTGTTGTTTTGTGTTATTGTATTATCACCGTTAAGTGTCTACGTGCTCTTTGTTTGCAGTTTTTATCTTATGTATTACCTCTTTATATCTGGCATCATGTGCATAACCCGAGTCATTCTTTCTGCAATAAACCCGTAGTACACGTGTTATACACGACCTCTAGTTGAGTCACCCTTATTTTAGGAGGGAGCCGTCGGTGTTATGGAGTAGGTGGAAAGAAAAGCAGCCACTATCAACCATACGATCCCCCGAACAGTAGGTCAGCTTTTAGGTCATGCTTATGTGCATCATATTGAAGACCTAGCGGAGCCCACTTGGTCCTTTGTATGAAACTCACCTCTAAAGCATTCATACGTGCTAAATGTTGCATCTTTGAAGGTAACGAGGTCCTTTGACAGACTGATTTGGGCAAAAGCATGAGTTAGAAGCAAAGTGTGTAGGAAGAAAATTGTTGAAAAAAGGAAGAAAAAAAAGAGATTTGGTAGTTTTTAGGGTTCTTTATGGCTTTTGTTTTTTCACAATTCAAAAATTCAAAAAAAAAAAAAAATTTAATTTTTGCACTCATTTTCCAAAAAATCAAAAAGGTTAAAAAAAATTCCTTTTATTTCTTAACTCCAAAAAAAAATATATAAAAAAAATCCTTTCAATAGGAGCTTTGTACATTTTTATATAACGAAAATATCAAAAAGATTTTTTCTTTCATAGTTGTTGGTGTTAGTTTCTAATTAAAAAACCGAAAAAAAAAATATTTTCATCGTCTGTCTTAAGTTGTGTCTCTCAATTCAAGGTTTAGTTTGTCATTTAATCTTTAATTGTCCAATCTGGACGAACTACGCACCCCTGATTCTCCTCTCTCGGGAGTGAGATACGTAGGCCGCCTATTGTTGGTTCGGGGATCATATTTGAAAACTTCAAAAAAAATAAAAAAATTCACTCTTTATTAGAGTTGGTGTTGTTTCATATACATCTTTAAAAGAAAACTTCAAAAAAGATTATTCTTTTAATATGTTCAAGTTTCATTTTCATATGAAATTCAAAATCGAAAACCCAAAAATACATTTTTTTGGTAATCATAGGTTTCATTTTGTATAGGGAGTTTAAACTTGAAAAATGTAAAAAGATTTTCATCAATTCTTTTGATAATTTTTTATTTCCTTTTCTTTTTAAAGTTTCAAGAAAAAGAAAAAAAGAAAGGAAAAAGAGTTTAGTTGGCCATTTTGGCACGACTTCATGAACTACGAACACCTGATTCTCCTCTCTCGAGAGTGAGATACGTAGGCTCCCCTCTTGGGTTCGGTGACCTTTTCTTGAAAAAAAAAGTTTTGAAAAAAAGTGTTGAATTCTAACGCATTTGCTATCTCTTGTTCAGTTAGTTTAAGGTGGTTGGTTTGTGACATTTTGGCTGGTCCTCCATATTGCACCAAGTCACAGAGAAAGTTATGGCCAACAAGGACACCGAGTTTGTTGTCACTGATCAGATAAGGAGTTCGGGAAATGAGAATTTGAAAGCCAATGAAGAGATTCGGAAATTAAGGCAGCAAATGATAGAAATGCATCGAGCTTGGGCTAATGGGTTGACGCCTCCTCCATTTCCCACTGATAATTTGGAATATCTTTCTAGCTTGCCTACAGTGTCACATGCACAATTTTCTATTATTGTTGACACGTTACAACATGCATCAGGATCTACTCCCGGGCAACACTATCCAAACACTTCCAATATTTATTTCTTCACTCCTCAGCACAAAGCTACCATATGCTCGGCTCCACCTACTGTTCATGTTTTTGCAGCACCACCCCCACCCGAAGCTCCTACTTTTGATGTTTATCCATAAGTTGTGCCTCCCCACTCTGCGAGAGAGCCTGTATTGAATATTTTTGCTGATCAACATCATGCTATTGAGCCCACATTTAAGTCGACTAATCCTTATGGCTACACTCACCCGCCTGAATTTCCTCTTAACACTGAGAAGCCTATTATAACAGAAGAACAAGAGGAAATAATCAGAAAATTGAGAAGTTTGGAACTGGCTATGAAAGACCTCCAGGGACTTGGGGGTACAAAAATGTCTCATATAAAGATCTGTGCATGTTTCCATGGGTTCATCTTTCTTTTGGCTTTAAAATGCCAAAGTTTGAGAAGTATGATGGACATGGAGATCCTGTTGCACACTTGAGACGTTATTGCAACCAACTAAGGGGTGCTGGAGGAAAGGAAGAACTACTCATGGCTTATTTCGGGGAGAGTCTTTCAGGCTTAGCTTCGGAATGGTTTGTTGACTAAGACATTGATAAGTGGATTAGTTGGGATGACCTAGCTAATGAATTTGTGCAACAATTTCAATATAGTTTGGAGTTGATCCCTGACGAAAAATCCCTAAATAGTATAAAAAATAAGAATACTAAGAGTTTCAGAGAGTATGCAATCAGATGGCGCGAACAAGCTGCTAGAGTAAAACCGCCAATGAACAAAAGCAAAATAGTGGAGGTGTTTATTCAAGCGTAGGATGAAACATATTATCAACACTTGTTACCTGCATTAGTCAAGTCATTTATTGAGGTCCTTAAAATGAGGAAAATGATAGAAGAGGGAATTAAGACTGGTCGCATTGTGAGTTTTGCAACATTGAATGCGACAACTCGAGTAATTCAAAAGGGTTCAGGAAGTATTGTGGAGACAAAGAATGAGGAAGTTGCATCTTCTATTGTAGTTGGACAGCGGGCACGGTCAAGAAGACCCCATTGTCGTCACTCTCAGGATCAAACCCAAGTTCATGCCCAAGCTCCACATAATCACTCCCAAAATCAATTATACTCTACTCCTTCACCTCTATATCTAGTATATAATGCACAGTCACATGTTCAACCCCAATCATACCCACAGTGGAACACACCAACTCCTCAGAGTCGTCCTCTAACTCCACAAACATACCAAAACCCTCCTAAGCCTAATTTTTTATCTAAGCCAAATGATGAAATGAGGCAGAAGTTGAGATATAGCTTCACACCAATTGGAGAGTCGTATGCCAGTTTATTTCAGAGATTGGTACAATGAGGTATGATCACTCCTCTCCTTGGTTGCACTCTTAATTGGAGTTCAAGAAATTTTGATCCTAATGTATGATGTGCATATCATTCTGATGCTCAGGGTCATAGTATTGAAGATTGTCGAGATTTGAAAAGAGAAATTGAAAAGATGATTCAAGATGGATCAATTATGGTACAGAACATTGACAGTGAGGGAAGCTCTAGTCATGTTGATATGCAAACCAATGGCTAAGTTGTCAGACTGAGCAATTGAGAAGTCACCCATCTCCCTACTAGGAATAGGTCTGGTAGTTTGTTCTGTTTTCTTTTCTGTTTTTCGAATTATTTCAGGGTTGTAGTTCGGGATCTATCTTGTTTTGTCCTTTTGTCGTTTAGGTTCAAACCCTTGTATCTTTTATTTTAACTAAATGAATTGTCCCTTTTCCTTTGTGTTTTAAATATGTGTTGTTTGTTTGTTTTCTTTATACAGTACATTTTATGTTGACTCTAGTGATATGACATGCTTGCGGAATTTTCAGTCAGATCTTAAAATCTAATTTAACCATGAAACATTGGATCAGAGCGCTAAAGTTAGGAGAAACATCTGAGAAAATAGTAGAGTGCTGAGACATTTGGTGGCAAGTTCAAGCCTTCTTTGAAAATTAAGGCCATTTATGTTGAGAATCACAAGAATAACTTGGTCATCAATTGAAAGACATGTCTCAATTAGGTTAAACAGTGTTTGCGTGATCCTATCAAGAGGAACAGAAAGAAAATCAACTCCATGAAAGCATGAGTCATTCAAAGTGATGGATGTACAACAAATGTGGAGTTGTATGTTTGAAAAGTATAGAAAAAGAGGTGACACATATGCTCGGGGTAAGTTAGTATTGTAAAACATGTCATAAGTGATGTTGATCGTGCACTTTCACATTGCATACTATGTACTAATATTTTCAAGGATTGATATGACGAAGGCATTTTATTCTGCTATCCAAACATTGTGTCATCCTTTGTTTACCCCATTTGAGCCTTAGTGTTATTTTCTTTTATACCCCTCTTTTGGAATCTAGATAAAGCCAGTAAAGCTCAAAAGAAAAGTATCGAGCAAGAGAATAGAGTCAAAAAGTTTTAAAAAAAAAGAAAGAGAAAAAAATGTGTCCACGAAGGAAGAAAAGAGTGTCAAGAAATTAGAGTCAGAAAAATCACAAAGAAAAAAAAAGTAAAAAATAAAAAGAACAAGTCAGAATCAAGATAAGAAAAAGAATAAGCTGCCAGAACTACGCATGACCTGATTCTCCTCTCTCGGGGGTGAGATACGTAGGCTGCCCTACTAAGGGCTCGGTCCAACAAAATAAACAATTTAGAATTTCCCAGTCAAAAGAAACTGAGGCATGAGTTAATCCTCATTGTTTGAGTCGATTACAAAAGTTGTAAATCCCACCCCACTTCAAGTGTCGTTTGGTCCCCATGCCATCATTTCTTTATAACTCTATCCAAAAGCCAAGTTACAACCAAAGAAAGACCTTTAGATCAATCTTCGAGAATGCTCAGGCTAAGCATGCAATGGATATGGATAACGTATTTTGGGAACTACTTGTCTTCCTCAGCATAAGAAATTAGGAGAGAAATGAAAATGAGAGATTCTTATCGGTGAAAACCCTCATGGGCACTGTAAGATGACGATGAGTTGAGATACATAAAAATGAGAGAGTCTTATCGGTGAAAACCCTTACGGTCACTGTAAGACGGCTGTGAGTTGAGAAAAATGAAAATAAGAATATTATTGGTAAAAAACCCCTCTCGGATACTATAAGGCGATGGTCAGGTGATAAAAGGAAATGAGAGAGGCTTGTAGGCGAAAACCCTTCAAGGCGCCACTAGCCGAATGAGGTCTCCAAATGCAATTGGCCCAAGAAAGCAACTCACTTTCAGGGTGATTAACTTAACAATAATTTGTGAGAGTTTTGGATGGAAAGATCAGACAGTTTAATCCGATATGCATGTCATAATCATTAGAGTTGACTGTCATTTTCAGATAAACCTTTCTTACATCTTTTTCAATAGGGACATTCATTATTATTTCTTTCTTTTCTATAGTTATATTTTTATTTTTCTTGAGTCAATTATCAAAATAAAATCATTATCATTTTTCTCTTGTCTTTGAGGCAAGTCTATGTCAAAACAAGTGAGAAAAGATTTTAAAACTGGCTACCAGCTTCTTCAATTGTACAAAGCAAGGCAGAAAGGCCAATGCATGAAAGAGACATGATTGTGAGCTAAGATGAGGAAAACAGAAAGTTTTGTCAACAAATTAGTCTGGGAACTCATGAAATACCAAGGTTCCAAGATGTCTATCTGAGAAGCATGGCAAAGCAGAGATGTTGTATCTGTCTCAGTCACTCTTAATAATTTGATGACGGCAAGAGCGTTTGCCACGAAAGCCAAAGCCACAAACCAGCCACTATGTTTTTAAACTCACAACCTTTCTTTGCATGAAACAGGAACACATGTTACCTTCAAATCAAGGATTTCAAAGCCTAAACATCAAGGCCCGTAATTTCTCACTTTTACAAATAAAGGAATAAATGTTGTTGTACAGGTTTGATAATTAAATCATGGAAAAATTCACCATCTTATATCCCTCGGAGACACACTTTCTTGTCCAGGGATTTCAGTTTTTATTTGTTGGGTGATACACTTCTTAAAGTGAACCTTCACTCCTAGAAGACGTACCTTCTAGTCAAGTCATTCCCCTTGACCCCTAGAAGACGTACCTTTTAGTCTAGTCATTCCCTTTGATTCCTATAAGACGTACCTTTTAGTCGAGTCATCTCTATTGATTCCTATAAGATGTACCTTTTAGTCGAGTCATTCCTTTTGATTCCTATAAGACGTACCTTTTAGTCGAGTCATTCCCTTTGACCCCTAGAAGACGTACCTTTTAGTCAAGTCATTACCTTTGATTCCTATAAGACGTACCTTTTAGTCGAGTCATTCCCTTTGATTCCTATAAGACATACCTTTTAGTCGAGTCATCTTCTTTGATTCCTATAAGACGTACCTTTTAGTCGAATCATTCCCTTTGATTCCTATAAGACGTAACTTTTAGTCGAGTCATTCCCTTTGTCCCCTAGAAGACGTACCTTTTAGTTGAGTAATTCCCTTTGATTCCTATAAGACGTACCTTTTAGTCGAGTCATCTCCCTTGATTCCTAGTAAGACGTACCTTTTAGTCGAGTCATTCTCTTTGATTCCTATAAGACGTACCTTTTAGTCGAGTCATTCCCTTTGATCACTATAAGATGTACCTTTTAGTCGAGTCATTCCCTTTGTCCCCTAGAAGATGTACCTTTTAGTCGAGTCATTCCCTTTGATTCCTATAAGACGTACCTTTTAGTCAAATCATCTCCCTTGATTCCTAGTAAGATGTACCTTTTAGTCGAGTCATATCCCTTGATTCCTATAAGACGTACCTTTTAGTCGAGTCAATTCCTTTGATTCCTATCAGACGCACCTTATAGTCGAGTCATTCTCCTTGATTCCTATAATGATGTGACTTTTGCAAAAGTCCTTTGATGATAAACTGGGGCAAAATTTAATTCTTGTGTTGGAACTTCACTTTCCTAGCATATGAAATCTCTATATAATAATCTTTGTTTGGGATAATTTTCTTTTTAGTTTTGATGTGATTTCAGGAGCCCGCCTGAAGAGCAGGGAGAATAAATAAAAAGTCAAGCAACAAGGTGAAGAAGTTGAAAGTCAAGCAACATGGTGAAAAGTTGAAAGTTAACAGATTGATGAAATAGCAAGTCAGGAGCCCGCCTGAAGAACAGGGTGATGAAATTGCAAGTCAGGAGCCCGCCTGAAGAATAGGGTGATGAAATTGCAAGACAGAAGCCCGCCTGAAGAACAGGGTGATGAAATGGCAAGTCAGGAGCCCGCCCGAAGCACAGGGCGAATAAATGAAAAGTTAAGCAACAAGGTGAAGCAATTGAAGACCAAGCAACAAGTGATGAAATTGCAAGTCAGGAGCCCACCTGAAAAATACGGTGATGAAACTTAAGTCAGGAGTCCAACAGAAACTGTATAGATAGGATTTTGTAATTTCATTTATGTTTTAACTTATAATTTTCATTTTGATGTAATGACAGAGCCGCAAAATGAAAACTCGATGGAACCTCACTCGACTCTCCAAACTCGGTATATCCCATTTCCTTCCAATCCCTTGAGACATCGTCACTTGATTCCTCCATAACTTGGGTGGGTAGGATGGCTTAAGTCAGGACTCGCTTGTTCTTCTTCTTTCTGTTTCTTCCTTTGAATAATGGTCGGGACAAAATTCTATCTTGTTGTCTACTTTTTTGTCTGAAAACACTTCGTGTTTACATTCAAAGGGGGCATGATGTAGGCACCTAATTTTGTCCCTCCCCGATATCATTTTTACCCATTTTTTACTTTATTCTACCGTGTACTATCACCCATGTAATTATACCCCGCAAAAATACAAAAATAATAATCCTTAACAAATTTTATCTTGTTTTAATCCTATCCTAACAACCTCTCCAATTAAAAGTGGATATATCACCACACCCTACCCCTCCTACCCTATGCACCCCCACTCATAATTCACACGCTATATTCATATGTCACTCCACGGGAAAAGGGGAATAGGATCATTCATAGAATTCAATTCATAGACACCACACATTATATAAGGGGCCCACAGTGAGAAGAAAGGAGAGAATCCATTTTTGTTTCCAGGGAACAAGCACAACAAAAGGGATTCACCCTTCTTCTTCATCCATACGCATAACCAAAGAATGACTCCATTTTTTTCTGAACAAAACACACAACTCCTCCATCATCACTGCTATACACACACAGACCCACATACTCCACACACGAATCGAACCAACAACAAATCGCACACACACATAAAATAGAGATAAATTGAGAGAGATGGACTAAATTTAGAGCAAAAAAATAGTGAAGGAATCGAAGGAGAGAGAGATTGGGGAGGTAAACGGAGAAGGGGTATCGGTAAAAAAATCCGGCGTCTCTACTGTTTTCCGATGAACCTTGTCGCCGAAATTAGTTTATAGGTGGTCTTTCTGATCGATTCAAACTGAAATCTCCAAAAATCTCTTGGTCTTGCTTCAGGTTCATCGGGTCTCGTCCCTGATTTTGGGATCTGGTTTTCTGTTCATCTCATCCTGTCCATTGAGATCAATTTCTTGGTTTCGAATTCCTCAATATGAAATTTGGGGTTCGTTGACTGAGTTTCTACTCGGGATATTTGGATGTGGTCCTCTTCTTTTCAGTTGATTAATAT
The DNA here is from genome assembly GCA_030864215.1 of Capsicum pubescens. NCBI lineage: Eukaryota > Viridiplantae > Streptophyta > Magnoliopsida > Solanales > Solanaceae > Capsicum > Capsicum pubescens. The sequence continues at coordinate 347,579,675 of CM061544.1, read as the reverse complement.
TTGAGTTCAAAAGTTTCGAATCGAGGTCCATTTCTAATCTTTACTCTTTTATTTCCTTGTTTCGGTGTTATGGATTGAATATTTGTGTTGATTGTTTGGTATTTATTGATGGCGAATGATTGTGTGGTTTTGATTCGTTATTGATTCCGTTGATTATGCATGACATGATGAAATGATATATCTTTTGAAGTTTGGAATTGTTAAATTGAAGATAAATTGAGGCGGGAATAAAAAAATTGATAAAAAGCAAATGTTAGTTATTTTAGATTCATTGAGGTCGTTGAATGTGATAATGCCATGATAGATCGAGTTCGGGTAGGCGACTAGTAGACTCGGGTAGGCAAAGTTTAGAATTTGTAGTTTTGTTGACTGTTTGAAATTTTGTTGAATGGTTTGATTTTATCGCATTGAAAAGATGTATTCATTTTGCCGAGAGATGCCTCGGGATCTTTTGTACTTATTTATCAGGGAATGCCCCGACGTTTCATGTACGCAAAGTAGGTTCGTGGTGAAGGCCCAAGGCATTGGGTAAAGCATTGGAGCATAGTTTAGGATTAGTGTAGGTTTACTTTTTAGTACTTTCTTTACTTCGGTTTGTAATAATTGGACTGAACACTAAATTTTGGATTGTTTTGTTTTGTTTTCTTGCTTGATTGTTTTATGTGTTTTGTATGGTTTATACATTTGTAATGTCAAAATTAGCCGATACGCTTCACCAAGCGACCATGGTCGAACCACGGGATCGAGGGGTGCCTAACACCTTCCCCTCGGTCAACAGAACTCCTTAGCCGGAATCTCTGTTCGCGGATCAGTTTTAGAGTCAAACTGTTTTGAAAAAGAATTTCCAAAGGTGACTTGGCATACCTAATTTATGTCAAGTGGCGACTCTGAATAAAAAATGTAAATAATCCTTTTTCAAAACAAATTTTCAATTATTTTGTCACTTTAATAATAAAAGTTTTTTCAAACTTAAAAATCAAATCTTTTTCGGTTAAAAAAGAGGTGTGACAGTCATCTACACCTGGCACACATAACCGACCCTGGCAATGCAGCACACCATCTCCCCCTTGGGAGAAAACCTCTACTTTTTAATCTCTGACTGACTCTTTCAGCTTAACTAGATTGGGATCTATGTCCTGCTTTTACTTTACTTTGGAAACCAAAGATGATTCCAAACTATTCTGCACCCTCACATTACCCTCTGTTGAATCGACTAAGCGGACACCTAGTCGGGTAAGCTGATGAACTTTCTGAACTAACTTCTTCTTACCATTCTCAACATAAGCAACACTACCCATAGGCAACCTACTAAGAGCATCTGCCACTACATTGTCTTTGCTCGGATGATAAAGAACACTCATGTTATAATCTTTCAACAACTCTAACCATATTCTCTGACGCAAATTTAAATCTTTCTGATAGAATGCATACTGCAGGTTTTTGTGATCTGTGAACACATCTGCATGCACCCCATGCAAATAATGTCTCCAAATCTTTAAGGCAAACACTATAGTTGTTAACTCAAGATCATGGTTAGGGTAATTCTTCTTATGGGGCTTAAGCTGTCTAGAGGCATAGGTTATAACCATACCTCTCTGCATTAGTACATAACCCAAACCTACTCTAAAAGCATCATAATACACAACAAACCCATATGAACCATATGGTAATGTTAGAACTGGGGCTGTAGTGAGTCGAGTCTTCAACTCCTGAAAACTCATCTCACGAGAATCTAACCACTGAAACTTGACTTTCTTCTGAGTCAATATGGACATAGGGGATGCAATGGACAAAAACCCTTCAACAGACCGACGATAATAACCAGCTAAACCCAAGAATCTCCTAACATCTGACTCAGGCTGAGTGAAATTGAAGCTACCGATTATGGTTTTCTTGTCTCCCTCTCTCTTTCTCCTTATTCTTAGCCTCTTCTATCTACTGAGAATGGACCATGAGCCTGGATATGTCCATCTTCTTAATTAACATCGCAGTCCTGCACTCCTTGACCACACTCTCTGACACCCCAGACACGAACTTGCTTATCCTGGACCTATTGTCTGCAACTACATAGGGAGAATACTTGGCTAACTGAGTAAACTTATGGGAATAATCTTTAACACTTATGTTGCCTTGCCTGAAATTGATGAACTCTAACACCTTGGCTTCTCTCAGCTCTAAAGGAAAGAATCTATCTAGAAAAGCAGTAGAAAACTCCTATCATTCCATGGGATCTGCATATATTCCCCTGTCTACCTTCCACTGCTTAAACTACGTATGAGCTACATCTTGTAGCTAATAAGCAACTAACTCAGCACTCTCATTGGAAGTCACTCCCATAATATCTGTGACTTTCTACACCTGATCGAGGAACTTATGTGGATCCTCTTCAGACTTAGATTCTGAAAATAGGGAAGGATTCATTCCGGTGAAGTCCTGAATCCTGGATGCAGCGGTATTGGCCACTGGGTTGGCCTGAACATCATTTGGTTGTTCATTCTAAGCTACGACAGAATAGGCTAGAGTGGTAAACGCAGCTCTGAATTCTACATAGGAGACATGCTCGTCCAGGGGATCTGCATGAACCGGCTGAGGTGTTGGCTGGTTTCCTATTCTTCTTCCATTGGTCTTTTTGGGAGGCATGTTCTGCAAATAGAAGGAAGAAATGAATTAGACTGAGAGTTTAAATTGAGCTCATGCACGTTCGCACGACATGAATACTGAAAGAAGGGAAACTTTTCCTAAAAATGCCTCATAGCCTCTTGCTCATAAGTGTGGCGCCCTTCACACCCATGTACAAGACTCTACTTGATGCAGTTTTCAGACTCCCTAGGACTCTATTGAACCTTAGGCTCCGATAAAAAGTTTGTAACGCCCTGAGTCTGCACTCTGGACGCCCACGGTACTTACGACCCTGAAGGACCACAAGCTAACCCATGACTAGTACCTGTAGTAAGCACTGAATAATAACACCGAAATAATGCGAAAGTTAGGTTTAAATTCCATAAGGGTCATAATCTGAATACTGATAAATATAGTACTGAAATAACATCTGAAAAACTGAATACTGTCTGAAATAGTCTAGTCTGTAAAGCCTTTAACTGAACTGTCTGAATGTGGAGTTGATGGGACAAACCCTTAACTAACTTCGACTAATAAAATACTGAATCTACTATAGTAGTGAAATAAAAGAATATCTTTGATAGATGAGGACTCACTACTGAATCTGTCTAAGTGTAGTAAGGAACCTGAGCGTCCGAACCTAAGATATGAGACATCATAGCGCAAAAAAAGAGTACGTATCAGTACGTGAAATTTACTGGTATGCTAGATGAGGTAAGGCTGAATGCAGGGGTTCATATGCATGAACAGTAACTGACTGAATGATATAGAGTAACTGAATAAGAGTACATGACTAACAGAAACTATTGTAAAAATACTAAGAATACAATACTGTGCATACACATGTATACTGTATCTGAGCTTTTACTGAAGCTGAGTACTAATTTCTGATACTGAGTTACTAATATCTGTGATTACTGATAACTGAATTACTGATACTGAGTGACTGTGTCTGACAGTCCTGGTTTTGTAAAACTGAACAGAGTTCTAAACTGAGACTAAAATTAAAACTGTGGGAGGTAATCATCTAATGGATATTCCTCTCTCTAAATGGATTGGGGTCCAACCTGTAACCCCATCTGGAAGGGTGTCAGTACTGTGCCACGGGTAAATACAAGCTGAAGAGTCATCCTCATCTGTCAGGTGCCCTAAATGAGAATGGTGGTACCCTCAACTGGCAGGTAAAACACCTTATCAACCCTCAACTGGCAGGTTGATATCACAACCTACGCTGGCGTCATAGTTCTAGAACGCAAGGACTGCTTCTAAGGATCACACCCTCTACTACAAGCGAGCCCCCATCCTTGGGTTCACTCGGTGCTGAATCCTACTCCCAACTGAATGACACTGATTATTATACTGATCTGAACTAGACTGATTTCCACTGAGTTCTGTACTGACTGAATACTACTGTTCGTGACATTACTATGACTATTCTGTAACTACTGTAGTTCTAGGAAAATAATTAGATTTTTGGGGTATTGAATACCCCCAGGACTTGACAACGTTGAAAATAAAGCATAGAATGATCATAAAAACATAACAATACTTGCTTATTAACAATGCACTCATTTAGACATTTTGTCAAACACTTGTAAGGCATGAACTTGTACATGAATGGGGCCACATAATGACATGTCATTATTTCACTATCCAATTCACATGAGCATTTTATCAAACACTTGGGGAGCATGACTATTTCACATAATAATAGTAAACACATGAACATCATGGATACAATAATCAATTGTAAATTCAAGGGGAGAAAAGACATGTTCCCCCCCCCCCCAGAATTTGTCCTCCAATCTCACTTTAGCACTTAAACTTAACTTCCATTTATTTACCCCCCCCCCCCCCTTAACATCTTTAAAGCATATTAATTTCACCCCTCAAGCTGACTTGGAATTTTAAAAAAAAAAGAAAAGAAAAAAAAGCGCGTTTTCAATTAAAAAACTGATATGGTCCCACTTTTTTTAATTTTTTCATCTTCTTCATAAATCCCCTCCCCCCCCCACTCCTCACTCCATTCCGTTTTCTTGTATTTCTTCTTACACCCCATCCCAATTCTCTTTCTACTTCTTCTAACTCTCCATCTTCACTTCTATTATCTTCATTAATTTCTTCAAGAAAGAAAAAAATGTGTGTGAAAAGTTATGAATTTTAATGGGTTTGAAAATAATTTTGGAAAAGAAAGTCTTTCAATACATGATTGTTGAACTAAATTACTTATGTGAATTTTCAAGAAATCTGTTGTTGGATTTATGAGATTGCCTTTTGTATCCACCATTATTGAACGTTGAAAAAGCTTGAAGATAAAAAAAAATGAGTGTCAAATTCATGGTTGATGTTCAAATTTTTTATTGGGGTTTTCCGATGATGATGTGAAGTTATACTTGAATTTTGAGTTTGATTGGTATGAATTTTGCTTGTTTAATTTTGTATCCTTCATTGTTGAAGCTTGAAAAAGCTTGACGACAAAAAAAAATGAGTTCGGCGAATTCAAGATGAGATTGATGTCGAAATTGATTATTGAAGTTTTCTGATGATGTTGTAAAGTTGTATCTGAAATTTGAGTTTGATTGGTATGAATTTTACTAGTTTAATTTTGTATCCACCATTATTGAACCTTTAAAAAAGCTTTGAAGACAAAAAAAAAATGAGTTTATTGAATTCATGGTTGATTCCAAATTGATTATTGAGATTTTCTAATGATGTTGTGAAGTTGTAGTTGTAATTTGAGTTTGATTGGTATGAATTTAGCTAGTTTATGTTAAAATTTGAGACCCAAAAATGAAGAACCCATACATGGACAATATTGAAGATGACAGATGACGGCGGGATGGGTGAGGGTGGAGGGTGGGGGTGGGCGGGTGGGTGGAAATGTATGTGAAAAAAATATTTTTTAATATATATATATGAAATTATTTTTAAAAAATACTTTTCTTGCGTGGCTCCGACGTGGCAGTGACGTGACACTGATTTGTCGGCGCGTGTGCACCCTCTCCGTTGTGAGAGTGGTATTCAGTTTCGAAGGGTGAAATTAATACACTTTAAAGATGTTAAGGGGGTAAATAAACGGAAGTTAAGTTTAAGTGCTAAAGTGAGTTTGGAGGACAAATCCAGGGGGGAAAACATGTCTTTTCTCAATTCAAGGGCTTAGCATGCAAATCATATAATTCACCATACATACTATTTTAACTTCATGAAACTTATAATTAATCATGGATTAAAACCCAAATAATATCATGAACATGAATACAATCAGTTTCAAGCATTGAATTCATAAATCTGAAAACTTGTATGTTTAAAAAGAGTTCTTGGACTGCATGGGTGAAAGGAACCCATGAATGAACACCTATCATACCTGAGAAATTAACCTCTTGAAGGTTCTCGGTGAAATTCTTGAGAATTGCTATTGATTCTTGAAGGCTAGGGTTTTGCCTTTTGAGAGAGAATGATCTAATCTTGAGAGAAATTGAGTAAATAATGATATAATTAGGTTATTAGGGGTTAATTTCGTGTTTAAGACTGATTAAGGTCATGGAAAAATACCAAATTACCCTTGGAAAGAAATTAAAATTCGTCACTGCAAGTTCCGATTTTGGCCGCCACCGCGACGCAGTGGCATCGCGGTGAGGCACTGGATCTTGGCTGAAAACTGTTTAAAAAAGGGACAATTGCAAAATGAACTTGTGGCGCGATGCGGTGGTATTGCGGAGTCACACTGAAAAATGACAATTGGAAAAATGGCCTTTGACGTGACGCGGTGGAATCGTGTTGCCCCAATGGAAAATGCCAAACGGGGACCTAAACATTAACGTGATGCGGGCTTATCGCAATGGCACACTGGAAATTAATAATTGTCATTTGGACTACCTCCGCGATGCGGTGATACCCACTTTGGCACGCTGCTTTACAAAACTGCTATAACTCTTCACCCGGGTATCGAATTTGAGCGAATTTTATATCGTCGGAAAGCTGACTGGATTTCTTAAGCAATGACAGGTCTTAAACTAGAAAATTTTAAGTATTTAGAAAATTTTATATTGAATTACTTGTGTACTAAGAGCTAAACTGAGTTAGGAAAATACGGGGTATTACATTGTATTTGTTGAAAAAAATAATTTTAATTAGTATGCATTTAGCAGTTTTATTTTTTTTCAGATTGTATTTATATATTCGTAATTTTTTCTGATTGTGTTTGACCTAAACTTAATGATAACTTATGAGTTTATCTCAACCGGATTATTTGAGTTTAATTATTTGTTATTGTTGCATTTGTATAATTAATAAAAATCCTTGTATTTTATTTTGACAGTTGTAAATTATTATTTATTTTACAAATTTGACAGAATGAAATAGTATGTATTTGATAATTTCACTGTTATATGTTTTCAACTATTTGTATATATAATATACATATGCAACATGTATATGTGTTCAACTGCCATGTCCTTGAACGTGTATAAAACATGTGTGTATATTGAACTACCCTTCATGATAAAAATATATATAGTATAATATGTATTAGCAATCATGATTTACTCTATAAATGTATATGATTAACATGTTAATTGGATTTTTATATGTGAAACATATTTAATTATTGTAATGTGTCATATACATTTTCTTACTATATTATACGAGAGTGTTTGTCTAACATTCAGATTATTCATTTATATGTATGTATTTACTTATGCAGGACATATATTTCTTTTGGCATATGGTGTGTTTGATTCAGAAAATGATGTATCTTGAACTTAGTTCTTTGAGAATCTGAAGGAGGCATACAGTGAAAGAAAACACATGTGTGTTATTTCTGATCGTATTGGAAGCATCATAAAAGTTGTTGGTGATGTGTACAAAGATGTACCGAATTATGCATGTATGTGGCATCTATAAAAAAAACGTGAAAAAATAATAGAAAGTCACATGATGCATTATCGGAGATGTATTTGAAGTCATATGTTTCATGTATTTGAATTTGTTTACTCTTAAAATTATAGCATTTACGTGACTGAACTTGCAAGTTATTTTAGTTCATTATGAATAAATGAATGTAATTGATTCTAATTAAATATACTGATACAAATATATATGTATTTTTAGTTTTATTATGTATAGTTCTACGTAAACTACATATGCAAACATTAAAAATCTGGAAAATAACATATACAGACCTATACAATACATATGCACATATGTAAGAACTCAAGCATAACTGAAAATATATATGCATATCTATGAATACATATTCAGTCATATAAATTCATATGCTGAACTAGAAAATACATATGCATTCATATAAATACATATGCATAACTGAAAAAATACATATGCATAACTGCATATGTCTAACAGAAACATAAAACTAATCAAAAAACATAAAACTAATCACGAAACATTCAATGTAAGTTAATTCAACATCAATAATCTAAATTTGTACATCTATACATGTACAACAAATGTGATATTAAACATAAAACAAAAATTAAAAATATTATTTTAAATTTATATTCAACGTCATTAAATTTGTAATCAATAAATGTAACAACAGAACCAATAAAAAAATACAACAACTTGGAATATACATATATACATTTAAAAATACATATATGTAATTTTAGTTTTATATATGGATAGTTCTACGTAAACTACCTACGCAAATATTAAAAATCTGAAAAAATACATATAAAGAACTATAAAATACATATGCACGTCTTTAAAAAAAACTAAGATTAACTGAAAATACGTATGCATATCTATAATTATATATCCAGTCATATAAATACATATGCAGAAATATAAAATACATATGCATTCTTATAAAATACATATGCATAACTGAAAAAACACATATGCATAACTGCATATGTCTAACAGAAATATAAAACTAACAACAAAACATTCAATTTAAATTGAGTCAACATCAATAATCAAAATATAACTGTCAAGTTATACAAAACTTTCAACATGAAAGTAATACGCGAAACTTAAAAACTATTAAAGTACGTCTTTGTCCATCTAAAGTTAACTATGGTCAAAAATAAAATATTAAAAAGTAAACATCAAATTTCAAGAACTTCAGTGTCTTCTGTTATCCCTATTTCCCTAGGAGGCCTCATTTGTGCTTCGTCATCACTTTGTGCCTTATCTTCTTCTTTTCTCGATCCATAATCCCACAAAAGCGAAGCATATCTTGTGCGAAGAAGGTCTGAATCAAAGACAACATAAGGAACACCTTCACCATAAGTAAGGATCTCAGCATATGTGACCATATACAATCCACAGTCCCTGCAAATACATTTAGCAATAAAATAACGTTAAAAAATGAATATATATTGTTATACATATAATATGTATATTCAGTACTTACAAGCTGCCACTTGGTTGTTGAGGCAAATCATTCGTAAAACAAACATCAAATAGATTCAACTTATCTTTATCTTTGTAATACAAATGATTGTCAATATCAATACCCTCTTTTCATAGAAATTACTGGCCACAAGACATAAAGGTATAACCTCTGCTAACTTTTCAATTTCGACAAGCACAACAACATCATGACCAGCAGAGGACAATGAATCATATATGTATTTTCAATACATTAAAAAATACAATTACATATCTAAAAAGTGTCACATGTGTATTTTCTACTTACCAAATAATAAATAACAAATACAACTGCATATCACATACAAATCTTAGCAGTAACAAATACAAATACATATCTAAACGGTACCAAATACATATCATAACATTATCAAACACAAATTACATATCTTAACAGTAACAAAAGTACATATCATAGTCATAATGAATAACAAATACAACAACATATCAAATACAAATACATATCTAAATGGTAACAAATACATTTCATATAATTCCTAAATACATATCTTAAAAGTAACAAATATATATCTTCACATTAGCAACTATAATTCAATATCTTAACAGTAACTCAAAAATAAGTACACAACTTATCAAATGTATATATAAAATACATATATGCACATATTCTCCATAAACTATAAAAATACAAATACAAAAATATCTCCTCCACTTTCGCTTCTTCAAATTCAGAATCAGATGAAACAAAACTTGCAATTTTACTAGATTCTCCTTTTTCGACTGACTTCATCTTTTTCACAGATTTTTGAACTTTTGTGGGCTTTAGAGATGAAGATTTTCTCAATACTTTTCGTTTCACGATTTTCACAATTTTTTCCGGATCGCTATGCTGCTTCAATTTCACTTCTTCTATGCTAACACCTCTCTTAGATTGAATATTTGTAGAAATCAAGTTAATGTCTTCATCTTGTGTTAAATCAAGACTAAAAGATGATAGTTAATCGAAAACAAAATTCATCGGTGGAATACCTCTAATTGAACTACTACGATATGCATGTTCAACCATTATAGCATAACTCCATAAATTTGAACAAAAGAAAAACTCAAAAATAAAAAAGCAGAAGAAAATTGATGAAAAAAATTCAAAAAGAAATTGAATATATGAATTATATGAAAAATATAACATGCAATAACTGTAAAATCAATTTACCTTACTTGATGGGAACTATGTTTATCACGAATTGAGAGAAAATAGCGGAATTTGAAAAGAAAAAAAAAAGATACGTTAGATTGGAGGAAAGAGAAACAGTGGAATGAAAATAGAAAAAAGTAAAAAAAATGGGAGAAATTTACGCGCTTTTCTATAAGATGAGTAAAATATTGTTACTTTTGCTATAACTTGTAATTTTGAGAAAGTGTTGCTATTTATTGTAATAAAGGTTTTAAGTATACTAGTTTCCGTAATTTTTCCTATTAGAGATGATGGTATTGGGCCCAAGCCACCACCAATTTAGTTGGGTCTTCTTGTATATACCTGTGGCCCATTAATTCATTTATTCATTTTACTTTATACCAATGTAATGGGTAACTAGTATAAATAGTGATCCAGTTTGTAATTCGAACACTTTTGTTATTTTTACTTCTTAATGAAAAATATCTGATTTGTTTCTCTCTAGAAAATTCTATGAACTAAGGTTTCGTTCCTAGTTTTTCTTCAATTTTTCCACTTAAACGTTTGTTTACAAGAATTGCGTAACCACACGGTCAAATAATCAAGTTGCATGAACATCATACGTAAAGGAAAGAAGTAGAATGTGGAGGACAGACGAGATAGAGCTGCATTTTAGGTTTTCAAATTAGTGCCTCTACTCTGCACCCATAACTCTTATTTTTAGATCAGGCTTTCAAATTAGTGCCTCTACCACAACTCTTATTTTTGCTCAATGGTTCCCATCTATTATATAAAATTTATGTATATTCTATCATTTTCAGACTTCAACTATAAAATTAGGTAAAGTATATTATCATTGTTGTGGGCATCGTCTATAGAGTATTTTGCCTCATGCCATTTAATTTAAATTATTACTTTTGCATTCCAAAAATGGTTACCTGTGGTCCAAACTCCAAATTACCGTTAAGCTAATCTCATATTCTCGTTATTATTGTACTGTTCGTTATTGTTTTTTGTTTTTTTTAATATTTATCGTCAACGCCTAAGAACTTTCAACTTCTTTATTTCTCTCCTTTTGTATGAAATCATTTACGTGGTCACAGATATAAGATCTGTAACAATTAGTATCGTATAAGTGATATTGCAAGAAAATTATAGTAATTGATAAATGGCCTTTGATACTTCTAATTAATATATATTTCTTCCGTTTATTTTTACTTGTCACATTTTGATTCACGAAAGTTAATTCGAATAAGCTTCAGAACTAAATTAATTAGATTAATTTAATGTTTAAAATTTTAAATTTAGAAATTCAAAAACTATACGAAAAATATTATAAGTTGCAATCCTTTCTCATCATATTAATATGATGGAAAAATACATCTTAAAATGATGATTAAAATTTATACAGTTTGACTTTTAAGAAAATAAAATGTGACACGTAAAAGTAAAGTCAAAAATAAAATGTGACACGTAAAAGTAACGGATGAGGGGAGTAAATAATAGCTTAAAGAGATAATATTGTTTAAGCGGTATAAAAGTTTTAATAGAACATATAATTAATTAATGTGGAGTGGTGGAGAATAATAAAATTTTAAATTTGCATGGATACACATGCATGATACTATAATCGACACTTGTGCAAATTAATCAATTGATTGTAAGGGAGTCTCTCTCAAGTTTCTATTATTTTGCTTTCTTTAGTAAATTACATTATATTGGAGAAAATCGAGTAGACTAATCAATAGATTTTGCTTCTATTAAGAAGTAATCCCAAATTTAAAGTTTTCTTACCTCATCTTTAGGCCCCAATACTTCTATTAATCCCCCCTACCATTTCGTTATACTAGTCTCTCGATATGCGTGCGTATATTCCTAACTACTTACTCTACTCAATAATACATTTAAGTTACAAAATTAAACAAAAAAAAATCTAAAGTAGTTGAACATAGAGATGATCCTATTTAGTTAACAAAATAAATTAGTGATTCTATTGAACCGATTTGATTTATTTTTCCAACACAAAATGATTAAGATATTTGAACATCTCAATTAATTATTTAGGCCGGTAAATTGTACAGTGAAATTAATTTTGAAGTTATTTGGTAGAAAGTTATACCTAGTACTTCTTTACATGTGATGTTCTTGGTTAGGTTTTTGTTGTGTGTAAATTTATTGTTTAATGTTGTTATTTTACGCTATATGTTGTGTTGATACAAAATTCAGTGACTAATTACAAATAAAAAAGTAGGATCATATATGGACAAAATACTTTTAGCATTGACATATACCTAACATAATTTCACATTTTTACCTAAGTAAAAAAGTAAGTGATAATGGCACATTGATCATGTGAGATTAATTAAATTATCTTCTTTAATGTTTCACTTGTGTTTTTTAATCTTTTGTAATTTTATTGTTTGTTTCCTCTATTATACATTTAAAAAGTTCCTTTCATTGACGTTTACAGATGAAACAATTGCTTTATAAAGTAATATCTCTTGTAAGTAAATATTCTGAAATATACTAAAACGAAAGGGGAGGGGAGAGAGACCTATAGATATAAGAAAAGACTTTATTTTCTTCTTCTATTGGTATGTTTCTACAATGTAGTAAAGAGTGTCTTTTATAGGCAATAGTATGTGTAATATATGTACTATGTGAAAATACATTGACAAACTTTACATGCTATAATAGTATGTGTAGCTACAATAGTATGTGAACATCCATCAGAGAAATAAATTATTTACAGTACTCCCCCTTGGATGTTCATGTAAAAGAGAAATTCTAAAGGAAATAAGATGTACATAGCGGTTTGTAATACGCCTTGTTTGCTGCCTCATTAAAAGCCTTACCAGGAAAATTCGGTGGGATAAAATCTTGGTTAAGGAAAAAAGAGTGTAGCGTGTATGTATACTCCCTGATAAAAACATCACTTAATATCTAGGAGACGACGCATCCCAATCTTGTATCTCAACTTCTCAAAGGTTGATGTTGGCAATGCTTTAGTGAACATATCTGCTAGATTATCGCTTGAACGAATTTGTTGAACATCTATTTCACCTTTCTTCTCAAGATCATGAGTGAAAAAGAATTTTGGTGAAATGTGTTTTGTTCTGTCTCCTTTAATGTAATCTCCCTTCATCTGAGCTATACATGCAAAATTATCTTCATACAATGTAGTTGAAATATCCTTATTTAAAGGAAATCCACACATTTCCTGAATATGTTGAGTCATTGATCTCAACTAAACACACTCCCGGCTCGCTTCATGAAGGGCAATGATTTCTGCATGATTTGAAGAAGTTGCAGCTAATGTTTGCTTCATTGAACACTATGATATAATTGTGCCACCACATGTAAATAAATAACCCATCTGAGATCGAGCCTTATGTGGATCAAACAAGTATCCTGCATCTGCATAACCAATTATTTCTGACTTAGATTCATTTGAATAAAATAATCCCAAGTCAATAGTTCCTCGAAGATATCTGAGTATATGCTTGACACCATTCCAATGTCTTTTCGTTGAGGAAGAGTTGAATCTTGTCAATAAACTTGCCACAAAATAAATATCTGATCGAGTATTATTGGCAAGATACATTAGTGCCCCAATTGCACTAAGATATGGAGTTTCATCACCAAGAAACTTTTCATCATTTTCTTGAGGTCGAAATGGATCTTTGTTTATATCAAGAGATCTCACAATCATTGGGGTACTCAATGGATGTGATTTATCCATGTAAAATCCCTTTAAAATCTTTTCAGTGTATGTTGATTGATGGACGAAAATTTCATTTGTCAAATGCTCAATCTGTAGGCCGAGATAAAATTTTGTCTTTCCAAGATCTTTCATTTCAAATTCTTTCTTTAAACACTCAACGGCTTTTGAAAGATCTTTGAGAGTGCCAATGCTATTCAAGTCATCAACATAAACAACTATTATAGCAAATTCGGATTCAGACCTTCTTATAAAGACACAAGGGCAAATAGGATCATTTTTGTACCCTTCTTTTAGCAAATATTCGCTAAGACGATTATACCATATCCATCCTAATTGTTTCAATTCATATAAGGATTTCTAAAGCTTTATTGAGCAAGTTTCTTGAAAATTTCTATATGCTTTAGGTACTTTGAAGGCCTCTGGAACTTTCATAAAAATATCGCTGTCCAATGAGCCATACAAATAGGCGGTGACAATATCTATTAGGCGCATATCAAGCTTTTCATGAACTGTCAGATTTATTATATATCTGAAGGTAATTCCCTCCACCACAGGAGAATATGTCTCCACATAGTCAATGCCAGGCCTTTGTGAAAAACCTTGTGCCACAAGTCGTGCTTTATATCTTATGACTTTACCTTTTTTCATTTCACTTTTGCACAAAAAATCATTTGTACCCCACTGGCTTGACACCTTCAGGTGTTCGGACTATTGGTCCAAAAACTTAACGTTTTTCAAGTGAAGTCAATTTCGCTTGAATTGCATCCTTCCATTTTGGCCAATCATTTCTCTGTCTACATTCATAAAAGGTTTTGATTCCAAATCCTCATCTTGTTGCATTATTTCAGTAGCAACATTGTAAGTAAAATATTATCAACCACAATATTATTTCTATTCTACCTATTTCTCGTTGAGACATAACTTATTGAGTTTTCTTTAGTCTCATTAGTTTTAGGTATTTGAACCTCCTCAGTGGTCTTATCATTTGTTAGATCTTAAGGCTCTTTTTGAGTGACTGCCATTATATCGTGATTATTCTGATCATTTATTTCTTTTCTTTTTTGAGAATTTTTATTCTTGGAACCAATCGGTCTACCACGTTTCAAACGTGGCTTAGACTCATTTGCATTGACTACTTGTCCTATCGGGACATCAACTCGAACTAAAACATTCGCAACTGGAATATAAGATTTAATAACCCTTGGAAGGTTAGTAAATGCATCTGGTAGCTGATTTGCAACATTTTGCAAGTAAATTATCTTTTGAACCTCTTGCTCACATTGATTTGTTCGAGGATCCAAATGAGATAGTGATAATGCATTTCAATCTATCTCATGTTTCAGCTTCTTATGTTCTCCCCCTAATATTGGGTATACTGATTCATCAAAATAACAATCGGCAAATCTTGCCGTGAACAAATCTCCCATCATAGGTTTCAAATATTTTATAATGGAATGAGGTTCATATCCAACATATATTCCCAATTTTTTTTGAGGTCCCATCTTTGTGCGTTGTGGTGGAGCAATTGAAACATATACCACACATCCAAAAAATTTTAAATGGGAAATTTTTTGTTCTTGACCAAAAATCAACTGTAATGGAGAGAATTTGTGATAACTGGTTGGCCTTATGCGCACAAGTGTTGCTGCATGCAAAATAGCATGCCCTCATGTTGAAACATGAACCTTTGTCCTCATTAATATTGATTTAGCTATTAATTGAAGACATTTGATCAATGATTCTGCTAGACCATTTTGAGTGTGAACATGAGTAACCAGATGTTCAACTTTTATTCCAGTTGACATACAGTAATCATTAAAGGACTGAGACACCAGCATTATCAAGATGAATAGTCTTTAGTGCATAATCTGGACATTGTGCTTTTAACTTTATTATTTGAGCCAACAATCTCGCAAAAGCCATATTGTGAGTTGATAATAAGCACACATGTGACCATCTTGTAGATGCATTTATCAAGACCATATAATATTTGAAAGGTCCACATGAAGGGTGAATTGGTCCACATATACCACCTTGTATACGTTCCAGAAATGCAGGGGATTTAATCCCAACCTTAGCTACTGAAGGTTTAATAATCAACTTTCCTTGAGAACAAGCAGCACAAGAGTATTCCTTTTATTGAAGAATATTTTGATTCTTCAAAGTGTGCCTATGTGAATTCTCAATAATTTTGCGCATTATATTAAATTCGGGATGGCCCAACCGGTCATGCCAAATGATAAATTCATTATGATCTGTAAACCTTTTATTTACTATAGCTTGTGATTCAACCATACAAATACTTGTATGATACAATCCCGAAGAAAGTGCAGGTAGTTTTTCATGCACAAATTTTTTCTCCTTCTTTTATTATAGTAATATAAAGATAGTCAATCTTTCCTTCATTTGCAGTCTCAACGTGATAGCCATTTTGGCGAATAACCTTGAAACTTAACAAATTTCTTTGAGACTTACTACAATATAATGCATTATCAATGGCCAATATTGTTCCCCCGGGTAGTAATAAGGTCGCTCTTCCAGAGCCCTCAATTAACTTTGTAATATCGGATATTGTATTAACATGATCCATTTTCATAATTAAATTAGAGAAATATTTTTTTTCTCTTAATATAGTGTGTGTTGTAGCACTATCAAGAAGACACATATCTCCATTACTCATCTTGGATTCAGTTGAAGATTGGGAAAATTTTATTTTCACAAAGTAAAAATGCATGTTAAGAAATGTGAAATCTCACAATCTTACAATAAAACTTAAATACTTATTATTTTTTCTTGAAATGTAAAAACAACATAATAAAAAAAAACATGCTAAAACCAACATAATAAAAGAACATTATTTATTTCCCCAATAACTTGATCAAGATTTAGTTTTAGTCTCCAAAGAAGTCTTCAACTTCCAAATGAGTTATATCATCAAGGCCATCAAAATCATCATCTTTCAAGACCAAGTTTGCCTCAACATTGTCATCATATTTTTGTGAAAGTCCTGTCTCATCATCATTTGAAAGTCAAATATGACTCCATCCGGGCATTAGAAGGTCCCACCTTCATTTCTCTTTCTTTTGCAAGATTCTTGATAAAACCTAGCAAAATGCTTAGGCGCCCGACATTCATTCTTCTAGTGGTCTTTCATGCCACAACGATGACAATTACCTCTTGAAGGACTATTTTGGGGACCCATTTAGTTCTCCCTTTTTTGGTTACTACCACGACGATGATTATTATATTGTCCCCTGCCATTGCCACGTCCACTTATATTATTATGACCTCGATCTTGTCGTCTTTTAGGCTGACCATGTGCTTATACCCTATTTGCTTCCGGTAGTGGAGCAGCTCCAGTGGAACGGGCTTCATGATTTTTCACCAAAAGGGCATTGTGTTGCTCAGCCACTAGAAGGCATGAGATCAATTCAGAATACTTTTAAAAACCCTTTTCACGGTATTGTTGCTGCAATATCACATTTGAGGCATGAAAAGTAGTTAGTGTTTTTTCCATCATGTCCTCATCATTTATAGTTTTTCCACATAATTTCAATTGGGAAACAATCCTGAATACAACAGAATTATATTCAACAACGATTTTAAAGTCTTGAAACCGTAAGTGCATCCACTCATAACGAGCTTTAGGTTGTACCGTGGCCTTTAGGTGGTCATACGTACCTTCCCTTCAAATCAGTCGACAATTCAAGTGGATCTTTCACTGTAAGGTATTCAACCTTCAGTCCTTCATCCAGATGATGACGAAGGAAAATCAAAGCCCTGGCTTTGTCCTGACTCGACGTTGCATTATCCGGGGTAATAGTAGCACTAAGACCCTTAGCAGCTAGGTGAATCTCAGCGTCGAGAACCCATGACAAGTAATTTTTTGCGGAGATTTCAAGTGCCACAAACTCAAGCTTCAACAAGTTTGACATGATGAAAACTATCATAAAATTAATGAAGTTAGACAACAATACAATAACATAAAAATAAATTTATTTTCATGTGTAACTTTAACGTTAAAATCAAAACTTTGATAAAAGAAAAATAACAAACTACAATATTCAAGACAAGTTAGTTGATTATACCTGATGGATTGAAAACTTGAAAAGAAGTAGAGTCGTACTGATAACGTGTTGTAAATAAATATTCTGAAATATACTAAAATGAAAGGAGAGGGGAGAGAGATCTATAGATATAAGAAAAGACTTTATTTTCTTCTTCTTTTGGTATGTTTCTACAATGTAGTAAACAATGCCTTTTATAGGCAATAGTATGTGTAATATAAGTACTATGTGAAAATACATTCACAAACTTTACATGCTACAACAGTATGTGTAGCTACAATAGTATGTGTAGTATGTGAACATCCACCAAAGAAATAAATTATTTACAATAATATCCCAATAATTATGACCTTTCCAACATTACGAAATCCAAAAGAGATCTTATAAACCTCGGTTAGTTCATCGTATTATAAATTCATCTTGAGCTAAAACCAAAAAATAAAAAAATGGATGATTCTGAATTTGACTTTGGCCAATTAGATCAACTATTCAATTTTCTTTCGTCTTCTCTTTCTCCCCCTCCTCCTCCAACAACTCTTCAAAATCAAGATTCATCAATTTCATTACAAACACAAAACTCTAATCATGTGCCAAAAAAGAAACCAATTGTCACCAATCATCATCATCATCATGTGATTAAAAAGAAACCAATTAAGATCACCAATATTAATAATGATGATCAAGTTCAAAATCCTCCAAAAGAGAAAGAGAAGATAGCAGAGAAGAAGAAAGTTATACGAAGAGATGTTGAAAGGCAGCGAAGGCGCGATATGGCTAAGCTTTACCAACGTTTGCGCCTTCTTATTCCTTCTAAGTATCTCATGGTTAGTACAACATTTTAGTTACATTCTGGGTATGTTTGATACGATTCTTTTCCAAAAATGTTATTCATATTTGATTGGTGAATGACAAAACTATTCTTTGGCAATAAACCATTGTCGAGTTCCACATGAGTTGTGGGAGGGTTGATTGGTTGGCAATCGTCCAGCCTTTTAGCTAGTTTTTGAAGTCGACGTAAGCGAAACATTTATTTCATATCAAGCATCAAATTTATGACCTTATATGGAAAATATTTTCCAAAACATGATTCTCAGTAGTCAATCATACCATACACACTAAATGGACTAAGACCTATATCGTGTTAAATGTGTTATATCTCTATGTCCAAAGTTTGAACTTGTTCAGAGTCGAACATAACTACATTAGTATGGGACGGGTAATTAATTTGTTTTCTTATATTGTTTTAGACAATTCTCATTTCAAGAGCTAACATTTTGGGACTGAGTTAGGCTCAAGATTCATCTTTTATCATGGTATTATAGTTAGTCAGCTGGTCTATATATCCCAATTTTTTGTTTACTTGATATTGAACTCCATACATACTATCCACGCTCCAAATGTCCGGTCCTAGGTATCAGGGAGTCTCTAATTCGTCCGGGACGTGGTAATTTGCTTTTTCATATAGTATCTTACATAATCATTACCTCAAGAACTACCTTTTGTGGTAGTTATTATATAAATGTAACCTTGCTTTTTCAATGATGATATAGGGAAAGAGGTCTATATCTGATCATCTTGAACAGATTGTGGATTATGTAAAAGATTTGAGGAAGGACATAGAGGACTTGGAAAGAAAAAGAGAAGCTTTGAAACAATTGAAAAGTACTATTTGTAGCTCTCAATTGGCACCATCTTCATCCTCTATGAAATTAAATGATGATAATGAAGATAGAATAATAGTGAAATCATGCAATGAAGGAGTGGAAATTTGTATAAAAGGAGAGCTATCTCTATCAAAAGTGCTTAAAGTTGTTATGAAAGAAGGACTTGGTGTTAATAGTTGTGTTTCCTCCACAGTTGATCAAAGCCTTTTTCACATTATTCAATCTAAGGTAAGTTGATTGATCTTCTCTTATTATCTCAATTTTTTTATAGTGTGCACTTTTTTAAATGCACCTCTCTATAAAAGCCATGAAGTTTTTGGACAAATATTGTCACTATAAAGAGGTTTGATTATATTGAAAAATAAAGAAGATTATCTTTTACAACAGACATAAAAAAGTTAACAGCACGTGTATATATATTTACATTATTTTTTCAACTTATATATTTCTTTGTTTCATTTATGTGACATCGTTTTCTTATTAATCTATTCAGAATAGAATGATACAGTTCTATATATTTAAAATTAACTTCTATAGTTACCTAAATACTATTGCATGTTTACGGCTCCAAATTTTAAAAGTTTTATGGACATACAACTATTATGATATATCGAAAATCATAAATTTCAAAAGAGTTTAAGTTTGGTATAATGTCAGTGTAGTTTTTGTTTACATCATCAGGTGACTTTTACCTGTTGTAGCAGGTCATTCATTTTTATATTTTTTCCTGAAAAATGTATGACTTACTACAACGGGTAAAAGTTACCTGATGGTGTAAAAAAAACTACACCGACGATGCACCAAACTTAAATTCTTTTCAAAATCTTTATTTCTCGAACCCTGTCTCAAGATAAACTATGTTATTGACTCTGTGTGTGATGAAATCTCAATTTTACCTAATTGAAAGAACTGAACATATTTGGAACATATTTATGTGCAGATGAATACAAGAGGGGATATTGATCTTGCAGTGCTACGATCCAAGTTGATGAGCTTATCTTAATCATAATATTTTGAGATCATGTGAACTTAATATCTTTTGTTCGATGTATATTTAAATTATTATTAGCCAAATTATCTTTAATTTAGCTATTTGATAGCTTACACCCTGTGAACTGTGACATGAACTCCCTTGTAGGTGTGTGTGA
Source organism: Capsicum pubescens (assembly GCA_030864215.1). Taxonomy (NCBI): domain Eukaryota; kingdom Viridiplantae; phylum Streptophyta; class Magnoliopsida; order Solanales; family Solanaceae; genus Capsicum; species Capsicum pubescens. Next base: position 347,558,928 of record CM061544.1, on the reverse strand, counting down.
ATGAAAAATATTTGAAACACTAGCTTCTAGTGGGGGCTTTTCAATTGTTAATTTTCACATCATCATTATATATATACAATAGGCTATTTGTTTCAAATTGTATATTTCTTCTTACTTCGAATGTTCTTGTACCTTATATTTATTCCTAACAATTAGACATAAGCCTAAATGTCTTGTACTCGGTTCAATACCGTATTAAATCAGTCAATATACTCTATTAAATCAGTTATTATACCCTATTACATAATGAATTTAAAGAAGCATATTAATTGATGTTGAAACAGCAGAGAATTTAAAATGATTGAGTTGTGATTACTATGCAAGTATAGTAGCTTCGCTTCAATCAAATCTATGTACTACATAGTTTGAACAATAGCTCTATCAATTATTGCTTGTATAATTATCCTTTCAAAAGCGATCTTTCTAAAATTATTGATAAATGTATGGTCATTCGTTACCGGGGAAAATATGTTTCAAAGCTTTTATATTTATAAGTGAATCTGATCAAGATTTTTTTGAAAGATGCTCTTTAGAAAAACTTTTCCGTAAGTGATCACCCACATTGATTTTGTCGTCCTCACCCTTCAACACACCTCATTTTCATGAATCGTGACCCTCACCCCGTAGGCCGCCGTAGCCCCCAATCCCCATCACCTACCCCATCCCACCTCACCATAATTGTCCAGACTATATATAAATGAATTTAGAATAATATTTTTTTAATTACATATCGATCACAAAAAAAATAAAAAACCTACTTCTTTTCTTAGAGAAAATATTTTTGCTTTAATTTGTACCAAACACATGCCTTCAGACCTCAGTGTTCAATTTCTGGTATACATGAAAAGTGTAGTTCTTTTAATTTCAAGATTCACATGGCACAATGGCAGTAAGATCAGTGTTTCCCTATATATCAAAACCAGACAAAGATTGTGCTTTTTGAAAATCTTAGATGTTCCCAATTAAAGGCACCTAATAACATTTTCAAAGAAAAAGTCCACAAAAGCTGGGAAAAGGATAGGGGCATCATTTCTCTTATTACTAGATGGAAGGATCCGCCTCAGCCCAAGCCCAATAATTCAAGTGAAAAATATACATTGATTTTATGACAATTGACAGATACTGAGAACGTTTTTATACTACAAGGGAAAAAATTATAGACATCACAATTAGCACACATGAGTTTATAATCAATCTAAACCTACAGAAGTAATAAGAATAGAGAAACAACTTCAATTAGGTAATTCAAAGTTAGTACTTAGTAGGTAAAAGTGTTATAATCATGCTAAACAAAGCTTCGCACATACAAATACTCAGCCAGTGGGAGATTATAAGCATAGCTAATAAGCAACTTGAGTTTACTTCCACCTTCAGAGGTCAAGGTATCCATATATACTGCTACACACATTGTAGCATCAAATACAAAGCTTTCAACTAAATCATATATACCAACACATTTCTTTGTTCTGTTTTGAAAATTTTAAATGTTCTTGAAATTTCTTTCCAAGTAATTTATATGCATTTTCTGATTCATTTTGAGATAATTTGTAACACTTGAATAATTGTTGTTGAATCTTAATTGTTAGAGTATTATCCCTACTGATTGCTTATCTGTGGAACAAGTAAGTATACGTGGTTCACAGAAGTAAAAACTGAACACAGTAATTTTTACGTGAAAAATACCCAGCTCAAAAAGGTGTAAAAACACACGACCTGTACCTCTACAACATTTAACCCCAATCTTCACTATAACTTTGAGCCTCAACAATCAACACAATTACAAGACTTCTTGTAAACAAGGAATTAAAACTTCTAACTCCTATTACTACAAAAACACAAATCTTCCCAAGATAAGTGTTCCCAAGTCTTCGAGTTCCCTAACTTGAAGACGTGATTCCTAACTCAGTTTATAGAATACTGAGACTAAAACAATTTACTCATTACAACTCAAGAACTTTCCGATTACAAGCAGTCTAAAACATACTAAGTAAGAACTAGGTTCTTCTTCAAGTTGGTGAACGATTTTACTGATTGTTGATTTTCTTGTATGTGCATCAACGAGCGATTTGAATGCAGCTTGTCGTCTATATATATGCTCCTTCAGATGCAGTCCTTTTTCTTCTTTACTTGTATCTTCTGTAGGACTCTTTCAAGTAACTCACTCCTTGTTGTAACCATCTCACCTTCTTCTAAATTGAGTAGGACTCTTTTGCTTTATCCTTCTGCCTTGTAGACTTCTTGATCTACTCAAACTCTAACTGCTCCAATTATCTTCATATAGCCGTGTGAACATCCTTTGCTTATCCATGTGTTGACAGCTTTATGTAATAATATGCACTCCATATGTCCGAAGCAGTTTCACTTGTATGGACCAGCTTTGCACAATATGTTTCATTCATATGTCTATCATCAAAACTTCTCATGCCCTAACAAATTCTTCCTTTTTGATGATGACAAACTTATCAGCTCAGTATTACAAAGAACCTGACATACTCAATAATAAATTAAATAAAAGGATCACAGTAGAATGAAACAGGTTAGATCAGTTGAGTTATAAGCATTGTATAATCTTACTTCCCCCTTTTGACATCATCGAAAAGCTGAGCCAATAAGTGAAAAAACTGTGTAATAATCCATGGCCACTGGGGAAATCACTAAAACAAGCAAGAGTCAGAGCAAGAGATAGCTAAGCATCGAATTAAACAGAAGTAGATCAAGTGAAGCAAAAAAAAATCAATTTCATGCACAAAAAGCAGATACAATTATCATTATCCATTAAGACCAAAAAGAGTAACAAAGTGGACCAAGAAGCAGGAAAGAAGAGAGAAATAAAAATAAGGGACGAAGGAGGAGTTTATTTTGAGGAGGTAGAGGGGATAAAAGAGGTCAATGATCGAATAATAGCAGCATTTTCAGTTCTTTCCTTCTCCAAGGTGGCTGTGAGGGAAGCAATTTGAGCTTTAAGAGCCCTTTTTTCATCTTCATGAATAGCCTTGGCAGCCTCCAATGCAGCCTGTGCAACCTCCAGCTCACCCTGCTTTGCCTCTAAGGCATTTCACAACTTCTGCATAGGGTTGTCTGCACGTCTCATAGCAGCAGGTAACATAGCATGGTTCACTTGTCCAATCACATCCTTAGTTATCTGTAAGGACCACACCTTGACAGAGACACGAAAATCATCAAACACAGGGGTAAGCCAGAACTGATAGGGCAGAGCATGACCATTTTTATATTTAACGAGTACCCTTTGCATATGCTTAATGATGAGTTGGGGAAGGTCTATTTGAATCTCAGAATCCAATAGTTCCATTAAGGTAAGATCAAGAAAGCTTGAAACTGTGCGCCTCTCCTACCTGGGTAAGATAATTTTGTGTACCACATCAAAATACAACTGATAAAGAGAAGGCATCTCATTTTTCAGCACCCTGTGATGAGAAGGAAGGAGAGGATTTCCAAAAAAAATTCTGCAGATATCAAGGGCGGATGGAAGATTGTCAAGAGGAGGCCAAGATCCTTTGACATAGTGACCCCAACCTCTAGTAGGAACACCTAGAATTCTATCCAAATCAGCAGGATAAAGATTGATGAGTTTTCCATGAACAGAGGTTGAGATTATGTCCCCAATCGCAACTCCATGTGTATAAAATTCATACACTTCATCATTTCCAAACCTTCTTTGATGATTACCTTGCATAAGCAAGGATGACCACCCTTGAGCCCCCAATTTGGATACCAAAGTTTTCATATTAAGACCCCCAAAACCAGTGATAACCCTACCTCTAACCATCTTTCGTTTTTGAAAATATAGAACATGGTCTGGCTGAGAAGCTTTATCAACAGAAATATCAACAGTAATATCAACATCAAAATCATCAGGAGGCATAGAAAAAGCGTCAGGAAGATAGTCTGAATCTGAGTCAGATGAGAAATAAGGACCAGGTGTGGGGACCTGTTTCTTTAGAAGTGACACAGATTTTGGAGAATCTTTAGAAGGAGTAGAGGCTTTTCCAGTAGAGACTTTGGCAGTAGAGGCTTTGACAGTAGATTTTGAAGATGAGGAGGCTTTGGGAGTGGGAGGGGGGACATATTACGAGAGAGATATGGTTTTGATGTTTTAGCTATGGTATGCTTCTGCTTCAGCTTTCTCTTGGAGCGAATGAGAATATCAGGAGAGAAATCACATGGGGGAGGAGAAGCATTAGGCATAACTCATTTTTTTACTTGCCCTAAGTGTCGCTTCTAAACAAGCATCTTCTTGTTATTTTCTTCTCCGAGTATGTGGAGTTCGATATAAAGTGATGACAGGAGAAGAGTATTCAGGAGTATCATCATCTACATCAATGGCGACAAACGAGGGTTTTCATTTCAGAGTCGATTTGACCGTTTAGGAATAAAGTTAGAAATTGGAATGTCATCTCGATCAAGGATTTAAAGAGGAGCTACTGATAGTGGTAAGGGTTCTACAAAGAGTGAGGGTTTGAAGGAAGAGTGAGAGAAGGGGTGTGGTAAGGTCTTGAAGAATGGGAAATCAGATAGGTTGAGAAGGATTTGGGGTTGGATAAGTAAGGGTAAATTGATGTTTGGGTGGAGAATAAGTTGTGTAGAAGGATTAATGTTAGATTTTGTGGAAGAAGGAAGAGAGAAAAAAGATGCCATAGTATGGTGACTATTCAGAGGTTGAAGGAGAAGTGGAGATAGGAGAGAAAATAAGAGGCGTATTTAAGAAGAGTGAGAAAGAAGTTGAAGTATAAAGGGACTGTGAATTTGGAGAAACGTGCTGGTGTAGAGGTTTAGTACGGATGGGAAAGGTATGGCAGCCTTTTGAAGGAGATGACTGTTGGGTTTTGGCGGTTTTAATCATTATAGAAAGAACCATGTAGATGACATGTTTCTCTTAATGCTGCTATGGAAAACAATAATCATACCTGTGTTTGATTAGTCCATGACCCCTCTTGCCTTGATGATCCATCTATCTAAAAATAACACATAGATATATCACATTGCTTTAAATCTTGGAATTAGGACACACAACTAAATGTGTAAGACTGAATTAATCAACAATCACTCAGGCATAGCATATTCTAGTCAATCATTGAAGGAGATTTATACAATTTTAATCATCCCTAATGCTAACCTATTTTTTTCAAAATGTTCCCTACTCAAAGCCTTAGTGAATATGTCAGCAATTTGTTTCTCAGTTGAACAAAAAATAATTGATATATTTCCTTTTTCAACATTGTCTCGAAGGAAGTGATGACGGATATCAATATGCTTAGTTCTTTTATGTTGGACAGGATTTTTGGCTATGTTTATAGCACTTGTGTTATCACAAAAAATGAGAACACAACCTACATCTACCCCAAAATCTAGAAGTTGTTGTTTAATCCATAACAATTGAGCACAGCATGACCCAGCAGCAACGTATTCAGCCTCACTAATAGACAAAGCTACTGAATTTTGCTTCTTTGTGGACCAGGTAATCAAACATGATCCTAAGAAGTGTGTCATACCTGTAGTGCTTTTTCTGTCCACCAAATATCCTGCATAATCAGCATCAGAGTATCCTACCAAATTAAAGTTACTTCCTTTGGGATACCACAACCCAAGATCACTAGTTCCTTTCAAATATCTGAAGATTCTTTTTACAGACTTCAGATGGGATTCTTTTGGATTTGCTTGAAACCTTGCACACAGTCCTACACTAAACACAATGTCAGGTCTGCTTGTTGTGAGATACAATAAGGACCCTATCATACCTCTATACAATTTTTGTTCTATATCAGAACCTGTTTCATCCAAATCAAGTTTTGTGGCAGTGGCAATGAGAGTACTTATTTCTTTGGTTTCCTCCATGGAGAATTTCTTAAGAATCTCTTTGACATACTTTTGTTGATGGATCATTGTTCCTGGTGCTGACTGTTTTATTTGAAGACCTAGGAAGTAATTCAACTCCCCCATCATGCTCATTTCAAACTCACAACTCATGAGTTTAGCAAAGTCATGAGTCATATTCATGTTGGTTGAGCCAAAAATAATGTCATCCACATACACCTGCACAACTAACAAATCATTTCCATTAGGTTTTCGGAAAAGAGTATTGTCAATTTTACCTCTGGTGTGTCCATGCTCCAGCAGAAACTTTGATAATCTCTCATACCAGGCCCTTGGTGTTTGTTTCAACCCATACAAGGCCTTATCCAGCTTGTACACATGATCTGGAAACTCTCTGCTTTCAAATCCTGGAGGTTGCTTCATATAAACCTCTTCTTTGAGAATTCCATTTAGGAATGCACTCTTTACATCCATCTGGTACAAAATAAACTCCATGTAAGAGGCAAAAGAAACCAGCAATCTTATGGCTTCAAGTTTTTCTACAGGAGAAAAAGTCTCATCAAAGTCAATTCCTTCTTCTTGGTTGTATCCTTGAACCACCAGTCTTGCCTTGTTTCTTGTGACTGTTCCATGCTCATCAACTTTATTTCTGTACAGCCATTTAGTCCCAATGGCTGATCTATCTTTTGGAAGAGGAACTAAACACCATACTTTGCTTCTCTCAAACTTATTCAATTCGTCCTGCATGGCTATGATCCAATCAACATCAAGCAATGCTTCACTTACTTTCTTTGGCTCTATTTCTGACAAGAATTCCTTGAATGCACACATACTTCTCAATCCAAATCTTGTGGTTATTCCAGAAGTGAGATCAGTAAGTACATTCTCAATGGGGTGAGAACTTTGATACTTGTATCCTTTTGGGATCAAGTCTAGTGAGCTGCTTGAATCACTACTAATGTTCTGATGTGAAGCAATTGATGGCTCAGTTCCCCCTAACACTGTTCCTTCAGCTTCAGTTCCCCCTATGAAAGTGCCTCCAAGTTTGACTGTTTCAGTGGATGGAACATGTTGTGTAACCTGTTCCTCAGTGTCATTTTCTTCCTGCAGGTTAGTCTTAACACAAAACTCATCAAAAATCACATTCATGCTTTCTTCAACACAGTTAGTTCTGTTGTTTAAAACTCTGTAAGCCTTACTATGAAGTAAATAACCTAAAAAGATTCCCTCATCACTTTTGGCATCAAATTTTCCCAAATTATCCTTACCATTATTATGTATGAAACATTTACAACCAAAAGTTCTAAAGTGAGAAATGTTAGGCTTTCTACCTTTTAGTAATTCATAGGGAGTCTTGTCTAACAAGGGTATGATTATGCATCTGTTTGTGATATATGTTGCAGTACTTATTGCCTCAGCCCATAGGTTTTTGGCAACATTTGATGCAAGCATCATTGTCCTAGTCATATCTTCCAAGGTTCTATTTTTTCTTTCCACCACTCCATTTTATTGTGGAGTTCTAGGAGCTGAGAATTTATGATCTATTCCATTTGATGAACAAAAATCTAAGAATTTTGCATTCTCAAATTCTGTTCCATGGTCAGACCTTATGAAAATTAAAGAAGTGCCCAGTTTTTTTTCTATTTTCTTAATGAAGATTTCAAAGACATCAAAGGCATTTTCTTTAGAGGCTAGAAACAAAGTCCAGGTGAACCTGGTATAATCATCAACAATTACAAAAATATACCTTTTTTCACCTCTGCTTTGTTGTCTCATTGGTCCACACAAGTCCATATGAACCAGGTCAAGACATTTGGTAGTGCTAACATGGTTCTTTGACTTAAAAGAGGATTTTTCCTGCTTCCCCCTTACACATGCACTACATAATTTTTCTTCCTTAAACTTAGTCTTGGGTAGTCCCAATACCATGTCTTTGGAAGAAAGTATGTTCAGTTGTTTCAGACTTGCATGTCCAAGTCTTCTGTGCCAAAGGAGGGGATCAGTTTCTATTGCACTTAGACAAGTCAACTCAGGTCCTGGTATTGCCATTATGTCTGCTTTGTATACATTCTTGTATCTCCTTGCAGTAAGCACAATTTCTTTGGTGTCCATCCTTTTGACTTTAACACCTGCAGCAGTGAAAATTACTTTATTACCTTTGTCACACAATTGTGAAATGCTTAGCAGGTTATGCTTCAGTCTTTCCATAAGATAAACATCCTCCAAAGCTTTTGACTCAGATGAGCCAATTTTCCCAACTCCAGTTATGATTCCCCTTTTTCCATTTCCAAAAGAGACTCCCCCACCATCTATTTTGGAGAGTGAAAGGAACTTTTGCTTGTCACCAGTCATATGTCTTGAGCAAGCACTATCTAGGTACCAGTGCCTTTTGTTTCCCTTCACCTTCTCCTGCACAAGAAATCAATGGTTAGACTTAGGAACCCAGACAAGCTTGGGTCTTGTTTTGTTAGTAAAAGGATGAATTAAATTCCTTCTAGTCCAAGCAGGAAGCAAGTAGACTGACTTGTTTCTCAGACTAATTTTAGTGCTTGTTTTCTTGGTCTGAGAAAGTTTGGTTGTCAGGTTCAGACTTCGATATCTGCTTTTAGCATCCATAGAACATTCAGTAGTAAGATGTCCAAGATTGCCACAAATATAGCATAAGTCTTGAAGACTAGTAGCTTCTTTATAAAAACCCAAGCCTGCTTTTTCATTGTAATTTCTTTTACCAAGATAATGAACAATTCTTGAAGAATTTGTCCATCTGTTTGACTTTTCTAAATCCAATTTTAATCTTGTTATCTCTTGACGCATCTTATCCATCTTTTCAGTCAAGTCATAGCATTCTTGTTTGTACTTAGTTAACTCAAGTTCAGCATTTTCTTGTTCTTTACTTATGGCCTTTTCCCATGGTCAGTGAGAGTCAGTTTAAGGATTTCAGACTTAAGATCATTATTTGAGGACTCAAGCAGTGTAATTTGTTCCTTGAGAGTGCAATTTTCTTTGTCAACATTTTGCTTGCAAACTTTCAAGTCAATAAAATCAAATTTGAGACTTGCAAGACTGTTGAACAATTCATCCCTATCAGAAGTTAATTCTTGGAAATTTTCAATTAAATCACCCATCAAGGAAACAAGTTTAGTTTTAGAAAAAAGATGCAGTTTTTCTTTTAGTTCAAGTAAACTTACCTCAGAAGCATTATCTTCTTCCTCAATGTCTGAGTCTCCAAAAGCCATAAATGTTGTCTCATCAACTCCATCATCATCATTATCAGAGTCCGATCCCCATGCAGCTATCATGGCATGTTCTTCATTTTCCTTCCTCCTGGCCTTTTGTTCTTTTTCAACTCTTTCCTTCCTCCATTCTATTTTCTAGAGAGGACATTCTCTGATCTGATGATTAGTCTTTCCACACTTGTAACATCCATTTGGGTTGTCATTGGAATGCTTCTTTCTACCTGTTCCCTTCTTCTTCTTCAAAAACTTGCTGAAGTTTTTTGTTATGAAGGCAATTTGTTCCTTATCCAGTTCAATCTCTTCATCACTATTAGAAGCCTTCAAGACCAAGATTTTTTCAGAAGCCTTTTGTTCCTTAATGCCATCAACTTCCATTTCATGGGTTCTTAAATTTCCTACTAGTTCATCCAAAGTCATACCTGTGAGATCCTTATTTGCTTCCCTGATTGCAGTGACTTTAACATTCCATTTTGACTTTGGTAGCACCCTCAGAACCTTCTCTACTTGTTCTTCTTCAGTGATGACTTTTCCCAAGGAGGTTAACTCATTTGTTAGAGTAGTAAGTCTTGTCATCATATCATGCAAGGATTCATTTTCCTTCATCTTAAACGCTTCATATTCAGTAAAAAGGAGAGAGATCCTGAATTTCCTTACCTGAGAGGTACCTTCATGGGCATTTACTAAGGCATCCCATATTTGCTTAGCAGTGGTACAGGTAGATATTCTATTGTATTCAGCAGGTCCTAGACCACAGACTAAGATATTCTTTGCCTTAGCATTTTTCTTTAAAGCCAAAAGTTCATCAGCAGTAAACTCACTCCTTATTTTCTTGACTTGCACACCATTTTTTGTCTTCATAGGGATAGTAGGACCTTCAGTAATCCTATCCCATAATTCATAGTCTTCTCCTTGAATAAACATCTTCATCCTGGCTTTCCACCAGATGAAATGAGTACCATCAAAGAATAGGGGTCTAGTAGTGGATTGACCTTCACTGTGACCAGTAGGAGGTGCGGAATTCATCATAATGATCTGATCTTAGGTGCAAACCTTATTTAAGATAACCCGCTTTGATACCACTTGTTAGAGTATTATCCCTACTGATTGCCTATCTGTGGAACAAGTAAGTATACGTGGTTCACAGAAGTAAAAACTGAACACAGTAATTTTTACGTGAAAAACACCCAGCTCAAAAAGGTGTAAAAAACCACGACCTGTACCTCTACAACATTTAACCCCAATCTTCACTATAACTTTGAGCCTCAACAATCAACACAATTACAAGACTTCTTGTAAACAAGGAAATAAAACTTCTAACTCCTATTACTACAAAAACACAAATCTTCCTAAGATAAGTGTTCCCAAGTCTTCGAGTTCCCTAACATGAAGACGTGATTCCTAACTCAGTTTATAGAATACTGAGACTAAAACAATTTACTCATTACAACTCAAGAACCTTCCGATTACAAGCAGTCTAAAACATACTAAGTAAGAACTAGGTTCTTCTTCAAGTTGGTGAACGATTTTGCTAATTGTTGATTTTCTTTTCTGTGCATCAGCGAGCTATTTGAATGCAGCTTGTCGTCTATATATATGCTCCTTCAGATGCAGTCCTTTTTCTTCTTTACTTGTATCTTCTGTAGGACTCTTTCAAGTAACTCACTCCTTGTTGTAACCATCTCACCTTCTTCTAAATTGAGTAGGACTCTTTTGCTTTATCCTTTTTCCTTGTAGACTTCTTGATCTACTCAAACTCTAACTGCTCCAATTATCTTCGTATAGCCGTGTGAACATCCTTTGCTTATCCATGTGTTGACAGCTTTATGTAATAATATGCACTCCATATGTCCGTAGAAGTTTCACTTGTATGGACCAGCTTTGCACAACATGTTTCATTCATCTGTCTATCATCAAAACTTCTCATGCCCTAACATTAATTAATTAACTAACTAAAGGCACTTATTATTTTGATGCATAAATCGTAATAACATTATCCTTTAGCTTACTAGCAGTCATCTTGAAGCTAATTTAGAAGATCATACAATGAAAGAGGTTGAAAGAAACTTAAAATAAAGAAACATATTTCGTTACCTATTAGAAGAACCTGAATAACCGGTTACTGCATCCTCATAACTTCCTAGGTTTGAACCATCTGAGAATCTAAAAATCTTCTTCTTTTTTTCCAGTAAGCAAAAGTCACAAAAATGAGAAAGGCGTTTTCTCTTTGTAGACAACGTAAAGACAGTCAAAAACAATATGTACTACAATTGTGGTAATTTAATATATAGAGAGAGATAACTTTACCCACCAAGGCTCAGATAAAAAAAAAAAATTATGTTCTAATCCTCGTATTTCTACATTGGATTTGAATTTCCTTTTAATGATCTCCTGATTGAAATATGAAGGTTATGTTTGAGAGGTTGAAGTTGGAGAAGGAAGATGGCAGAGGTTAAGACTGTCTAACGGGCCGGGCCGGTTCAACCCGGAACCGGCCCTCTCATTCTTACCGGGTTCCGGGCCGGTTACGGGCCGGGTTTGGCCTTAACCGGTCCGGGCCGGGCCGGGCTGCACAGTAAAAATATTAAAACCCACCCGGAACCGGCCCACTTAACCCAATCCGGTCAAACCCACTAAAACCCGGTCAAACCCGGTCAAACCCGATTAAAAACCGGTCAAATATACACTATATACGCTATATACATAATATATACATTAAATATACACTTTTATAGAAGATATATACACGTATATACATTAAATATACACTTGTATAGAAGATATTAAAATTATAAATCGTTAAATAAAAAAAAATAAAAAACAACGACTATACGTTAAATATACACGTCTATAGAAGATCTATTAACATTCATACACTCTATTCTATGTATATGTAATACTTTAAATGAGATATACTACAATATATATACATTACAATATATATTTGTATAGTTATATACTAATTTATAAAACATATACACATGTATACGTTAAATATACATGTCTATAGAAGATCTATTCACATATATACACTCTATTCTATGTATAGGTAATACTTTAAATGAGATATACTACAATATATATACATTACAATATATATTTGTATAGTTATATTCTAATTTATAAAATATATACACATATATACGTTAAATATACACGTCTATAGAAGATCTATTAACATTCATACACTCTATTCTATGTATATGTAATACTTTAAATGAGATATACTACAATATATATACATTACAATATATATTTGTATAGTTATATACTAATTTATAAAACATATACACATGTATACGTTAAATATACATGTCTATAGAAGATCTATTCACATATATACACTCTATTCTATGTATAGGTAATACTTTAAATGAGATATACTACAATATATATACATTACAATATATATTTGTATAGTTATATTCTAATTTATAAAATATATACACATATATACGTTAAATATACACGTCTATAGAAGATCTATTAACATTCATACACTCTATTCTATGTATATGTAATACTTTAAATCCACTAAAACCCGGTCAAACCCGGTCAAACCCACTAAAATCCGGTCAAACCCGGTTAAAAACCGGTCAAATATACACTATATACGCTATATACACAATGTATACATTAAATATACACTTCTATAGAAGATATATACACCTGTATACATTAAATATACACTTCTATATAAGATATATAAACATATACACATGTATACATTAAATATACACTTGTATAGAAGATATTAAAATTATAAATCGTTAAATAAAAAAAAATAAAAAACAACGACTAAGGAGTGAATGAATTTGTGGAATTTTATTGATTGCAAAATGATCCAAAATTTATAATTTACATGAATGGAAAATCTATAAATTATGCATCATTTTTTCCAACTCATTCATGTTAATATTAATTGGAACTTGCATAGGGTAGTCGAAGTCAACGGGGGAAAAACCATGCATTGGACTTGATTCTGCTGAGTTCTCCCGTGAAGTCATAATTTCTTCAAGTTTGAGGTCGTCGTTGGGCTCTGGTTCCATTCCTTGGTTTCTTCTTTCTGCTCTAATCCAATCTCTGAGGCAAACTAAAACATTCATTGCGTTGCTTCCCAATGAGTGTCGGTTGTCTCCAAGCTGCTGTCGTCCCTGACTGAAGGCGCTCTCTGATGCAACGGTTGACATAGGAACATTCAAGATATCTCTGGCTAATCTTGAAAGTACAGGATATTGTGATTCATTATTCCTCCACCAATCCAGCGTGTTGATCCGTCGTCTGCGATCCTCTGGTGGCGTCCGCAGATAATATTTCAGCTCTTCCCGATAAGTTGATGTGTAAGCTCTCTCATCCACACTGTTCCAACAAGTTAAATCATAAAACGAATCAGGAAAACCACTATGTGCCGGCCTTTTAGAAGCTGATGGCTCCTCGGGAGGATGAGGAGCGACAGTTGGAGTGATATTTGTAGGTACGGCTGAATCAAATAAATCAGCATAGTGATTATATAATTTTTCTATATAATCTTTTGCATCAGCCGTAGCCGTCCACAAATCAGGTTGTACTTGTTCAAAATCATGGTTAGTATTTATTTCTAAGTTAGTATAAATAAGAGTACTAAAGTGACACATATGATTATATTTCATGCACGGATTTAACATAGCAGCAACCAAGTAAATAGGGGGAATCGGAAAGAAATATTTTTTAAATTTCGTAAACATAGCGCCAACAGCTTCTTTATAACCTTCTTTATCTTCATATTGTCGGAGCAAACCAGAAATATCGGCTATATATGCCAAAATATTACAAACAGTAGGATAGTATGCACCGGAAAATTCAACCGTAGCTACATAAATTTTTCTAAGAACTTAACAAGATCATTAATTATAACCCAATCAGAATTATGTAGCATGCAATCAGCAGAATCATCAAATGAACCACAATGTTGGTTAAAAGCTAGTGTAATAGGAATTCTATATTTATAACAAGTTTTTAAAAATTCATACGTAGAATTCCATCTAATATCAATTTCCTCAGGCATCAAAATCGGTGCAAGTCCATTTTCTTGACATTTAACTTTAAATTCTTTAATTCTAGATCTACGATTATTTCCTTGAATAAAACCAACAGCAAGACGAATTTTTTCAATATAAACCTCAAAAAAGTCAAGACCATCTTTTACAATTAAATTATATATATGACATGCACACTTAACATGAAAAATTTCAGGAAAGGGCGGAGATAGCGTAGATTTTATTTTTGTTATAGCAGTCTTGTTGTTAGAAGCATTATCAAAAGCAATACATAAAATTTTATTTTCTATACCATAATATCCGGCAATTTTAACAATAGAATCAGCAATAAATTGTCCAGTATGTTTCCGATTTTCATCATATAAAAAAGCAAGAATACGTTTTTGCATTATGAAATTACTATCCATCCAATGACAAGTAACGGTTAAATAATCATTTTTATTTACAGCACGACCAAGATCGGAAGTTAGGGACAATCTACATTGAATATTTTTTAAGAATGTTGATAAATAAAAACAATATTGTGAATGGAGTCTAAAAATATCAGACCGACAAGTAGTTCTAGGAATACCATTAAACATAGGATTATAAATTGCTTGTATATAACGAATAAAGGCATCAGAAGAAGGAAAACTAAAAGGCAAACAACCCACAGCTACCATTTTAGCTATTTCTTCTCTGTCCCTCAATTTATTATACTTTTTCGCTACTTGACCAGTTGTTGGGTCCATTCTAGTTTGCGTTGACCCACCAACATCCCCACCACCTTTTGCAATATTCAACTCTCTAGTGTGATCTTCAGCTATATGTCTCATTAACGTACCCGTACCCCCTTGCTTACCGCCACTTCTATGCTTATATTTTTGTTGACAAATATTGCACTGCACCTCAATATCTGATATACGTTCAAAAAATTGCCATGCAATACTAGTTCTTTTACGGGGTTTTGGGGCACTGGGAGGACGGGAAGGGAGATTAACTGATTCAGATCTAACGTTAGCATGTCCTACTGCGGGTGTTTCAACAATATTTTCATCATCTTCGTCTACATTAACTGCATCTACTTCATTTTCTTCTTCTATACCGTAATTTTCCTGAAATTCTACATAATCCATATCGTGAGCACCTACACCTATTTCTTCCTCAAAAGGTGTACCAAGCGGTACCGGAGGCGAAGTCACACGGGTATATCTATTACTTGAACTACCTCTACCGCTAGTAATTCGCTTTTTACTACCACTACCGCTTCCGGGACAAAAATTTCTAACACCTTTAGTAGCGAGGTTTTTTAATTTATCCATAATATAAATTAAATTAAACTAAAAATATTCAAAATACACAAATATAATAAAATTAAATATTAAACAATTAATACAATAAATAAAAATTAAACGTAAGAGATGGAACGACAATACCAAATTTTGGAAGTATCCGAAGATTGCGACTTTAGAAACTTCCGCTCGTACTTTGTAAACGAAAAATTAAAAATTTAAATTGAACACTTTAAGAAATTAAATATATTGAATATTTGAGAATTGAGAATTGAGATTTGAGAGAGAATGAGATTTGAGAGAGAATGAGATTTGAGAGAGTGAAAAATTGTGTGAGAAATGATTTGAAGTTGTATGGTATTTATAGATTTATTTTGGGGATTAAAAAATATTTTTTTTTTTGTTTTTTTTTTTTTTTTTAAGTTAATGGGCCCAAACTAGCCGTTTGGACCCAAAAACGGTAATATAGCCGTTGGGCCAACGGCTAGTTTGGCCCAATATTTTTTTTTTTTTTTTTTTTTTTAGTTCCGGGCCGGTTCCGGGCCGGTTAACCGGCGGGCCTGGTCCGGGCCGGGTTAACCGGGCCCAGTTTAAAAAAAAAAACGGACCGAAACCCGAAACCCTAAAGCCCTAGGGCTTACCGGGCCGGGTCAAACCGGTCCGGTTTGATATGTAGGGCCGGTTCGGGCCGGTTCGGGCCGGGCCAGCCCGACCCGTTTGACAGGTTTAGCAGAGGTAGACAAACATTCAACATTTTCTTTGCCTTGTTAAAAACATTTCTAAAACATTCTTGTATGATTTACTCCAGGTTGTATTTTATCTGGAAAAAAAAATTAGATAAATTTCATAAACGGTCACATAACTATAACTACGATTATCATAAAAAGTGAAAAACAATTACAATTTTTTTTTTTTTTGAGTAAAGTATTAAAAACACACCTAAACTATCTCCTTTTTTTGAGTTTTAAAACCTCAACTAATAGAAGTGTGAGAAACACATCTAAACTATCACTTTTAGTTTGAGAAACACAGCTAGACCAAATATTTGTTTGCAAACTCTTTAAGTGTGTCTAGCCATTAAAAATTATTTTTTTTAATTATTTTTTTACATTAAAAATCAGCTGAGTGACATATTTTTATTTTGGTTCTTTTTTTAAAAATATTTTTAATTGATTTTTATTCATTTTGAGGTGTGCTTCTCAGATTAATGAGTGATAGTTTAGGTGTATTTTTAACACCCTCAATAATAGTATGAAACTTACAAAAAGAGAATAATTTATATGTATTTTTGACACTTCACTCAAGATTTTTTTTATAGTTATCGCTTCGCTACAATATCTATACTAGCTAGAATTACATTTTGACAACGTGAAATTAGAATAATCTCGCACTGGAAAGCAAACTCCAAAAACTTTTATCAACAAGGATGGTCCCAAAAAAGGAGAAATCTTTATCAATTGATTCATAATATTACTACAAAAGGAACAATTTAAAATAGCTAAGATTGCATTTAATGGGAAATAATCTCTAACGTCATCTTTTCTTACTCAAGGCGCAACTTTATTGGTAACAAGATCAATTACTTAGATTTAGAATATTAATGATTTATTAATTTTATTTTAAGATATAATTAGTTTAATGAATTTTCCAATTTGTTAAACTTTTAACAAAAAAAAAAAGAAATTTAATAACTCTAAGAAACTTGACAAAACTAAAATCTTTTTCGTATTGATAAAGGATTGAATTATAAATTTACAAACAAAGAACTAAATTGAAGAGTTATAAGTTATAACTCGAAGAAAATTGATAGAAAATAAGAGAACAATGTTTAAAAAATAAACTAACAAATTTATGTAATACTCATAAATAATTTAGCATAAACTAATGGGATAATACCCACGAAAATATCTGAAATTTAACCAAATTTTCAGTGGAGCATATTGAACTTTGTGGGGGTCTTATTATCCCCCTATACTTTTTTAATTGGAATTAATTCCCCCGGACTTTTTTAAAGTGGAATTAATCCTCCTCCAAACGTATACCCAGTTTTTTCGGTGTGAAGTGTGGTACACGCACCGTTTCTTCTCCATTTTATCACTTTTCAACATTTTTTCACCATTACAATCATATTAAATATTCCAAATAATTCCATTGAGCATATGAAGAAAGTTTTTTCAAATAATTGAATGAAATCTTCCATTAATTTTCCATTGAAACTCGGAAGATTCAATTAGCGAGTTCCATTAATGGAAGATTCAATGAAACTCGTTAATTGAATGGAACTCGCTAATTGAAAACTCAATGGAAGATTCAATTTCCATTAATGGAACTCGAAAGATTCGGAAAATTTAATTTCATGTATGACGCTATTCAATCTTCCGTTAATGGAACTCGGAAGATTCAATTTCCATTAATGAAACTCGGAATTAAATTAGCGAGTTTTCGAGTTTGAATCTTCCGAATCATCCATTGAGTTTCAATTAGCGAGTTCCATTAAATTATAACCATTGAGTTTCATTAAATTTCAATTCAACAATGGAGCAATCATTGTTGAAGAAAGAAGAAAGAAGAATGAAAAAATAAATAAAAATATAAAACTTTAAATAATTATAAAATTAAGGGGTTGTTTGGAAAAAAAAAAGAGTTTTAAAACGTTTTTAAGATTGTTCACGTGCTCAATGCGCGTGAATCACACGCAGTGTACCAAGTGGCAGATATATGCCATTAAAATACAAAAAAAAAAGTCTGGGGGGGGGGGGAGGGTAATAGGACCCCCGCAAAATTCAGTATGCTCAACTGGTAATCCGATCAAACTTCAGGTATTTTCGTGGATATTATCCCTAAACTAATTTAAGATGAACTAATAAATAAATTAGATTTTTTCAATGATGACACTTCCGATTTTATGAGAAAATATCTAGTGACTCATTACACTCTAAGGTAAACCTTCCTCATTCATTCCTTGTGAGATCGACTCCGACTCACGAGTTAGAAATATATTGCTAGCAATCGTGTACATCATGTTGGTGTAATGTAATCATCGCGTTCAATTTTTTACATGTCATTTTTAATTAAACCACAAGGTTAATGAATATTTTGGTATATTTTATGAATTTTTAATTTAAAACCACAAAATTCAAAAGTTTTTTTACTTTCTAAACTCAATGTGAAGTCTAAACTAGACAAATAAATTGAAATAGAAAAAGTATAAGATTTTATTTTGCGGAATATTTTCTGATCATTTGAAATAAAATTGACGGTAAAATAATTCCTATTGACTTTAAGAAAATAAATTAAAGAAAAACAAATTAGATTATAACTTTTTTTTTTACAATGCGGAAGAATGGTGGCAACAATAAAGAGAGAAAATGTGAAAATTTTAGGGGAAGAACAAAAGGGAAATTATTATATTATTGAATTTATACATGTGCTCAATGAAAGTGAGAAACACCCTCTCTACTATATGAGCACAAAATCACAAATTTAAGAGATAATTATCTAGTAACTCTTCGAATATGGCAAAGTTGCTACAACACACTCCAACTTTACAAGGGTCCTATTACTCTCTCTGATCTCAATTTTAGTGTATTTTTGTCACCCTTTTGTGTTGATGTGACATCTTTATTACATAAAATGGGGCTCACATCAAAGGTTTCACGTCTGCTACAAAGATTGACAAAAGGTATCACACCGACTAAAAAGATTGACAAAAATACGCCTAAAATTTAGTGTAGAGAGGCAATAGAACCCTCATGAAAGTGACGTGTAAAAATAAATAATGATGTCAAATTCAAGTGATAGTACTTTGTACATGTGCATACAATGCAAAAAGTATATACTAAAATACAATCTTTCGATCTCGCATCTCAATAATATTTTCATGGTGTTACATCGACACCCCTACTACAATTTGCTACTAAAAAGGAAAGTGATGCAGAATATATTTCAAGTCACTTTTCTCCTAAACAAATCTCAAAAAACTGTCTAATACATTAAAATCCACACCAATATACATAATAGAGTACATCATTTAATTAGTTTATTCTTGGTAGAAGAATTTTACGCTATAGCCTATAAATATATTGTTAATGTTTTTACTGATTGTAATGTCATTCCACCATTTTCCATATTTTGCAAGTTAAGTGTCAAAAATAATTTTAGATAAATGATTGACGACAAAAGAATTTTTGAGTGAAAACTTAAATGTCACAAGCTTATTTCTTTTTGTGTAATTTTTTAAAATAGAATCAAATTTGATTTTTTTCTTCCATCCAATCAATTGAATCAAATGTCACATAGTATAAAAAATAATTTATCTCATATATATATCAACATAAATTCATGACTTTTTACAAAGTGCAAAACATTTTTGAAAATGTCAACTAATAGACGGTTTAGATCAAAAGTTATATTCTTTACGCTTAGCTATGGGTGTCAAACGGTCCGGGCCGGGCCAACCCGGAACCAGCCCTTCCATTTTAACCGGGTTGAGAGCCGATTAAGGGCCTGTTTTGATGCTAGCCGGGCCGGGCCGGGCCAAACAGTAAAAAAATTAAAACTCACCCTAACCCGGCCCACTTAACCCAACCCGGTCAAACCCACCAAAATCCGGTCAAACCCGGTTAAAAACCGGTCAAACCCGTTTAAAAAATAAATAAAAAATCCAATATACACTATATACACTCCAATATACAATATATATTTTTTTTAAATATATAAACAATTACACATATATACGTATCATTCAATATATAATTATATATGACTATACGTACTACTTTAAATAAAACATATACTATAATAGTATAATATATACATATACACTACAATATATATATATATATATATATATATATATATATATATTTATATACTAATTTATAAAACATATACACATGTATACGTTAAATATATACTACTTTAGAAGATATATACACATATATATGCACCATTCAATATATATGTACTACTTTAAATAAAATATATACTACAATATACATATATATATATACAACAATATGTATATATATATAGTTACATACTAATTTATAAAACATATACACTTGTATACGTTAAAGATATACGTCTATAGAAGATATATACACATATATACGCACCATTCAATATATATGTACTACTTTAAATAAAGTATATACTACAATATATATATACTTACATACTAATTTATAAAACATATACACTTGTATACGTTAAATGTATACTACTTTAGAAGTGTATACACATATATACTCATCATTCAATATATATGTACTGCTTTAAATAAAATATATACTACAATATACATATATATATACAACAATATATATATATATATATATATATAGTTACATACTAATTTATAGAACATATACACATGTATACGTGAAAGATATATGTCTATAGAAGATATATACACATATATACGCACCATTCAATAATATGTACTACTTTAAATAAAGTATATACTACAATATATATATATATATATATATATATACTTATATACTAATTTATAAAACATATACACTTGTATATGTTAAAGATATAGAAGATATAAACACATATATACGCACCATTCAATATATATGTACTACTTTAAATAAAGTATATACAACAATATATATATATATATATATATATATATATGTGTGTGTGTGTGTGTGTGTGTGTGATAGTTAATTAATAATATATTAAAAGTAAGTTTTTAATTTAAACTAGAAATTCATTTTAAATCATTTTAAATCAATATATAGGTACTACTTTAAATAAAATATATACTACAATATATATGTATATACTATGTATGTATATATATATATATATATATATATAGTTATATACTAATTTATAAAACATATACACTTGTATACGTTAAATATATACGTCTATAGAAGATATATACACATATATACGCACCATTCAATATGTATGTACTACTTTAAATAAAATATATACTACAATATATATGTATATACTATGTATGTATATATATATATATATATATATATATATATAGTTATATACTAATTTATAAAACATATACACTTGTATACGTTAAATATATACGTCTATAGAAGATATATACACATATATACGCACCATTCAATATGTATGTACTACTTTAAATAAAATATATACTACAATATACATATATATGTATTACAATGTATAGATGGTTATATTATATTAATTTATAAAACATATACACTTGTATACGTTAAATATATACATCTATATAAGATATATATACACATATATACGCACCAATCAATGTATATGTACTACTTAAAATAAAATATATACTACAATATACATGGATTACAATACATAGATAGTTATATTATACTAATTTATTAAACATATACACTTGTATACATTAAATATATACATCTATATAAGATATATACACATATATACGCACCATTCAATATGTATGTACTACTTTAAATAAAATATATACTACAATATACATATATATGTATTACAATGTATAGATGGTTATATTATACTAATTTATAAAACATATACACTTGTATACGTTAAATATATACATCTATATAAGATATATATACACATATATACGCACCATTCAAAATATATGTACTACTTCAAATAAAATATATACTACAATATACATATATATATACTACAATATATATATATATATAGTTATATACTAATTTGTAAAACATATACACTTGTATACATTAAATATATACGTCTAGAGAAGATATATACACATATATACACAACATTCAATATATATGTACTACTTTAAATAAAATATATACTACAATATACATATATATATACTACAATATGTATATATATATAGTTATATACTAATTTGTAAAACATATACACTTGTATACATTAAATATATACATCTGTAGAAGATATATACACATATATACACACCATTCAATATATATGTACTATTTTAAATAAAATATATACTACAATATACATATATATATACTACAATATGTATATATATATAGTTATATACTAATTTGTAAAACATATACACTTGTATATGTTAAATATATACGTCTATAGAAGATATATACACATATATACACTTCTATAGAAGATATCCAATTTATAAATCATATACACATGTATACGTTAAATATACACTTCTGTAGAAGATATATACACGTGTATACGCACCATTCAATGTATATATACTACTACTTATAAAATATACTACATTATATATACATTACAATATATATAGATATACTTATATACTAATTTATAAAACATATACACATGTATACGTTAAATATACACTTCTATAGAAGATATATGCACAAATATACAAAACATATGCTACTTAATATAATAAATTAATAATATTTGGTAGTAAATTAATAATTTATTAGAAGTAAGTTTTTAATTTAAAGTAGAAAACTAGAAATTCAATTTAAAATTTTAAATCGTTAAATGAAAAAATATAAAAAGCAAGGACTAAGGAGTGAATGAATTTGGGGAATTTTATTGATTGCAAAATGATCCAAAATTTATAATTTACATGAATGAAAAATCTATAAACTATGCATCATTTTTTCCAACTCATTCATGTTAATATTAATGGGAACTTGCATAGGATAGTCGAAGTCAACGGGGGCAAAACCATGCATTGGACTTGATTCTGTTGAGTTCTCCCGTGAAGTCATAATTTCTTCAAGTTTCAGCTCGTCGCTCGGCTCCGGTTCAATTCCTTGGTTTCTTCTTTCCGCTCTAAT